>OX384549.1:7731385-8445154 GCA_947538895.1 Neoitamus cyanurus
TTTTAGTGGATATTCCAACCCCTCCGACTGATGTCAAATGGTATGGCAATTTAGTTGCTAACTTTAAGGATCATAGATGTGGGAAAATCCCTGGGGATCTCGTCCGGTAGTTTCAAATTTGCTGCCCCAAGTGGGAAGTGATACGATTTTCTCATTTTTAATTTTTATTGTTATTCTTCTTCTTCCTTCTTCAACATAACTTTTTAATTTGTTTGTAAAATGTTTTCGTTTATTATTTTTCATTACTTGAAAATGTTCCCTTCACAATTTGCGCTCTTCGAAAATCGATGGGAATTAAACTGCCGCTGTGCGGAGTACCCTGCACGATATATTGTGGGGGGGGGAGTGGGAGACGGCAGCGGCGGTGGCGGCTACTGTTTCGAATGCAATACCCGCTGCTTGCCTCATCAGGAAAAGTAAAGCCACTCGAGGAGGAGCAGTAAGGAGCCAAGCGCTCGAGATACTTTTCCGTCATATGTGTTTCTCTCCCTGTGTGTTATTGCCAAGGGTCCCTGCAAAAAAAAAAAATTTATTTCTCTTTCTTTTTGCCCCCCCCCCCCCCCCCCCCCCCCCGACGTTCTTGTTCTTGTTGTGTGCAAGGAATATTTTTTCCTGACTAAACACAAAACGAATCCCCGGCCTCTCCATTTCTATTAAGTACACTTTTAATGGTTAATGAGTGTATGGCAGTGCTGTATGTTGTGATACGTTACGCGGGGGGGGGGGGGGGGGGGGGGGGATGCTGATATGGCTACAGCACATCTGTGGCAGAAACAGCAGAAGGCTATGAAGGACCGTTGGAACAGGAAAGGGCCGTGTCGTGGAAGAGAGTTTAAGGGCTATTGTAAAAGGAAATTATTTTTTGTGAAAAAAAATTTTTTTAAAAAAAACAACAAAAAAGGAAACAGAAAGAATTTTTTTTTTATTCCTTTTTTAAAAACAAAAGAGGCGAGTGGGAGAAAATAGTTGAGTGGTCCGTGGAAATTTTATTATTTGTGCTTTCTTACTTTTATCACAGAGAGAACGCGCCAGAATGGGCCGTGTGTGGATCTCTTTCTCTATATAAAATGAGTTAAGTCACCGTGCAAACAGTTGCTACTGAATGACTTGTTGGTGGGCGGTGGGCGGCGGCGGGGTCGACGGGCAGCGGTAAACTAAAACTCTCCCATTGTGTTGTCCGTTGTATTATGCCGGAGACCCATAAAAATGGAATAAGTGCGGAGGGGGGGGGGGGGGGGGGGGGGGGGGGCAAATTACACGACTATGACTCCAACTACCCCGAAACCTTCAAGGGTGAAATGCCCTCGTCTCATTCTCATTTCCCTCCTTAATTGCTCTATTTTATCGTGCAACAGTAATGCCTCGAGAACTGAAGCCATTCAATTTGCACAAGAGCCTCGAAGTAATTCCCACTTTTCTCATGGATATTCCCTGAAAGGCTGAAAGGCGGCTGGATGGCATTCACAATAATCCACAATTGAAATGGTAACAAGGCGAAGAAAGGGGTGTGTCGCATGAAATATCCTCCAATTTTTTTTTTATTTTAATTTTTTTTTATTATTTAATTGTGCTGAGGCGTTTTTCTTAGGGATGGGATACGAACTGCGGTTTCACCAACGCTTTTAAGCTTCT
The DNA here is from genome assembly GCA_947538895.1 of Neoitamus cyanurus. NCBI lineage: Eukaryota > Metazoa > Arthropoda > Insecta > Diptera > Asilidae > Neoitamus > Neoitamus cyanurus. Next base: position 7,733,018 of record OX384549.1, read on the forward strand.
TATACGCCAACTATAGGCCAGGATCCCCAACGGACTCAGGAGAAAAAAGTGGGACCAGGTCGATCGAATTCGGGAGTTGTGGTCTTTTTAATGAAGGGGGAGCCAATTTTTGCAGTTTTTCACATTTTAAATGCGGTTTCCTGGGGCTGCAGGTGTTTCCGCGTAGAAAGGGGTACCTTCCCGAAAAGCCCTTGATACCAGCTTTCGTTTGACACCAAAACAGCGGCATGTTAAATTTTGCCAATTTTTTTTGAATAAAAAAATTGTTTTCTCTCGGATTCTAGCGATTTGGGTGTCAAACTTAAGGGAGTGCCCCCACTCGGTGAACAAATGGCAAGCAAGCGGCCTACCTTATTAGGGTTCCACAGGGCTGGATTAAAAGTTAATTAAAAAGGATTGTCACTTTTCACAAGACCCTCATTCTGGAATTGAAGATGCCGGCATCCAATATGACGGCCAATTTCCGAACTTCAAGAAATCCTTATGAAAATTGACACCCGGGGGTTTTTGGGGTCGCTCATCTTGAATCTCCGTTGGGACATATATGCTAGGTGAGAGAGTGCAGTAAGGAAGGGTTTAAAATGATGACAAACAAAAATTACTACTACGCAATTTACATCAAGAGTTTTGGGATTATATATCAGGAGAAACCGTTAGTTTTTGGGTCACAGGCTAAAAATCGCTACAAAGCTATTCTACCCAATGAGCATTCGAGGGTCATACTGGACTGTGAGCCTGGATTTGCTCAAGAGCCGTACATTAACGCTAATTACATTAAGGTAATTAATTAATTGATTAATTAATTTTAATTCATGCGCAATTGATTCAATTTTGGACGGAATTTGTCGATTTTAGTTCAAATCAGTTTGCAACTCTTCAAATTCACGCGCAACTGTTCCATTTTTGGGCGCAACTGGAAAAATTTTGATGTGTGATTGTTCAAATTAATTCATTATCATTCATAAAAAATCTCATGCGGTCAATTACGGTGAAAATAAGGGATGCTCCCGAAGGGAAATTTTTGAGAGCATAATTTTTGGAAATAGGGCAATTTTTGCGTGACACGCTGTCCAATATCACCCATCGGGGGTATGTAGTTGAAAGAGGAAAAGAAAAAAAAAGGAAGAGAAATAACCCCCCTAGGACCCACGAGTGTCCCATTGTTTTCATATGTTTTCCCATTGATGCGCTAAAAGGCTTCACATGTTTTTTAATTAACCGGACATGCAGAAAAGAGAGCCCAACAAATAAAACGAACAAACGAACAAACGAACGGATGGCAATGTTCCGATTATGCACGGTTGTAGGGAGAGGAGTGGGGGGGGGGGTCATGTATCACCTGGAATTGTGCCAACAATCACGGCAATTCGATTAACTGTAAAAGCCGCTAAATGAATTCCATACAAATTACATCTATGAGTAGCACAACAACAACAACAAAAAATAAGCGGTTGTAGGGTTGCGTGGGTGGGGTTGGGTGGGGTCGGCGGCATACATATCTCTCATGCTTTTGCAGTGGCACTTAAAGCATCACCCCCTCAAGCATATGGGCATGTCGAACGTTTCATTTTCGTACATAAAACGTCCATTAATCGTCGGCCGTGCTGTTAATTAGCGTCCTGGAGTCGGATACGGATTTGAGGAGGTGGGGATGGTGGGGTGGGGGTGTAATAATTTAACAACATACTTTAGTCGGTTATTAAAATTTCCCGGAAACCTTTTGATGTTCAGGAGGTCGAAACTAAACCGAGTGGTAAAGTCCCACTTAACTTAAGTGATGCTGGTGCTGGTGGACGACCGACGAGGTACCTACTGCCTTTTGGGTGGGTTAAAAGCGGGTTTGGGGGATTGGGGCGGAGTGTTGTTGTTGCTCTTTTTTTTCTCTCGACTCTTTAACATTTTCCTAAAGCAAAATATTTACCGTTTGCAGAATACCTATGTGCGCCACTCTATAGCCATCCGTCCGTTACCCTCTTTTCCATGGTGTTTAACTTTACCATCCATTCCAATGCATCCATCCGGTCAAAAAAAAAATAAAAAAATAAAAAAATAAACTTTCCACCGAACCTTTTATGTGTGGGTTTTCTGCTGGGACACGGCACGGCGCGGCGTTCGGTTGATTCTGTGGGAACAAATTTTTCCGACGGTATTGGAAGCCCTCTGCAGGATGGGACGTGGTCCTTGGAACGCACCATTCCGAACTAACCCCCAAAAACTCCCGAAGGCAGCCCCAACGGCAACAATCACAGACGGGGGAAAAAAACAGTAAATGAGCGAGAAAAGCCTTTTGATTTTTAGTTTTGCTTGTTCAGCTGCAAATGATTGTGCACGTGGCTTCCCCCCCCCCCCCCCCCCCCCCCCCCCCGTCCTCCTCCACTACTAAATTGGGAAAGCGCGCAAAACTAAATAGCCGGACAGGAGAGTGCTTATCTCGGCTGCAAGCGCTGGCATAAATATGCAAATATTTCCGCTGGTTACAGAAGAGGTCCATGTGGGCACAAACATTACATCCTGCCGGTACAGTGGGGTGTTGTTGTGCTGTACCACCAGAAATTCGAACTGTAAACCCAGAAAATTTTGTACCGGACAGTGGCACGACATAATTGTTGGCACAGTTACCAGAGGACATCTGGGAATTTGGGTGACAGCTATAATTCACTTAAAAGACCACAACTCCCGAATTCGACCGACCTGGTCCCAATTTTTTCTCCTGAGCAATAGCACACACGATAGGGCTTCGGGCTATAGGGTGAAAAAAGTTACGCCAGAGGGAAATTTCTGAGCTGCGGGGCCTCGATTTATAGGGTTCGCAATAAAATGGGCTTTCAGTTTCTTACCTCTGGAACTGGCAGTTTGGGCCGGTTTTTGGCTGCATTTTTTGTGTGTTTTGGGCAAGTTGGGCAGTCCCTTTCGTTCGACACCACAATCGTTAGAATTGGTGAAAAAAATTTTTTTCGCCCAAAAAAATTCCAAGGGGGTACCCCTTGCCATATTTTTCGAAAAATCGACCAAATTTAACATGCCGATTTTTTGGTGTCAAATGAAAGCTGGTATCAAGGCCTTTTCGGGAAGGTGCCCCTTTCTGCGCGGAAACACCTGCTGCCCGAGGAAATTGCATCTAAAATAAAAAAAATTATGAATCCTCCCCGTGGTCCTGGTTTGCGTCCAATGCGGCAAGGAACATATGTACGACCTGGAATGAGAGAACCACCACCAAATAATTGACCAGCAATGCGACCAATGCGATTGGCAGCAGATAGAACTCAGTGGCATATCAGAGGGCAAATATAATTGTATCCCAGTTGAAAGTTACAGCAAATAAATCAACCAAAACATCTAAGCTGGGGGACAAATTGTAAGCGACAACTTTAAGAATTTTTGTTCCGAAATAGGGTAATAAATGGTTTGTGTATAGAAAGGAAATATCGAAAGTTTTGAAAGCATCATTACTATCTACATTTAGATTCCAACATTCGCTTAAAATGTTACTCAGTTTTTCTAGTCGATGGCGCTAGTGGTAACATCCAATTTGATTTATTTAAACATCAGCTGATTACCCCACCCACCCAGCCCAGCTGTAACAGTAGTCTCACTGAGAACTTGTTCGCCGAAAGCCACCAATAGAAACATTAGCGCCCAACTCAACTACTCGCCCAGCTACTGGTAAATAGCAGTTGGCTTTTTCCGATAGCAGGCAATCTTCGGGGAATCCCTTAGATAGACCCGAACTGACTCAGCCACTTCGGTTTTCGTTCGTTTGAAATGATTCGTAGCTGGGCGAATATTTGGCCGTTCATGTTTCTATTGGTGGCTTTCGGCGAGCAAGTTCTCACCGAAGGAACTGATACAGCTGGGCTGGGTAATTTGGATGATCAGCTGATTTTCATAAAGATCTCAGAATAACCATTTTTCGGCTATAGTTGCCCAAGTGAAGTAGAAAAACAAAATTGTGTACATCAAGCAATTCAACAGCGATGTACCGACCCTGTTCATTGCTCCGGGGTGGTGGATAAATGCACTGCAGGTGCAGCAGTAGCTCTTGTTGTTACCGACGTTACAGTGGTCGGTAGCGCTGTTGTCTGCCGTAGTGGCTGTTCTTTCGAGACTCGCCGATGTGGGCATGGTGAAAGTAACGGTGGTATTATTGTACAGTAATTTTCCGGTGCGGTTTAGAATTTGTGTTTTAAGACAATTGTATTCAATTTTGCTGTCATTCATAGTTGCAGTTGCAGTGCATGGTGTCAATATATTGCCTTGGTGTGAAAATAAGTAGGCGCATGTGAAAATGAAGTGTGTGCTTTGAGTTGTTCGCTCTAAACGAGCCTTTTGCAATTAAATTTCAGCAACAAGCAGTAAACATCACCATGGTGCTTTAACAGGGGGTGCAGACGGCATGAATTTATCCAACAGAAAGTGGGCTTCTTGACAGTAATCATGTGTGGTGCAACTCCGGTCCGGTAAGTGTTTTGTAACTTCGTGATAGGCAATTGTTTACAAAATGATTTTTATATAAAAAAAAAAGAATAAAAGGAACCAAAGACTGTTGTTTTATTTGTACTACTGTCTCCGTGCAAATATATATTTCCAAGAATTGTGGAAAATTTATTTTTCCCTAGATCAACATCAGAAATACGGCTAGTTCTTCAACATCAGGCAGGAAGCACCAAGTAGAAGGCATTATAAACATGAGCGGCCAACTCTGCGCCCAGTTACGAATCGCTCCAGACAAATGAAAACCGAAGTGGCTGAGACCGACTTGCATCGTTTGGCTGGCATTCCTTTGCATCTACTTGGGTACCAGAACTGCCTACGGGGTAATTGCTGTAATCGCCGCTGACGTTCACTGAATCATCTAATGTTGAAAGTATCTTTCCCCCTCTCTCACTTCTACTGCTTTACCATGATCGGGGAACAAATTCAAATACCGTTTCTGCATGCGTCTCAACAGTTGCGTCACCGCCGCCGTCCTCCTGTGCTTATGTTGAGAGTTTCCCTAATTCTTTTGCAGCCCTGCAAAAATGTCGGGACAGGTCCTGGAGGCGTGAACAGCAATCGTGAGTGTTTAATTTTATTTAGTAATTTTTGTAAATAAATAAAATAAAACAGTGGCGAGGATACATGAAAATGTGACGGGGCATGAGTTTTGAGTGGAGTTTAGGTTTTATCCAGCCTAATGGCGAGGGGCTGATATGCCCGCTGGGGTGGTGACAGTCAACCACAGCATCGCTCTCATGTAGAACAGACACCTTGATGACTCCGACTATTCTCCTGAAATGTATTCACCCGCCAAGTAGGTATGGCAGGGTGTTTTGGTTGTTATCAACGAAAAAATATTAAAAAAATTCCTACTCGCCTCGTTTTCGAGAGATTTAATAAAATAGTTACTACAAGAAATTATAAATTAGCTATTAGGGCGGCCCACCCGAAATTGTTGCACTTGAGGAGCCGCACAGGGACTACAGATGTGTAGATTTGATAAACGAGGCACTTAGCACAAGGTAGCGCGTACGGAATTAATTACTCACTTTGAAACAATTATTGTGTGGATGGAAAACTTTGGTGACTGCAAAGCTCCCAGCCGTCGCCAATTTGACTGGCCAAGGCATATGTACGCGCAACAACCTACTCCGGAAGAGAATCCCAGAACCTTTTAAAATACTCGACGTTTTATCTGGTAAGCATTTTTAGTATCGGCGGAAAGTTGAGTAACGTGGGGGTCATGGGTCGTGTTCATCTTTTCCTAAAACATCAACTGAATAGGTCCAGGTGCGATCCAGGAAGTAAATCAATTCCCACATCGTCGTTCTCGTCAAAATCATCATGAAACAGACTGTCCAGCCCAACTATACTTGGTGTAAGTACAAATGCTTCGTTAGTCAAAAATTTAGTGGCAAATGTTTGCCAGAACTAAAGAAACTTGCGAGACTAAGCACCTGCACTTATTGTGCCATGCCAAACATTCAACTTCATCAGCAAATTCGTGACACGTGACTTAATTAACCAAATCAATGCGAAGTAAATGGTATTAAATTAATTCAGAACAAATTTAAGGAAATATCCACTCCTACATAAAATTTAATTACCCAAAACAAAAGACAAACAGACGAAAAAATAATATTGTCACCATCGAAGTATTTTCTTTATTCAATTTTTCCAATTTGCAGGCTCCCAGGAATCACGTACCTCCGCGCAATCTCCAAACCTACTATTTGCTTTTTCTAGTCTAAAGAAAAAAAGCAATGTACCATTTAACAACCGCTGGGGAGGCTGTCCTGTCTCACTAAGAATTTACTTGCTGATAGCCCCTACTAGAATCCTGAGCGCCCAACTCGTCCAGCCACGAATCGTTCGAATTCGGCAGTCATTCATGTCTCCCGAAGAGACTGCCGACGACGACTTGTTTCCCAACTCACGTAAGTTTTAGGTTAAGTCGCACAGCGAAGGAGCGAGTACCCGCAAGGTAGGTGGAAATTTTTTTAAGTTACTCTTTGCCCATTGCAACCGAAAAATCTAGAAATCATAAAATAGGAGAATCTGTAAAAACAAATTTTATATTCTCATCAAAACAAATTGCTCTCTCCACACTGCAGGAATCAGACAATCTGTTTGCTCCCCTCTAACCCATTGAATAGCCGTGGGATTCTCAGAGGTGGGAATAGAGCAACTGAAAGGCGCTCAGCTCTAGGTGAGTGGCGGACATGACAGAGCAGCAGCTCTCTTAAGCTTCTCTCGTGGAAATCTAGAAAAAATGCATCTATAGCGGCCGATCTTCAGACACCCAACCCAGCAACAGCGACAACAACATCCCGCAACTATAATTGTTTCCCCTTTGCGTTCGCAGACCAAAACAAGCAAAACAGGACATTTTAGAAGTGATAGATTAAATAGAACTTAATCACCCAAAACATATTTGTGCTAAAGAAAGTGATAAATAAAATAATATTGTCAACATGGAAGTGTTTTCTTTCTGGCGTTTCTCCAATTTTCAGCCTCCGCTCAGTCAGTTTTCAGAGGTTTTACCAGGCGAAGTAACAGGAGCCCATGAATCGCAGTAGGCAAATTTTCCTGCTTGCATGATCGAGCGGAGCCTGCGGCTTAATTTGGTTCGAAACAATTTAAGCCGCAGGCCCCGCTCAGCCAGTTTTCAGAGGTTTTACCAGGCGAAGTAACAGGAGCCCATGAACCGCAGTAGGCAAATATTCTTCCTTGCATGATCGAGCGGAGCCTGCGGCTTATTTTGGTTCGAAACAATTTAAGCCGCAGGCCCCGCTCAGCCAGTTTTCAGAGGTTTTACCAGGCGAAGTAACAGGAGCCCATGAACCGCAGTAGGCAAATATTCTTCCTTGCATGATCGAGCGGAGCCTGCGGCTTATTTTGGTTCGAAACAATTTAAGCCGCAGGCCCCGCTCAGCCAGTTTTCAGAGGTTTTACCAGGCGAAGTAACAGGAGCCCATGAATCGCAGTAGGCAAATATTCTTCCTTGCATGATCGAGCGGAGCCTGCGGCTTATTTTGGTTCGAAACAATTTAAGCCGCAGGCCCCGCTCAGCCAGTTTTCAGAGGTTTTACCAGGCGAAGTAACAGGAGCCCATGAATCGCAGTAGGCAAATATTCTTCCTTGCATGATCGAGCGGAGCCTGCGGCTTATTTTGGTTCGAAACAATTTAAGGCGCAGGCCCCGCTCAGCCAGTTTTCAGAGGTTTTACCAGGCGAAGTAACAGGAGCCCATGAATCGCAGTAGGCAAATATTCTTCCTTGCATGATCGAGCGGAGCCTGCGGCTTATTTTGGTTCGAAACAATTTAAGGCGCAGGCCCCGCTCAGCCAGTTTTCAGAGGTTTTACCAGGCGAAGTAACAGGAGCCCATGAATCGCAGTAGGCAAATTTTCCTGCTTGCATGATCGAGCGGAGCCTGCGGCTTAATTTGGTTCGAAACAATTTAAGCCGCAGGCCCCGCTCAGCCAGTTTTCAGAGGTTTTACCAGGCGAAGTAACAGGAGCCCATGAACCGCAGTAGGCAAATTTTCCTGCTTGCATGATCGAGCGGAGCCTGCGGCTTAATTTGGTTCGAAACAATTTAAGCCGCAGGCCCCGCTCAGCCAGTTTTCAGAGGTTTTACCAGGCGAAGTAACAGGAGCCCATGAATCGCAGTAGGCAAATATTCTTCCTTGCATGATCGAGCGGAGCCTGCGGCTTATTTTGGTTCGAAACAATTTAAGCCGCAGGCCCCGCTCAGCCAGTTTTCAGAGGTTTTACCAGGCGAAGTAACAGGAGCCCAGGAATCGCAGTAGGCAAATTTTCCTGCTTGCATGATCGAGCGGAGCCTGCGGCTTAATTTGGTTCGAAACAATTTAAGCCGCAGGCCCCGCTCAGCCAGTTTTCAGAGGTTTTACCAGGCGAAGTAACAGGAGCCCATGAACCGCAGTAGGCAAATTTTCCTGCTTGCATGATCGAGCGGAGCCTGCGGCTTAATTTGGTTCGAAACAATTTAAGCCGCAGGCCCCGCTCAGCCAGTTTTCAGAGGTTTTACCAGGCGAAGTAACAGGAGCCCATGAATCGCAGTAGGCAAATATTCTTCCTTGCATGATCGAGCGGAGCCTGCGGCTTATTTTGGTTCGAAACAATTTAAGGCGCAGGCCCCGCTCAGCCAGTTTTCAGAGGTTTTACCAGGCGAAGTAACAGGAGCCCATGAATCGCAGTAGGCAAATTTTCCTGCTTGCATGATCGAGCGGAGCCTGCGGCTTAATTTGGTTCGAAACAATTTAAGCCGCAGGCCCCGCTCAGCCAGTTTTCAGAGGTTTTACCAGGCGAAGTAACAGGAGCCCATGAACCGCAGTAGGCAAATTTTCCTGCTTGCATGATCGAGCGGAGCCTGCGGCTTAATTTGGTTCGAAACAATTTAAGCCGCAGGCCCCGCTCAGCCAGTTTTCAGAGGTTTTACCAGGCGAAGTAACAGGAGCCCATGAATCGCAGTAGGCAAATTTTCCTGCTTGCATGATCGAGCGGAGCCTGCGGCTTAATTTGGTTCGAAACAATTTAAGCCGCAGGCCCCGCTCAGCCAGTTTTCAGAGGTTTTACCAGGCGAAGTAACAGGAGCCCATGAATCGCAGTAGGCAAATATTCTTCCTTGCATGATCGAGCGGAGCCTGCGGCTTATTTTGGTTCGAAACAATTTAAGCCGCAGGCCCCGCTCAGCCAGTTTTCAGAGGTTTTACCAGGCGAAGTAACAGGAGCCCAGGAATCGCAGTAGGCAAATTTTCCTGCTTGCATGATCGAGCGGAGCCTGCGGCTTAATTTGGTTCGAAACAATTTAAGCCGCAGGCCCCGCTCAGCCAGTTTTCAGAGGTTTTACCAGGCGAAGTAACAGGAGCCCATGAATCGCAGTAGGCAAATATTCTTCCTTGCATGATCGAGCGGAGCCTGCGGCTTATTTTGGTTCGAAACAATTTAAGGCGCAGGCCCCGCTCAGCCAGTTTTCAGAGGTTTTACCAGGCGAAGTAACAGGAGCCCATGAATCGCAGTAGGCAAATATTCTTCCTTGCATGATCGAGCGGAGCCTGCGGCTTATTTTGGTTCGAAACAATTTAAGGCGCAGGCCCCGCTCAGCCAGTTTTCAGAGGTTTTACCAGGCGAAGTAACAGGAGCCCATGAATCGCAGTAGGCAAATTTTCCTGCTTGCATGATCGAGCGGAGCCTGCGGCTTAATTTGGTTCGAAACAATTTAAGCCGCAGGCCCCGCTCAGCCAGTTTTCAGAGGTTTTACCAGGCGAAGTAACAGGAGCCCATGAATCGCAGTAGGCAAATATTCTTCCTTGCATGATCGAGCGGAGCCTGCGGCTTATTTTGGTTCGAAACAATTTAAGGCGCAGGCCCCGCTCAGCCAGTTTTCAGAGGTTTTACCAGGCGAAGTAACAGGAGCCCATGAATCGCAGTAGGCAAATTTTCCTGCTTGCATGATCGAGCGGAGCCTGCGGCTTAATTTGGTTCGAAACAATTTAAGCCGCAGGCCCCGCTCAGCCAGTTTTCAGAGGTTTTACCAGGCGAAGTAACAGGAGCCCATGAACCGCAGTAGGCAAATTTTCCTGCTTGCATGATCGAGCGGAGCCTGCGGCTTAATTTGGTTCGAAACAATTTAAGCCGCAGGCCCCGCTCAGCCAGTTTTCAGAGGTTTTACCAGGCGAAGTAACAGGAGCCCATGAACCGCAGTAGGCAAATTTTCCTGCTTGCATGATCGAGCGGAGCCTGCGGCTTAATTTGGTTCGAAACAATTTAAGCCGCAGGCCCCGCTCAGCCAGTTTTCAGAGGTTTTACCAGGCGAAGTAACAGGAGCCCATGAACCGCAGTAGGCAAATTTTCCTGCTTGCATGATCGAGCGGAGCCTGCGGCTTAATTTGGTTCGAAACAATTTAAGCCGCAGGCCCCGCTCAGCCAGTTTTCAGAGGTTTTACCAGGCGAAGTAACAGGAGCCCATGAACCGCAGTAGGCAAATTTTCCTGCTTGCATGATCGAGCGGAGCCTGCGGCTTAATTTGGTTCGAAACAATTTAAGCCGCAGGCCCCGCTCAGCCAGTTTTCAGAGGTTTTACCAGGCGAAGTAACAGGAGCCCATGAATCGCAGTAGGCAAATATTCTTCCTTGCATGATCGAGCGGAGCCTGCGGCTTATTTTGGTTCGAAACAATTTAAGGCGCAGGCCCCGCTCAGCCAGTTTTCAGAGGTTTTACCAGGCGAAGTAACAGGAGCCCATGAATCGCAGTAGGCAAATTTTCCTGCTTGCATGATCGAGCGGAGCCTGCGGCTTAATTTGGTTCGAAACAATTTAAGCCGCAGGCCCCGCTCAGCCAGTTTTCAGAGGTTTTACCAGGCGAAGTAACAGGAGCCCATGAACCGCAGTAGGCAAATTTTCCTGCTTGCATGATCGAGCGGAGCCTGCGGCTTAATTTGGTTCGAAACAATTTAAGCCGCAGGCCCCGCTCAGCCAGTTTTCAGAGGTTTTACCAGGCGAAGTAACAGGAGCCCATGAACCGCAGTAGGCAAATTTTCCTGCTTGCATGATCGAGCGGAGCCTGCGGCTTAATTTGGTTCGAAACAATTTAAGCCGCAGGCCCCGCTCAGCCAGTTTTCAGAGGTTTTACCAGGCGAAGTAACAGGAGCCCATGAATCGCAGTAGGCAAATTTTCCTGCTTGCATGATCGAGCGGAGCCTGCGGCTTAATTTGGTTCGAAACAATTTAAGCCGCAGGCCCCGCTCAGCCAGTTTTCAGAGGTTTTACCAGGCGAAGTAACAGGAGCCCATGAATCGCAGTAGGCAAATATTCTTCCTTGCATGATCGAGCGGAGCCTGCGGCTTATTTTGGTTCGAAACAATTTAAGCCGCAGGCCCCGCTCAGCCAGTTTTCAGAGGTTTTACCAGGCGAAGTAACAGGAGCCCATGAATCGCAGTAGGCAAATTTTCTTCCTTGTATGATCGAGCCGAGCCTGCGGCTTATTTTGGTTCGAAACAATTTAAGCCGCAGGCCCCGCTCAGCCAGTTTTCAGAGGTTTTACCAGGCGAAGTAACAGGAGCCCATGAATCGCAGTAGGCAAATATTCTTCCTTGCATGATCGAGCGGAGCCTGCGGCTTAATTTGGTTCGAAACAATTTAAGCCGCAGGCCCCGATCAGCCAGTTTTCAGAGGTTTTACCAGGCGAAGTAACAGGAGCCCATGAATCGCAGTAGGCAAATTTTCCTGCTTGCATGATCGAGCGGAGCCTGCGGCTTAATTTGGTTCGAAACAATTTAAGCCGCAGGCCCCGCTCAGCCAGTTTTCAGAGGTTTTACCAGGCGAAGTAACAGGAGCCCATGAATCGCAGTAGGCAAATTTTCTTCCTTGTATGATCGAGCGGAGCCTGCGGCTTATTTTGGTTCGAAACAATTTAAGCCGCAGGCCCCGCTCAGCCAGTTTTCAGAGGTTTTACCAGGCGAAGTAACAGGAGCCCATGAATCGCAGTAGGCAAATTTTCTTCCTTGTATGATCGAGCGGAGCCTGCGGCTTATTTTGGTTCGAAACAATTTAAGCCGCAGGCCCCGCTCAGCCAGTTTTCAGAGGTTTTACCAGGCGAAGTAACAGGAGCCCATGAATCGCAGTAGGCAAATTTTCTTCCTTGTATGATCGAGCCGAGCCTGCGGCTTATTTTGGTTCGAAACAATTTAAGCCGCAGGCCCCGCTCAGCCAGTTTTCAGAGGTTTTACCAGGCGAAGTAACAGGAGCCCATGAATCGCAGTAGGCAAATTTTCCTGCTTGCATGATCGAGCGGAGCCTGCGGCTTAATTTGGTTCGAAACAATTTAAGCCGCAGGCCCCGCTCAGCCAGTTTTCAGAGGTTTTACCAGGCGAAGTAACAGGAGCCCATGAATCGCAGTAGGCAAATTTTCCTGCTTGCATGATCGAGCGGAGCCTGCGGCTTAATTTGGTTCGAAACAATTTAAGCCGCAGGCCCCGCTCAGCCAGTTTTCAGAGGTTTTACCAGGCGAAGTAACAGGAGCCCATGAATCGCAGTAGGCAAATTTTCTTCCTTGTATGATCGAGCGGAGCCTGCGGCTTATTTTGGTTCGAAACAATTTAAGCCGCAGGCCCCGCTCAGCCAGTTTTCAGAGGTTTTACCAGGCGAAGTAACAGGAGCCCATGAATCGCAGTAGGCAAATATTCTTCCTTGCATGATCGAGCGGAGCCTGCGGCTTAATTTGGTTCGAAACAATTTAAGCCGCAGGCCCCGCTCAGCCAGTTTTCAGAGGTTTTACCAGGCGAAGTAACAGGAGCCCATGAATCGCAGTAGGCAAATTTTCTTCCTTGTATGATCGAGCGGAGCCTGCGGCTTATTTTGGTTCGAAACAATTTAAGCCGCAGGCCCCGCTCAGCTAGTTTTCAGAGGTTTTACCAGGCGAAGTAACAGGAGCCCATGAATCGCAGTAGGCAAATATTCTTCCTTGCATGATCGAGCGGAGCCTGCGGCTTAATTTGGTTCGAAACAATTTAAGCCGCAGGCCCCGCTCAGCCAGTTTTCAGAGGTTTTACCAGGCGAAGTAACAGGAGCCCATGAATCGCAGTAGGCAAATTTTCCTGCTTGCATGATCGAGCGGAGCCTGCGGCTTAATTTGGTTCGAAACAATTTAAGCCGCAGGCCCCGCTCAGCCAGTTTTCAGAGGTTTTACCAGGCGAAGTAACAGGAGCCCATGAATCGCAGTAGGCAAATTTTCTTCCTTGTATGATCGAGCGGAGCCTGCGGCTTATTTTGGTTCGAAACAATTTAAGCCGCAGGCCCCGCTCAGCCAGTTTTCAGAGGTTTTACCAGGCGAAGTAACAGGAGCCCATGAATCGCAGTAGGCAAATTTTCCTGCTTGCATGATCGAGCGGAGCCTGCGGCTTAATTTGGTTCGAAACAATTTAAGCCGCAGGCCCCGCTCAGCCAGTTTTCAGAGGTTTTACCAGGCGAAGTAACAGGAGCCCATGAATCGCAGTAGGCAAATTTTCCTGCTTGCATGATCGAGCGGAGCCTGCGGCTTAATTTGGTTCGAAACAATTTAAGCCGCAGGCCCCGCTCAGCCAGTTTTCAGAGGTTTTACCAGGCGAAGTAACAGGAGCCCATGAATCGCAGTAGGCAAATTTTCTTCCTTGTATGATCGAGCGGAGCCTGCGGCTTATTTTGGTTCGAAACAATTTAAGCCGCAGGCCCCGCTCAGCCAGTTTTCAGAGGTTTTACCAGGCGAAGTAACAGGAGCCCATGAATCGCAGTAGGCAAATTTTCTTCCTTGTATGATCGAGCGGAGCCTGCGGCTTATTTTGGTTCGAAACAATTTAAGCCGCAGGCCCCGCTCAGCCAGTTTTCAGAGGTTTTACCAGGCGAAGTAACAGGAGCCCATGAATCGCAGTAGGCAAATATTCTTCCTTGCATGATCGAGCGGAGCCTGCGGCTTAATTTGGTTCGAAACAATTTAAGCCGCAGGCCCCGCTCAGCCAGTTTTCAGAGGTTTTACCAGGCGAAGTAACAGGAGCCCATGAATCGCAGTAGGCAAATTTTCCTGCTTGCATGATCGAGCGGAGCCTGCGGCTTAATTTGGTTCGAAACAATTTAAGCCGCAGGCCCCGCTCAGCCAGTTTTCAGAGGTTTTACCAGGCGAAGTAACAGGAGCCCATGAATCGCAGTAGGCAAATTTTCTTCCTTGTATGATCGAGCGGAGCCTGCGGCTTATTTTGGTTCGAAACAATTTAAGCCGCAGGCCCCGCTCAGCCAGTTTTCAGAGGTTTTACCAGGCGAAGTAACAGGAGCCCATGAATCGCAGTAGGCAAATTTTCCTGCTTGCATGATCGAGCGGAGCCTGCGGCTTAATTTGGTTCGAAACAATTTAAGCCGCAGGCCCCGCTCAGCCAGTTTTCAGAGGTTTTACCAGGCGAAGTAACAGGAGCCCATGAATCGCAGTAGGCAAATTTTCTTCCTTGTATGATCGAGCGGAGCCTGCGGCTTATTTTGGTTCGAAACAATTTAAGCCGCAGGCCCCGCTCAGCCAGTTTTCAGAGGTTTTACCAGGCGAAGTAACAGGAGCCCATGAATCGCAGTAGGCAAATTTTCCTGCTTGCATGATCGAGCGGAGCCTGCGGCTTAATTTGGTTCGAAACAATTTAAGCCGCAGGCCCCGCTCAGCCAGTTTTCAGAGGTTTTACCAGGCGAAGTAACAGGAGCCCATGAATCGCAGTAGGCAAATTTTCTTCCTTGTATGATCGAGCGGAGCCTGCGGCTTATTTTGTTTCGAAACAATTTAAGCCGCAGGCCCCGCTCAGCCAGTTTTCAGAGGTTTTACCAGGCGAAGTAACAGGAGCCCATGAATCGCAGTAGGCAAATTTTCCTGCTTGCATGATCGAGCGGAGCCTGCGGCTTAATTTGGTTCGAAACAATTTAAGCCGCAGGCCCCGCTCAGCCAGTTTTCAGAGGTTTTACCAGGCGAAGTAACAGGAGCCCATGAATCGCAGTAGGCAAATTTTCCTGCTTGCATGATCGAGCGGAGCCTGCGGCTTAATTTGGTTCGAAACAATTTAAGCCGCAGGCCCCGCTCAGCCAGTTTTCAGAGGTTTTACCAGGCGAAGTAACAGGAGCCCATGAATCGCAGTAGGCAAATTTTCTTCCTTGTATGATCGAGCGGAGCCTGCGGCTTATTTTGGTTCGAAACAATTTAAGCCGCAGGCCCCGCTCAGCCAGTTTTCAGAGGTTTTACCAGGCGAAGTAACAGGAGCCCATGAATCGCAGTAGGCAAATTTTCCTGCTTGCATGATCGAGCGGAGCCTGCGGCTTAATTTGGTTCGAAACAATTTAAGCCGCAGGCCCCGCTCAGCCAGTTTTCAGAGGTTTTACCAGGCGAAGTAA
This sequence comes from Neoitamus cyanurus, assembly GCA_947538895.1. Classification (NCBI taxonomy): domain Eukaryota; kingdom Metazoa; phylum Arthropoda; class Insecta; order Diptera; family Asilidae; genus Neoitamus; species Neoitamus cyanurus. The sequence goes on from OX384549.1 coordinate 7,748,407, forward strand.
CAGGAGCCCATGAATCGCAGTAGGCAAATTTTCTTCCTTGTATGATCGAGCGGAGCCTGCGGCTTATTTTGGTTCGAAACAATTTAAGCCGCAGGCCCCGCTCAGCCAGTTTTCAGAGGTTTTACCAGGCGAAGTAACAGGAGCCCATGAATCGCAGTAGGCAAATATTCTTCCTTGCATGATCGAGCGGAGCCTGCGGCTTAATTTGGTTCGAAACAATTTAAGCCGCAGGCCCCGCTCAGCCAGTTTTCAGAGGTTTTACCAGGCGAAGTAACAGGAGCCCATGAATCGCAGTAGGCAAATTTTCTTCCTTGTATGATCGAGCGGAGCCTGCGGCTTATTTTGGTTCGAAACAATTTAAGCCGCAGGCCCCGCTCAGCTAGTTTTCAGAGGTTTTACCAGGCGAAGTAACAGGAGCCCATGAATCGCAGTAGGCAAATATTCTTCCTTGCATGATCGAGCGGAGCCTGCGGCTTAATTTGGTTCGAAACAATTTAAGCCGCAGGCCCCGCTCAGCCAGTTTTCAGAGGTTTTACCAGGCGAAGTAACAGGAGCCCATGAATCGCAGTAGGCAAATTTTCTTCCTTGTATGATCGAGCGGAGCCTGCGGCTTATTTTGGTTCGAAACAATTTAAGCCGCAGGCCCCGCTCAGCCAGTTTTCAGAGGTTTTACCAGGCGAAGTAACAGGAGCCCATGAATCGCAGTAGGCAAATTTTCCTGCTTGCATGATCGAGCGGAGCCTGCGGCTTAATTTGGTTCGAAACAATTTAAGCCGCAGGCCCCGCTCAGCCAGTTTTCAGAGGTTTTACCAGGCGAAGTAACAGGAGCCCATGAATCGCAGTAGGCAAATTTTCCTGCTTGCATGATCGAGCGGAGCCTGCGGCTTAATTTGGTTCGAAACAATTTAAGCCGCAGGCCCCGCTCAGCCAGTTTTCAGAGGTTTTACCAGGCGAAGTAACAGGAGCCCATGAATCGCAGTAGGCAAATTTTCTTCCTTGTATGATCGAGCGGAGCCTGCGGCTTATTTTGGTTCGAAACAATTTAAGCCGCAGGCCCCGCTCAGCCAGTTTTCAGAGGTTTTACCAGGCGAAGTAACAGGAGCCCATGAATCGCAGTAGGCAAATTTTCTTCCTTGTATGATCGAGCGGAGCCTGCGGCTTATTTTGGTTCGAAACAATTTAAGCCGCAGGCCCCGCTCAGCCAGTTTTCAGAGGTTTTACCAGGCGAAGTAACAGGAGCCCATGAATCGCAGTAGGCAAATATTCTTCCTTGCATGATCGAGCGGAGCCTGCGGCTTAATTTGGTTCGAAACAATTTAAGCCGCAGGCCCCGCTCAGCCAGTTTTCAGAGGTTTTACCAGGCGAAGTAACAGGAGCCCATGAATCGCAGTAGGCAAATTTTCCTGCTTGCATGATCGAGCGGAGCCTGCGGCTTAATTTGGTTCGAAACAATTTAAGCCGCAGGCCCCGCTCAGCCAGTTTTCAGAGGTTTTACCAGGCGAAGTAACAGGAGCCCATGAATCGCAGTAGGCAAATTTTCTTCCTTGTATGATCGAGCGGAGCCTGCGGCTTATTTTGGTTCGAAACAATTTAAGCCGCAGGCCCCGCTCAGCCAGTTTTCAGAGGTTTTACCAGGCGAAGTAACAGGAGCCCATGAATCGCAGTAGGCAAATTTTCCTGCTTGCATGATCGAGCGGAGCCTGCGGCTTAATTTGGTTCGAAACAATTTAAGCCGCAGGCCCCGCTCAGCCAGTTTTCAGAGGTTTTACCAGGCGAAGTAACAGGAGCCCATGAATCGCAGTAGGCAAATTTTCTTCCTTGTATGATCGAGCGGAGCCTGCGGCTTATTTTGGTTCGAAACAATTTAAGCCGCAGGCCCCGCTCAGCCAGTTTTCAGAGGTTTTACCAGGCGAAGTAACAGGAGCCCATGAATCGCAGTAGGCAAATTTTCCTGCTTGCATGATCGAGCGGAGCCTGCGGCTTAATTTGGTTCGAAACAATTTAAGCCGCAGGCCCCGCTCAGCCAGTTTTCAGAGGTTTTACCAGGCGAAGTAACAGGAGCCCATGAATCGCAGTAGGCAAATTTTCTTCCTTGTATGATCGAGCGGAGCCTGCGGCTTATTTTGTTTCGAAACAATTTAAGCCGCAGGCCCCGCTCAGCCAGTTTTCAGAGGTTTTACCAGGCGAAGTAACAGGAGCCCATGAATCGCAGTAGGCAAATTTTCCTGCTTGCATGATCGAGCGGAGCCTGCGGCTTAATTTGGTTCGAAACAATTTAAGCCGCAGGCCCCGCTCAGCCAGTTTTCAGAGGTTTTACCAGGCGAAGTAACAGGAGCCCATGAATCGCAGTAGGCAAATTTTCCTGCTTGCATGATCGAGCGGAGCCTGCGGCTTAATTTGGTTCGAAACAATTTAAGCCGCAGGCCCCGCTCAGCCAGTTTTCAGAGGTTTTACCAGGCGAAGTAACAGGAGCCCATGAATCGCAGTAGGCAAATTTTCTTCCTTGTATGATCGAGCGGAGCCTGCGGCTTATTTTGGTTCGAAACAATTTAAGCCGCAGGCCCCGCTCAGCCAGTTTTCAGAGGTTTTACCAGGCGAAGTAACAGGAGCCCATGAATCGCAGTAGGCAAATTTTCTTCCTTGTATGATCGAGCCGAGCCTGCGGCTTATTTTGGTTCGAAACAATTTAAGCCGCAGGCCCCGCTCAGCCAGTTTTCAGAGGTTTTACCAGGCGAAGTAACAGGAGCCCATGAATCGCAGTAGGCAAATTTTCCTGCTTGCATGATCGAGCGGAGCCTGCGGCTTAATTTGGTTCGAAACAATTTAAGCCGCAGGCCCCGCTCAGCCAGTTTTCAGAGGTTTTACCAGGCGAAGTAACAGGAGCCCATGAATCGCAGTAGGCAAATTTTCCTGCTTGCATGATCGAGCGGAGCCTGCGGCTTAATTTGGTTCGAAACAATTTAAGCCGCAGGCCCCGCTCAGCCAGTTTTCAGAGGTTTTACCAGGCGAAGTAACAGGAGCCCATGAATCGCAGTAGGCAAATTTTCTTCCTTGTATGATCGAGCGGAGCCTGCGGCTTATTTTGGTTCGAAACAATTTAAGCCGCAGGCCCCGCTCAGCCAGTTTTCAGAGGTTTTACCAGGCGAAGTAACAGGAGCCCATGAATCGCAGTAGGCAAATATTCTTCCTTGCATGATCGAGCGGAGCCTGCGGCTTAATTTGGTTCGAAACAATTTAAGCCGCAGGCCCCGCTCAGCCAGTTTTCAGAGGTTTTACCAGGCGAAGTAACAGGAGCCCATGAATCGCAGTAGGCAAATTTTCTTCCTTGTATGATCGAGCGGAGCCTGCGGCTTATTTTGGTTCGAAACAATTTAAGCCGCAGGCCCCGCTCAGCTAGTTTTCAGAGGTTTTACCAGGCGAAGTAACAGGAGCCCATGAATCGCAGTAGGCAAATATTCTTCCTTGCATGATCGAGCGGAGCCTGCGGCTTAATTTGGTTCGAAACAATTTAAGCCGCAGGCCCCGCTCAGCCAGTTTTCAGAGGTTTTACCAGGCGAAGTAACAGGAGCCCATGAATCGCAGTAGGCAAATTTTCCTGCTTGCATGATCGAGCGGAGCCTGCGGCTTAATTTGGTTCGAAACAATTTAAGCCGCAGGCCCCGCTCAGCCAGTTTTCAGAGGTTTTACCAGGCGAAGTAACAGGAGCCCATGAATCGCAGTAGGCAAATTTTCTTCCTTGTATGATCGAGCGGAGCCTGCGGCTTATTTTGGTTCGAAACAATTTAAGCCGCAGGCCCCGCTCAGCCAGTTTTCAGAGGTTTTACCAGGCGAAGTAACAGGAGCCCATGAATCGCAGTAGGCAAATTTTCCTGCTTGCATGATCGAGCGGAGCCTGCGGCTTAATTTGGTTCGAAACAATTTAAGCCGCAGGCCCCGCTCAGCCAGTTTTCAGAGGTTTTACCAGGCGAAGTAACAGGAGCCCATGAATCGCAGTAGGCAAATTTTCCTGCTTGCATGATCGAGCGGAGCCTGCGGCTTAATTTGGTTCGAAACAATTTAAGCCGCAGGCCCCGCTCAGCCAGTTTTCAGAGGTTTTACCAGGCGAAGTAACAGGAGCCCATGAATCGCAGTAGGCAAATATTCTTCCTTGCATGATCGAGCGGAGCCTGCGGCTTAATTTGGTTCGAAACAATTTAAGCCGCAGGCCCCGCTCAGCCAGTTTTCAGAGGTTTTACCAGGCGAAGTAACAGGAGCCCATGAATCGCAGTAGGCAAATTTTCCTGCTTGCATGATCGAGCGGAGCCTGCGGCTTAATTTGGTTCGAAACAATTTAAGCCGCAGGCCCCGCTCAGCCAGTTTTCAGAGGTTTTACCAGGCGAAGTAACAGGAGCCCATGAATCGCAGTAGGCAAATTTTCTTCCTTGTATGATCGAGCGGAGCCTGCGGCTTATTTTGGTTCGAAACAATTTAAGCCGCAGGCCCCGCTCAGCCAGTTTTCAGAGGTTTTACCAGGCGAAGTAACAGGAGCCCATGAATCGCAGTAGGCAAATTTTCCTGCTTGCATGATCGAGCGGAGCCTGCGGCTTAATTTGGTTCGAAACAATTTAAGCCGCAGGCCCCGCTCAGCCAGTTTTCAGAGGTTTTACCAGGCGAAGTAACAGGAGCCCATGAATCGCAGTAGGCAAATTTTCCTGCTTGCATGATCGAGCGGAGCCTGCGGCTTAATTTGGTTCGAAACAATTTAAGCCGCAGGCCCCGCTCAGCCAGTTTTCAGAGGTTTTACCAGGCGAAGTAACAGGAGCCCATGAATCGCAGTAGGCAAATATTCTTCCTTGCATGATCGAGCGGAGCCTGCGGCTTAATTTGGTTCGAAACAATTTAAGCCGCAGGCCCCGCTCAGCCAGTTTTCAGAGGTTTTACCAGGCGAAGTAACAGGAGCCCATGAATCGCAGTAGGCAAATTTTCCTGCTTGCATGATCGAGCGGAGCCTGCGGCTTAATTTGGTTCGAAACAATTTAAGCCGCAGGCCCCGCTCAGCCAGTTTTCAGAGGTTTTACCAGGCGAAGTAACAGGAGCCCATGAATCGCAGTAGGCAAATTTTCTTCCTTGTATGATCGAGCGGAGCCTGCGGCTTATTTTGGTTCGAAACAATTTAAGCCGCAGGCCCCGCTCAGCCAGTTTTCAGAGGTTTTACCAGGCGAAGTAACAGGAGCCCATGAATCGCAGTAGGCAAATTTTCCTGCTTGCATGATCGAGCGGAGCCTGCGGCTTAATTTGGTTCGAAACAATTTAAGCCGCAGGCCCCGCTCAGCCAGTTTTCAGAGGTTTTACCAGGCGAAGTAACAGGAGCCCATGAATCGCAGTAGGCAAATTTTCTTCCTTGTATGATCGAGCGGAGCCTGCGGCTTATTTTGGTTCGAAACAATTTAAGCCGCAGGCCCCGCTCAGCCAGTTTTCAGAGGTTTTACCAGGCGAAGTAACAGGAGCCCATGAATCGCAGTAGGCAAATTTTCCTGCTTGCATGATCGAGCGGAGCCTGCGGCTTAATTTGGTTCGAAACAATTTAAGCCGCAGGCCCCGCTCAGCCAGTTTTCAGAGGTTTTACCAGGCGAAGTAACAGGAGCCCATGAATCGCAGTAGGCAAATTTTCTTCCTTGTATGATCGAGCGGAGCCTGCGGCTTATTTTGTTTCGAAACAATTTAAGCCGCAGGCCCCGCTCAGCCAGTTTTCAGAGGTTTTACCAGGCGAAGTAACAGGAGCCCATGAATCGCAGTAGGCAAATTTTCCTGCTTGCATGATCGAGCGGAGCCTGCGGCTTAATTTGGTTCGAAACAATTTAAGCCGCAGGCCCCGCTCAGCCAGTTTTCAGAGGTTTTACCAGGCGAAGTAACAGGAGCCCATGAATCGCAGTAGGCAAATTTTCCTGCTTGCATGATCGAGCGGAGCCTGCGGCTTAATTTGGTTCGAAACAATTTAAGCCGCAGGCCCCGCTCAGCCAGTTTTCAGAGGTTTTACCAGGCGAAGTAACAGGAGCCCATGAATCGCAGTAGGCAAATTTTCTTCCTTGTATGATCGAGCGGAGCCTGCGGCTTATTTTGGTTCGAAACAATTTAAGCCGCAGGCCCCGCTCAGCCAGTTTTCAGAGGTTTTACCAGGCGAAGTAACAGGAGCCCATGAATCGCAGTAGGCAAATATTCTTCCTTGCATGATCGAGCGGAGCCTGCGGCTTAAATTGTTTCGAACCAAATTAAGCCGCAGGCTCCGCTCGATCATGCAAGCAGGAAAATTTGCCTACTGCGATTCATGGGCTCCTGTTACTTCGCCTGGTAAAACCTCTGAAAACTGGCTGAGCGGCGCCTGCGGCTTAATTTGTTTCGAACCAAATTAAGCCGCAGGCTCCGCTCGATCATGCAAGCAGGAAAATTTGCCTACTGCGATTCATGGGCTCCTGTTACTTCGCCTGGTAAAACCTCTGAAAACTGGCTGAGCGGCGCCTGCGGCTTAAATTGTTTCGAACCAAATTAAGCCGCAGGCTCCGCTCGATCATGCAAGGAAGAAAATTTGCCTACTGCGATTCATGGGCTCCTGATACTTCGCCTGGTAAAACCTCTGAAAACTGGCTGAGCGGGGCCTGCGGCTTAAATTGTTTCGAACCAAATTAAGCCGCAGGCTCCGCTCGATCATGCAAGCAGGAAAATTTGCCTACTGCGATTCATGGGCTCCTGTTACTTCGCCTGGTAAAACCTCTGAAAACTGGCTGAGCGGCGCCTGCGGCTTAATTTGTTTCGAACCAAATTAAGCCGCAGGCTCCGCTCGATCATGCAAGCAGGAAAATTTGCCTACTGCGATTCATGGGCTCCTGTTACTTCGCCTGGTAAAACCTCTGAAAACTGGCTGAGCGGCGCCTGCGGCTTAAATTGTTTCGAACCAAATTAAGCCGCAGGCTCCGCTCGATCATGCAAGCAGGAAAATTTGCCTACTGCGATTCATGGGCTCCTGTTACTTCGCCTGGTAAAACCTCTGAAAACTGGCTGAGGGGGGCCTGCGGCTTAATTTGTATCGAACCAAAATAAGCCGCAGACTCGGCTCGATCATGCAAGGAAGAAAATTTGCCTACTGCGATTCATGGGCTCCTGTTACTTCGCCTGGTAAAACCTCTGAAAACTGGCTGAGCGGCGCCTGCGGCTTAATTTGTATCGAACCAAAATAAGCCGCAGACTCGGCTCGATCATGCAAGGAAGAAAATTTGCCTACTGCGATTCATGGGCTCCTGTTACTTCGCCTGGTAAAACCTCTGAAAACTGGCTGAGCGGGGCCTGCGGCTTAAATTGTTTCGAAGCAAATTAAGCCGCAGGCTCCGCTCGATCATGCAAGCAGGAAAATTTGCCTACTGCGATTCATGGGCTCCTGTTACTTCGCCTGGTAAAACCTCTGAAAACTGGCTGAGCGGCGCCTGCGGCTTAATTTGTATCGAACCAAAATAAGCCGCAGACTCGGCTCGATCATGCAAGGAAGAAAATTTGCCTACTGCGATTCATGGGCTCCTGTTACTTCGCCTGGTAAAACCTCTGAAAACTGGCTGAGCGGCGCCTGCGGCTTAAATTGTTTCGAACCAAAATAAGCCACAGGCTCGGCTCGATCATGCAAGGAAGAAAATTTGCCTACTGCGATTCATGGGCTCCTGTTACTTCGCCTGGTAAAACCTCTGAAAACTGGCTGAGCGGGGCCTGCGGCTTAAATTGTTTCGAACCAAAATAAGCCGCAGACTCGGCTCGATCATGCAAGGAAGAAAATTTGCCTACTGCGATTCATGGGCTCCTGTTACTTCGCCTGGTAAAACCTCTGAAAACTGGCTGAGCGGCGCCTGCGGCTTAAATTGTTTCGAACCAAATTAAGCTGCAGGCTCCGCTCGATCATGCAAGCAGGAAAATTTGCCTACTGCGATTCATGGGCTCCTGTTACTTCGCCTGGTAAAACCTCTGAAAACTGGCTGAGCGGGGCCTGCGGCTTAAATTGTTTCGAACCAAATTAAGCTGCAGGCTCCGCTCGATCATGCAAGCAGGAAAATTTGCCTACTGCGATTCATGGGCTCCTGTTACTTCGCCTGGTAAAACCTCTGAAAACTGGCTGAGCGGGGCCTGCGGCTTAAATTGTTTCGAACCAAATTAAGCTGCAGGCTCCGCTCGATCATGCAAGCAGGAAAATTTGCCTACTGCGATTAATGGGCTCCTGATACTTCGCCTGGTAAAACCTCTGAAAACTGGCTGAGCGGGGCCTGCGGCTTAAATTGTTTCGAACCAAATTAAGCCGCAGGCTCCGCTCGATCATGCAAGCAGGAAAATTTGCCTACTGCGATTCATGGGCTCCTGTTACTTCGCCTGGTAAAACCTCTGAAAACTGGCTGAGCGGGGCCTGCGGCTTAAATTGTTTCGAACCAAATTAAGCCGCAGGCTCCGCTCGATCATGCAAGCAGGAAAATTTGCCTACTGCGATTCATGGGCTCCTGTTACTTCGCCTGGTAAAACCTCTGAAAACTGGCTGAGCGGGGCCTGCGGCTTAAATTGTTTCGAACCAAATTAAGCCGCAGGCTCCGCTCGATCATGCAAGCAGGAAAATTTGCCTACTGCGATTCATGGGCTCCTGTTACTTCGCCTGGTAAAACCTCTGAAAACTGGCTGAGCGGGGCCTGCGGCTTAAATTGTTTCGAACCAAATTAAGCCGCAGGCTCCGCTCGATCATGCAAGCAGGAAAATTTGCCTACTGCGATTCATGGGCTCCTGTTACTTCGCCTGGTAAAACCTCTGAAAACTGGCTGAGCGGGGCCTGCGGCTTAAATTGTTTCGAACCAAATTAAGCTGCAGGCTCCGCTCGATCATGCAAGCAGGAAAATTTGCCTACTGCGATTAATGGGCTCCTGATACTTCGCCTGGTAAAACCTCTGAAAACTGGCTGAGCGGGGCCTGCGGCTTAAATTGTTTCGAACCAAATTAAGCCGCAGGCTCCGCTCGATCATGCAAGGAAGAAAATTTGCCTACTGCGATTCATGGGCTCCTGTTACTTCGCCTGGTAAAACCTCTGAAAACTGGCTGAGCGGCGCCTGCGGCTTAATTTGTTTCGAACCAAAATAAGCCGCAGACTCGGCTCGATCATGCAAGGAAGAAAATTTGCCTACTGCGATTCATGGGCTCCTGTTACTTCGCCTGGTAAAACCTCTGAAAACTGGCTGAGCGGCGCCTGCGGCTTAATTTGTTTCGAACCAAAATAAGCCGCAGACTCGGCTCGATCATGCAAGGAAGAAAATTTGCCTACTGCGATTCATGGGCTCCTGTTACTTCGCCTGGTAAAACCTCTGAAAACTGGCTGAGCGGCGCCTGCGGCTTAAATTGTTTCGAACCAAAATAAGCCGCAGGCTCGGCTCGATCATGCAAGGAAGAAAATTTGCCTACTGCGATTCATGGGCTCCCGTTACTTCGCCTGGTAAAACCTCTGAAAACTGGCTGAGCGGGGCCTGCGGCTTAAATTGTTTCGAACCAAAATAAGCCGCAGACTCGGCTCGATCATGCAAGGAAGAAAATTTGCCTACTGCGATTCATGGGCTCCTGTTACTTCGCCTGGTAAAACCTCTGAAAACTGGCTGAGCGGGGCCTGCGGCTTAAATTGTTTCGAACCAAAATAAGCCGCAGACTCGGCTCGATCATGCAAGGAAGAAAATTTGCCTACTGCGATTCATGGGCTCCTGTTACTTCGCCTGGTAAAACCTCTGAAAACTGGCTGAGCGGGGCCTGCGGCTTAAATTGTTTCGAACCAAAATAAGCCGCAGGCTCGGCTCGATCATACAAGGAAGAAAATTTGCCTACTGCGATTCATGGGCTCCTGTTACTTCGCCTGGTAAAACCTCTAAAAACTGGCTGAGCGGGGCCTGCGGCTTAAATTGTTTCGAACCAAAATAAGCCGCAGGCTCCGCTCGATCATGCAAGGAAGAATATTTGCCTACTGCGGTTCATGGGCTCCTGTTACTTCGCCTGGTAAAACCTCTGAAAACTGGCTGAGCGGGGCCTGCGGCTTAAATTGTTTCGAACCAAAATAAGCCGCAGGCTCGGCTCGATCATACAAGGAAGAAAATTTGCCTACTGCGATTCATGGGCTCCTGTTACTTCGCCTGGTAAAACCTCTGAAAACTGGCTGAGCGGCGCCTGCGGCTTAATTTGTTTCGAACCAAAATAAGTCGCAGACTCGGCTCGATCATGCAAGGAAGAAAATTTGCCTACTGCGATTCATGGGCTCCTGTTACTTCGCCTGGTAAAACCTCTGAAAACTGGCTGAGCGGGGCCTGCGGCTTAAATTGTTTCGAACCAAAATAAGCCGCAGGCTCGGCTCGATCATACAAGGAAGAAAATTTGCCTACTGCGATTCATGGGCTCCTGTTACTTCGCCTGGTAAAACCTCTGAAAACTGGCTGAGCGGGGCCTGCGGCTTAAATTGTTTCGAACCAAAATAAGCCGCAGGCTCGGCTCGATCATACAAGGAAGAAAATTTGCCTACTGCGATTCATGGGCTCCTGTTACTTCGCCTGGTAAAACCTCTGAAAACTGGCTGAGCGGGGCCTGCGGCTTAAATTGTTTCGAACCAAAATAAGCCGCAGGCTCCGCTCGATCATGCAAGGAAGAATATTTGCCTACTGCGGTTCATGGGCTCCTGTTACTTCGCCTGGTAAAACCTCTGAAAACTGGCTGAGCGGGGCCTGCGGCTTAAATTGTTTCGAACCAAAATAAGCCGCAGGCTCGGCTCGATCATACAAGGAAGAAAATTTGCCTACTGCGATTCATGGGCTCCTGTTACTTCGCCTGGTAAAACCTCTGAAAACTGGCTGAGCGGGGCCTGCGGCTTAAATTGTTTCGAACCAAAATAAGCCGCAGGCTCGGCTCGATCATACAAGGAAGAAAATTTGCCTACTGCGATTCATGGGCTCCTGTTACTTCGCCTGGTAAAACCTCTGAAAACTGGCTGAGCGGGGCCTGCGGCTTAAATTGTTTCGAACCAAAATAAGCCGCAGGCTCGGCTCGATCATACAAGGAAGAAAATTTGCCTACTGCGATTCATGGGCTCCTGTTACTTCGCCTGGTAAAACCTCTGAAAACTGGCTGAGCGGGGCCTGCGGCTTAAATTGTTTCGAACCAAAATAAGCCGCAGGCTCCGCTCGATCATGCAAGGAAGAATATTTGCCTACTGCGGTTCATGGGCTCCTGTTACTTCGCCTGGTAAAACCTCTGAAAACTGGCTGAGCGGGGCCTGCGGCTTAAATTGTTTCGAACCAAAATAAGCCGCAGGCTCGGCTCGATCATACAAGGAAGAAAATTTGCCTACTGCGATTCATGGGCTCCTGTTACTTCGCCTGGTAAAACCTCTGAAAACTGGCTGAGCGGCGCCTGCGGCTTAATTTGTTTCGAACCAAAATAAGCCGCAGACTCGGCTCGATCATGCAAGGAAGAAAATTTGCCTACTGCGATTCATGGGCTCCTGTTACTTCGCCTGGTAAAACCTCTGAAAACTGGCTGAGCGGGGCCTGCGGCTTAAATTGTTTCGAACCAAAATAAGCCGCAGGCTCGGCTCGATCATGCAAGGAAGAATATTTGCCTACTGCGGTTCATGGGCTCCTGTTACTTCGCCTGGTAAAACCTCTGAAAACTGGCTGAGCGGGGCCTGCGGCTTAAATTGTTTCGAACCAAAATAAGCCGCAGGCTCCGCTCGATCATGCAAGGAAGAATATTTGCCTACTGCGGTTCATGGGCTCCTGTTACTTCGCCTGGTAAAACCTCTGAAAACTGGCTGAGCGGGGCCTGCGGCTTAAATTGTTTCGAACCAAAATAAGCCGCAGGCTCGGCTCGATCATGCAAGGAAGAATATTTGCCTACTGCGGTTCATGGGCTCCTGTTACTTCGCCTGGTAAAACCTCTAAAAACTGGCTGAGCGGGGCCTGCGGCTTAAATTGTTTCGAACCAAAATAAGCCGCAGGCTCCGCTCGATCATGCAAGGAAGAATATTTGCCTACTGCGATTCATGGGCTCCTGTTACTTCGCCTGGTAAAACCTCTGAAAACTGGCTGAGCGGCGCCTGCGGCTTAAATTGTTTCGAACCAAAATAAGCCGCAGGCTCCGCTCGATCATGCAAGGAAGAATATTTGCCTACTGCGGTTCATGGGCTCCTGTTACTTCGCCTGGTAAAACCTCTGAAAACTGGCTGAGCGGCGCCTGCGGCTTAAATTGTTTCGAACCAAAATAAGCCGCAGGCTCGGCTCGATCATGCAAGGAAGAATATTTGCCTACTGCGGTTCATGGGCTCCTGTTACTTCGCCTGGTAAAACCTCTGAAAACTGGCTGAGCGGCGCCTGCGGCTTAAATTGTTTCGAACCAAAATAAGCCGCAGGCTCGGCTCGATCATGCAAGGAAGAATATTTGCCTACTGCGGTTCATGGGCTCCTGTTACTTCGCCTGGTAAAACCTCTGAAAACTGGCTGAGCGGCGCCTGCGGCTTAAATTGTTTCGAACCAAAATAAGCCGCAGGCTCGGCTCGATCATGCAAGGAAGAATATTTGCCTACTGTGGTTCATGGGCTCCTGTTACTTCGCCTGGTAAAACCTCTGAAAACTGGCTGAGCGGGGCCTGCGGCTTAAATTGTTTCGAACCAAAATAAGCCGCAGGCTCGGCTCGATCATGCAAGGAAGAATATTTGCCTACTGCGGTTCATGGGCTCCTGTTACTTCGCCTGGTAAAACCTCTGAAAACTGGCTGAGCGGGGCCTGCGGCTTAAATTGTTTCGAACCAAAATAAGCCGCAGGCTCCGCTCGATCATGCAAGGAAGAATATTTGCCTACTGCGGTTCATGGGCTCCTGTTACTTCGCCTGGTAAAACCTCTGAAAACTGGCTGAGCGGGGCCTGCGGCTTAAATTGTTTCGAACCAAAATAAGCCGCAGGCTCGGCTCGATCATGCAAGGAAGAATATTTGCCTACTGCGGTTCATGGGCTCCTGTTACTTCGCCTGGTAAAACCTCTGAAAACTGGCTGAGCGGGGCCTGCGGCTTAAATTGTTTCGAACCAAAATAAGCCGCAGGCTCGGCTCGATCATGCAAGGAAGAATATTTGCCTACTGCGGTTCATGGGCTCCTGTTACTTCGCCTGGTAAAACCTCTGAAAACTGGCTGAGCGGGGCCTGCGGCTTAAATTGTTTCGAACCAAAATAAGCCGCAGGCTCGGCTCGATCATGCAAGGAAGAATATTTGCCTACTGCGGTTCATGGGCTCCTGTTACTTCGCCTGGTAAAACCTCTGAAAACTGGCTGAGCGGCGCCTGCGGCTTAAATTGTTTCGAACCAAAATAAGCCGCAGGCTCGGCTCGATCATGCAAGGAAGAATATTTGCCTACTGCGGTTCATGGGCTCCTGTTACTTCGCCTGGTAAAACCTCTGAAAACTGGCTGAGCGGGGCCTGCGGCTTAAATTGTTTCGAACCAAAATAAGCCGCAGGCTCCGCTCGATCATGCAAGGAAGAATATTTGCCTACTGCGGTTCATGGGCTCCTGTTACTTCGCCTGGTAAAACCTCTGAAAACTGGCTGAGCGGGGCCTGCGGCTTAAATTGTTTCGAACCAAAATAAGCCGCAGGCTCCGCTCGATCATGCAAGGAAGAATATTTGCCTACTGCGGTTCATGGGCTCCTGTTACTTCGCCTGGTAAAACCTCTGAAAACTGGCTGAGCGGGGCCTGCGGCTTAAATTGTTTCGAACCAAAATAAGCCGCAGGCTCCGCTCGATCATGCAAGGAAGAATATTTGCCTACTGCGGTTCATGGGCTCCTGTTACTTCGCCTGGTAAAACCTCTGAAAACTGGCTGAGCGGGGCCTGCGGCTTAAATTGTTTCGAACCAAAATAAGCCGCAGGCTCCGCTCGATCATGCAAGGAAGAATATTTGCCTACTGCGGTTCATGGGCTCCTGTTACTTCGCCTGGTAAAACCTCTGAAAACTGGCTGAGCGGGGCCTGCGGCTTAAATTGTTTCGAACCAAAATAAGCCGCAGGCTCCGCTCGATCATGCAAGGAAGAATATTTGCCTACTGCGGTTCATGGGCTCCTGTTACTTCGCCTGGTAAAACCTCTGAAAACTGGCTGAGCGGCGCCTGCGGCTTAAATTGTTTCGAACCAAAATAAGCCGCAGGCTCGGCTCGATCATGCAAGGAAGAAAATTTGCCTACTGCGATTCATGGGCTCCTGTTACTTCGCCTGGTAAAACCTCTGAAAACTGGCTGAGCGGGGCCTGCGGCTTAAATTGTTTCGAACCAAAATAAGCCGCAGGCTCGGCTCGATCATGCAAGGAAGAATATTTGCCTACTGCGGTTCATGGGCTCCTGTTACTTCGCCTGGTAAAACCTCTAAAAACTGGCTGAGCGGGGCCTGCGGCTTAAATTGTTTCGAACCAAAATAAGCCGCAGGCTCCGCTCGATCATGCAAGGAAGAATATTTGCCTACTGCGATTCATGGGCTCCTGTTACTTCGCCTGGTAAAACCTCTGAAAACTGGCTGAGCGGCGCCTGCGGCTTAAATTGTTTCGAACCAAAATAAGCCGCAGGCTCCGCTCGATCATGCAAGGAAGAATATTTGCCTACTGCGGTTCATGGGCTCCTGTTACTTCGCCTGGTAAAACCTCTGAAAACTGGCTGAGCGGCGCCTGCGGCTTAAATTGTTTCGAACCAAAATAAGCCGCAGGCTCGGCTCGATCATGCAAGGAAGAATATTTGCCTACTGCGATTCATGGGCTCCTGTTACTTCGCCTGGTAAAACCTCTGAAAACTGGCTGAGCGGCGCCTGCGGCTTAAATTGTTTCGAACCAAAATAAGCCGCAGGCTCGGCTCGATCATGCAAGGAAGAATATTTGCCTACTGCGGTTCATGGGCTCCTGTTACTTCGCCTGGTAAAACCTCTGAAAACTGGCTGAGCGGCGCCTGCGGCTTAAATTGTTTCGAACCAAAATAAGCCGCAGGCTCGGCTCGATCATGCAAGGAAGAATATTTGCCTACTGTGGTTCATGGGCTCCTGTTACTTCGCCTGGTAAAACCTCTGAAAACTGGCTGAGCGGGGCCTGCGGCTTAAATTGTTTCGAACCAAAATAAGCCGCAGGCTCGGCTCGATCATGCAAGGAAGAATATTTGCCTACTGCGGTTCATGGGCTCCTGTTACTTCGCCTGGTAAAACCTCTGAAAACTGGCTGAGCGGGGCCTGCGGCTTAAATTGTTTCGAACCAAAATAAGCCGCAGGCTCCGCTCGATCATGCAAGGAAGAATATTTGCCTACTGCGGTTCATGGGCTCCTGTTACTTCGCCTGGTAAAACCTCTGAAAACTGGCTGAGCGGGGCCTGCGGCTTAAATTGTTTCGAACCAAAATAAGCCGCAGGCTCGGCTCGATCATGCAAGGAAGAATATTTGCCTACTGCGGTTCATGGGCTCCTGTTACTTCGCCTGGTAAAACCTCTGAAAACTGGCTGAGCGGGGCCTGCGGCTTAAATTGTTTCGAACCAAAATAAGCCGCAGGCTCGGCTCGATCATGCAAGGAAGAATATTTGCCTACTGCGGTTCATGGGCTCCTGTTACTTCGCCTGGTAAAACCTCTGAAAACTGGCTGAGCGGGGCCTGCGGCTTAAATTGTTTCGAACCAAAATAAGCCGCAGGCTCGGCTCGATCATGCAAGGAAGAATATTTGCCTACTGCGGTTCATGGGCTCCTGTTACTTCGCCTGGTAAAACCTCTGAAAACTGGCTGAGAGGCGCCTGCGGCTTAAATTGTTTCGAACCAAAATAAGCCGCAGGCTCGGCTCGATCATGCAAGGAAGAATATTTGCCTACTGCGGTTCATGGGCTCCTGTTACTTCGCCTGGTAAAACCTCTGAAAACTGGCTGAGCGGGGCCTGCGGCTTAAATTGTTTCGAACCAAAATAAGCCGCAGGCTCCGCTCGATCATGCAAGGAAGAATATTTGCCTACTGCGGTTCATGGGCTCCTGTTACTTCGCCTGGTAAAACCTCTGAAAACTGGCTGAGCGGGGCCTGCGGCTTAAATTGTTTCGAACCAAAATAAGCCGCAGGCTCCGCTCGATCATGCAAGGAAGAATATTTGCCTACTGCGGTTCATGGGCTCCTGTTACTTCGCCTGGTAAAACCTCTGAAAACTGGCTGAGCGGGGCCTGCGGCTTAAATTGTTTCGAACCAAAATAAGCCGCAGGCTCCGCTCGATCATGCAAGGAAGAATATTTGCCTACTGCGGTTCATGGGCTCCTGTTACTTCGCCTGGTAAAACCTCTGAAAACTGGCTGAGCGGGGCCTGCGGCTTAAATTGTTTCGAACCAAAATAAGCCGCAGGCTCCGCTCGATCATGCAAGGAAGAATATTTGCCTACTGCGGTTCATGGGCTCCTGTTACTTCGCCTGGTAAAACCTCTGAAAACTGGCTGAGCGGGGCCTGCGGCTTAAATTGTTTCGAACCAAAATAAGCCGCAGGCTCCGCTCGATCATGCAAGGAAGAATATTTGCCTACTGCGGTTCATGGGCTCCTGTTACTTCGCCTGGTAAAACCTCTGAAAACTGGCTGAGCGGCGCCTGCGGCTTAAATTGTTTCGAACCAAAATAAGCCGCAGGCTCGGCTCGATCATGCAAGGAAGAAAATTTGCCTACTGCGATTCATGGGCTCCTATTACTTCGCCTGGTAAAACCTCTGAAAACCGGCTGAGCGGCGCCTGCGGCTTAAATTGTTTCGAACCAAAATAAGCCGCAGGCTCAGCTCGATCATGCAAGGAAGAAAATTTGCCTACTGCGATTCATGGGCTCCTGTTACTTCGCCTGGTAAAACCTCTGAAAACTGGCTGAGCGGCGCCTGCGGCTTAATTTGTTTCGAACCAAAATAAGCCGCAGGCTCAGCTCGATCATGCAAGGAAGAATATTTGCCTACTGCGGTTCATGGGCTCCTGTTACTTCGCCTGGTAAAACCTCTGAAAACTGACTGAGCGGAGGCTGAAAATTGGAGAAACGCCAGAAAGAGAACACTTCCATGTTGACAATATTATTTTATTTATCACTTTCTTTAGCACAAATATGTTTTGGGTGACTAAGTTCTATTTAATCTATCACTTCTAAAATGTCCTGTTTTGCTTGTTTTGGTCTGCGAACGCAAAGGGGAAACAATTATAGTTGCGGGATGTTGCTGTCGCTGTTGCTGGGTTGGGTGTCTGAAGATCGGCCGCTATAGATGCATTTTTTCTAGATTTCCACGAGAGAAGCTTAAGAGAGCTGCTGCTCTGTCATGTCCGCCACTCACCTAGAGCTGAGCGCCTTTCAGTTGCTCTATTCCCACCTCTGAGAATCCCACGGCTGTTCAATGGGTTAGAGGGGAGCAAACAGATTGTCTGATTCCTGCAGTGTGGAGGGAGCATTTTGTTTTGATGAGAATATAAAATTTGTTTTTACAGATTCTCCTATTTTATGATTTCTAGATTTTTCGGTTGCAATGAGCAAAGAGTAACTTAAAAAATTTTCCACCTACCTTGCGGGTACTCCTACTCCCTCCTTCGATGCGTGACTTAACCTAAAACTGCCTGAAATGGTAAACAAGTCGTCGGCAGCATCTTCGGGAGACACGACTGACTGCCGAATTGGAACGATTCGTAGCTGGGCGAGTAAATGGGCGCTCATGTTTACAGCAGGTGCTTCGGCGAGAGAGTTCTCAGTGAGACTAATGAGTCAGCTGGGCTGGGTGGGTGGGGTAATCAGCTGATTTTTAAATCGCGGAGATGTGTAGGAATAAATCAGAGAGAGAGACGGTAGGCCTTTTTCGGGTAAATAGCAGTTGGCTTTTTCCGATAGCAGGCATTCTTCAGGGAATCCCTTTGACAGACACGAACTGACTCAGCCACTTCGGTTTTCATACGTTTGAAACGATCCGTAGCTGGGAGCAAAGTTGGGCGCACAGATTTCATAGAAGGCAATTCGGCAAGCACTTTCTTAGCGATACGGCGAGAAGGTGGTCGGTGGGCAAGTTGTTTGTTGTGTCAGCTGGGCTGGGTAGTAATTTCTCTGACCAGCTGATTTTCCCATCGCAGAGTTCGTACAAGTAAACAGCAGTCTCTGATTTTTTTTTTAATGATTTTTTTTCGATATAAAAACAATTTTGTAAACAATGGTCTATCACGAAGTAACATCAACAATCCTTTGAGCATTTAATATAATTAAAAAAAAATATTTTATTGTAATTAACGACAACGACAAGGCCCATAACAATTAATTACTTTAAAAGAATAACGCAATGGCACTGGCCACTGTTTTGTGCCAATTCAATAAGGTCCAGATTTTCCAGGTGGCCCATACTGGGCAGCAGGAATTCCTAAGAAAAAATTGTATTTTATTTTATTTAATTGATTTTTTGTTCGCTTCAAAAATGAGTGGAAAAAATCGGTTTTTAGTGTATTAACCTCCAATGGAACTCGATGCACTGCCGGATGATATTGCACTGCCAGATATCCCCCCATGTCCAGCACCGATCCCACCGATGCCACCAATCCCGGTTGATGTTGTGCCTGAAATAAGTGTAGATGAGGAGGATGAACCTCCGCCGCCGCCGTGATTTATTGCTAAACCGCTACTACCAATTCCGGTTCCCCCACCGAACGATGTTGCGCCTATAGCACCTGCAGTACCAGTGGTACCGATATTTTGTTTCTAATTAAAAATGCACCGCAGATATGAGCTTGTGGGTAAAATAAATGGATGAGCGAATGTCTTACCTGTGCCTTGTACTTGATGAAGTACACCTCTGGTTTGCTGGGCTGAGTGGGTGTTATTGTTGGCAACGAAATGTCTGTGATATCTTCGGGTTTCTTAACGAGAACATAAACAATTGTTTTCTCTTGTGTCTGTGAAGCAAGAGCAATTTGTTGCTGGGAGAGGGACGGAGATGATGGGGCTTTTATAAAAATAATTTTATAGTGTTTTTGCGGTACACCTAAAGAGACTTGTTGCCGCTGGAATGAGTGCTCCTCTGGATCTGGTGGCGGGACATGGACGTAGATGTGCTTCTGTACCAGTGCGGGGCCCTGTGATACTAAACCTGATGAGCCTAAAAGATGGAATGGAATTTTGTTTTAATTTTTTGAAGTATCCAATGTTTTTTTAACGATGGGGGGGGGGGGGGGGGGGGGGGGGAAGTAGGCATACCTCCAGAAACAAATGCGCCTGAATTGATTGCATTTCCCGAACCGAATCCCACCCCACTGCTGCCACCACCGGCAATTAAATTTAAATTTGCGCCATGCCCCAAATCACCACCGAGTAGACCAAATCCAGAATTCCCAAAACCGGTGCCTGCAGTACCACCAAAGGAATGCGCTGCCGATCCGGTCTGATGATAATTTGCCCCATTTGAGCTGAAAGATGATCCGCCTCCGCTGTGTTGCAGTCCCACCGATGAAAAAGGTGGACGATAGTTATATCCAGCTTCCGGACGACACTGTGCCACAGTCACAAAAATCAAAGCCTAAACCACAATTTAACAATTAACCACGAGACAAAAAAAAAAACAGAATTCTGTTTGTCTTTACCAAAAGAACTCTCATTGTAATCCTTCCGTTTTATTGTAAAGATTCGACTTTGAGGATGCGAACGGTAACCAGAGACTATTCAAAATGCTGGCTAAAATCGTATCTTAAATACACCTCGATTTGCACCGCCCCGCCACAATTTTAATTTTAGCCGGTGCGCGGCTGCAATGCAATGTGGCGGCAGACGATGAATAATTCTTCGGTGTAAGTACGTTTTTGTCATCATCGCGCCATCATCATTGGCAGGCAGCGGGTCCATCATCCATCCAGCATCTTTCTTTAAACGAGTGTGAGTTTGCGTTAAGATCTCTATACGACGTAAATTTGTTTTTTTTTTGTTTTTTTTTATCTTTATAACTCCCTACACGGCCGAAAATATCTCACGAAAAGTGCTACATAAACAAATTGTGTTTACACTATTTTTACCTGTTTCGCCCCCTCCCGGGTAATGAGTGGCTTCGTTGCCATAACGGCTGCATGTCCATATGCATCAAAGCTCTCATTAAAAAATAAACTTTTTGGCACATAACCATTTAATTACCTCTTAACCCAGAGGACATCCACGCACATTGGGTTTTGTTTTTATTCCGGCGATTTCAGTGTGTTAATTGATTTGTTTTACCTGGAAGAGAGCATCGAGCAGCTTTTTAGCATTTTTTTACGCTTTCACTAAAAAATTTCGAAAAGGTAATTTCATTTCACATCAGTGCTAATGAATTAATTAATTGCTGTTGCAATTTCCCATGACCGTCCAACATACAAAAATGTGGCTGAATCACGTTGACACACCGCGCCCTATTTCTTCCCTCAAGCCATGGATAGTCGTTGGCTTGTTGTTGTTTGTTGGCATAAACCCTAGACTTCAAAAAAAAAAAGAAAACCCCCTAAAACCCAAAGTCCAACGGTGTTAAATAGCACCAAATTACTTATGCAGTAATTGAATTTTTTTTTTTTTGAGCTGTATGGCATGTGGCACCGTCTTGTTGAAATCACATGTCATCCACAATCATATCTTTACAATTTAGGTACGCAATAGCGAACACCATTAACTGTTTATAATCTTGACCAGCGGCATTTTCGAAGAAAGAATTGTCACACTCGTGAATTCTTGGAAAATTCTTGTTCACGTTGTTCATTTGTTGGCAGGACATTTTTTGTTCCGAAAACCTAGCCGTATCCGTAAACAATAGGGAATGACAGGGACTACCCCCCCCCCACCGCATCTTATACTGCCAAAAATATTAAAATTCGCGTCTTTAACATAGATGTCAAGTGGATCATATGTTCTGACAAAATTGAAAGGAGATTCCTCCCTCTCCTTTGTCTAGGAAGAGCAGAACCAGGCGGGAAAAACGTTTAAATAGGGAACAGTTCTTCTTCTTCTCGGACTCGACTCTGAGGCCCACTGAAATCGGACCGGTCGTAATTATGAGTAAAAATTTAACATTTCAAGTCACGTTCCGGTTAATTGAGTGTCAGGGATTCCGCAAGTGAAATCAAACTTCCTAGGTTTGTCTGGAACTTGTCGTGTATGTAAAATTTAAAATCATCAGCCCCAAAAACCTTTTTCTGCCAATTTATGTGGAAATATAAAAATGTGAATTTGTTAATTTCCCCACCCAGTTTGAAGTCATCATTTTGAACATACAGAAAAACAAATTAAAAAAAAGAAAACAATTAAAGTCTAAAACGTGCCTTGGACACATTATCAACCTAACGGTAAAAGACGCCTTACACAGACGTCAATACAAAATTAAATTTAAACATATAACCAGCAAAAAAAGATGCCTAACGAATTCGGGATTCAGTTTTCGCATTTTATAATAATAAAAAAAAATATAAAAAAAAATAAAAATAAAACAACCACAGAAAGGAAATCGAAATTTTAACAAATTGCCTGCCCTTTAAATTATTTGTCTGTTTTATTTTCTTTGTTCCACCTCATCCGGTGGTCAATTTGGTGTCCGCAGAAGGTGCACATAAATCGAACGAAAATGAAATTCGCATTGGGGAAAGTTACAGCAAAAAAATAAAAATAAAAAAAAATCATACAAAACCGTCTTCTGTGGGACCTACAGTGGTACAAAAAAAAAAGGGGGGCACATCGGGGAGGATGGATTGAGGTACAGGCAATAAGAAAACGAATTGAACCCTACACACAGTTTGTACCTTATGCTGAGATGCTGAGTGCCTGGGCCCCGTGAACAAGGTAATTTAACTGGCTCATGATTGATAGTCATTTAATGCTGACCCGAGCATGAGATCGTTTCGGTTTTCTGAATATCTGATATGCGATTGCGCTAACGTTTGATCGCCCGGCCGTCGCTTTTGTGTCGATCGGATCTCACCCAGGGAAAGGGTCAATCGAAATTGAAATTGAAATCACTTTTTGAGGAAGAATGCAATTTTTATCTGCCTGATCGATCGTGTAATCGTATTTTTCTGTAATTGCAAATTTATGTAAGCTACCTGCAAAATAAAAAAAATAAAAAAAAAGGGGGGGCACGAAATATTTCCGAATATCACAAAAGGAAGCTTACAAATGCAAATTAATTTTTCTTAGCTCTCAATCAATGCAGAGAAGAGGTTTCAAACCACAAAAAAAAAAAAAAAACAAAAAAACTTTCCAAAAACGAAAAATTTGTTACAATTTATGACATCACAGCATGCCAAAAAAAAATATTTGTGAGTAATAACTTCCAGCAGGCACATGATATGCCCAAATGGCAAAATGAAATATGCGAAGAAATGAAGGTATGGTAAATGGCGACAACAAACATAGCCGCCGTGCGCCGTCGCACTCACCAGGTACATTTGCTCAAATTACATATGCGTCGCGCGCAGCTATTATCTCGGCATATGTCTCTACGGCTTTTGAAGTTTGAACACCTTTTCAGTCATTGACGGAAAGGAAAAGTATTAACAAAAAAAAAAACAAAAAAAAAGAAGAAGAATCAGAAGTGGCGAAAGCGCCCTTGATGGTGTACGTTAGCACATACGTGCTTTACGGCCATTGTAGGTGAATTCATCTTCGCGTGCACCTCTGAGCATCTTTCAGCATCTCATACTCGGGATGCCCCCGAACTGCATCCGCTTATGCCCGCCCGACCCCTCCAGACTTTATTACAAGGAAGACAATTTTGTGATTTATTTCATTGATAAATTTACCGGTTGTTTTTGTTTTGTTTTAAACAGCATCCAGCAAATTAATCGAATCAAATCAGAAAAGAAAAAATATTTTCTCTACCGCACGCACGGTCACACCGCCATGCGCCCTGGGTGGATGCCTTGCAAAATTGTGTGCCCTTAAAAAAAAAACCTGGCGGTAATAAAACAAACTAAATAAAAAAACATTAAGCGGCGGTCTAAGAAATCGAAGGTGACTGACTTAAGGCAACCCCAGACGACACAACTTATCAGATGCAATCGAGCACACAGTTGCCTCATCCAACCGCTAGGGAGACCAACAAATAATCGGCCCTACGTGCCTACACACGAGACAATTGTTAGGGGGGGGGGCCTTAGAAATCGGTCCCTGCATATTGGGTCGCCTGTGCCTGCCTTCACAAACGAGGACAATGTGGTTAAAAATTAAAATGGTAAACATTTGCAATTTGAATGCAAGAAAATTCCCTCCAGGCCAACTAGAAGGGTATACCTTCGCTGAAAATTGTGTTATACCGTTAGAAAGTCACATGCAAAAATTTCTCTCCGAGTGGAACTTGAATATTTTATTTGCATCCCGTTAGATGTTTTGCAAAGGGCCTGGTAGAGCAGAGGAGGCCGGACGTTAATTAAACGCACAAAAAAAAAAAAAAAATTAACGCCCAACGTTGACACTCACGACGACGTCCCACACGTGCCAAATGATTGCAAAATCGGTGCAAAGCGGAACAATTTAACTCAATTAACTGTGAAATGAGAAATTTAATTGATTTCTTCATTCGCATGGAAAAACTCTTACAAGAGACGAAATCAGCTGATTTTCAAATTGCAAAGATCGTTAGGAATATTCACGTGGGGGTGGTGGCATGGCAGTATGCACAATTCGGGCAGTCGCTTCGGCAGACACGATGACTGCCGAATTCCATTTTCCTTTGCTATGAACGATTCTCGACTGGCCGCGCAGTTCCTCATGTTGCTAGTAGGGACTTTGGGCGACAGAGTTCTCAGTGGGCTACTGAGGCAGCTGCGGTGGGCGATTGGGCTAGTTAGCTGATTTTCAAATTGCATAGATCGTTAGGCATAAATCAGAGAGGGACGGTAGGACTTTTTCGGGTAAATAGCAGTTGGCTTTTTCCGATAGTGGGCATTCTGCGGGGAATCACAAACCTAGAAAAGGACATAGAATGGATCCTGAGCAACGCCTGATAATAACTTAACCCAAATTGCGAATAATAACAGGTGGGCCAAAAGAAATCACCCTATTGGAAGATGCTCTTATTTTTGCAAATGGCCGCCAATGTCAAATCTGTTTTGACATTTGTGAACTAGACAGGTGTAGAATACAAGTGAACAAGCCATGGAGCGGTACACTCCCCAAGAACGCGGAATAATCGCCGGTGGTCAAACGACAACAGTGGACGGTGCGCGCTATAGGGCCATGTTAACCGAGTTTTTTCTGCCGCAATTGGACGAATTAGGACTGGAGGACATGTGGTTCCAACAGGACGGAGCAACGGCACACACTGCGCAAGTCACAACCGATATTCTGAAGGCGGCGTTACCGGGTCGACTCATCTCTCGTTTTGGCGATTTGCACTGGCCCGCAAGATCGCCCGATTTAACCGTTCCAGACTTTTTTTTGTGGGGTTTTTTGAAGTCCCGTGTTTACGTGAACATTCCCGAGACCCTGGAAGCCCTCAAGGACAACATTCGACACGACTGTGAGAATCTGTCGCCCGAAGTTCTCGCCGAAGTCATGAAAAATGCCATAAAACGAGCCCGTATGGCAATCAATTGTGACGGCGCCCATTTGGCCGATATCATCTTCTCGACATGACCAATAAAATTCTAAAGGTTCAAATAAACATAATCAAAAAACAGAATCGAAGTTTTTCATTTAGAAAAAAAAATGAGAGACAAACAACATCGGATGACTTCTTTTGGCCCACCTTGTACATTTGATAGCTATTTATGGTGTAAATAACCCAAGATCTATTTTTAAGGGAAAATCTCAACCACAAGCCGGTCACCCTCGGTAAATACCGCATCGCCAGAATAGAATTAATTTAATTATTATTTTATTTTCGGTTGGAAAAAAAGAGAAAAGGGCATTTTCATCCCCCAACTCGGCAACCAAGCGGGAGAGATAGGGAAATTTATTTTAATCCGAAGCGAGGACAGAATGTGATTGAGGGAAAATGTACTTGTGGCATAATTACATCATAATCCCTCAAAACCGCTCTATCCTAAAAAAAAAATTCAATTAAAATAGAAAAATGAGAAAAATGAGAAAAATGTTGTGCGCAGTCACACTACTATATTGATGGCCTGGTGTGGTAGATACACACTGTCGGAAATTAATACAAACTCGGATTTTTGGGGGAAATTTAAAACATGTCTGAAGGACGAATGCGCAGAACCCACAGAACCCACACGAGCCCAAAAATTCGCTTCCCTTGTGCTCGTAGTGCCTTCGGAAAAATTCCACTCTCAACCCCAAGGGGTGGGTGTGCACACGAAGTACATCACATACCAAACGCAGCAATCGGTTCTAATACAGAGGAAAGGAAAATGCCAACATCAACCCCTCGTTGTTCCCATTGTCCACCATTTGCACTTTTCTTTTGAGACGATTGATATAGTGGTTCACCAGAAAAAACAATATTTCGGGAAAACTTTTTTATTTACGTTCCCGAGGCAAAACAATTAAGGCGACTGAGACTCAAGGATAATTGGGAAACGGTTAAATAAATATCACAAAACATTTTCATAATGGGCAACGTATAGCGCAATTTTAGTGGCGTTTATTATTTTGTATTTATTTATTTAAAAAAAAATAAATAAAAAAATAAAAGAGTGAACCAAGTATCCATTTCGGGGAAGTGAAAGTTTCTTAGAACGTTTGCGATAGATACGTGCTAATACTGGAGTATCCGCAGGACAGTGAGGGAAATTCGTGTGACTTTATTTACCCTCCCCCCCGAGCCCAGTGCGTTTTCCTCGGTTTAACACTGAATAATGCTTAAAAGCGGATATAAGAGGAAGCGACTTTCTTCCAATCGATGAGGACATCTTTTTCTACTCAACATCAACAAGCCACAGAGGGCGAGATTTTTTGCAGTTCCTTTTTTTTTTTATATAGTGAGGCATAAGAACTGGCTCAGTTGCGATTTTGGCTTTAATATACAATCAATCGCTAGGAGACTTGGATTACATCAAAACTCTCAAAAGGTATATGCAGCTTCAGATATTCAAGTGTTGTGTACTCCTTTTCCTTAAATCTTAAATCCCTACAAATAGACGTAATTTACAAACCACCCCCCCCCCCCCCTTCCCCCTCCCAACACCCACCCAAAACATAGTGCTCTAAAATTTGTCTTGTGTTTTTTTTCCTCTCAATAGTGTCTTGTAATTTAATTGTTTATTTGACGAAAACTAAAACTTGGTGTAGAGATGGTTTAATATTTTTTACTACGTGAATTGTGCTCGTACCCTCGTAGAGTTGTTGTTATTGTTCTTTTAGCCAAAACAAGTAACGTCAAAACGGGCATGACACATTAAGTGATTTCACAAATTAATTTTCCCTCATTATCTCTGCGGCAAATGGGTCTACACAGCAAAAAGTTGCTTAAACAAACGGACACCACGCTCAAAACAAAACAGTCGTAAAAACTATGTAAAGTGTGTTTGGGAGGGGCTGGCTGTCAGAGAAAGTTATCCAAGTTCGTGAGTTTGTCCTATAGGCAGAAAAATAGCTCCTGGGAATGTTTTTTTAGTGGAAATAGAATTCTTAGTTGCGACGCAGTTGGTACACATACCAATATTCTATTTTAACTTAAACTTAAAATTTCCACGTTAGAAGTGAAACGTTGAATTTTGAAACTTTGATTGCAGATTCGAAATCAGCAACCCCGAAAACCCAAAAGTGCAAATTTTCAGCCATTTTGGGTCCGCCATTTTGAATTTTTGGCAATTTTCAATTCTACAATCCCAAAGACGTCATCATATTAAATTCCATAAAAATTGCTTAAAATTTAGGAATTTCGGCCGCCAGATAAGATCCGGCATTTCGAATTTGAAAATTTTAATTACATATTCGAAATCAGCGACCCTGAAAACCCTCTGGTGCGAATTTTCCGGGAAAACGTTTCACTTTTTCATCTGATCCAGGCCAATTTGGCCAACCGCACGCACGCCCAAGAAGACTAAAGACTAGGAGACCTAACTCGAGTGGTGGAGGGGTGGCATAAAAAGCGTCCTCCTCGTTTTTCCATCATGGGAGTAGTCCAGTGATATAGTTGAGATTATGTCGATGTTTTGTTGTCATTCGAGCGTTTCAAACAGTTCCAATGGGATTGTGAAAAATGGTATAAGTGGCACAGCTTACCCCCATCATTGATTTTTCGAGGAGTTTGATCTTCTGTTGCCTAGTCTTCGTCTTAGTCTTGTTATTCCTGTTCATGACGTCACACCAAGCTAAGCTCTGTTCGAATTCATATCTATGTTAATGAAGCTTAGGTAGGCAGTATAACAGTTACTTAATGAGCGCGAGTTAAGATGAGAAACTTTTTTAAACGAATTGGAATAGGTTTTTGTCTTTGCTTTATATGTTATAATTGCTTATCTCGTTTGCTGACCGACATTAACTGTCATAACTGCCTTTAGGGTAATCGGTAAGGCATGATCGTATCTTGCAGTAGCGGGGTATTGGCACAAAAAACCTTCCCTGGTCCTAGTGCTCACATATAGGGTCACCCCATTAAATAAATAAATAATTTCCTTGACCCCCTTCCCTCCCATTTACCGGAATTATTCCATGTGGACCTCAAGAAGCAAATACTAAGCCCCCCCACCCCGTTCTTCTTCTAGGCATTTCTCCACAACTAGACAACATATCAGTATCTGGAAGTAAGCGGAAAGCATTTCTTTAGCACAAAAAAAAAGGGTAAGGGGGTACCCACAAATATTTTCTATGAGAAAGTGAAGAAAATGATTTTTCTTATTTTATTTATCCCAGACAATAAAATCTTAGTTATCACAAAATAAAAGCTTGTAACCAGATTGCAACAGCCATCGGCATCGAAAAATGTGAACATTTGCAAAATTCGATAACAATCATATCAAGAAGAAGAAAAAAAGATTTTTTGTAATGAGGAGGAACCTCTAAAACAGCAAAAAAAAAATAAAAAAAATAATAGAGAAACGATTTTTGTGACGGCCAAGGGAGAACTACAAAAATTAAAAGCAAATAGAAATCTGTAAGAGACTTGTGAAGGAAAATTGAAAAGGAGCGAGAGAGACGAAATGATTTATCCGAAGATACCCCGAAAATCGTTGGCTTTGCTGCTAATCTGCTTGATAGTCACACTGGCTGCGGTGGGGATAATGTTCATCATATATTTTTTCAACACGAACAATTCACTTTTTGTGCGTCCGTTGCTGAAAAAAATCTACAGCGAGGGTGAGTTGAATCATCACCAGCAACAGTTGCAGCAACAGCAACACCAACACCAACAGCAAGAACAACATCAGCAGCTGCAGCAGAAGCAACAGGATGAGCAGGTGGAGCAGCATGCGAAGGAGGAGCATTTGCCCAGATATGAAGAGATTGAGGGATCGTTCTACGAGCCATACAGCGGCCTTGAATTGCACAGGAAACAGCTCAAGTACACCGTGAAGGACAAAAAGTACTACAGGAACGCCTACCAGCACCAGCCACATGAGGCCGGTTCATCCGATGAATTCTCGGATACAATTTACATCGACGACTACGATCGGTTCAATGAGAAAATCGAGTCGGCTAACAGTAATCGAAATGGTCCGGGGAGCAGCACAGCCGATGATGACATGCTCGATATCAATGGGATCGACTACTTCGAAACGATCATTTTGGATCACAATCCCAAGAAGAGTGGCGGTCAGATGAGAGGGATGGAAAAATCACCCCCACACGGCCTGTTGCAGGATGGCCTGTCCAGCAAAGAGAGGGACCTGCTGGCATTCACGAAGGGACTCAACCAGCGCCGCAGTAGGTTGAACAGAATTAAGGGGAAGAAGTACAAAAGTGGTGAGGGTAACAAAGGAAAAGTTGGTAACGGTGATGAGGAGGTTTTCGATAATGAAACAATCGGTAGCGGAAGTGGCGATTTCATCGATGACACCGAAGCTGACGATGATAATAAACAAACGCACCAGCAACAGCAACAGCAGCAGCAGCAGCATATGCAATTGCAGCGTCATGGGGACAGAGCCAGAAAACATTATAAATCGAACAGAAGGAATGGCAGCCCTAAGAAGCAAAAATTGAGATCGTTTGAGTTTGAAAAGAGCGAGAACCTCTATAGTGTCAGCAGTGAAATAGTGTCGAACCTTTCGAATGAATCAACACATAAACCTGCAACATCGACAGTTTTCGGTGGGGTAGTGACATCAACAACATCATCCATGTCAAATATACCAGCGATGACGTCATCGCTGCAGCCACTCTCCTCAATTTCATCTTCCATAGCATCATCAACGTCATCTGAGGCGCAAACAAACCGGATATATAATTTAGATTTAGACAAAAAACCGCCATTGCCCCTGATCACAGCATCATCACCATCTTCCTACATGACAATGACGTCATCGTCGTCGTCATTGTTATTGCCAGGATCGGGTAGCAGTAAGAAATGGATGCCACCATCGGTTGTATCAAGCCGTGAGGTGGTCACGTCATTAATTAATCAATCCCCAGAATCTCCCCGCCCAATTGAGGAGCACCAAAGTGGGGCTTGGCTGGAGACTCGGGCAAGGCGAATTATGGGTAATGTTAAAAAGAGCGAGGAGCGATCAAGGCAATTGTTACTGTGCGAGGAGGCCGGCGGGGGGGAGCTGTGTCGGATGCTTTTTAAGGGACATCTCAATGAATAGAGGATGGGATTTTATTTTGCTATTATGTTTGGGATTTTGTTACACTGTTCTGTTTATTCCTGAGAAGTTTTTTTTCCTTTTTTATATATATATACAGAGTTAGGTAGCGTTAACATTAATCCGTAAGGAGTTTTCATCAAAATCTCTTCCAATTTTGCCCGTGATGGACACGCAAAATTTATGGGTGTGCTCGAATACGTTTTGCGAGCGGTGAGAGTGACAAACGATTTTTTTTTCAATTCATTCAATTCAACGCCTTCTCGTTTTGCCCTACAGCGATAGAACGCATAAAAGTGGTTCGGATAAAATTATAAAAATTAATTCATTCGAGTGAAATTTTTATATTTTGAGGTATCTTAACTTTTGTATTATAGTTGGTCAGAAAGACCGAGAATCCCAACTCGCATAATTGCCGCCCGAGCGAAGCTTCATGCTCGTTGGGAATCTCGTGTGTCTCCCACTCAATGCACAATCTACTATTTGTAACTCATTTGCTTTAATTATATTTTATTAATTTTGAAAAGAATGAACCATGTCGCCCGCTTAGTATAGAATTTGATGAATTTTTTTTGTTTGTTTTTTTTTCCCCAAAACTTGTTGAACGAAATATTACACAAGACGTATACTCGCACAAGAGCGCAGGCATAAAACAAATAATATGCGACTTTTCTCTTTAAATATAATTTTCGTTTCTCATAAATAAAAATTTTTGGTATGTGCAGGGAGAAAATGCTTAGAAAATAAAACCAAAAAAAAAAAATAATAATAAAAAAATAAATGGGATCTACACAAAAACGAATTATAAATGACAAATAGTGTTTGTAACAAATCAGCAACAAATTGAGAAAAAAAATAAAGGAAAATAAAATGTGTAAAAAAAAAAAATACAAAAAAACCAAAAATTATACATAAAAGGAAAAAAATTAAAAAAAAATAAAAAATACGTAGAGAAAATGCTAAATATAGAGAAACATCCCTTCTTTATACATAACGTGCATGTGTATGTACATTGAGTGTCTAGAGAATATAAAAGATAATAAACAAAAAAATAAATAAAAAAAATAAATAATAATGCAAAAAGCAATCCAAGAGGAGTAAAAAAATTATATGAAAGTGTAAAACGCAAAAACAAAATTTATATCTTAAAATTTAAGTGTAAAAGAAAACAATAAGGCCGACATTAAGGAGAGATGCATAGCGTAGGAGATGGCCTCGAGCGAGGCGAAGACAAACAGAAGTGTAAATCATTTGAATAGCGTCCATGATATCTACAATGTTAGCTACCACAAGTATAACGGCATTGTATCTAGGAGGTAATAAGAGGAAAAACAAAGAGGATAATAATTGTAAGAATAAAATACAAAAGAAGTGAATGTTTTCTATATAATCTCAAAGCACCCCTTTTCAGACTCTGGAGAAAGCTTTCATTTGTCAGTACGCTGTTGAGTCTAACCGGTTTGACGGAAATAGTTAATTGCGCATTGAGTGGGAGAAACACGAGATTCCCAACGAGCATGAACAAGCGGAAATCATGCAAGTTGCGAATCTCGGTCTCCCACAAAGCGCGCACATACTATTTTATTGGAATACCGTAGGCCTGTCGAGAGGGGGCCATCTATATTGACAAGGCCCAAAAAGAATGCTTTTCAGCCTGCGGGTATGCAATAATAATAGATTAAAGAATTGTTTCTGCTTATCGACACCATAGAAACAAACCATAAACTCTGACTCTATTCGAAAACGTTTAAAAGCTCCTCGCAAAGATTCGAACCCTAATTTAAGTTTACTACACCATTAAATCATTTCGTAACTTCACTGATTGCCAAGTAGATGGGGCAAGCGGTTAATATGCAAATTTCTTCTTCAATCTTGCGTGGAATCAATTTGTGCGTATTTTTTAGCTCTAGGTATTTTTGTTTACAAGTTTACAAAGTACATTTAATTGAATATATTGCACAGAAGTCGATTAATCAACTTTTAGGGGATGTGGTGTTCGTCACATTATGACAGTTAAATCGTCATCAACGAGCAAAGCTATTATAAAAAAAGCAAATGCAAAAACCTATTCGAATTTCGTTTGAATTGACGAAGTCAACCTCGCTCATCAAGTTGTTTCCTATCGTGGATGGAGTCCTACTTAAACCTACGTCAATACAGTGTCCTTTTTGACTCGGTGACCTCTAACCCTTTTATAGCCCGGTCAGGGGTCCCTCAAGATAGCCATCTAGGCCCTCTGATTTTCATTCTATCCGTAAACGATGTTGGGTGCATCATCAAACACTCAGACCTTTCAATTTACGCTGATGATATGAAAATCTCCAAACAAATTTCCTCCGCGCTAGACCCCCCCTTCTACAAGCAGACGTAGACTCTTTTTGCATTTGGTGCACTAAAAACTTTTTGGAATTAAATGTCTCTTAATGCCAATCTATCACCTACTCCCGTAAACGTCTCCCCTCCCACCCTAGAGTATATCTTTTATCTGGTGAGCACATCCCTACAGTTGTCTCTCTTCGTGATCTCGGCGTCATTTGTGATGGCGAGCTTAACTTTCGCTCTCACATCGACAGTACATTAGCCAAAGCTAACTCCGTCCTCGGGTTTGTGAAACGCTGGTCCACCGAATTCAAAAACCCATACGTTGCCAAATCCCTTTATGTCTCTTTTGTCCGACCCACCCTTGAATATGCCAGTCAGGTATGGTCTCCTACTCAATCAACATACATTAACAGAATCGAATCTGTCCAGCGCAGGTTTTGTCGTTTTGCTCTATGTGATTTACCTTGGTCCGACCACCAAAACCTGCCTCCTTATGAGGATCGACTGAAATTGATCGACTTAGAACCTCTAAGTAAGCGGCGTGACTCAGCCGACATTAGCTTTATTCACCAGCTCCTCACCGGTGTCATTGACTGCACCTCTTTGTTGCAGCTGATATCCCTCCACACCAATCCCCGTCGCCTGAGATCAGAACCTCTCTTCCGCCCTTCCTCTCACCGCACCAATTATGGCTTTTCCGAACCAATTTCAAGGATGATCCGTAAAGCCAATTCCACACCCTCGTTCGACTTTCACCTGACCAAGTCCTCCCTTAAGAAAGTTCTTAATGGTCCCTCTTAAAGTCCCTTTGTTTTTGTCCCAGTTAATTAATAAGGCTTAGTTTAACTCTAGTCCTTAAGTTCTTATGTTTATATTTATGTATGCATGTTTTTGTATGGATGTATAGCTTGTATTAAGCTGAATTAAATTAAATTAAACAAGCTAAGCAATTGGCTTAACTGTTATACTGCGATGTCTATGCTCACTGGCAGAGCCATGAATTCGGACGATGAAGATGAAGACGAAGCTTTTAGGAATTGATTTCCAAGACGATTCGTTGACCCCCTGTTTGAAAGGGTTGCCCCCTGTCATCGTCTCGGCGCTGAAGGATAACTCAGCAACAACCCACCCAAAATGTGTTCTAAAATCAACTGCTCTAATCTGAGACCCTGTAACTACAGAAAAAGTGTCTCTAGGTCTCTACTGCATGTGAGCACTGGGCCAATGTTTGTGCCGTTTTAAATCTCTGGCGTACTGATGCACATATCAGCGTATACATAATTGTTATACATCTATACCTTGAGCCAGAAGCCAGATAACTTGCAGCAATAGTTGAAGTGGTTGAAGTAATCGATAAATTGTTTTCTACTTCACATTCTGCGAATGTGGCAACGAGCGGAATTTAATTATGAAGGCAATGAAGAAGAGACGTGTAGACGGGTACACCAGAATTGCCACAGGTGAATAATAAGCACAATGAGAAAAAAGAAAGAAAAAAGGTGCAACCTTTATAGGCCCCGGGGGTAATTTCTCTAACTGCACTAATTACTATGTACGTGGGGTACAGCTACAGGGTCTTAGATTGAATTTTAAACCCCTTTTTTTTACTAACCACAAAAGTTGGGGTATCGGAGAAAATTCGTTGGTATAATTTGTTTTTATATCTTTCTCCAAATCAGTGGTGTGCGTGTTGTATTACGAGGGGGGGCATACCTGGAATTTAAAATATTTCCCCCAATTGCTTTTCGTTCAAAATGTTGAAGAGAGGGGGGCGATGAAAGGAGGTATAGATGAAATAATTTTTAGCTCATAAAATGCCCTATTTCCTAAATTTTTTTGTTTTCTTTTTGTCTACATCACCCCCACGCTTAGACGGGACTGACTGATCGTGTTGAGGCCCTGGGGGAAATTTATTATGATTCAATTTATAAAAAAAGTGTGAATAAGTAAAATAAGGAAAATTGGAAAGAAAATTTGATGTAGCTTCCTTGCCGGTGAATTGATTATGCCAATTTGTTTTCTGGGTTTTTGTTCTCCTCTCCCCCCCCCCCCCCCCCCCGGTAACCTCATTCTTGCCGGGAATAACTTTGGGTACTCACCAAGAAATAAAAGACAAACAAAAACTATTTTCCCTTTACCTCCTTAGGGATTTTTTTTTGTGGGGGGGGGGGGGCACCGTCTCTTGTTAAATTTAAAGCTGGCTAACCCAATCCTGGAGTGGTTGGTAAATTAAGACGCAACGCCAGCAAGCTGTAAGGTATCCCATAAAATGGAGCCATCAAATCGCTCAACGCTTTCCCTAATGAAGTCACTTCTCCTCCGCAGCCACTGTTTGTGGAAAAGAGATGGATGGAAGGGAGGGGGAATGAAAAGTGGGCTTGGTATGAATTATGAAATTGGGGAGCCCCCTAAAAATATATCTGCACTCTAGATAGGGATGCCCCAGATAGGTGCAACAGCGACAGTATTCATCAATTGAAATTCTGATTTTGCCCCCAAACAACAGTAAAGTGAGTGGTGGGGGCGGAGAGAACGGCCACCAAGGAGGGGATAAAATGGACCACTTCGCTGTATGTATTTTCTCGCCCTTGTTATATCGAGTGCTAAGGGAGTCGTGAATGGTAAAATGGAGGGGGGGGGGGGTTGTAACAATAAACTTTAAGGGTATCATCTTCCCTCGGTCATGTAAAAGGAACTGGTTGTGAAACCATAAATTTTTTTCTTCTAGCTGAAAAGCCGTTCACAATAAAAAAAAAAACAAAACTGGGTAACAAGGCCGTGAAGCGGCATAAGGGGAAAGCTTTGAAGCTTTATTGCTTTTACAGGCCCATACCCTCGATTTAGGGAGCCGAACAAAAAAATTGTATGGTTAGTCCAGGCCTTTCCTTCGGACGTTCTCTGGGGGCTCCCCAGTTGTTATGGGATTGGGAGATTGGATTGTATTTGGGGGGATGTTTCTCCTTCTTTGAAAAAGGGAGGGGGAGATTTCTATCCATCTATTGTGTGTATTTGTTGGGGCCGCATATTCTCACGCGTTCACCACAATGTCTCGCCAATTTTTGGTATTTCTCCAGCCATCGGTGTGTCTTGTTATCTCGTGAAGCTATCCGACATGACTACACTTTCAGGCTATGTGCGCCCACCCCCGCAGCAATCAGTTCATTTTCTTATTTTTGGTATCTTATAAAGTTACCGCGCAAGTCCCATAAATTGGAGCCCCCCCCATCCCCCCGCTCGCTCTATTTAGGTGGAGTGATTTTATTTCTTGTTTTTTTTTGTTCGTATGTAAGCTTCTCGCTCCCTCTGTGAATTCCCAGCCTTTCAGTCGTCAGTGCTTTGCTTAAGTACGTGGGTAAAACGCGGCGACAAAAAAATAATAATAATACAAAAAGTTATCAGGCGATAAATATAAAACAGAAACATAAAAGTAATCAAACGAGACAGGAAGAAAATTAATAGTACACCGAGAGACGGGCATCTATAGGGATCGTGTGCATGTTGGGCAACTGGACGTGTCTCGTGCAACAAATTCAAAGTGTCGGATGTTGTGAGAGTACAAGAAGGCAAAATATAAAACGAAGTAAATAAAAACAATTCTAAATAAAACGTCCGTGAAACGGCTGCGAGAATCCCCGTGCACTTTGCTATATTTTATTATTTTATTTTATTTTAATACTCAACGAGAAACTAACGTGACTTCCAGCAAGGGTTATTTTGTTTACTTATTTTATTTTAAGCAACCGGCGCGAATTCAGTTAAGAGTGCAAAAGTTCCTCAGGCAAATTCCAAAACGAACAACTAGTCTTTGGTGAGAGGCGGCATTGTCCTGGTGGAATCGAAAACCAGCGAAATTGTCAACAGTAAGTAATTGAAAAAATAATAAATAAATATCGAAATCCACCTGTTCCACCCTGCAGAAGGACTGGACATTAAAACATCCCACCAGGAAATATGTTTTATATTTAAATAAAATTTAACTATCTGCTCGTCCGTCTCTTATTTATTTATTTACATTTTCCCATGATTTATTTTTTACCTCAAAATGATACCAGGGGTAATTGAAAATGTCAAAAGCATCCCCTCAATAATTGGATTATCGACTACGTCATCGAATTCAATTGCACAGGTTGGAGCCGTGATACGATACGTGGAAATAACCTGTACCTGCAAACACAAAAAAAAAACACCCGAACCTACCTTTTACCCACATACCCACCCACCCACATTCAGTATGGGTATAATGCAAGAATGGGGCAATGGGGCATCTGAGAATAGCAGGGAAAAATTTTGTATGCAATTGACATTCAATTAAAAATTGAATTTGAAATCGTTTCAGTCCTTGTCGTGGCACCTTGCATTGATTGCATTCAAAATGGATCGTAGGGTCGGCATATTTGCACACCTAAGTTTATGTTGTGCCATCCTAGGAGCAAATTGCAATCGAATTTTAATCATATTTTCGATTCCTTTAGAAAGTGTAGTAGGAAAAATCCAAAATTTTATCACCATTTCAATATTGCAGACTCACAATTCCAAAAAAAAATAAATGGTTGACCCTACGGACCCATAAAGTAAAATCGTGAGCTTTCTGGGCCACAATATGAATTCGCGGGCCCTGTGGGCCTACGCATGCAGAAATGATAGGGGTATTAGGTGGGCAGGGGGTGGGGGGATCTCAACCGTTTTCGAATTACAGGGTGATTCATAAATTGATCTAATTAACACAACGACATGAAATTCAAACCAAACAACTACCTACTATTTCAATGTGATTTCCAAGGTAGGTACAGTCACTTCCGAAAGTGAAAAAATTCTCTAAAACTTCCTAAAAAATCACGTTTCTCGTTCACGTGTGAAAAGATCAGATTTAATAACTCCCTGAAGATAATCAAACGCAAAGATAGTCCTGGAATTGGATCGCCTAACCTCCAAGGAAGTCTATTCAATTATGGGAGCAGAAAATATCTATCCATCGAAGGAAGGCCACAAAAGGCGAGCAATACCGTAAAAACTTTTCGTTGGACAGTCTCGATACGGTTGATGTTGCAACTCACGTTTAGTGGAAGGCAATTGATGGAACATCATTTTTTGGAAGGCATCGAAGTCAGTATTTAAAGCTGATTTGATGTACATAATAAACAATAATGGATCAAGGTGACTACCTTGTGGTACACCATTTTTAATACTGTTGGAAAGGACTAAACAAGAAAACTGACGCACTCAGTACGTCCAGTCCGGTATAATAAAATCTAGTCAACAAAACAAGACAGGAAACCAAGAGAGGACAACTTGCTTGCCAGATTTAATGGGTGGTGGGGGAGGTCAAAATACAATCCCTCGAACATTTTGTATGGCATGGAATCGAAATTTAATTAAAAATTGAAATTATTCACGTCCTTATCGTGCCATTACGATTCACCAAACACGCGAACATATCCTCCACAATTAAACCGGACGGCAATGTTTTAGATGTGTCGAGGAACGGGGAAGGGGGGGATAAATCGGTAAATTGGTAAATCGGTAAATCGTCTGAGCCCATTTGTGTCGGAAGGGGATGAACAAATTATTCCAGGGAGTGATTAAAATTAAAATGTACACACTCCATCGAGACAATTAATTGTTCTGGATAATTAAGCAGTTGTACAGCCACAACAGGTTGAGGTTTTTGGGGATGGGAAGATGGGGGCGTGGTATTGTGGACCAACGAAACCCACAATCATGCCCCCACCCCACGTCTCATATTCTTACATTTTATCTGAGGGGGAATATATCAATGTCACAACTGTGATAAATCATGAATAACAAGGAGATGTACAAGTACATTTTGTGCCTTCTTAGGTGACAATCCCCTCCCCCAGTTCGCCATATCCTCCGGATACAGTACAGTACAACCAGCCCGTAACAGGTGACTCTCATTCTCATTCTCGACCTTCACAAGAGTTGCCGTCTTAGAAAATCCTTTTGTCACACACCTAGCCCCATCTATTGTCGCCGAAAATACGAAACGGTGATAATGCGATGTGAGTGGCAATGAAGTATAGTGTAGGGCTTTGGTGTCCCCGTATGATAAATCTTCACACGGTTACTTTCCGAGGGAATTCCTTACAGAGGCGTAGGTGAGGGTGGGGTGGGGGGCATTGTGGGAAGTAGATTGTGGTGCAAAGATAATTCCCAAGGGTATGTCACTCTGATTTATGGGGATCAAGGTGACAACAACTCCTTTTTAGTTTCTTTTCTTTTTGTTTTCTTTTTGCACGAAATTCGCAGAAAAAAGGAATTCAAAATTCAAGGACCCTTGATTGTGTTTTCTGATTTTGAACAGACCTGAGAGATTTTGAGTTTGTTTTTAACACGTTCACGGACCGGATTCTGTGCACTCCGTGTACTTCCGTGTGTAAACGGAGAGTAGACACTGCAATTAGGAAAAACGGCGGAAATGAAATGTCGGTCCTCGTGTCCTTCCCTTATACAGCGACAACTTTTTTTAAGCTTAAAAACAATTGTCCAGTCGTGAGATCGTGAAATGGGTGAAAATGGGGGGCATGACGATGTGCGGAAATTTCCCAATTCTCTTTTGGACACTTCAAATCTTCCGACACTCCCGCCGCCCCATTTTATTGAAATGAAAAAGAAAAGAAGGAAAAAGAAGTTTACGTTGCTCCGCTTTTTGCTTTGTTATCAGTTCCTTTTGTTTTTTTTTTATATCTTTGATGGGAATCGCCGTAGTCACGTTTTTATGTCCAAGCAAAGAAATTGCTTTTTCTGAATTTCTATGAATTGCAAAAAAAAAAAAATAAATAAATTTTGTATGAGAAAAACTGTAAAGAAAACACGCAAATGGAGAGAGGACTATAATGCCTCGTCCCGCAAACATTTTCTCATTCAACTTTAACGGGCGGCGGAGAAATTGTGCTGAGGCAAAACTGTATTGTGCCCAGCCCAGCCCAGGCCCATAATAGTGGGCTTCTTCCGGACGCTAGGTGTGCGCCACCTCTGGCATCAATTAAAAATCTTTTCCCAGGTCAAACCATCCGGCCATTCTACCGACCACCCCCCGGCACAGTGTTATTGAGGCTGTGGTTACCATAGGCACCTACCCCTCGAATGCAGGCCAGGCCTAGGCAGAAAGTGCATGAACTGCGCCCAATTCAGAAAAGGATTCACTGAATGGAGCCAGCCAGTCCCCCCCCCCCCTGCCGACCGTTTCCCACTCTCCAAACAGTTATGAAAATCTACGGCTGCTTAGCATGCATAGAGAGAGCGAGAGGTCACTAGCACATGAAATAATGAAAATCAAATGTTTGCCGATGAATGGGGCAATCTGCATTCACCCCCCCTCCCCTCCCCTGTTTAGATTGCTATCAGAAAAGGGAATTGCAAATGGACCTCATCATCATCAGGCAGTAGGTCGCCTGAAGCACTCATCCCAAATCGGGTGGTACACGTCCGAATCCGGACCTACCCTGGTCCCCGACCCGACCTACCCATTCCTGCTGCGTTCCAAACAGCACAACTGGGAATTTATCTATGGGGCTGGGAGATAGCCCACAAAAATGAAATTGAAATTTTCTCCCAATTTATGGAATCCATCGGAGGAGGAGGAGGGGGGGGCATATACATACATTCATATATTTTCCGGGAGGATGTGGGCGTGTGTGGGTCCCATCCATCTCCATTATCATGTGCTACGTCTTGGGACAATTGCGCCCGAGTGGCGTCACATCTTCTAGAACAAAATTTAAGAGATAGAATCCATTCCGTGTCCCATCCTCTTCAATTCCATCAAATCCCATTGGAGTAATTCCGAAAACTCATCTACATGTTATGGTATAAATACACGCAATTTTCTCCAGTCCAATTTTCCCAAGAGGGGGCGAAATTAAGGGGGGGGGCAGTGAGTTTGGTTAATTCTTGCTTTTTTGGACCATCTTTAGATGTCCCCATTATTTTGCCTTTAGTGTGTAACCGGTTTGAAAGTGGTCCATGGAAATTTTTTTGCACAGCCAGAAATTAGGGCCATGTTAATTACCGTTTGTTGATTACTTTCCGAAATTTGGGTTAATTCAATTAAATTGGGAGAAAATAAAACACCCCACCGTCCACCCCCTTTTTCGCTTTTCCTACAGAAACTCGCCATTTGCACATTTTTTTCCCTATTTCCTAATCCCAAAATAAAAAATTTAATTTTCAGCAGGACTATGTTCCCTTTTACACAACTGCCCTAGAAGGAGGGTAATGTTTTTCGGGTGTATGTACGTATTTACAAACGGCTTGATGACTGTTCATAAATGAGGTGTCGTTAGATTCGTCTTAATCGTGGGAGTGCTATAGGCATAAACATATACGTATAATTCTTGAGAAAAGTAAAAATGGCCGCCGTCAGCAGACATTTTGTTTTTCTGTTATTTTGTTTTATTTTACAACTCCCTTTGATATGGGTATCAAATGAAAACGTTTGACGAGCATAATATGATAATCTTTGCGACGCCATTCTAAATCCAATATGGCGAACTACCCAAAGATGGCGGATTACCTTATTCTTCACAACCCCCTCGATATGGGGATATGGGTAATCAAATGAAAGGGTTTGACGAGCAGAATACGATAAGCTTGTTATTCTATTATATTTTGATGGTATTTTTTTTCTTCAAATTTCAGACATAAACGACCAACTGAAAATATGTCCAACATTTTGGAGGGATACTCATTATGGTAAATTTTATTTGCAACCATCATGTACACAACTACAATCACCACGAATCGAAGACTGCAAGAAGAACGAATTTACTCAAATGTATTTGTTTCATGACTTTAATTGCCGGGGTTACCTCACTGCCGCCCGTTATACGAATAGGTGATTTGAGTATAAAACCAAAAAAGAAAAATAATAAAATAAATAAAATTAATAATGCGCCCATATCCGCTGGTAGGGGCTATTTTTACAGAAGACCAGAAGGATAGTAGCACCGAATTAGCGTTTAAGTATGCTGTCTATAGAATTAATAAGGATAAGGCCATTTTACCTAAAACACAGTTAGTTTACGATATTGAATATGTTCCTCGTGATGACTCCTTTCGGACTTCAAAGAAAGGTATGACCGGCGGTATTTGATTGGGTGGTATTCTTTCTAATTTTATCATATGCAGTTTGTCGACAGATGGAGTCTGGTGTCCAGGCGATATTTGGACCTTCAGACCCCCTCCTTGGTGCCCACATTCAGTCAATATGTGAGGCCCTTGATATACCTCATGTTGAGGCACGAATTGATTTGGATACTACCGTTAAGGAATTCTCTATTAATTTACATCCGTCCCAGCAACACATGAACACTGCGTATAGGGACCTAATGGTGTTTTTGAACTGGACTAAGGTTGCCATTGTCTACGAGGAGGATTATGGTAATTTATCATTTTGTTTGGTTTTTTGACGAAACCGTCAAAATTGGGGTTACTTGTACTTTTTTTAGGACTCTTCAAACAGCAGGAATTAATGAAATCAACACCGACATCCAAAACTGAGATGTACATACGGCAGGCAACACCAGATACATACCGTCAAATTTTGAGAGAGATACGACAAAAGGAAATCTATAAACTAATCGTTGACACAAATCCTGTCCATATAAATGCATTTTTTCGAGCGGTTTGTATTCAAAATAATTTCCTCAGGGTTAATAAAATAATTTTAAATATATTTTGATGAATTTTGACAGCATTTTGATGGGATTTTGATGATTGAAATTATTCAAATTTTCAGATCCTCCAGCTGCAGATGAACGACTATCGGTACCACTACATGTTCACAACATTTGTAAGTAGAATTAATATTTTTTTTTATATTGTATATTTTATTTGTTCGTTTTGAAATCCTTTCCAATGCTGCACAGGACATTGAAACGTTTGATTTGGAGGATTTCAAGTACAACAGTGTTAACATCACTGCATTTCGGCTCGTTGATGTGGAAAGTCAAAAATATTCAGATATTTTGGAACAAATGAAAAAATTTCAGCACAGCGGACGAGATATTTTGAATGGCAGCAGCATCATTCAGGTAACAGTTAAACATTTCTCACCAGGGTTAGGTAACCTCTCTTAAATTTTATTCTTTTATTTATTCAACAAAAAAAAAAAAACAACAAAAAAATTTTAGACAGAACCAGCGCTAATTTTTGATTCTGTATATGCATTTGCTGCTGGTCTTGCCGCCCTTGACAGGGGTCATACACTGACACCAAAAAATCTCTCATGTGACTACGAGGAACCTTGGAAGGACGGACTATCGCTGTACAATTACATAAATGCAGTACGTTTGCAAGCAAACAAAACATTTTTCATTTATTTTTTTTTTAACATTAATAAAAATAAAAAATCCTAAAAGGCCAGCATTCGTGGACTTACCGGAAAGGTTGAGTTTATCGAGGGGAAAAGGAACAACTTCAAAATCGATCTGCTGAAATTGAAAAAGGAGCACATCGAAAAGGTCGGTTACTGGAGTCCAAATGAGGGCATCAACGTAACCGACCCGACTGCCTTTTATGACACAAATGCAACGAATATAACACTTATTGTCATGACTAGGGAGGTATGAGTGGGTTTTATGGCATCAACCTTAAATTTGCTTTTATTATATTTATTATCGTCTAATTAGGAGAAACCTTACGTTATGGTAAAGCTGGAAAAGAACCTGACTGGTAATGCAAGATTTGAGGGATTTTGCATTGATTTGCTAAAGGGTATCGCAGCTCAGGTGGGTTTCCAATACCAAATACGTCTGGTGCCTGACAGAATGTATGGAGTCTTTGATCCGGAATCAAAGAAGTGGAATGGTATTGTTCGAGAGCTAATGGAACGAGTAAGTAAATGATGTTTTTGATTTTAGATTTTGACACTGTTTTGAATCTAATTTTTATCAAAACACCCTTGTCGCTGATGCAATATTAAATAAATTTTCATTTTTGTCAGGTTTGATGTGCTGTTGACACATTTCAGTGACTGTTGACAACAATGTTTATCAATTTAACAAATTGTCTAACAGTCTAAACATCAAAAAACATAGAAGTTATTATATTATATAGCCAGCATTAAAATTGCTGAAGATTGAGGAATTTCAATCAGTCATTTTGAAATTTTGACATTTCGAAGACAGATTCGAAATCAGCGACCCCAAAATCCCCCTGGTGCTGATTTTCCAGTGCAATCCCTTGAAATTTAACTATTTCGGTGAAATTCCTAGAACCACCATTTTAATTTCCTTGTATTATTTTTGCAGCGGGCAGACCTAGCTGTTGCCTCAATGACCATCAACTACGCTAGGGAGAGTGTAATTGACTTTACCAAACCGTTCATGAATCTCGGCATTGGGATCCTCTTTAAGGTACGAATACAAAAATATTTTCTCTAACACTCCTCTTATTGCTCGTTGGATTTTTAATTTTATTTTAATTTTTTATATTTTATTTTTTCAATGTACACTGGAGCAGCTAGCGGCTTTGCTTAAGCAGCTTTTTGTTTAAAATTATTTTATTTTATATTTATTTTTTATTTTTGTTCAATGTGCAACATTTATTTTTTTTTTGTACTCACGCACAAATGCGACACTTTCAATAGTCCTTAGACAGGTGTACCTATTTAAGCTGCCCCTCATGTTGTTCGTCACCTTCAATGCTTGTGGAACGGTATCAACATATTTTGTGTTAATTGGTCACAAGAAAAATGTCTGCTTTGTCGCACCGTATAGTGTTGTTCTTATTTTTGTTTTTCTGTTATTTTAATTCGTTTTCAAAAGATACAAAAAGAAGTACATTCCTGTCGTTTTTAAAGATTTTATGACTCTCTTAGAAAAATGTCTCAGTAGAAAAAAAAATAGGTCTATTAGGTGAACACAGGCAAAAGTTTAAGTTTTTTATGTCTCTTGGAAATATCAGTAAGAAGAGCTACACAGAACGGTTGTATTGTTTTTTTTTGTTTTATTTAGAAAGAAGAAATATTAAAAGCAAGGAAATAGGGTAACACTTACTTTTTTAACTAATTTAAATATATTTTTTACTTTTCACATTTACGTTACCCACCCTCAATAAGCATAGATCACGTTTTGAGGACCTGTCTGAATCAAAGTCTTCGTCCTCCTCTTCATTTTGCTATAACCAGTTCATGACTGTTCGTGAATTCATGCCTATGTCAGCGAGCTTAGCTAGGCAGTATAAATAAAATTGTTTCCACAGAGAGCTTTTGAAGCTTGTGTAGAATTTAAAACTTTCGGAACCTTCTTCCCTTCCAAAGCAGAGTTAGAAATGGTTCGTGCATAACATAGCCAAAGAACAAACTTAAAACATTGCACAATGGCCGATTTCCCGAAAAAGCTGGCCATAATTCGAAAAATGATAGGAATTACACAAAACTTCGCAGTTTTATGTTTTTGACGTCGCTGAGCACGAATATGAAATTTATTTTTCAAAATTCAAAATGGTGGGATTCAAAATGGCGGACGTCTACTGCTTAAAACAACTCCGTTTCAACAAAATTTGTTATGCTTTAGTTTTTGAGGTCGCTGATTACGAATATGACATTTTTTCCAAAATTCAAAATGGCGGACGTGTACCTACTACTTAAAACATTTTGATTTCAACAAAATTTCCTATGGCCATTTTGAATCCGCCATTTTGAATTTTGAAAAATAAATTTCATATTCGTGATCAGCGACGTCAAAAACATAAAACTGCGAAGTTTTGTGTAATTCCTATCATTTTTCGAATTATGGCCAGCTTTTTCGGGAACCGGCCAGCTTCAGTCCGCAAGATTGAAAATTATGTTTCATGAAATATCGCAAATTATCGCAGCTGCTTTTTT
The DNA here is from genome assembly GCA_947538895.1 of Neoitamus cyanurus. NCBI lineage: Eukaryota > Metazoa > Arthropoda > Insecta > Diptera > Asilidae > Neoitamus > Neoitamus cyanurus. Next base: position 7,793,273 of record OX384549.1, read on the forward strand.
CGTAAAATGAAAGAAAATATTTTCTTTTACATAATAAAAATGATCTTATCGTGGAACTCTGCGGAACTTCTAACTATTTTTCTTCATTTTTATAAAATGTCAACACGAAAAAGCTTGACGTGCATGATTGTGTTTAAAAAAAAGTTTTTACACAGCGAAACTTTAGTAGGTACTTTCTATACTTTCAGAAACACCCATTACTGAACGTGATCTGAAAACAGCCACTAGAAAAGCTGTTATCACTTTCAAAACGACGTAGTGCAAATCCAGGTTAAAGTAGCGTGCCAGATAATGCGTCGAAGAGAGTCACTTTGACTTGCTCTAATGCTGAATCCCTTACCAGTACATTACTGTTATTTTGCCAAAATGTGTAGAAAAAGGTTCTTTATGACATAGGATGGTAGCTTGAACAGAACGAAACAATTTTTTTTTCGACTTTTGGCCAGCTTTTTCGACAAATCGGCCACTGTGCATTGGTCCAATAAATCCGAGAGAAAGCTTAGAAACTTGAGCTTTCTTGAATTTTTTGTGCATGCGATAAATCATTTTAAATTCAAATTCATAAATCTGGGATAGAACAACGAGATAGTCGTGCAGCTCTCCCTAGTGCCTGTTGTCTTTGCGTTCGTTCCGAAAACAGAACCGTAAAAAAATTAAAATCGGAAAAAAAATCGAAAACAGGACCGTAAAAAAAATTACAATCGAAAACAGAACCGAAAAAAAAATCAAAATCGGAAAAAAAATCGAAAACAGGACCGTAAAAAAAATTACAATCGAAAACAGAACCGAAAAAAAAATCAAAATCGGAAAAAAAATCGAAAACAGGACCGTAAAAAAAATTACAATCGAAAACAGAACCGAAAAAAAAATCAAAATCGGAAAAAAACCGAAAACAGGACCGTAAAAAAAATTAAAATCGAAAACAGAACCGTAAAAAAATCAAAATCTGAAAAAAAATCGAAAACAGAACCGAAAAAAAATCAAAATCGGATAAAAATCGAAAACAGAATCGTAAAAAAATAAATTAAAGCACAAATCCACAGCCAGGCACTATAGTCGTACCAAATAGCATGAGAAATTGAAAAGTAAAAAAATCAGGCAGACTCGCAAAAATACAATTTCAGAGCAAACGGGAGGGAAATTTGAAAATAAATTCCAACTGAAATAAAACCAGTAAGGAAAGCAATAAATTAAAATCAATCCGTCCGCACATCCAGAACAAAACAATTGAAAACCATTCGGCCTTCCAGCCAGTGATGAGTGGTGACGCTGAACATAATTATCACCAGTAAATAAGAGGGACCAATTTGAAAACACATTCCACCAAGAGACCAGCGAAGTGAATAACTCTCCCCCAGCCCAGCACTGACCCTCGACTCGACCGGTCGATCGAGTGCTGTGCTGCTGCTGCTGGTCTGGTCCAGAGGAGTGTGCTCACTTGACCATCTCAGAGAGTCACATAGAATTTGACTAGATACTTCACTTAGTGGCTTAGTGCCGCTCTCCAGAGTATCTGAGCATGAGTTGGCACTTGGCAGCTGAACTGAAGGTGATGGCGATCGCTGTGATCGGTACCGGTGGGTGGTGGGTGTGGGAGCTGGAATTATGTATGTATCAGAGGAACTCGATTTATGTACCTCGCAGTATATCTTTCCTACTGAGGAGAAATTCCCGTGTGAGATGCTGTTGCACTGAGCCAACAACACCGGCGCATTTTTGTATGCCTCTGGGCATCTATTAGGTCAAAATTTATCTGATCTGGACAGACAAGTAGGCGCTGTGATCATCTTATGCACAAATAATTTTTTTTTTATAATTTTTACTGAGGCCTCGAAGGGATTAGGCTCATTTTTTCTGCTGTTTACCAAACTGGCCTGACAGCGGGCTGAACTAAGGCCGAAAAACTGATGCTGGAAATTTTTGTTTGGGAAATAAAATTGTTTGAATTTTACTGTGGCCAGTGGCACTTTTGCAAGGTAATTAGAAAATTCGAAAATAATTAGGAAAACGGCAGAAATGAGCGCTCGTTCGGCTTTACATACTTAGCTGGATTAGCAGAAACTGATTTACGCCAGAAGACTAGAAATAGCGAAATAGGAAACGAATTCGAATAGGTTTTTGTCTTTGCTTTATGTGTTATAAAATAGCTTAGCTTGTTTGCTGACGACATATTAACTGTCATAACGATACAAAGTCAAAGACGAAGAATTGGATTCGGACAGGACATTCTTAGATTCAAATTATTAAACCTGCTGTTCTTAGGATCGGGTTGCCAGATGGCGTGCTGTAGAGTACAAAAGCTTCAACTGGCTTAAACTAGTTGGCGATGATGAAATGTTAACTGTTATAAAATGAACAAAATTTGCATGAAACGCTTGTCAGTTCGATAAAAGAAAAATTAAATCACTAAAAAACGCCAAAATAATTAATAAACAAAACGTACTTAATGTGTGTGCCTGCTCTTGACCATTTTCTGTAACTGCACTGTCTTTTCGGTTGTTTGTTCATGTTTAGCATTTATTTTACTGCAAGATACACTCGAACCTGCACAGTTAACTGCACAAACAAAAAAAAATTTTTTTACAGAAAAATTTTTTTAATTAAAATGAACCTTGAAAAATCGTCTCTTTTATCGTCACTGCAAACAAAAAAAATAAAAATAAAAAAAAAATATCTAAAAGGTTATTATTATTATTATGTTATTTTTTTTCATTCTGGTGTGTCCCACCCGTCCCATAGGTGCCAACGAGCCAACCAACTCGCCTATTTTCTTTCATGAATCCTTTGGCTGTGGAGATTTGGCTGTATGTGCTGGCTGCCTACCTCCTTGTATCCTTCACGCTATTTGTAATGGCGAGATTTTCACCGTATGAATGGAATAACCCACATCCCTGCCTGCAAGAAACCGATGTTGTGGAAAACCAATTTTCAGTGTCAAATAGTTTTTGGTTCATAACTGGGACATTTTTGCGCCAAGGATCTGGACTAAATCCGAAGGTTTTTATAATTATAAAAAAAAAAACAACCCTCCCCCCCACACACATTTTAAACTCAACTTCTTTACTTCTAATTTATACTGTACATTTCATGAAGCCATTATTTACCTTTTGTGACGTTTTTTGTATTTAATTTTTTTGTTTTTTATTTATTTCACTTTTACGCAATTGTCGTTGGAGATGGGTTTAGGGTCGTTATCGAGCAGAAAACCTTTGTATCAGCATCATTTTCAACCATTGCTTGCACATGTAGTGCTGGGACTATTTATAGCTAGGCAGTAGTCGATTAAATATAATAGAAATGTAAAACGTCGGAATAGTCGGCCATAATAGTGGCTGAGCACACTATTGAAAAAATAATAATACGAAATGTTTGTATTCTTTGCAAAAAACGTGCAAAAAATGTGCTAAAAATGTGCTAAATCGGAAGAATTTGACGGAAACTGGCGCTATTTCCAAACTAGATAGTTGTCTGATCACCTCGGCTTTCAGAGATATACAAAATAGCGGCAAGTCCCGAAGGAATGGGCAAATCCGGTAGGAATTGACGGAAAAAGGCGCTAGATTATGGGCCAAATTTATGGAAATTTAGCACATTTTTTGCCAATATAACAAAATGATAAAATTTGATACCGAGCACATTTATGGCGGATTAATTTCCCGAATGCACTTATTGTTAGAGTCCGTAAAACATGAAAGAAGAAAGTGAAATTTATTTTTAATTGTCTAGAAATCGGAGAGGGTACAAAATCGCTTCTTCTCGTTTATGAATCCCTTAGCTGTGGAAATATGGTTTTACATAGCATTTGCGTATGTACTTGTCTCGCTGACAATTTGGATAGTGGCACGATTTTCACCATTTGAATGGCAACTAGCGAAACCACCGTGCGGTATGGCATGCGAGCATATATTGCGGGAAAGGAATAAATTTATAAAGAAACAAAGTGAACAGCTATGCCCACATGGGCTGCGGCGGTATGATGAAAAATTATACAATAGTATGATACAGCAGCAAGGCACATCGATGCGAAATTTTGAAGAGGATCATAATACCGTGGACGATGAGATAGAGGAGGATCTAAGCGCAGCTGTGAGGGATGAAGCAAAGTGTTCACATCCACCTAAAGATCGTGATCAACACGAATTGAGTGGTGAGCCTAAAGTAGAAGCTGATGATCACTGCACCAGCAATGCTGCACTTATTGCAGATAATAGCAACGATGAGGCGGACTGTGTCGATGAGAATAACATTCTCGATTTTAATTGCCCTGAAGGCAGCGATCAGTGGAAACGATCATTTCTCAATGAAAACGAAGACTTCAACGAGAACAGTCTCGAGTGCGATTCTGATCATGAAATGGAGCTGACGAGTATCGTCAATGAGTTCACGCTAAGAAATAGTTTCTGGTTCGCAATTGGGACCCTAATGCAGCAGGGATCCGATCTTTATCCTAAGGTGGTTTTATTTTCTATTATTTTTTTTATTTTTGTTTTGTTTTTTTCGGTTTCATTTTATTTGATTAAACAACACCCATAAATCCTCGTTTCCCCATTATTTTGTGACACTCGTTTTTCATTCCGTCTTCCGTGGAGGATCACTTTCATCGGTCCTATCCCTTTTACTTGTGATCGTGGTGAACGCAAATTGATCGGATATTTTACCCCAATTTCTTTAGGCGACTTCAACGCGAATCGTTGGCGGTATTTGGTGGTTTTTTACCCTCATCATAATTTCATCCTATACAGCAAATTTGGCCGCTTTCCTCACCGTCGAACGAATGATTACCCCAATCGAGAGCGCTGCTGATCTTGCGGAGCAAACTGATATTTCATATGGCACCTTGGAAGGCGGATCAACAATGACATTTTTTAGGGTGTGTTCGTTAATTAATGCTCCTGTCTCATGTCTGCATATTTTTTTATCGCTCGAATTGCAGGACTCAAAAATTGGAATATACCAGAAGATGTGGAGATTTATGGAGAGTAAGAAACCCTCTGTGTTTGTGAAGACATACGAGGAGGGGATAAATCGAGTCCTAGACGGCAACTATGCGTTCCTAATGGAGTCAACGATGCTCGACTATGCGGTGCAACGTGACTGCAATCTGACTCAAATCGGTGGTCTCCTCGACTCGAAGGGGTATGGTATAGCCACCCCGAAAGGATCACCCTGGAGGGACATCATATCCCTGGCAATCCTTGAACTGCAAGAAAAGGGTGTCATCCAAATCCTCTACGACAAATGGTGGAAAAATACTGGCGATGTATGCAACCGTGACGACAAGAGTAAGGAGTCGAAGGCAAACGCGTTAGGCGTTGAAAATATTGGTAAGATCACCCCCCCCCCCCCCCCCCCCCCCTCCAAGGAAATAGTAAACCCTTAAAGTTACATCACACCCCCAACAGGAGGCGTATTCGTTGTCTTACTATGCGGTCTGGCCCTAGCTGTTGTTGTTGCAATTTTAGAATTTTGCTGGAACTCAAAAAAGAACGCCCAAACGGAAAGGCAGTCACTGTGCTCAGAAATGGCCGAGGAGCTGCGTTTTGCCATGCACTGTCACGCGTCAAAGCAGCGGCCAGCGCTTAAGAGGAACTGCACGAAATGTAGCCCCGGTACCACATACGTCCCGGGTGGCATTGGTATGGCCCACCTGAATGGCGTGCACTATAATTTCTTCAACTAGTCGAGCGAAAGAGATGGTATGACATGTAAGAGACATTTATGGGAATATTAAAAAATACACTTGAAAATCAATATACCGTTTTTAAGTCAAATCCCCCCCACCAAACCATTTTTATCCGTCTCCGCAGGATGCAATGCAATGACTGAAAGTGTATCAGACAAACGAACCAGATCACCACCGAACTGTTATACGAGCGCATTTAGGGAGGCACTAGCAAGTATCCGAACCGTAACTCACTAAGTAAGTTTACCAGTACAGTGGTGGAATTTTAATTTCCATCGACACTCCGTCCGTCCAGCATGTACAAGTATGAGAGACACACTGAACACTGAGAGGATCTTTACATGCTTGGTGTCTAAAGACGAGCGGAAGTTGACCGTTGAGTTTACTGTGGTGGATTTAAATTTAAAATTTGACCAGCAACTTGTTGTTTGTGTGTAAACGGAATAAATGCCCATCCCAGCTAAGGGACACATTTAAGGAATATAATTTTACGGACGTCAAGATCTGATCCAGGCCAGAAAAAATAAATGCTCTGCCGTCCTGCAATTTGTATGGCGGCCATTTTAAAATACGCCATCTTGGTTTTTAAAAATTTCAACTCTCTACCTATAACGGTTCATGAGATAGAGCCCACTGATAGACAAACGGACGGGCAGTAGGGTAGGGAATCCTAAAAACGACAGCAGTGTGGTTTTGGGTAAAATCAGCTAGTTGGGGAATTTTAATTTCCACTGAGGAATTTTTCTTGCTAGGGAACTGGTAACAATCGAAATTATAAAAGAAAACGGCAAGAAAGCCCGTGTTTTCGACTGTAGTCATCTGGCAAGACTAGAAGAAGCGGATATAGTCGAAAGTAAAATGGGCGCCGCAAGCGTTTTTGCAGAAACAATAAATTCAATAGTTTTTCCTACTGGTGATAAACTTTCTATTTAAACGAAAACAAGAAATTCCCTTAACACTTCCCTTATGAAAAAAACTTCCTAGCAAACGGGATATTTTCGATTAGTTGCCAGCATAAAATTTTCTTGGGTGTTGGTAACATATTTCTTCGTTTACCTGTGTACGTAACATTGGCCGGGTGAAGTGAAGAAAAAACTCCCTTCATCTCGAGCAATGGGTGCTATGTTCTTCTTATGTAGGTATGCGCCGTTATATACACAAACTGTATATGCAGCACCCCTAAACGGAGAATTATATATATCGGTTGCTGTGTAAATCAGTTTTGCCACCCTTTCTAGTGTTGGCTGGGTACGTCACTCTCCGATATGTGACCAGTGACCATACAATTCTGTTGGCAGTAGGCTTTTCCCATATTCCGCCTGTAAATCTGATCGCCTAGCCTCTGCCGCTCGTGCTTGCTTGCTAGCCTGCTTGCTTGCTAACTAGCTAGCTGCTGGGCCCTGCTATCGCTTCTTTGGGTATTTAAAACATAAAAGAAAAATTTTTTTTGTTTTTCGTATCTTCGGCAGTTTCGGTAGTTTCTTAGAGAGACGGTTTTGTTGCGATTTTTGTGTGAATCTTACGTGCGGGTTTGGGGTTAATGTGCTTGTTCCTCTTTTTGTGCAATTGACCGAAAATTTTTACGAAAAATCGGTTTTTATTTTTTTTTCCCCCCCTCTCCACTTCCCACCGAATTTTTCCACGTTGAGAAAACGACAACAGTTTTTGTTTCTTTGGCATTATTGGAATTTTTAAAAATTGCGAAATTGAGGAAATTGTAATTTTTGTGTTTAAAAAATATTCAAATATTTTGTTTTGTTTTTTTTTTGTGTTTTCAATTACGTTCGAAAAATAATAAAAATCATCAGAAGTGTGGACACAATTTTGAGTGGAAGATTTTAATTTTTTGCAACATGCTGAACAATTTTCCACACTGCCCGTTCTCCCGTCGGCCGTCGGCTGTCGCAAACGCAAATGTTTTGGCAATTACAGAAAAGTTTAATAAAAACCTAAAAGCCTTCTCTTTATTTGATTTTCACTTTTGCCAAAGAAATGTGGGAAAAGCGGAGATATTTGAATGAAATGCACAAGCAAAAAAAAAAAAAAACTGAGCAAATATCGTGCGGATTGTGTGTAATAAAAATAAAAGTTTCCTGACGGGAGGAAGGAAAGTGTTTCCTGTCGCTGTGTCTGATTATATTATTATCACCACGTTTCTACGCCCTGAGAAAAAAAAATGCGGACTCCTCTTATGCCTTCAATTTTCAGAGACTGTGCAAGAAGCCCCATTTGCTAGTTCATAGTTCATTTCGAAGACTCTGTTTTTTCTTCTTATTTTTTTTTGTATTAATAATAAAGTTTTTTGCCTGTGAACTCATCTGTCCAGTTTTTTTTTTACAGCGCAGAGACATGAGAAAAAAGTTATGTTGCCTACTGTGCCACGGTCATGCTTACTATCGTGAAAAGAATACAAAAAACATGAAGTGAAAAAAATAATAAAAGCAAAGTGTGGTGGAGCGGAAAAGTTGTAAGAATCGAAAAATAAACACCCCCCCCCTCCAAGGGATGAAACGTGCTCGATTGTGCCTGAATTATTATTGTTATCAACTTCATTTCGTAGTGTAGCCAATTTATTTGTGGCATTTCATTTGCTCGTATTTCTGTTTTGTGACAAAAGAAGAAGAAGAAAAAAATAAATAAAAATCAATACTGCGATAATTGCCCATACTTTCGATTTGTGTATAAAAAAGTTCCTTTTCTTGGCAGTTGTTATACTCATCCCTTCCAATCGTATCCCACCCCTTAAATTCAGTTTTAGAGCATCTCACGTTTGGATACTACAGTCACTAGTTTTGGTGACTATTGGAATCACTAAAATCAAAAAAAAAAAAAAAAAAACGAAAACAAACAAAATACAAAAATTCATTTTTCACTTGCTGTGGTGTTCGCATTATATATTTTGTTTTGATGCTTAACTGCGTTATTAAGAAAATTGTCGTCAGCAGTAATTAAATGTACAAAGTGCGTGATAACTTTTTATATGTCCTAACTGTTATACTTAATAGCATACTTAGTGTAATAACCGTTCGTGTGATATACCCGCATCAATAAAAAATATACGCAAGGTTTTCTTTTTTCTATGGGAGCCTATATAAAAAATTAAAAATAAATAAAATAAAAAAAAAGTGCGACGCCATAATCTCAGAGGTTGTTCAGCTGCTGGACCGAACCGAACGAACAAGAGGCGAATGAATCTCAGTGAACTCAAAGTTAGAAAGGTAACCAAATCCAGTTTTTTCATTTCATTCGCATATACACTTAAAAAGACATCTGCCGCACATACATCCATGCAAACAGACCCATTCAGGTTGAAATACTCATCTGCTTTCTTGGGTTTCTTGGGTAATTTCTTTACCTCTTTCGATCTTCACAAGAGTTCCAACCTCCTCGTTAAACCGCGGCCAGGGCATTCCACTGTTCATCAGGCTTTCAGAATAAAGACACATGTCAAAGATAATCGGCATTTGATTTGTCTAAACCTTTTTATCTGAGAGATTTGTTTCATCGGTACTGCAATATCTTCATTGCACATAGTCCCAGCGGGTGTACCACAAGGTTCCGTTCTTGGCCCACTATTGTACAACATTTACAACTTATGATTTCCCAAATCTCCCAAATTGTCATCTATCGATGTACATTTCTATTTTGTATGCGTATGCCGACTAGTTAAATATTTAGGACCCTGTAAAGTACCCTGAAAGAGTAAACCTGCAGCTCCACAACATTTTGTACATCTGCTCTGCTTGGGTAGTTTACTTTTATAAGAGAAACAGACAGACATAAAGGTAAATTTCGTAAATGTGGCTCCATTGTGACTTACGAAAATTTGGAAATATGGTGGAATTCCGTTCCCCTCCCCCCATTTGAGGTACCAAATTTTACAGTTATTTCCGTTTCGACTGAGTCCATAGAGATGTGGTGAAAATAATTTGGTTCGCATAAGTGGTGAGTTCGTGTTATGTTTTTCCCGTGTGGTGTGTAATTTTACAATTTTACAATTTCACCATTTCACCACAGTGCCCCTGCTCATGTCCGTTTTTATGACCGTTCTGCGTTTTTTTGCTTGCCCCCTCCTAATTGATTGTTTTCCCCTTGAATAGCTTTTGTTATAAAACAAAGAATACCCACCACCCCCACACAGCCCTAACGATTGGGTTGAAAACTTGGATAGGTGTATATCTCATTTTCTTGCATTATACAATATTTTTAATAGAGCTGTTCACCATCCCCCCACCTATCCCTCTGGCATACTCCTCCCTCCCAACAACAAAAAACTTGGGGCAGCATAAACTCATAAGCGGGAACTCACCTCGTTTATGCGCCGCTGATATACGACACAGGCCTGCAAATAATGCCGTCATGTCATGAGGGTCATTTCCGAAGTAAATTTTTGTGTAGAATCCGAATACGGTGTCAGAATTGTCCCATCACATCAGAATTTTGAGATATTTAAGGTTATGTATCCAAAAAATGACGTTTATGGCTAACTTTGAGGTTATGTACAGGGTACAGTAATACCACATGATGTGACTGAAGATGGAGACCAGAAAGTTAGCCAAAAACGTCATTTTTTGATACATAACCTCAAATATCTCAAAATCCTCACTTGATGGGACAATTTTGACTCCAGCTTTTCAACCACAAAACGATGTTGGCCTTATGTAATTAATTCTTCTATTGCGAGTCAGGACATAGGAGATGAAATAAATATAAATGTATACATATAATAAAATACCAAAAAAAAAAACCTTTTGCTTTCATTTCCCTGCCTGAATAGTCTCCTACTCGAATAAATAAAAAGTGATTGGAGCTAAAGAGACTCACAGAAATTCAAAAGAACCCAGGCAACCATAAAAAACAAAAAAAAACAACAAAACAACAACAAAATTCTTAACAACCAGAAGCTGTAATCAGGGCAGGCGGCCAGAACCCCAAGAGCACATTAATCCGAACAAAAATTCAACAAAAGCCAGAAATTCCAGCATGCCTATCGGATGACTTATAATTCCGAGATGGAAAGCTGTGCGCGACCAGCAGCCACTTGCGCTAGGTATTTTTATGTACATATGTGATTTTTGCACTCACGACGGCGAACGACGAGAAATTCATAGCCGCTTAAGGAAAATTTCTTGAGAGACGAAGCGAAATACAGTGCCGTCTTTCAAGTGTGGCTGGCCTAGGTATGTGCAGAAAAAGAAACCCATTAACCTTCTCTGCCGGTCTTACGTTGTACCTACCTACCTCTCAATAAAATAAAATAAAAAAAAATGGTATAAAGAAATTCCACAATTACTCAGGTAGCTTGCGGATACCTGACCTAAACGTAATCGCTTTGGACAGAAGCGGAAGGGGCTTTCTGAAGCACGTCTCAGACCGACAAAACTCATTTGCAATTCTCGAACGACATTTTCCCTTTGTGCGAAATAATCATTTGAGAGATTCCCAAAAACCCACCGTGACCTTAAACTTAACCTTCACGTGCAAACTACCATCTGCGATAAAATAACTGGAAGCAATTCGTCACATACCGCCGGACCATTTGTTTAGAACATTTGCAACGATTTGAGCGATACCACAAATGTAAATACAATTAAAAAATAAAAAAAAATTTAAAAATAAATAAACAAATGAGGGCACCCGGTGGCGCTATTCTCTGCCAGTGTTTTGTTTGCCTTTATTCGCGAAATTTAATCGCATTCAGCCGCACACAATTTTTGCTGGCATATGGGCGGACGAGCACATGTGGTCTCGAATGTCCGGACCATTCGGAATCAGTTACTGGGCAGCTGTAAGGGAGCTCTAAGCGCATTTCTCATTCATCGGTGGAATTCACAAAAAAAAAAAACATAATCTCGAAATAGTCCATCTTACTGCCTGCCTCAAAGCACATAAAATTCATCCGGTGACTAGAGACGTTTTGAGTGTACGCGTGTTCAACAAAAAAAGAAAAAAAATTTCCCATTTCGTTCGGGATTTTGTACATTTCCAAAAAAAGTAACGGTGTGTATACATCGCATTGTGGAATTGACTCTGTTTCCCGTGATGCCTGCCTGGCCCTTCCGATTTCGCCTAATTTGCGCAAAAAGGACTTTTGGAAAATTTCCCTCAGGACTTGTCCGAATTTTACACTATTGACAAAAGGTAACGGTAATTATTTAGAAGTGAGACTCCAGCCATAATCGGCTCCAAACAATTTTTTTTTTCATACTTTTTTCATACTTTTTTGTAAAAAACAAAATTTATCTACTGACTGAAATTTCCCCTTCCCCAACTTAAATTGCCTATAACTACACCCTAGCGTAGTCCTACATGGTTGGAAAAAATTATTTACCAAGGTAACGGTGTTTTCTAGATATTTAGTAGACATTTAAAAAAGACATTCACTTTTGGAAATAGGAAGATATTTAGTACGCGCGTTTTTTTAAAATTTCCCTCTGGACATTTCCGAATTTTTCACTTTTACAAAAGGCAACGGTATTCTGTAGATGCCTAACAAGAAAGAAAAATAAATAGACAACGTAGTGTGAATTGACTGCTATTTACCGTGACACCCTTCTAATTTTACGAATGCAATTTCGCGACAAGCACTTTTCCCGAATAGACTGAAATTTGCCTTTTACAAAATGTCGGGAAAAGAGTTTCTCAGTAAAATGGTTTGTTGGGAAAATGGTCTATCGGGAAATGGAACGGTAACCGGATAAAAATATCTACTTCTATTTTTTCCCAAAATTTCCCTCACGATCTGCTTCTGTTTTCACTTTTCCAAAAAGGTAGCGATGCTTTTTAGATGTCTTTCGACAAATCGAAAAAGTAGATCAGCTGGCTTTAAAAAAAGGGAAATTTAAAAAACCAAGTCCCTTTCCCGTATGTTTTCCAAATTTTGCAACGAGTGAATTTTATTTTTTTTATTTTTTCAAGTAAAGTTGTCCGAAGTAAGGAGTGAGCAGAGGGGGAAAGTATCGATATAGGACTTATAGTAAAGAGTGCTGCAATAGTTAACCTTCACAAAAAATCCTTTTGCATAAAATTTCCCCTATTGAGCATACAAGGGCAAAGCGGCTTTTTTGCACAGCGTCAAGGTTAAGATCGCTCAGTACTCCTTAAGTGACTCCATTATGTACTTCTCCTTGAGAAGAAAAATCTTGGCAGGCTTGCTTCTTCTATCTGAATCTCTCCCCCCTCCCCCGGCCCCTTCCAACAAAAACCCTTCAGCCCTTTTACTACTATTGCATATCTTGGAGCGCATAATATGATTCATCTGATTGGGAAGGTAGAGTGACTGTGCAACTCGAGTACCTATAAATATACACTTGCTGCTACTTTTCCTTTTTCTTCCACCTCTAGCAAGAGATGGGAGAGGGGACTAACACGCTCGCCTCGCTGTACCCCCCCCCCAAACTACAGTGGTGGCAGCAGTCAGCGAGTTCGGGGCTATTTAATATCTCCAGCAGAATGGCATGACCAAACTAATTGTTTCCACTTGTATCGATTTCTCGTCTCCCTGCTTTAATGTTGTTGGTAGCCTTTGGTCTTCTTCTTGTTTGCCTTATTAGTTGGCTAGCATTCGTTCACAAGTGGAACTACCGGGCGGTGATATGGTCATATAGTTGATGAATGCAACAAAGCGCAGGGGGGAAAGGGGTATACCCATCCATTGGACTGAGCATTGGATTCGTGCAGCCTTCTCATATTTCCCCATAACGCTTGGGTGAAACCGCATTACTGCTTTTCTAATGGCTCACTCGCGGAAAACTGATTATTGGTTTTTTTATTTTTTTTTTGTATTTTGTATTTTGCCTGCGTGCGTACACCACCTTGCGTGTAGTTGGCGCGGGTCTCAATTAAGTTTTCAAGGTAAAACCACAAAGAAACCCAAGATCGTAAAGTGTTAAAGGAATTCGCAAATAGTTGCTGCTAGACGAGCGAGAAAAATCACATAATGAAAATGCACGACTCGTCTCTTTGGTGTGAGTCAATATGAGGGGGGGGCATGCCAGTATTGTGATTATGGTACACAAAAATTCCCTAAAGAAAGTACTGTCCGTCTTCCAAAAATATGATGACACCCCCCCCCCCCCCCCCCCAACTTAGTTAATTTGTTGAACAAAAAAAAAAGAAGACAAACAACTAATGAGAAAATCTTCTGTTTTTGTTTGTTTCGGCCCCCCAAGTACCCAAACGAGGTGATTTTTCTCTTCCGTGTCTCAATGAAGAATTTTTATCAATTCTGCGGAACGGCATGAGCTCATCTGGCGCCTATTGTCTCAGAGAACATGAAATTCTTGAAAAGCACAACACCTGCAAATATGTTTTTTTTTTTAAACTCTTCCATCGCATCATTGTTCCCATCAATTTTTATTTTTATTTAAAAATTATGTTACCCACTGGCCATCACCTACCGCTGGGCTGGCCCAAAGCAGCAGCATCACCTCTTGAGTTATTTTTCTTGCAACTAACTTCCTTAGTCTTGTGACTTGTGTGATGTGAGGTACGGTAGACGGTGAATAAAGGCAAATTTATGATACCCTTTAACCAACCAGTCCGACAGCCCTACGTGGAATTAAATTACGTGGTGGCTCATACAAATAGGGAACGTGTGAATACGTCAAGTGATTTTTGTGTTACCAACGAGTGTGGCTAAAAATTATTAAAACATCCCTAGACAGTTCAATTCTGCCAAATTTTACCCTGGGGACGGAAAAACATTTTAGGGCTAAGGCGTACCACAGAATTAGTTAATTGCGTAAAATTGCAAGTACAAGAGGAAGCCTCCTTTTACTTTCCGTTCACCCAGTTGGACCTAATTATACCCTGCATTACCGATTTACAGAAAATCAGCACCAGGAGGTTTTCGGGGTCGCTGATTCCGAATTTTCCATCAAAAGTTTTGAATTCAAAACGATCCTAATATACATGGCGACCGAAATTTATCAATTTTAAGCACTTTTCATGAAATTTAATACGAAGGCGTCTTTGGGATTTGCAGAATTCAAAACTACCAAAATTAAAAGATGGCGGACCCAAAATGGTTGCCACAAAATTTGAACTTTAAGGGATTACCATGAAAATCAACACTAGTAGTGCGTTTATAGGCAGGAACTATATTTTGGTTCGGAACTTCCTATAAACGGGGAATTAAAGATCCCGACAAAATTCCCCTCGACAAGTGGGATTGAAACTTCGATGCGGGATTTTTATTTTGCCTATAAACGGGGAATAAACGCAACCGGTATTTTATTTCGGGATCTTCAACTATTTTATACCTAGGCACAAAAAACGGTTTTACGGCTTTGAAAATTGATTTATTACAAAACAACACAAGCGGTACCCCAAGTTTGGTGATTTACTAAAAATGTTCTTTTTGTTTGGTTGCATCAATTGCAGGGTTCATCTAAACTAGTAGACGGAGGATTAATGCAAATATACAACTGAGGAAAATCCATCCGATACAAAATATATAAAAAAAAAAAAAGAAACAGAGGAGCAAGATTTTGGTGTTTCGTAACTTCGTAACTTTTGAATAAATTGCCAGATGGAATAAAACATAACCACCGGAACCAAAAAAGACAAAACAAAATAATTCCTAACTTTAAAAATAAAAAGAAAATTTTGAACTACACGTAAGACAAAAAAACGGTGTTCGGCAGATGTATGTATATTTTCAAATGGAACACTAGTGTTGCAAGATAAGCGAAAATTATCTAAAATTTGGTGATTTGTTGTGTCGATGAGCAGAGGCCAATCCGGACTGGGAAAATATATTACAGCATAGCCAGAGGGAGGGGAGCGAATAACAAAAAAAAAACAAACAAACAAAAGGAGTGTAGATAAAGGCCATGATGTCAGCATCATCGTCATCATCATCGAGCCAAATTTACGACATTCGCGCACTCAATAAAAGATAGGTAAGTTGTCGACTTGAGGGAGGGACTTGTCATCATGTTCTTAACAATCATTTGCTGTATGTACATTTTTCTTACAGCCTATGGATTCTCAACCAAACGGGTTACCATCAGCTGAGAACCGGAAGACACAAAAGCGACTTAGGGACACCTTTCCAGTCAAGGAGACTTTCTTGAGACACAGACCAGTGTGGTGCGGAGGGGGTGGCTGGTTTTTTGCATAAACGATTTTATTTAATTAAGACAATTTTATAAAAGACAAAGAGAGGTAAAGGCGGGCAGAAAATTAACAAAACAAAAAAAAACATAAAAAAAATAAATCCCAAATGCAAAATAACTGTGAAATATTGGCGGAAATAATTTGAATGAGTACCCCAAGGTAGCCAGGAAGCGTAGACGGTTTGGACTCCACTAAAACAGGAGTGAAAAATAAATGCGGAGGAGAAGAAGACGGAGGAAAAGAAAAAAAAATAATTTCGAAATTTCTTTTGTTTTTTTTTAATGTTAATTTACAAAAAAATTAAAATAATTTGTCTGAGCTAAACGAAAGATCAAAAAAAAGAAAAGAAAAGGACGAACAAATTGTTGAGAGGGCGATAGAGTTAAAAAAATAATGGCATCGATACAGCAAAATCGAATCGTGCGATTTTTAATGGTACTGGTGGCCGTTGTCCTAACGATATTTATCTACGCGTCATATTATTCGAATCCCGCGATGACAATGCAGACAAGAATACACCCGGCTGCTGCAATTGTCTCCAGTTCTGAGGAAAACTCCCAACAGCAACACAATGGTCAACAAAAGTTGGCCAATTTTAGTGTACTGGTTGTTGACAAAGAGAACAGCAAGCAGCCCCAAAAGAACTCTGGTGAGTCGAAACGATATAATTTGAAATTTTATTTTATTATAATTTTTTTTTATATTTTATTTCCGATTGCAGAATCATCAGCAAATGCTTCTTATGTTCCGCCCAGCAATGAAGCACAGTCCCACTCATCTTCGCATCACAAGAGCCCCTTAACGGGAAACCGAGAAATTGATGAGAAAAGTCTGCCACTTAAAAATGCAAGTAAGTTTGTCACAAGCAAAAACCGGTCAAGATATAACACTATGTACGCATGCCCAATGTCAGCTGAATCGGAGATTTTTTTAAATTTGTATGGCGGCCATTTTGAAATTCGCCATCTTAGTTTTTTCATTATTTGTTGTTTTATTGGCGCTATAGAAATGCACACTCTGTGAAAATTTCAACTCTATACCAATTACGGTCCATGAGATAGAGCCCGCTGACAGACAAAAAGGAAGGATAGACAGACAGACGGACGGACAGACAGCGGAGGCAGCTGGGGTTTATTTTAGAAAATAGAGATTTAATTTTTTCTGAGGAGATTAATGAAATATTTATTTTATTCATCAATTTCCATTCCAATTCCATTCAGCGACCCCGAAACCCCTAGGTGCGAATTTTCATGACAATCCTTTGAAATTTAATTGTTTCAATCGCCATTTTGGGTCCGCCATCTTGAATTTTGATAGATGTCAATTCTGTGACCCCAAAAACGTCCTCATATGGAAATTCCTTCTATTTAATTAAAATTGAGGAATTTCGGTCACCATATTACATTCGCAATTTTGAATTACAAAATTTTGATGGCAAATTCGAAATCAGTGACCCCAAAAATCTGTTAGTACGAATTTTCATGGCAAGCGTTTCACTTTTTGTTTGATCCTGGCCAATTTGCCCTAAATAAAAAACAGGAGTGACATACAAGCAGACGGACAGACAGACACACACCGAAGTATCACAATCTGACCGGTGCGCGATGGTCCGGAACCCTAAAACTGAATCTACGCGCATTGTTTTTGAAATTTTGAATTATTATATTTATTTTTATTTTTTAGATACATCAGTTAGCCAGCCATTAGTTAAAAAGGCAGGGAACGGAACGACATTATCACTGGTTGTGCCGGGATTGTCGTCATCGTTATCATCAGTGTCATCGTCATCATCGACATCACCGTCATCGTCAGTGATATCGCAGCCATCGTCGATATCATCGGTGGCATCATCACAGAAACCCTTTGTACCGCCAATACAGCAGCACACAGACCCACTGGATCCGTCCAAGGGTATACCGACAACAAGATTGTATGAGAGCGGCCATTTGGACACCGATCCCCAATTGTGTGTGGAGGAAGGTGAACCACTGAAGCTACTTATAGTGATAACGTCGGCGCCATTGCATCAGGAGGCTAGACTGGCGATACGTCAGACATGGGGACACTATAAGGCGCGACGGGATGTCGCAATTGCTTTTATACTTGGCCGGACGGGGAATCAGAGCGTCGAAGATGCTCTCTCTGTGGAGAATTACATGTATGGGGATCTGATACGCGGCCATTTTGTGGATAGCTATAACAATTTAACGCTTAAGACCATCTCTGTGCTAGAGTGGGTGGACAAGAATTGCCCACGTGCATCGTATGTACTTAAGACAGACGACGACATGTTCATCAATGTACCAAAGCTGCTCACGTTCATTGAGAAGCACCGGAACGACAAGAGGATTATATTTGGGAGGCTCGCAAAAAAATGGAAACCGATCCGGAACAAGAAGTCAAAGTATTATGTGTCCTTGGGGCAGTTCTCCCAGACGATATTTCCCCACTTCACAACCGGACCGGCGTACCTGATGAGCTCGGACATAATTCATGACTTGTATATGAAGGCGCTGGATCAGACGTATCTAAAGCTGGAGGACGTCTTTACGACGGGCATTGTCGCCCAGCTGCTCAGTATTAAACGGATCCATGTGAACGAATTCCTGAACAGAAGGATCGCCTTCAATCCGTGCAACATCCGGAAGGCGATCAGTGTTCACATGGTGAAGAGCAACGAGCAGTTCGACCTATGGAAGAAGCTACTGGACACGTCGACTAAATGTAAATAATATTGCGCTATGTTTAAGTTAAGGACCAAAAACTGTTTCACGTAATTTATTTAAACTAAACAAAACAAAAAAATATAATGTGCGAATGGGGCCGAGACACGGCCCCTTTACGTGCGTCGAAACGACTAAGACCTCCCCCTTAGGGTGTGGGGGTCGACTAGCTGGAGACGAGGTAACGTACAGACTCACGTACCGTGCGCCTCGGCTAGAACAGAGGAAAGATATTTTAGGTTACTTTTTAACGAATGTGTATGTCTCGAAAAGTATTTTTTTATCATTTAGCCAGTAGTCACTGCAACTGATTTTGAAGCAGACCAATATTTTCACATGCGAAATAAACGAGGAAATTATTAAAAGATACGGCAAACCTTTTACTTTACTCACACGGCCAATGCCTAGACTGATGCGAACCCGGAGGATGCGAGTTTCGGTGCGCCTACAAGTAGGCAGGCCACTTTTGTTCACAAGAAAAGATATGTTTTCCAATTTTTCTTATTTTTTTTTCAAGAAGTTGGCTGCACTAGAACGAACTCCATTGAGTTTTAATTAATAACCAGAGGCGCGTTTAAAAAAAAAAATATTTCAACCCAATCGCCCCTGTAAACACCACGCCCTCTCCTTTTGTATGTTATTTCGAAAACTTTCAATTCTCACCATCGATCAATTTAAACACCCAAACAAAAAAAAAATTTCTGCAGATTTCCCCTGCAACTGCAACGACACCAATTTCCGTTAAATGTCTGTGCTTGTGCTGTTGTCACTTAAAGCCACCTGTTGGAACAATCAAAGTCTAAGTCTAGAAAAAAAAAAACACATGTTACTTTCGATGCCAACTCGATCTGTTGTTTAGTTGTGTAAGAAGACAGAATGCACTGTTAGCGAGTAAGAAGCACTTAAGACAAAACACGATAAGCAAGCAAAAAAAAAAATAAATATGAAAATAGTTCCAAACTATTTGGACGATTGAGCCACAATCAATTTGCATAAAATAAAAAGATTTTGATGTTTCCTTTGATTGGTTTTGATTCAACATTAACTTCCACTTTCAATCGACACCTCAACAATCGAAACAATACCAAACGGTACCCCTAAAAAATTTTCAAGCTGACATTAAAACGAAACATCTGTTCAAAAAGTTTGTATGCGCTTATTTGTACTTCGATTTGGTTGTAACGTATTTTGAGCAATTCTAGAGGAATGTTTTTCTTTTAATACGACATCAACAAACACTCACTGCGACAATATAGAGCGCTAAAACTGAATTGCAACCAACATACATTTCGTATGAATTTTCATTGACCGGTTACTTCGGTACCTCTTGGCTGAAAGCGCCAGCACAATCTTGGTGGCCAATTCACGTCACCTCCGCGAGATATAACCATCACCCTCAAATCATTCACGCAGAATGTCCATCATGACGTTAGCTGTGTGGCACGTAGCGCCATCCTGCTGAAACCACATGTCATCCACGTCAATATCGTTCAATTTGGGCCAAAAAAAAATGGGTTATCATTAATCTGTAGCGCCCGGGCCAGTTGGACGCGTGCAGACTTAAGTCTTAACGCAAAATTCGCAAATTTTAAGTTTTCGAAAGGCCGCGTTCTTGTGCACGACGAGGAATTGACTGTATCAGGCTCTGTGCTGTGTGTTAGCTGATTGTTTACTGAGCCGGTCGTCTCAAACAAACAACATGGCCGCCACATCCTCTCAACACTGACCCACCCGTTCCTATTGAAAAACCCTTTTTAATGAGGCTTAAGAGGGGATGGAATGGAACAAAAATTTTATTCTGTGGTACTCCAACTTTGGTGTATTTGTGGATAGATGGGATTAATCAAAGTTGACTTTAGTTTATTAAAAAAATTTGTTTTACAATAAAATTAAAAAAAACGGTTTGCCAGTATTAGCAGACATCATTGCGATACCCGGATTGTTCCAGAGTGGATACCCGGGAGCAGAATAGCTCCCCGACTGAAACTGTTCCTGGAAAAGAAACAATTCGGATATCACCAGTTGATGCGATTTGCAAAGAATTATATGTGATTTGTGGTAGTAGGCTTGTCCCAAAAACCCCCCCAAATCCACGCCCATACTGATAAGTCGGTCGAGTCTGGAGCTCCCCAGATATTGGATTGTATGCAGCACATCGGGTTCGGGCCAATATGCAGCTAGTAACGTTCCCGTAGAAGAATACACGCTGCTCCATCACAGATAGATTCCTTCCCGCCATGTTCTCCACAAAGCACTGATCCACCTTTTCGATTGAGGTGGGGGGAAGGGGTAGTCGTTATTTTTTTTTTAAATTATTCTCACAAAAAAATTTATACCAAACGATTTGCATTTACCCTCCGGACACAGCGAACGAACTCACAGTAGCCAGTGTAGCACCCAGACGCTGTTGGCGCTGAGGTCGGCAAGGATCCATTCGCAACCAGCTGAGAATTAATATTTGCTGTAGCCACTAAATATGATTTCAACGAGTCCTTACGGCTAAGTCCCGAGCGCACTGGGCGTACGGTGACGCGGTTAAGTAAAGGTTGGCGCACTGGCTCAACGAGGTCAGCTGTGTTTGTCCCCCAGATAGACTGCCGGCTCGGAAGAAGCAACCGTAGCATGCGTCTCGTGTTTGCAACGATGTTGTCTGCGTTGTGTTGCACAGCAAATTTAACAAGGAGAGGAATTTGTTGCTGCAATAAGCAGTCCAATGCGGTGCAACAAAAAAATCCCCAACGCAACAAAAAAACTATCTCACCTCTGTGTCGAACAAAAGTCCTGCGTCTTGTGGTGCAACTTGTTCCAGTAGTTGCCCAAACCGGAAATGAAACCTGGCGACTCCTGCTGGTGATAGGACGGCAGTTGCAATGCGCAACTGATTAGGAAAACTGTTACAGCAATTGCTGTGGTGCTCGTAAAGTGCATTTTTATTTTTTATTTTTACCGTAACAGCACCCTTTGCTGGGTGCAAACCTTTGAACGAATGATTGATATGCCATCAGGCGCCGCTGCCGTAGACCTACCGGCTCTACTCCCCCACTGGTCGTGTAGACACACAATTAGACCTCAGTCATACGGAAAGTTTACACTTTGGAGGCACCAGTGCGTTTCATTTGGGACAAGTGAGAACAATCGAGACAATGACCAATTTTGTGTCCCGTTAATTTCGGTTCAACGGCTATCTATCCCATTTCTTTTTATAGCAAACAATTTAATATAAATTTTGCTTTTTTGTGTTTTCAATAATTGCCGACAGATAACAAGAAAATATTCGCATCGGTTATTTTTCTACCTAAGCTCAGCTCCTGGTGGTATAAATAAAGTAGCAAAGGCAGAGAAAGAGAGAGAGAGAGAGAGAGGAGCACATTTGTGCCCTTATATTAATTTTTTGAATTTTTGAACCAGTTCCCGTTATCGAAATATGTTGTACCTTTGCACACGTCTAAAGGACCGATGACAATCGCATTTTCAACATCATTTTAAATCCAATATGGCGGACGTCCCAAGATGGCAGATTACCTTTTTCTTCACAGCCCCCTTGATGTGGGTATCAAATGAACGGGTCGAATGAGCACAATGTGATTAGCTATATATATAGTCAATTTTGAACCAGTTCCCGTTATCAGAATGGGCTGAAATTTGGAACGTATATATGAGATCTGTGGCAACGCTATAATATGGTGATCTTGACATGATGCCGCAGCCAGGGCGATATGTACACCACCAAACTTCTCAAATAAATAAATAAATAAAATAACTGTACGCTACATTTTGTTACAAGCTTTCATATCACGTAATCGCAATTGATTCAAAAAATTTAATTTAGCTAAATTGGTTATAGTTTGGTGGACATTTTAAAAATTCTAAAAAAATAAGTGCCATAAGTGGGGTTGGTAATTGAACAAGTGAACTTAAATAAAAGCTTTTTTTTAAAATAGTATTTTTTACAGTTATTTTATTATGAATTCGCACTGAGTAAAATTTAAAGAAAATCGGTCAGAGGGCGGCGACGACTAATTTTTATTTTTTGAGTTTTACTGGAAATTGCTAAACGACTGCTAACTTTTGGAAAAGTGTAAAATATTGTGAAGGAAAATTGTTATGGACGCGTAAGCAAATATTTGATCATAAGTAACCCCAAAAACTCTTGTCGTTTTTGCATATAAAATATGTACATGCCGCCACCTACATGCAAATTAACTTGAAGAACAATTTTTCGAATTTTGGTCCACTGTCTACAGTGGCTGGGATTCTGTGGAAAAAGATCTTGCCGAAAGCTCTGATCTTATGATGATTTTGTTTATTTGCCAGGGGAGGGGTATATGCGGCAATCGAACTTGCGTGAACTTTCATGTTGAGATCGGATCGGTGCAATACATATGTGCGGTAAAAGCTTTTAAAATTCTGTTGAGTTGAGAAAAGCTGTGGTAAATGGGGCGAATTTGTAAATTAATTTTTTTATTTTCCTAAAGAGACATTCTCCTCGACTCTAACGCCAGCACAGTGTGGAGTATGGGTGTACCGGCTGGGTTGTCTCGGTTTTTATTGACGCAAATTTTTTCCTCAATTTGAATTTGTTCTTCTTCTTTTTTGTTTTTTTATTTGTCTCTCACTTTTATTTAAATTGCTGCTCAATTTGCGTAGATGATAAAAGCGGGAAAAGAGATGTATGAGGATGGGGGATGCTCTTTTGAGAAATTGAGGAGAAATGAGATATTCGTTTTGTTCTTTTTATTGTGAGAAATTTGTTTTTTTTTTTGGCTATTTGCAATAAAAATTTTTAAATTGCTTAAGACAAACGAAAAACGATGTCTTGGACGACAAGAGTGCGGTGATAGTGAGACGCTGTATCAGCAACCATTCGCGCCCCAGCTGCTATGAATCCGCGAGATATACGCGACAAAATAGCTCATCTACTAATAGTTGGTGCTCCTGTGCTCTGACGGCGGCAGCTGTAGCTGTGGCAGCGACCAGCACCATCAGCGGCGGCAGTTGTAGTGTATTTGCAAAAACAATTTTTTTTTTCGTGTTTTAAAAAATTTTTTTTTTTACTTTAATTTTATTTTTAGAAATTGTTTCACATAAAATATCTTTTGGTGTAATTGTTGTTTATATGATTTCCGGTTCGTGTTGTGCTGTTTTGAAAAAATACAAGTGATCCCCAGGGAAAGTGGCCACGCGATATGGCGTCTTATTAACAACAAAAAAAAAAAAACAAAAAAAGAAAAATTGTCTTTTTTTGGTTAGACCTCTCGTTCGGATGGTGCTACGAAAGCTTCTGTACAGCAAACAGAGAGACAGCAGTTAACTAAACACCAAAAAGATAAAAAAAAAAAGAAACGAAAAGAAAAGGAATAATTCTCTTTTTTCTTTTTGTTAAACATATAATGGCCGAATCTGGCATTGATTTGAATTTTGACTTTGACATCGATTACAGTGTTTTTGACGACGATAGTTCGTATCCGCTGGGTGCTACCAGACAACAGGAAAATCTTGAATTTTATGAGCTCAAATCTAGGACAGTGCCTGAAGAGATGTGAGTTGCTTTACTACCCCTTTAACTATTATTTTTATTATTTTCCCTTTTTGTGATATTGCCACCTTTTCCGTTTTCCGTTGATCATTCGAGCTGGTTCCCTTTCGATAAAACGGTCACGTGCAGAGTGTATGACCGACTAGATACAGAAGCATGACAATTGGAAGGCTTGTTTTTTTATTTTTTATTTTTATTTTTTTTATTTCTTAATTTCATCTGTAAGAGCATTGTTGTCTGAGGATGTGCGCCATTGTAGTTAGTGAAAGAGCGGCAGATGCGCGGTCTATTTAAAAAAAAACATGAAAAAAAAATAAACAGATTTGTGTGTACTCGTATATACAAAAAACCACAAATATTCTAACAGGCGATTTAAAATAACTCACTGCGCTGACAGAACGAAGAAAATATGTTGATGATTTTGCAAAATGAATATACCCCCAGCAAATTAAATGGAATTTGTTTTTTGTTGGTTCTCTACAAATCAGAACAAAAAAATAAAACCAAAATCCCCTGTGTATGATTTTTCGTGTAAATACGTTAAAAACCTTCAAGCTTTTTCCTGATATACTGAATTTGTGAATGGCGATCTGCAGGCAGGCTCGAACTGTTGCCAAAAACAAAATAACACAACAACAAAAATAAAAAAAATAAAAATAAATTCGTTGACGGGTGCTTTTTTTATAGAAATCAATTTTTGTTGGTGTTCTTTTCCGTCGCTTTTTATTCGACTCTTTGATTTTTTGATTTTCTTCCTGAGAAAGAGTTTTGTCTCATAAATTGGCTTTCGCTTTAATTTTCGTGTATTCCCTCCCCACCAATGAAGAGGAACAAAACAGACAAAAATAAAACGGGAAAAACCTTCTTTTTTTTTTCTTCGGTCCCATACCACACATCTGTGCATAAGTTTTCGCCTTTTCAAAACGTACACGGTGCAAATTTGCTGTTTTTGTTTGGAATTTTTGGAATTTTTTTTTTTTTCGTAATGTTGTTTGTACAAATATTTATGTGGTGAGCGAAACGAAAAATTTCAACAACAAAAAAGCAGACAAATTGTGACTAATTGTGTGCGCACGGTTAAAACCGGAAAGGGATGTATAAAAACAGGAATGCGTTCGCGTTGTGAGACTGATAAAAATGGGAAAAAAATAAAAAAAAATGAGTTTAGTGTGAATTCAAAACAATTTTCAACTTTTGCTTTTTGCACGGCAAAAAAAGTGTAAAAAAAGTTACAAATTTCGAATATATATTGTGCGGTGTTAAGTATAAAGAAAATGTCAAGAAAAACACTTTCAGAAAATAAAATAGTAACAGGTCATACAAAAGTACCAACGCACAGCAAAAATCCTTCGGAAACGTGCAAATTTCCCATACAGTTACAACCACAACCACCGCCACCTAGCCTAGTTCTACATCAACCAGTCGAGGATTTTAGCGCGGAAACGTCCTACAATGTCGAAAAACCCTCAGAACCCCCCAATTCATCGTCTCCGAATCCGGGAAAAGGAAGATTAGGGATATTTGATGAATTTCACAATTTTCTCCGACGGGTACAGACCCTACGGATGTCTGGACATTGCAGTAGTATTAGCCTGCCCCAGCAACAGGAATTAATGGAACAAATGCAGTGCCATAGTGCACCAGGGTATATTCTCTGTCCTGGCGGTGCCACAAATCAATCTACTGAAAATCGAAATTATTCAAACAATTTCAACACAAGTCCTATGCAAGATGAACATTTTATATCAACAGACTGTGGAACTGCCATACCATCCCCAGCTGATTTTGATAGTGTTGAAGGGAGAGAGAAGAATATCAGGGAAGAAGAAATATTTGAGCAGCAGGACCAGCCAATGAGAAATATTCGGGTAACGGTCGGAATTGATGAAGATCTACGAATGATCCTTGAAATGGATCCAAGCATTGTAGACCTTGGCGGTACACCAGTTGTTGAAGACCATCGGGTTTTTGGATTGCCACCAATAACTGGGGGGTAATAAGTTACTTTCAACCCCCCCCCCCCCCCCCCCCCCCCCATATCTCATCCCCTTGTCCATAGCCTTCGACATTTTTTTTTATTTACTTCACTTTTTTTATTTTCTCTTTACTTTTTGCCTATTTTTACTTTATTTTTTTTTTTTATATGGAACAGACCCACATTTAAGACAGTGACCCCAACGTCACGAACCCAATTAAAACAGCAGCTACAGCGTGAACAGCTACAAGAGTTGGAACGTAGGGAGGCTGAAAAGCAGCAACACCAAATAACTAATGGACCCCAGCATCAACAGCAAATCCCATCATCGACGACAGAGACAACAACAACAACAACATACCAATCGTCGTCACCTTACAACCAACAGCAGCAGCAACAGCAACAGCAACAGCAGCAGCAACAAGAACAGCAACTGCCACAAAGTAACCAACAGATAAGCCCCGCCCTTAAGGTACCCCTACAGAGTATTGGAGTTGATGTACCTCCTCAGGTACTTCAGGTAGGCGTTTCCTTTTTATTTTTATTTTATTTTTTTATAATAAATTTCTTTTTTTTGTTTCTTTTAACAAAAAAAAAAATAGGTTCGTACAGTTTTAGAAAATCCTACACGGTATCATGTCATCCAGAAGCAGAAAAATCAGGTGCGACAGTATCTTAGCGAATCATTTAAACAATCCGACTGGGATGCCCAGCTCCTGTTACGGATGGGCAGTGATTGTAGTGGTGGTGGAGATTTTGATTTGAAATTTGGACAGGTATATAAAGGAAAGCCACACATACATTTTATATATATTGTTCCCCTCCCCGTGCTTTCCCGGTATTTTGTTGCATTTTATTTCTTTTGTTTTTTCTTGTCCTCATATCGTCCCCATATATTTTAATTATATACATCATTGGTTCTCCGCCCCCCCCCCCCCCCCCCCCCCCTCCACCTTCTCCCTATCGCCTATTACTTAAAAAGCAAATATGGCTACTAATTTTCCATTTTCTTTTTTTCCTTACCCTCGCTAACTTTCATATTTACTTAGATTTCAGTTTTCTCTCTTGTATTATTTCAACCCCACTTCTGACACCAATTTTACTACTTTAAATCTGTTAAATGTTATTTTACAAGCACAATTTAATTATTTTTATATTTTCAATCCCAGAACCCAACAGGAGGTGATAATTCTCATACAGTTTATCGAAATGATGGTCAAATCCTACATCCACCGCCGTCACAGCAATCAACAAATGAAATATCACCAGTTATTGCGAACAGCTCATATCAGCAGCAAAACAAATCACTTAAAACACAACAAGGGCAAGATTTAGCTGATGCCAGATCATCAGCAGCTGCAGTTGGGGGTACACAACAAACAGTAGCAGCATCGACAGCATCAGCATCAAATAATAGTAAAAGTGGACAACAAAATAGTAATAATTTTTGTGCAAGTTATAGTGGCCGAAATTGTAGTGAAATTTCAAATCCGGGTAGTGCAACAGTTAGCAATAGTGGACAATATTTTCAAGGAAGATATCCCTATCGTGTTACAGCCAGCCCAGATGCCGCAATGTCGCCAAGTCTTAGTTCAGTTGCGACCAGTAATTCTGAGGTGAGTACAGAAACGAACAAAAAAAATAAAAAAATAAAATGTTTTCTACTACTGCTATTTCCCCAGGTGGAATTAGAGCAATTTTTTTTCTTCGAAATATTTGCCAGCTGCTCTGATGTTTTAATTGAGGGGGTACTAAACTTGTATAGACAGTTTTACACAGTATGTGGTCTCTCCTTCGAATTGCTGTGATTTGGGGGTTACCCCTTTTAGCGGATTTTCTTGTTGTGTCGTTCAGGTGCATTTTAAGTCAAGGCGACCTACCTTAAGATTTTGTTTTTTTTTTAAATGAAATTGAATGACGAAAAATTCCCCATACGTTAGTAGTTTTATATCTTTGAAGATATTGGGGGAATTTGTCCGATCGTAACCGGTACCTGAACACAACCGTCTTCTATTGCCCCTACCAAGATACCGGCCAGCCGTCACTGGCCAGTACGGTGGAAGATACAAAAGATACATTGCCACCTTGAAAAATACTTGGAAACACAACTTGAATGAATTTCGCGGATTAGAGAATGCTTCTTTTTTTTTTTTATATATATTTTTTTTTACTATCGATTTACTACAACAAAAGGCCAAGAAACTGTTTTGCCACACCGTGCCGGCCGTCGTAAATTATGTGACGTCATAATGAAGGTCATGGGAATTCCCCCAAGAAATCAACTCTCTCTCTCTCATAATCCTCAGCTGGAAATTCTGTTAAATCAAATCTGGTTACAGGTTTTTTATTTTTTTTATATTATTATCGCCTTTATCGTATTAGTTTTGCTAATTTCATCGATTTTTCGATTTTGAGATGGAGAAGAAGAAGAGCAAGAAGAAGAAAAAGTTGTTAATCTTGGGACTTGGCTGAGGGGGTTTTTATGTTTTTTTGGAACGTTTCTTGCAACCGATCGTCATCGTGAACAAAATTTTAGGTTCGATCGAAGTCGTTGAATATTTAATTATAATTTGTTTCGTTTTTTTACTTTTTACTGTTTACGTATCGCCGATCAGCAGTATTGTTCGTTGGCACAGCTGAGCACGATCACTTGTTTTATAGGGTACCATAAAACAAGTGATCGCGTCCAAGGGGAGAGAGAGAGAGGGGGGGTTGAGTAAGGGGTTACATAAAGTAGTACTTAAAGTGATATTAGCCTGATAAAAAATTCCAGACATGTGCTCGGACCGGCTACCTTAGCCGCTTTAGTCGATCTTTAGTTGCGCCGCGCCGCTTATAAAAAGCCGCCAAAAACTTGATTCGGTTTTGGTGGACGGTGTCGATGGAAGGTATTCATCATGGCGATCACGGCACCGTATGCCCGCGTGTGCACACATTTTGTCCGAAACATGAAAGTAAATAGGTCAAAAGCAAGATCAAATTGTTTTATTTTTTTTTTTTTATTATACATATTTCTCTTTCAGCCTTTACAATGGTTTCAGTAATTTTAATTTATTCTGATCGCATTTTAACCCACCTTTAGACGGCATGAGGGGATTCCCTGCATGATTGATTATTTTTTTTTTATATATTTTATTTTCACTCCGCAAATTGTTTTTGCCGATCGTTTTTTAAAAATTTTTGCTGTTATAGGGCACGTTTTACGGCTATGACTGTGTCCTGTGTCACTGCAGTGACAAAGTGAAATTTTGTAGGTAATTTTATCGTTTTGCCACCTTCATGCATAATTACCCACCCATCCATCCCTTTGACAACGACAACTTTTTATTTTGTCGAAGAAAAGTAAAAAGTTGCGGTTGATGGATAAAATCACGTTTCCTGATCAGCTGCTAATAATACTCGGGGCCGATCCAATGGACCGTGTAAAGAGCCGCACCAGGGTGATGCACAATCCTTCCAGTTATTCGAATTATATTAAATTTTACCAGTTTTCCTCTTAAACTTGCCTTGTAGTCAATTAAACAATTAAAACGATCACCGAAATCACCCACCGCACAAATTGGTATATTTAAATTGGCATACCATTTTCGAGTATGGACATCTACCATTACAGGATATAAAACTTCCCCTAAAATATTTTCTTAATTACCTCTCAACTGTTCTATTAGTTTGAAAAATGAAACGATCCAGTGGTGAGTGATGAGCATGAGATGAGACATCGAGTAGGGGGCAGGTAAGCACAGCACTACACACTCCACAGCGACCAGCGCACACATATCACACAGGGGAAGGAACTCCGTTTCATTTTCATACTGTTCGCAAAAAGGATTTTCTTGATCCTCTTTCAACTGTTCTAAAATTGTTCAATTGATTGGCCAGTGGATGGATGAGTGGGAAAACATCAATGGCATGGATCTGCATTACCAGCCGGCATATACATAAGAGGGGAAAAACAACAAGCTCTCTAACTGTTCGAATTAAAAGTCAAATATCGTTGGGCTTGGGACATACGCCCACCGTCCATCCGTCGACGATGGAATTTTCTTATTTTCATTTTTCCGATTCACACCCGACTGTCAGCACATGGAATTTGTGAAAAAATAAAAGCTTTGAATTTAAGGAGGAGAATTTTGCACTATTTCCACATTTTCACACGCGCAATTAATTGAAATAAAAATTTTTTCCCGACACTTACTGCTGAGCAATTCGCACGCACGGAAAGACAAACCGTGAACTGGACTAAGTGATTGAGAGGACCGAAGAGCCTGACTGCCTTGTCGGCGGGCGTAACGGTAAAATTCAAATCGCAGGGGAAAATGAGTAGAATCTCTGTAATCGATGGGAAATTTTTTTAGGTATACAAAATATCGGCAAGTTACTGGCGAATCCTTTTTGGGAATTTTACGTAGTCCCAGAAGAGTTGTTACCCCTCAATCAAAAACAGACCACGTAAAGTCGAAGAGGAGATATTTGTAGTACAGTCAAATGGTAGGAAAAAAAGGGGTAGCGATTGTTTTCCTTGGAATCTGTTGGGGCGGTCAGTGGTGAGTATAAAATCTCTGTATTCGGGATTCCAACCACTTCCTCGCCCATTTGTCGATTATCTTGATAATAAAAATAATAATGCGAACGGTTTTTCAGCGATATATCGCCAACCGTAACTCGTATGAAAATTTTCAAAAAAGATTTTTTGTTGAGAATTAAATTTTCTACAATTCTTGTCAAATTAATTTTTCACGTAAAATTAATAATAACCAAGTTAAAAGACGGAAAAGGCGAAAATATCACAAATCAAGAGGCAGTAATGCATTTAAATGTAACTATCATGTCAGTGCCATTGATATGTGCCTACATAGTTGATTGGAGCCAAGAAGACGCCGTTCGTTTCTGAAAATCATTTTGTGATAAGGAAACAAAACAAAACAAAAAATAAAACAACGCAACTGAAGGCCAAAATCAGCAGAGATGACATGTTAGTTTTCAGTTTATGCACTGCTAGTTCAAGGATAGCTACCATCGCTTCATTCTGCTTATATTTGTACACATAAAATGAGCACATAAAATAGTCAAATGAAATTATTATATCAACTCTGAGGGATCAACGGGTTTACTCCCATCATGTGTATGAGTGTGACAAACAAAACGATAAACACAAATTGCATATGGAGGGAATTAAATGGTAATTAAAATTCAATTTATGCCACAGACAATGCCCCTCCCCACAAAAGCTTAAAAATGATCGACGATATCAAAGACAAAAATTATAACTACAAAATAAGAAAAAAAAACGAAAACCACAAATAACCGTCGGTCGGTACGATCGAGTGATTATTGTTCGCTCATTTTGCGCCTATCACTGCTCATAGGAAAAAATTAAAAAAAAAAAACAAAAAAAACCGTTTTCTTCCCGCAAGGTCACTATTAGTTAGCATTTGCCAGCCCGTGTTTATCGAATCGACTGCATAAAAAAGTACCACGGAGCTTTATGGCTGGCAGACAGACAGTACCTCATTATGCTCAAAGCCTCAATCATTACGCTATTTGTTTTGCTGTTATATTTAACAGAAAAAACAAAAAAAAAAACAATTTCCACATCATCAAATAATTCACTCAAATTATGCTCATCATAATTGCCTTCTCCCTCACCCCCTTTGCCCTACCGTGCACCTTCTACCTTCTAGTAGCCGGGACAGTTGTTAAAAAAAGTGAAAATTTTCAACAGTCGGTAACGAAAAATGTAAACCGCATGCTTATTTAATTTTGTACAAACTAGATCAAATTATCACCTGCTTACCTGTGTCCCCCAATACCGGACCCAATAAAAGGAAAACTACGGGGAGGGCAGGCGGCAAAGTTAACTTTTACGAGATTTCACAGATTTATAACAATTTTGTGTGCAAACATACGAAAAACCTCGGAAGGTATTTGGCGTTTGAATAAACGTGCACATGTGTAAAATGATTAAGTAGAAATTAATTTTCACGATCAGTTCTGATAATAGGACAAGAAAAGAAAAAAAAATCCAACATGCCTTCGGGATGCATAAGAGAAGCAAAAGATAAAGAAAAAGAAGAAAAATATGTGAACGACGAGAAATTCTGTTCAACCAGCTTTTACGAAAAAATTTCCCAAGGTCGACTGATATCCGTGGCAACACTATCGCAAAACGGGAAAAAGATGATAGTCAGAAAAAGACAAAATCTGTTATTTTTTTTTGTTTTTTTTTGGTTGGACACTCTGACTAATATTTTGTTTCCTACTACAGATAACCTGCGGGACTCTATGCTTTCTATATCTTTTAATTTTTGTTGATGTGCAGGCCTAAATGGTCTGAATCTTATAACGGGATATTTTTGATGTTTTTTTTTTTTTACGTTTTCAAAAGTTGGTAGTGCTGGCTAACATGCCATAAAGGGTAAAAACCGATAAAACTGGGAGAACGTATTGAGCAAATGGAAATGACACTCGATTTTGCTTAAATTTTTGGAAGCAGTAAAATACAGGGTGGTCCAAAAGTTGCCAAAATTTATCCCCTCCCAGTCAACCTAAAAAATCCTAAGCGGAGGTTGAATATCAACACTTCAGCTATCGAGAAGATCATATTGTGCTTACCCAGTAACAATTGTTGTCAGTGCTGCCAGAGTAAGTGGTGATTTCTAGGTACATAATTACTGAAGCAGTAAGTGCTTACAATAGTAATGCGTTGGAAATGTAACCGATCTTGTATTGCGAGAAGTAAGGTATAAGGTGTACCGGAAAAGCATTTTACCCGCTTACGCAGAATGCCAGAATGACGGTAATTTTTATGCAGGTTGGAGCACAAGCGCATACAGCAAAGGCAAACATTGACACTAGCAAAATCGATGCTTTCAACTATTAGAAACGATTGGCCTGGACACTCTCCAAGCGTTAATCCAAACGAACACATTTGGGCTAGACTTCAAGAGAGTGTACTTAGACATCCGATCCCGAAGAATAAACGGCAATTATTTTTTATTTTTTTATTTTTCTAAAAACTCTGACTCTCTGCCCAATGGTTTGTCAACGTTTTGCTGTTGTGAAAATAACTGACTAGCACCTCTTTTTATTATTTATCCCTCAGGACTTGCCGTTGGCATTTTTTTTAAAAATCTGATAAAATTGTGATGACCCAAACATTTCGCAAGAAATTTCCGAAGACGATAAATTGAATTTTTTTTTGAACACATACAAAAGCAACGACGGTATCCATCGACATATTATTTTTTCCAATTAATACTGCAAATTTATTCGCAGTGACGTCAGTAGCTTGTTAGCAGCTCTATAGCATGCTTTTGAATTTTTATTTTTAATTCACCTGGCTCGGTGTACCCCACGGCGCGGCGGCCAGGTACGAGTACTCGTATATAAAACTTGGGGCACCATCGTCTCGACTCTAACGTCGTTGTCGGCGGCCATAACATTCAAATTATGTAATTGTGATATTATCACTCCTAATGGTAATTGCCTGCAGTTGTTTGCTGCCTTCTTCTTTCACCTTCTAACTCTGAGAATTCTATGGGTATTTTTTGTGCTACTGACTTTTCAGTTGAATCTGATTTTCTGCATTTGTAATTTTTTTTTCTCCATTTAATCAGCGAAAAATTCAGCGGTGAGTGTGGATTCATAGAATGGCAATTTTAATTAATAAAAGAAAAATAAATAAACAAGAATGATAGGGTAATAATTCACTTGAGTTTCATTTTATTGAATACAAGTTCGGATAAATGGTGTGCCAGTTTCACACTATCATCTCTGAGGCACCCGAAGAAAGAGCAGCCGCAGTAGCATCTTGTGGAGCTTTTGAAAACTGAATCAATTTGGAATTTCCCGGATATAAAGCAATAAAGCAAGTAGACGATGATAATTGCGTTTAAAGTAAGGAAGGAAAGGAAAGAACATAAAATACCTCCACCCACACGTCCCTGCCCCCCGCATCCCACTCCTGACACCATATTCGAAAAAAAAAGCAAAAGTCGCCTTCCAACCGAACAATTATTGCATTTTGCATTACACAAGCAAAAACGATAAGAAAACATATTTTTGTGCTCCTATACAATTCGTCTTAATCAATCTTCCTAATCTCAAATAGGGAGCTTGTGTTGTCGGTTTTGTCAGAGGAAATATGCAATTTGCCGGAAACATTCATTCCCGTGCCTCACCTTGGATGATTTCTTACAAATCATTTACGTTTTTTATTACAACCTTTGTCTGCCTTCTTCTTATCATAATTAGTTTCTAATTTCAAATTTTAATTAATGGGGGGAAGCAGAAAAATGTATACACCGTAACCACCCACTGTAATATTGAAAAACTGTTTAGAAAATCATCTTATCATCGTCCGATTTTTGTAAGAAAATATTTAAAGGCAAAAAATGAAATTAAAAAAAAAAAATCGAATGAACTTTTACCTAGCGCCACACTTGATACATGCGTCAAATTAGATAAGAAGTCTTGCCAAAGATTTATGGTAACTCCATACACGATTAACCGACCCGCCCTGATAACGCAGCGCGCTATTTCCGTGTGGATTTTTGTGAAACTCACACCAGCAAAAAATAACCAAATAAATAAAATAAAATAAAAAAATAAAAAAATTAGTTAGTCACTCTAAATAATCTTTTAGGGTAAGTCAACTTCTTCCTCAGATGAGATTATAAATTTTTGGTCGTTTTGTTGGCATTTTACAAGATGGGGGGACGAATCCGCAGGTTTTTTGGTTAATTAAAAAATTTTAAAAATTAATTATTTAAACGGTTTTCTGTTGGGTATATTGATTACATGAATTTACGACCAAAAAATTGGGACAAATGTGAATTTTAGGAAATTTTTGATAATTTTTCCACTTTCGCCAGTGACTGTACCTGTGCAGTGGTAGCGGTAGATCAACATTAATCACCCTGTAACCCCCAAATAGTTGAGGTCCCCCCCCTCACCACTACATTCCAGACCATGGCACATGATTTTTTGTTTAACTAGATGAGATCTATCACTGTCTGTCGGTGAAACACCCTGTATCTTCCAAAATTCGATATATACAAAACGAGATGGAATATTGTCTTGAAATTTAAACAGTACCATACTCGAGATATTGCCTATTCAGTAAAAAAAGAATCATTCGAATCGGTTCACAATCGGCGAAAATATCGCGTAACATACATACAAAAAACATACAGTAGAATTGTGGGAAATTTTTTTGGGGAACATTTTTTCAGAATTCTGCACACTGTAAAAAAAATTAAATAAGTGGTAAGATGTGAAAACAGTTAATTGAAATTTTTTTCCACCAATTCCCAATGAAATAGAGCCGTGCCTTTGAAATATTATCAAGACACAGAAGAGATAAGTGAATTGCGGAGTGGACAAATTGAGCCGCCTATCGCGGCAACAAAATTTTAATGGGATTAATACAACGAGCGATCGGTGAGTAGTGGCTCTTGTCGACGACGTCTTCTTCTCCTATCTTATTCCTCTTGATCGTCTTTGATCGTTATCATTAAATTATTGTTACAAATTATCGTCCGTCCCATTCGTCATCACATTGCGGCATTTAAGCAATTCCAACAACTACTGGGCAAGTTCGCCAAGATAGTCAAGCCACCGTCGTTGTCGCCGCCGCCGCCGCCGTCGTCGCCGCCGAATAAATAGTTAAATTGTTAAATCGAAAGGTGGCGGTCGGCGAAAACGCACGGTGTGGTGAGATATGATACAAAGCAGCCAGCAGCCAAGCAACCCACTGATCAAGCCAACCTAAGGCGACCGATCCGAATCCGATCTCCGAACTGTGATCCGACCGACGACGGCGGTGGCGGTGACGGCGTAACCGTGCGCCGAACAGATACAACTCGGCCTTTTTTCTTTTCTTTTTTTTTTTTCCTTTAAATATGTCGGGCAATAATAACAAAATAAATGACATTTCAGCTTCAACGAGATAAAAACTCATTCACTTTTGATGTTTTAGTACTCATTCAGCTGGCTTAGAGTTAAGATCGGATTCTCGTCTTTCTTGAATTTTTAAAACGCGCGCACGCGAGACACTTGCTTAATACCTGCTGCTAAAAAATATTTTGTTGTGCTGCTGTTTAGTTGGGAGTTTGGTTTAAAAAAAAAATTAAATAAAAATTATCCGACCGAGGGGAATAATACCCCAAAACCCTCAAACGATCTTTTACGACAAAAAATAAAAAAATAAAAAAATAATAATTCCTTCACTTTGTATTATTTTTTTTTTCGCATGCTGAATGGAAAACAAGTGAAAACCACCCAGTGGTGGAGAATATGTTCGTTATTTTATTTTCCTCCCCCGTACCCCGCACAGTGCGCGCTACTTGCTACTTAATTATTTTATTTCACTTTTATTTTTTATATAATTTTTGTTTGTAAACCATAAACAGTTTTGTTTTACTTGTGAATAAATCTGATAATCGAAGAGGTGATAGTGCGTACTTAAAACTCCATGCCGACTGTACAAAATCATCTGAGCAGACACTTGTTCGCTATTAGTGAAGTAGTAAAAATGAAATAGTAAATTAGTGTGTTTTCGTGCATAGAGATAAAAGACTGTAATTTCACTATATGGTCCTGAAGCAAAAATCAAATAAACTTCACGTCTCCCCAGTTATCATATGCCAAAGCAACTGATAGTTAGAAAAATAAATAAAATAAAAAAATAAATAAAAAATAAAGTGGTGCGAATGAAGCAATAAAAAGTAAAATATGCAATTAACCAAAGCTGTGATCTGTACAAATAAGTTAAGTTAGTAATCGTTATAAAAAAAAAATTAATTCCATTTATTCTGGTGCCTCGTCAGTGCTTTACTGCTGGTTGTGTGTGCCTGCGACTGTTTTATTGTTTTTGTTTTTTTTTTTGTTAAGTTAACTAACAATAATTTTGTTGGGAAAACAAAAAACAAGCCGCCAAACTGCCGAAGCTACGTAGCAGAAATATACAAGTTAAAAAAATTAAGATGCCGGTGTTTAATATCATAGCACGCCGGCAGCCTAAGGTAATTTTTTGTTTTTAATTTCATTTTATCTCAAATTTTATTAGTGACTGCAAAATAACAGAAAAATCACGAAATTAAATTTTATTATGGCCGTGACAATAGCAGTATTTTATTTTAGCACAATTTTATGAACATTTAGCAGAACTAGGCAGGGGGGGGGGGCATCCTAACGTCCTCGTCAATTGTAACGAACATTTATTACACAAATAAAATTTAGGGCCGTTATTTCTCAAGGACCAATCTCTATCATATAACCGCGAAAAAAGTCTTATTTTCGATTTTGTCAAAACAGCGAAAAAATCCGGCCAAAAATTGGCGAATTTCGTTAGTTGTTACTTCGTTGTGGTAACCGTGTAACTCAAAAATCCGATCTTTATCATTTCGCGGTTATGATTTTTTTTTCGCCAAATGAGCGAAAATGGTAAATAAACAGAATTACACACGCCAGTATAAGGCATAGGCAACATTTTACGACGGTTTCATGAAGGAAGATGCATGGAACATCATTTTTCATGATTTGAGAATTTCGCGGTAATTCGAATTAATAATTTTTTTTTTTTTATAAACCGCGAAAAGATAAAAAATGGATTTTTGAGTTCCACTGTTACAACAAAACACAAAATGGTCATAATTGCATTATTTGGACCACAAGCGCGAATTCGCGGTTATTGCAAATAAATCTTTTTCGCGGTTATGTCAGTTCATCAAAGTCCCACATGTGCTTATTTATATAATCCCCTACAGATTGTGAAAATATTCGCTCCATAATGAAATGAAAAATACTTTTCAGTCCATACAAACAATGTTAAGGCTGTACGAATTTTATTTTTTGTTTTTTTAATTTACACCCTACAACAACTTCCACCGCAACTAGTCCCCATCTTGATAAATTTTAACCCAAGGCTTCACCCAACGGGGCTGGCACCCAGTTTCTAAAAAATTTAAGGTGCTAATATTTTTATTATTTTTTTTATTTTAATTTTTTTATTTATTTTTTCAACAAGTAATTTTTACAAATATAACAAAGAAAAAAAAACATTTGTTACGGTTACCATGTCCGGTGAAGGTAGGGTTACATAACTACCGCTCAACCGGTCTAAAGGGGTTTAGGGGGAAATTAATTAAATTACATTTAACTAGCGTGCCACCACTTAAGTGGGCAATTCAAAGAAAATTTGCATACAATAAATCAGGAGGAAGTAATGGAGTAACTTGACGAGAACTGATAATACCGCGTCCCCCTTTCCCTTTAATTCCACTCTACCATGCGAGTTTTCTGTCCTCACGCAAACTCATTACAAAAGTAATGAACTTTAATTTATAAAACTGAAGACTTCTTCTTCTGCTTGGTATTAGGTTTTCTATTATTTTTGTTCCCCACCAGTTACACGCCACCGGCCGCTTAGAGCAAAACCAAAGGGAACGAAAAATTCAAATTCGAACAACAATAATTCCAAGTGCCCCCCCCCCCCCCCCCCCTTATTACGACTAATTGAAGATCAGTTTGTTTTTGGTTTGTTTTTTATTTTGTTTTTGCTTTATTGTGATTGATTAAGGCATTTACCCTGTTTGGGTTTTCGTGTTCGATTCGATTTTTTTTGTTTTTTCCTTTGCCCCTCCTTTTTTTTCTCTACAGACAATCAGAATGTATTAACACAGCCTGTGGGCAAGGGGAGGATTATTCCTCAATGAGGCAAGGCATTGGCAAAGATCTCTACAGAGATGCTGTGCAACTTGTCGTTCTGTTCAACTGTATCTACACAGCACCAGTGACGATAAGACCGAAATTGAAATTAATTTTCCCTTTCGTTTTCTTATTGGTAGGAAAGACATGGTGCTTAATTAAATGTCCCTTAGATTTAGTGACTGGAAATTATTTTGAACCCTTTGGGAAATTAAACACAAGGGAAAACAACACTCCACGAATACGAATATTAAAAGATTGACAAAGAGTAATGACCCAAAGTGACTACCCTGTGGAACTCCAGACAAAACAGAAATGGGGTTAGAACAGGTAGACAAAAATTAGACCTTGATGGACCGGTTATTAAGGTATGACGACTGAACCCATAGAACAAGATCTTTGAGAAATCTAAGTCGGAGCAGTTTAGCAGTAGGTCCTAGGTGACCTTTTTAAAAATAGGTATAACATAAAATAATTTCCAAACACAAGGGAAAATACCAGAGAAGGGCATAGACACATTAAACAAAATATTTAAGTGGTCTAGCCAGGCACTGTTTCCAACTAGAGGAACAAACTGATGATCAATGTGACGTCATTCTAAACCCAATATGGCGAACACCTTCAAGATGGCGGATTACCTTATTCTTCAGAACCCACTAGACATGGATATCAAATGAAAGGGATTGACGAGTAGACTACGATAAACTATGTGACGTCGTTATAAAACATTATATAGCGGACTACCCAAGATGATGAACGATGACCTTTTTCTTCACAACACCCAAAAAAAAAAAAGAAA
The DNA here is from genome assembly GCA_947538895.1 of Neoitamus cyanurus. NCBI lineage: Eukaryota > Metazoa > Arthropoda > Insecta > Diptera > Asilidae > Neoitamus > Neoitamus cyanurus. Next base: position 7,832,819 of record OX384549.1, read on the forward strand.
CCAATCAACAATCGTCAAGGAAACAGGCCATGCATTAATTTCCCCCATGACTATAACATACCTGACAATTATTATTCGCAGTTGTCGCCGACCATAACATATGTTACTTTTTGTCCCCAATTCGTTTTTGTTATTCTTCTTTTAAAATAAATTTAAAGTGCTTTAAACGTGAAATAACAAATGCGTTCGCGTATCCGGCATGTCCATGAGCTTGCAACAAAAATATGAGATAACGAAAAATATTTTACAACTTTTTCACATCTTATCTCAACTCTGGTGGCATTAAAGACCCACTTCTAGTGATCGCTGTTAAATACAAAGAGACAGCAAAAAAAAAATAATAAAATAAATTGTAAAATGCGCAGAGGCATTTTCTATTGTGCGAGTACAACAGAGGGGTATGGTGTTCTGTGCACAAATTATTATCGCGTACAGTAAAACATTGCGAAACATAAGTTTCCCTCAATGATACCTCCTCAAGTTTTTCTTATTTTATCAATTTCTTCTTCTTCTTTTTCTTTTTTTCGAAGGTTCCAGCGATACAACGAAGGAAGAAATTGAATTGAAGAATTTTTGTAAACAGGTGATTTCTTACAGCTGCGATTTGTGTACCTACTTTTTCGACTGGGTTTAGCTGATTAATTGATAACGAAAAAAAAAAATAAGAAAATATCTTACTCAGGCCCAGACGGTTGAAACAGCTGCACCCCCCGCCCCCTTCCCCTCCGCGCCTTTTGGAGTTGCTATGAAATTTCCAAAGTACCCTTATCTGTGATGATTGGTTTTGTGGGAAGTTGATAAACACAATTCGAACAATCGTATAAGAATCGACTTAACAATTAGATTTGTGATTTCCGGGGCACTACGAAATGCGTACGTCACAATATTTATTAATTATTTATTTTATGAATTTTTTTTTATGGTTTTCCCCTCAATTACGGGATTTTCCGAGTCTTAATGGGGTTAAGCGAATTACCATAAAAGCTCAAAGTATAGGGTTTCCCAATAAGAACGTCCGCACTTTAAATTTGAATAAAACACACAATTTTCGACCACAAAAGGTTCTGATTGATTTATTTGAAATGCAATTTTATGCGATTTATGATTTGAATAAAATATCGGCCAAACGGCCACCGCGTCTCCTCTCGCACACGTTCATCCGCTCACGCCAATTTTCGATGATTCTGTGCAACATTTCGGCCAGTGTCTCAGCTATGACTTGACGAATATTGGCTTCCAATGCCTCAAGAGTTGTACAATTGTTGCTGTAAGCCTTCGACATAATGTGGCCCCAAAGGAAATAATCCAAAGGCGTTAAATCACACGACCTAGACGGCCAAGCGATGGGACCAAATAACCGCGCAATAAGTCCATATTAAGTCGAAAAGTGTGAGACGGTGCACCGTCTTGTTGGAAATAAATGTCGTCCGCATCAATTTCATCAAATTCCGTGAAAAAAATTCGGTCAACATCGTGTTATAGCGGTTGCTATTAACGTTAACGGCATCTCCTGCCTCATTTCGAAAGAAATAAGGTCCGATGATGCCGCCAAACCATAATCCACAACAAACGGTCAATTTTTGTGGATGCAATTATGACTCATGAACCACTCGTGGATTTGACGCACTCCAATAAATGTGGTGGTCGGTTGGCTTGAGTTCCAGTGCCAATACCATCTTATAAGGCTGCAGACCCCACAAATTCAATCGCAAAATTCGCCAGGTTGTCATTTGGGAGAGCCCCACGTTTTGAGAACGGCGCGGAACAGACGCATTTGAGTTTTCACGAACACTGGCTTGAACGGCGGCAGTATTTTGTTCACTTCGGGCAAAAACCTTACTGAACATAACTGCACCGAATCAACTCAAGTAGTATGTCTTGATTTTATCCTTAGGCGCCAGGGCGCAGAGCGCCGAAGAAATTTACAAAATAAAAAAAAAACCCAACAGAGCAAAAATAATATTATTATGTGGTACCCCAATTTTGGGCCCACAAAGCAAGTAGTGCAAATAACCGGAAACAAAAAACAATAAAATTAAAAAAAAAACGCAATTTATTTTTTTTGGTTTTTTTAATTTTTTTTATTTGTTTTTATTTTGGGGAGAAAGTTTTATTGTCTTGCAGGTCACAGTGTATTTCTGTTGCATTTTATTGTTAAGACGAAATGGGAAATGGAACGGTCACCGAATAATCGCCCCTGATTTCGGCCACCTACCTTACAAAGAATTTCACCTGGCTGGCAGCCGGATCAACTTTCCAGACAATATAACCGCTTGTTAATTCAATAAAGCGGGGGGTGGAAAGGGGGGAAGTGGAGATGTGCGGGCATATGTTATTTGAACAAGCCAAAAAATTACCTGTATATTGCGCACACACTGTATATACGCTGTCTGCTGTTGACAGGTTGATAAAAGCACGTGTGCATTGTCACAGTCTCATTTTTATTTTATGATCCCCTCATTTTCTTTTGTTGGTTTTTATCAGGGGGAATACAAAAAAAAAAATTAAAAAAAAAAAACCGACCGCACTCTTTTAATTTATTTAACCGTTTATTGCCATATCTTCAGCGTCGCCTGATTGTGGCTATCTCAAGAATTTTAATTCAATGGATTTTGCGTATTGGGGACTTTAAAAAAAAAAAATAAAATAAAAAAAAAAATTATTACAAGTACTAAATCCATAATGGCGATTATCGCGCGATAGGGTTGTGCAATTTTCAACTTCAACAATCCAAAGTGTTGCACGTCTCAGGCACATTTTGTGTGACATAATATTTGCCCGGATCTTGTAGATATCTACCCAGCAATATTTCGTGCTGATCTAGATAGAAAGATAGAAGCTGTCATTATTTTTAATTATTTTTTTTTCCCCCCTTTCGAGAAAAATCACTTTTTTAATTTCAGTGAGGAAAATCACCTGCTCTGTCGTGCCCCTGTTGACCTAACTGGCCTAGCCGGAGGTGACCTAAGCAGAAAAATAGGCGTTGAGATTTTTTTTCTAATTACTTTCTGAATTCGATTGAAAGGGGATTTCAGTGTGATCAGAAAAATACTCAGGCTTTCACTCGAGTATTCTAAACTGGCTTCAATCCTACCTTACCGATCGGTAGGTACTCAATGCGTCCTAATCGATAATGTCTTTCCTCCTATCCTATTAAAGTTACTTCCGGTGTTCCTCAAGGCAGCCACTTAGGACGGCTTCTATTTTTTTTGTTATTTATAAATTACATTACGTCTGTGCGGAATCATTCCCAATTCCTTAACTGAGTCATATGCAATTTGTCTGTTAGGTGTATTTATTAAAAATGATTACGCTGTAGGGACAGATCAGCTCGATAGAGTAACTAATAGAAACGCCTGCTTACAAGTCCAGATGCCTTGCTTGGTATGTATTCGTTAAAAGTGTAAAGTTGAAGTTCTACATGTTTTATTCTAGTAGGGAATTTTTTAAATGTTGTTTACTTTGATTGATGAATAAGTGACTATTAATATAACAAAAAAATTCGGTAAACATTTTCTCCTTATTTTCTCTGTTCACCGAAGTGACCTAAAAAGGACCTAAAATGGACCTAAAAGTGACCTAGATGAGGGAAATTATTTTTGTTTGTTGTTAGACCAAAGAAAAAAACGCGGATAACTGTAAATCAATTAAAAATAAACATCACAGCAAAAGAAATACATTTAAAATCCACAAAATAAATATAAGACCTAGCGAAGCAAAAAAAAAAAAAAAAATGCGAAATAAAATTAAAAGGCGAGAGCGCGCGCACTTGTTCAGCCGACACATCGACCGATCACTTTAAGAGTGAGATCTTGAGATACTCAAGCGCGCACCTCCAAGTAATCCAGTAACCTTGACACAAAAAAATTGATTTGACTGTGTGTCAATGCCAGCGAAAATTGATTGTTTCTTGCAACTGAAAAAAAACAAATAAAAAAAAAAACATTTGTCTTTCATATCACAAATAATGGTATCGAGCAATAGTTTCTCGGCTCGACTGATTTTTCGGCGAATTTTTTATTTGTTTTTGTGGCGTTTGAAGAGGGCAAAGTCGAGAAGGGTTTCGCAAATTTAAGGAAATCCTTTTAAAGGGGAAATATGCTGGGCAATTTTTATATGGGTGGTGTCATATATTTCGTACTGGGTCTGTGATCGGATTAGTAAAGACATTTTTTTTATTCGGCTACTCCCAAAACTTTCACTGAAGCAATCAACCGTTGTAAATGCTGTCGCCTGGGTCTGAGACAGGGTTACCACTTGCAAAAAAAATAAAAAAATAAAAAAATAAAAAAATAAATTAAATTAAAATACAACGCACAAAATTGCGCAATTCTTCGCCAATTTCTTTATTAACAAAAAAACAAACAAAAAAAAAACAAAAAGGAGTGTCAACGATATTACGACGATCCCCACAGATATTTTATTTTTTTTTTTTTAATTTTGTCCCCTCTGTTTAATTTTCGCTCAACTGGCCGAGATACGAAAGAAAATTGTATTTTTTTCTTAATCTTTTACGATGACACCTTTTATCTGGGCACGTACAATTATTTCCCCCTGACAGTGCACAGCAAGAGGAGAGATAAGCGTGTAAGGTGCTTATAATTCCGTTTTCTTCTTCTTCTTTCGTTTTTTTTTGTTCTTTTGTAAACAGAACTGAAAAAAATTATTATATTTCTTATCTCCAGGAGCCGTCAGTCAACCTAGTGAATAGGTTTGCTGACAAAACGGTCACAATCGCTGAGTAGTAATGATGACGTCGGCACGTTTAGCTAAACATCATTTTTACAGTGCATGCCGCAAAAAGGTACTAAGCACGAAATTCATTAATTCTTGCCAGAGGGGTGTCGGCAGAGAAGCTGGTAGGACAGAAGTGGGGTAACTGATTCAAACATACACAAATCCTAATTTCGGAAGAGTTTTTATTTTTTTTTTTTTCATTTTTAATTTCTCTCTAGATCAAGGGTGATTATCTGGCTAGAATGTTAACAAGTTGCAAAATAAATGTGGCAAAGTTAATCCAAGGCTGGCGTTCAAAACAGGCACACGGTACGGTGACACGTTCGTTGTGCACGCACCTTTAAGATGTGTTTTTTTTTTCCAGGGACTTATAACTTTTAACGATTTATCGGTATATGTTTTTCGTTGTTCGTATGATACGCACTTGTAACACTTGTTAGTTTATTCCGTTACGGCCTGTTCACACGTACATTTTGTACATATATTTTTTTTTTCAGTATGCTAAAAAATACGTTACGTGAACCAAAGTAAACCAGAGAACAGATTTTCATGAAATTCGGTATGCGGGGGTTTTTGGAGTTGCTGATTGCAATTTTTTTGTTATTTTACTGAGACAGAGGAAGAAAAAAAACGCCAGAGACAAAAGGTGACTCCTTTATTTCTCCATTGAACGTAATTTAACATTCGCTTAGGCTAACGATCAGTGTTGCCATTTGTAGGGACTTTTACCCACAGTAGGCAAGTCAGAAATTTAAATTTAAACGTTCATGGAGTGACGGTAATACAGAAAACAGTAATCCAAAGCTAATTTTCACTCTCCAACGAATTTCAGTTCGTTATTTTTTTTTTATTTGTCATTTTAAAAAAAATTTCCGCTTAGTTTTGCGCAAAATGGTATCCCCGTCCGCAAATTGAAAAGACAAATCGCAGCACAAGTGATTAAATAAGAGCAAGATCAAAAAACTGATAATGGGATGAAAAAATATTGCACGGAGCAGAGTAATCATCAACGAGAGGCCCCAACGTTTATCATTTCTGTTAGCATTATTGGGCCAGAAGATGAAAAGTCCGCAAACTCTTTGGGTATAATACGAGTATGTGAATTTGTGTGGTGGCGACAGCACCAGTCGCCCGCCCGTGCATTGCGATACATGAAAGCTTTCACGTTTTACTTTTTTTTTTACTTTTTTTTTTCTTTTTCTGGTTTTTATCATTTCAGCATTCATGCAGAGGCCTCATATAAGATAACTAGGCCGTGTAATTAGAAGTAATTTAAATGTAATCCAAACAATGAAAATTTTACTTAATTCTTGTTCGGTATTTTTTTTTTTCACTTTTTTTTTTTTTGGTGTAGTTGGACAGAACAACAAAGGAGAACCGATCCGCTTATTAAATTTACGGATTCACCTCTTTTATATGATCATTAAAAAAAAATTAATACATGGTCCACCTGTTTCCAAAAAAAATAAAAAAATAAAAAAAAGCGGCCCCAGGGGAAATAGGGTTATCAGAAAAATGCAAAAAAATAATAAGTGCTGTCGAATTATTAAAAAGATCACATCCAGGTACATTTTTCGGGCAGTGCTTCACGGGACCGTCCCCAAGGGTGCCCTATTGGACCCTATGACTAACCCTCCGCTGTCCGTCCATCCATTCGTCTGTCTGCCTGTCAATGGACTGTGTTGGGCGCGAAATGGGGTAGTAAAATGAATGTCAGAGAATTTTGGCATATCCTTAGCATGATCGAGAAGAGCAAGATCAACAAATTCTGCATGTAGACGTGATCGTGTTTCAGACGGTTCGTAATGATTCAGGTTAAAAAATATTCTGGCCATCGGATCACTCTGCCAAGGGGCTCTGTAATATTGTAAACCTCCCGACCTTATCCCGCTGAATTTTGCAAAACAAGATCGCAAACTGATTGCCATTAAATCCTTTTTGGTTTGTCAGCGATCGATCTTTAACATAACGCTACAAAAAAAAAAAAACAAATACCAAAAGCGACAAATCGCAATCGATTGTTTGACTGGCTTGTGTGGCACGTAGCGCCATCCTGCTGGAACCAGAGATCATCCAATTTCTCAACTTCTGGACAAAAAACAAAAAGCGGTTACGATGCCTCTGTTGCTCTTCATTGAATGGACCAATAATACCGCCAGTTGCGCACGCTGAGAATACACTGGCTTCTCTAAAACATACGTGTGGATTTTTTGAGTCTCAAATATGGCAATTTAGAGTTGCTGATATAACCCCCCGCCCAGATAAAAATTCGCCTGATCGCTCTAAAGCCCAAAAAGCGAAGCACTGCAACAGCAGCAATATTCTCAACGTTTGGGAACACGTTCTCGAAATGAACTCAATTATTTCACCTGGTATAACAACCAGGTCACTTTCTCCCCCTTTATGTATTTGCAACTAAAAAAATGTTTTTTTTTTGTTTTATTACAGACAGAGGATATGCTGGATGACATCATAGCATACGAATCGAGTGCATTAGCGGATTCTCTTAAGCTTGATTCGGCGTATTCAAATGATTTGTCTATTAAGCAGGAGCCCCAAACCCTAACAGACGCCGAAATGCATGCATTGGCTAAGGACAGGCAGAAAAAGGATAATCACAATATGAGTAAGTCACACCCCTCCCTCGCATTCCCCGCCAAACACACAGTATATCATCCAATTAAATGAAATGGGGCCCCATATGCCACACGCAGGTATCTTATCGCATCTCACCCACCCTATCTTGAGCTCTTGTGTGACTTCCTCCAGTAGCTTGATAAAATCTTGCTTACGTCTGAGCGAAGGCAGCGGGCTTAATCTTTTGTGATATTTTCTTAGCCAAGGGGGGGAGATACTTTAGTTGAATTTTTTTTCCCTCATGTTTTTTTTTTTTTTTGCGCAAAGCAAACGTGGTAATGGACTAATCTATTTATTTTTATTTTTTTACAGTTGAGAGGAGACGTAGGTTTAACATAAATGACCGAATCAAGGAGCTAGGCACCTTGCTGCCAAAGACCAACGATCCGTACTATGAGGTGGTTCGTGACGTACGCCCAAATAAGGGTACCATCCTTAAATCATCAGTTGATTATATTAAGTGTCTCAAACACGAAGTGAACCGTCTCAAACAGAACGAATTTCGCCAGAAACAAATTGAACACCAAAATCGACGGCTTCTGATGCGGGTGCAGGTATGGAATCGTTTAATTATTTTAATTAATTAATAATTAATTAACAATTAACTCATAATTAATTAATAATTAACAATTAATTAATTAATTAAAAAATTTTTTACAGGAGCTAGAGATGCAGGCAAAATCTCATGGCTTGCCGGTGTCTGATTTTAGTTTAACCTCATACTCAGCGCCATCCCATAATTCCTACTTAAAACCTGGAAGCCCATCTCAGAACCACCACTCAACTCCGCTGATATCGGACATTGTGGGAAAGGTAATGAATTTTTTTGCAAAATATAATTTTAAACATGTGTTTAAATTAACAATTAAATAATTAAACAGATGCCTGATGTTGTGTCAGAAGCCGCCACCCTTAGCTTAAGCCAAATGGAAGATCTTATGGAGGATGAACATCCTGTACATGGTGGTGATCCGATGCTGTCACATCACCTATTGACGTCATCACATTCACCACCACCATCAATATCTCTACATCGTTCAAACAGCTGCCATAATGGCGGTAATAATTCTCACCATAACAGCCATCATAATGGTGATGATCATCATAATCATCATCACAGTCATCATCACCAAAATCATCCGTCACCATCATCATTACAGCATCTTGGTGATCCTCTATTATCTTCATCCCATTCCCATTCAGTTGATTTGGGCAGCTGTATAGGTGATTCGATACTATCATCGACGCATAATTTATTATCGTCACCGCATCGTTCTCATATCGATTCGATCCTATCATCACCAGACACTGATTCTTTAGTAAGCGATATTGATATGGTGGCATGATCGATTAGATTTACAAGCCCATATAGAAAATTCGTCACACGCCACATTATGTGTAGAGTATTAAAATTTGCTTTTGCCGCTCTGTTTAACTTATGCGTATGTAACCGCTCCCTCCTGCCCCCTGCCCGCAGCCCCCTCTCCCGTTTCCGATATCAGAAATTAAACTTTCCCTTGCCCTATTTTCTTGTTAAGTGTTTTTTTTTTTGTCTCTAGCTGTTTTAGCAGCACATTTAGTCGTGTCATAAATACAAGTTCGCAAAATTGTTAACATTATTATCACGGTGGCCCGCCATATGTAAAATAAAATTATCGTTAAGTACGTGGCTCACTCTATGTACGATTAGCATGAATAGTTCCATAAACATCGACGCACGTAGCCCCCTCTACATACTGATGGTGTAAAATCGCTCTAGGGACCCCCCCTAACATTAATTTTACGATATATGTAAACTGCCCAGTGACTGTATTTATGGCACAACTAAATACTTAAAATGTTTGAATAACTGAAATATTTGTTCAATATTTTAGTTACCGTTTTAGCAATTAGGAAAGCAAATGTTAAGTCTTTTAAACACATTAAGAAGGGAGTAGAATAAGCAGCGAAATTTTTACTGTTTCGATTGAATATTCAAAAAAAAAAAAAAAACGAAAAAGAAACAAAAAAAATAAAAACACAAATTATGCATTCCAAGGGCCAGGAGAAGATAAAAAGTAAATTCATTGTGAGAAAACCCTTCTGTGGTTATTCTTTAAATAAAAAAAAAACAAAAACAAAAGAACAGAAACCCTTCAGTGCAGTTAAAGCTTTTTTAGAAGCTGTTTCTGTTTAAGGCAATCCAACACAAAATACGATCGCCACCTAGAGGAAAGTAGCGAATGATGTGCTTACTGAACTTTTTGAAGAAGAAGAAAATTTTTCCTGAGGGACCCATCGCCTAAGACCTAGAAATTCTCATTTAATATAAAAAGAAAATCTTCTCCAGATCTTTTAAATTTGTTTTTTGTTCACCTTTTTTTTTTTTTTTGGTATTATATTTCTTAGTTAGTTGTAGAGACCAAAACACAAGAAATTTATTTTTCATTGAAGAAAAAAATAAAATCGAACAGAATATTGTTTTTCGCAGAGTTAGTTAAGCTAGAGTTCCGCAGTAAATTGAGCAGTATTCCGGTCTATATATATTTTTTGTCGTATTTTATTCGTTATTTGTTATTTGTTTAACCTGTTAAAGATCAGTTAGAAAAGTTGATTTATTTTATTATTGTTTAAAAAGAAAACCATAAGAAACGAAGAACCAGGGGTTTTATTTATTTTTAATATGAAAATTCCCAGAACCACATTGGATCCACCATCTTGAATTCCTTAAGGCTGTCTCGATGGATGAAGAAGTTTTCGATCGCCATCTTGGATGCATCTTCGTAAATTCATTCCCCAAAACCCCGTTGTACCATATTTTGTGAAAATCTCAAGAAAAGTAATGTTCCCACTCTACCGCATTGTAAGCGGCTATATATCGAATTTGTAAAAATGTGCAAAAATCCCCAGGCACCAATTTTTGTGAAAATCAAAAGAAATTTCGCTTTTATTACGGCTGTTGCTTTTTTATTCAAATTTTCTTTTCTTTACATTTGCTGCTATCGCTTTAATCCTCGGCGAGTCAGATGAAGGAAAACCACGTAGGGTTCTGTAATCGTAGAAGGGAAACGTACTTAAGTTGAAACCGTTAACGGTGAGAACTGTGGCCTTAAGACCTAAACAGGAGGGTGGTCATGTAAGTCGTTTAATAGCTGAATTGCATATTAAAATTCATGTGGGAATCTTATGCACTACATTCGGCTATTCAAGGTCGTGTAATGTTGTTAGCTCGAATTCGAGCCATATAGCTGAATACAAAGCTGAATTAGTTCATAATTCCAATTTATACATTGAATCCGCCAAAAGAGAATAACGCCCCTGGGAGGCTTCTCCTGCAGTGAGCCACATGGGAAAGGAGCCCGATTCTGTTCTCTCAAATTGAATTCAAATTTACACAACTTTTGGAGACTTACCTCAAGCAGGCAATCAGGATTTTCACCATTTGCACTATTCTCAATCACTTGAAATTTAATAACACGACATTTTCTTAGAGACGCTCCAAAATCCACTAAACAAATTATTTCCCGTACTTCGAGTTAACGGTAAAAACTAAAAAGCTTTTCCCAAGAGAAAAGGAGCAAATTCTTTGCGCATAAATTTCATTTAAATTACGAAACTTCTGGCGGTGTACTTGAAGACTTTCACTATTTGCACGATTCGCGATCAATTGACGATTTTCAAACATTCAAAATTATCCCACGCGATTTGTTTTTAAATAATTTTTCCGCCCTGTCAAAAGTGCCGCACTATTCGCAAGTGATAAACATTCAAGACTAATCGACGTTCGAAAGCTTACCCAAGCCCCAATTCGAATTTTAGCGCTTTTTCGGTATTTTCCTAAGACACGGCCCAAATTCATTCAAGTCTTCCGTCGACATCAACCAATTACCCGTTTTGCAAAGCTTTTGCGTGAATACTTAATGAACTTAATTGGTTATTGATGAATAAATACGAAATAAGGTTCTTGCAGCTGATAGTGTGGATCTTGCATATACGCCTACCCTGGGGAAAAATCTCAGTAAGTCTGGTAATTGTCATAATTTTAATTAGATTCTCCGGAAACAGCCCAACTAGGTGGCTTGAGCACATTGGAGACATTGCAGACATTGCAGCCGGCTGGGGACATTTAAGCCCACGTCCCATTCCCCCGAAGGGTGAAAGAGATCTGTTCGACTTTCAAATAGTCTGCCCAGATCACGCGAATCACAATGGGAGGCGCAAATCAAAAAGTCGGTAACTTGCATGTGCCACGCGATCGTGTCTTACATACTCTCCCCCCCTCAACGATATTTTCATACTTACGATACGTGTGTGTGGCAAAATTCTCCTACCTGTTGCGATCGCATGTGCTTGGATTGATGCAGCCCAGGCAAGAAAAGAGATGAGCGGGCGATCGTGTGAGGTGCTGCCTTAGTCTCCGTTACGGTGTGGGTAAAAAGGTAAGAAAGGTAAGAAAGGTGTTAAGATGGTAGAAGAAGAAGCATTTCATATTTTCTTGTATCGAAAATCAAATTCCGGGGATATACTGAGGCAGGGATGGGTAATTTTCCTTGGATTTAATTTGTGTGGAAGATGCTAGTTTAGCGCATTAGCACTTCTTTTTAGATATTTGGAAAAAGTAGTAGAACATTTTTAAAAACTCTTAGGCACAACACCACTGTCGATGGATCTTTCATCTCGTTGCACTTGAGCTCCAGCATACATGCCAAAAAATGTGCTGCAAAATGTGCTAAAATCTAGCACCCCTTTACGTTTTAGAGTGGCATACCAAGGCAACCGTCTTACGTTTTGTGCCACCCCTACCATTTAACTTGAATGAATTCTTCAAGACCACTGGAGAAAAAAAGTGATCAGTTGTCTTGAGGTGACCGTCCGAGGTAAACAAAATTTGCTTTTTAGCAGCAGCGGCACCAGACGAGCCATCAGAAGCATTAAAATCGAGTTAAAGGTGTTTTCAAATAAAACAAAGTGGCTTCACAATAAAATAATACTCTTGTTTATTTTACGTGGATCTTTTTGATTACCGTCTCTCATCGCAGCGATTGTTTTAATTCTTGTAAACTTTGTGTGGCTCCCATTTGAGTAAACCAGAACAAAAAAAAAACTGTTTAAATGTTTATGTTTTTCTGTGCCGCGCGCGGCGGGTTATGATCGTGTTGAAAATTTAAAAAAAAAAAACATAAGAAAAAAAAGAGGCAAATTATAATCTTACGTTGTGCCCCTTTAAAACGCGAATAGACTGGAAAGAAGGTGGGAAAGAGGTGAACAATAAAAGAAAACAATTGAAAAGAAAATATCCTGGTGAAGAACTAGAACAGAACGATCGGTAGAGGGGGTTTCTCCTCTGTGAGAGGTGAAGAGTAGAGCACCCAAACGACACCTGTGCTACATGATTCTATTGAGAAGGGAAACAAACTTTTCACATTGTGCAAAATTGTGTTAAATATTTTTTTTTTTTATTTTGTGTGTTGGAGGAAGTGATCGTTTTTTTTTCCAGTGGCCAAACTCTACATGTTTTTATTTTTGATGACAAAAAATTTTCATTTCGAGGAAAAACGAACGATTGAGTGAACCAAATTTGGAACTACATACGTACAAAAAAAAATGTAAGTTAAGTTTACTTAGATAAAAAAAAAATAAAAAAATAGAAGTAAGTAGACCAAACCATTCACTTGCAAAATCCCATTAAAAAAAAAAGCAGGCAGCACTCAAGTGCTTAAGGGTACGTTAACAAAAATTTCTTGGAGATTTCATAGACACCTGCGGTGCCCTGGTGCTGTGATTATTGCTGCAAATATGGGCCCCTTAGGCCAAAGCATGTTCAGCAGGTGAATGATAAAGTCCCTCCCACCCAACGTTATTTTTGTAATTTTTTTTCCGGTTAATTTTCTTGGAATAAACTTTACTAATTAGCATATCTCGCCACTGGGGACGGATAAATTATGAAATTCTCTGTCTTGACCGACCCAGTTACGGACGGGTATGGCGCTCTTTTTATTTAGCTTAGAATTATGTTTAACTGTTTCGAAATTTTATTTGTACATATATGCGGCAGCACCCCACTTATGTCACCAATGCAAAAAATATTGCGCTCTAACGTCGAGAACTTCCCATTTTCACATTCTTGCGATGGAACGCATAGTAAGGCTTTGGAGATTAATATTAAACAAATTAGCAAATTAGTTAGAGTAAAATAACATAAGCACACTTTTTGAGCACCAACGGCTAGAAGACTGTCTGTGTGTTTCCGTTTTCATATTTTGGCGGCAAAATGCATAATAGGGAATTGGAAGGAAATTAAAATTCAATTACAGATGGTTAGAAAAAAATAATGTTTGGAACCGATTAGGGCTGCAACCCCACTTCTGAATATTTACCAAAAAAAAAAACAACTCTAGCCCTCTGTGGACAACGTCATGCCTACCTACTAGCATACTAGCAACACAGATCGTCCGTTGCCTTCTTAACCGTGGCGGAGGCATTGCATGGGATTTTTATTATACCTAAGGCCAATGGAGTCACACAATATCACAGGTGGCTTTCTTCGCACATAAAACACCCTTTTCTGTCACTCAGGCAATTTTAATTTTTATTTATTAATTTTGTTTGTTTTTTTTTGTTTCACCAAACGAGAAGAATTAAATAATTTTTTTCCACAGATACGATACTCTCCCAAGAAGCCCACAATTCATTCAAACGGGTGTTTGCTTTTAGCATAGAGAGAGGGGCAAGGGGGAGCTGAGAAAGTACAATCCACAGCATCACAAATAGTGACTGGTGGTGCATCTGATGAAAAATTGTATCTTCATCTTAGCATTTGTCTCCCACAGAAAATTGGATGCATTCGGTGACTGGGTGCACCTACCGCTGAATTTTATTGCACTCATGTGACTGAGTAGAGCGAGTAATTTTTTTTTTTGTGTTTTCAAATTGTCACAAATAAATAAAACAAGAAAACAAATGAAGCGAATTGCTCGTTTTATTCAGGTGATATTTCCACAAATTTTTCTTACCCAACAATTGCTGGGAAATTTTTCATGAAAGGGGACAGGGGACATGTTCAGGTGTACTCGCCTCGCCTCGTTTCCTCACACTCTGCTCGTATATCATTCCGTGGAAGCTTTTCGTTGTTTTTTTTTCCTTCTGTTTTCTCTCTTTCGAGTGTGCCAGGCAAAAATACAAAAAGGCAAAATTGGCGAAAGCAAAGAATTTTGTCTTGAATTTACAGAGCGCTTTGATGGATGAACCAATTGATTGCGCAACAAGGTGTCCAATCGTCCAGCACCATACCTGTGCGGCAAGCCAGTCTTTTTAGAGCGATTTTCTGCCCTGCCCCGCCTCGCTCCCCCTTAGCACTTTAGTTACCTGTCCGAGCGATAGGTACCCAACTATGCGGTAAAAGTTTTTCTTTTCTCAGCTTCCTGCGTTGTTTTTGTAATTTATTTTTTTAATTTTACAAAGGAATTTTAGGAAGACACAATTAAGCCATAATTTCCAGCTGCTGGACGGGCTAGGCGAGGGGTGGGGGGCTTTGGAGAGCATCAAATATTTTCCCGGAAGTGTTGCCTAAAGTTGACTCCCAAAGAAATTTATTGCCTTATTTTATTCGCACTGGGCGATTTCATTTTTATTTTTTTTTTCCATGAATGAGAAGTTTGAGACGAGGAAATACAAAAAACCCATTTAAGTAATAAAAATGTGCAAAAATGGGACGTTGCATAACTCGAGCTGCGTAACCAATTCTTCCAGTTTTAGCAAATTTTTTTTTTTACTCTTTCTTCATTTTTTTTTGTTTTTTTTTTTTAAATTAATACGGGGCGAAGTTTTTGCAATGGAAGTGGCAAAATTCAAAATATGGTATTAGGGAAAAAACGACCGGACTGTTAATATTTTTGGTTTCTGGTCACCAGCAGAAGTGGGATGGCAGGAGCTGATACAGGACGAAAAAAAATAACAAAATTAAAATAGAAATTTCAGCTTTTACCGATGCATTTTTGCAAAGAGCGGCAGAAATGTGTCGTTTTCGTTTCATTTCGAAGACAAAGTAAAAATTAGGCAGTCGCCTGGTGGTACACAGCACACACCATGATTGTGGGAAAAAACAAAGAGAAGACTTAAATTGCTAATTCACCTGAGCGTTGTAAGTTTGTAAAAAAAAAAAAACAAAAAAAGGCGCGACAGGTAGGTAAGTGAAAAGGGCGGCAGAGTGAAGGGGCTACTGTTCCATTAAGGTGCTCGATGCAAATTAGGTGAACAGTAAATTTGCTTAAAAGAAGAAAAAAAAGAAAAGAAACAAATCATTTGCTCTTCGTCCCCTCTTACGCCGAAGAATTTTACACAACCTCTTGCAGACATTCTTTTGTTTGCCAATGAAAAGTAAACAAATCGGGTAAAACCGACCCGACACCTTGGAAATTTTGTCCAGCATTTTTTTTTTTCGTGTAACCACGATTTTCGCCTGTTACTGTTTATTCATTCAATTTCTTCTTTTGCGACGATGATGGCGAAGATGAGCCTGACCCAACATAGCCGTTTCCTCCGATGGAAGCTTTGTAAACTTTCTTTCATTTAAATTTGGTTTTTTTTTTTGTTGTGTACTTTGTTGGAGATGGGAAAATACACAAAATAATAGGCGGGACATTGAAATTGTTTAAAAGGCAAACAAATATCGCGTAACATGTTTACTTTTCGTTTCCGCTAAGAAGGAGCGAAATGAAGTTCTGAAAATGCCCGTCTGACCGTCTGTACGGATGTAAGCACGAACAACTCCCGGACGGCTTATACGATTGGGCTGAAATTTTTTACATTTGCTTTAAAGCATAAATTTCAAGATCCCAATAAAAATTTGCAGCTGTTACATGAACACAATTTCCCAAAAAAAGTGAAGTGTTTCCCCTTCCCCGATCACTTTCAACAGATTGTTCTGAAAATCTGCACTAGGGGGTTTTCGGGGTCGCTGATTTTTTTTTTTTTTTTGATAACTACAATAATCGTTGTTTTTTGTCTTTTAATTTTTTTCCAGCACCAGCAACAGCATAATGCCGCTTTCCTGAAGAACATCCAAATGTAAAATTCAAATGAACTTAAAGGTAAGTTGAACGTGCAAAAAATTTCCCAAATTTTATTCTATCTCACGCGATTAGGCTTCCGTGTAATGTAAAAATTCTAAAAAAAAAAAAAATTGTGTCCCAATGCTACCATTTTGATCAATTGCACAAATACTCGTATAGTGTGAATCTGGACTAAATCGGGCCATTGGTTTAGAAGTTAGATTCTGGCGCCACCTACTGGAATGTTTATCAAAATAAATTATAGCCCATGTTACTCCCGAATAGTGTGGCTTTCCAATAGTGAATGAATTTTTAAAATCGGTTCAGTAGTTCCAGAGATTACACCGAACAAACAAACAAAATTTTATTAGGAGGGTGTACTTGTGAAGCGATCACACGCGACTTTGTGGGGGGCACGAAATGTACTCCGCGGGGTTAGAAAAAAAAAGACAAGCAAAGCATTTTACATTTTTCGCATGTTTTACGCTGTTTCACCGTACACCTGATTTTGCTCACCAGAATAGAAATTGAATGTATTATAATTTCTTTCATTGGCCAATTGCCCGGCAGTCGCTAGTTTACCTCACCGTCCGATCGATTTGTGCTGCATCGGTGGCCAGAGAAATTTATTTCACATGCGAATAAATTGCAACAACCTACATATGGAGGTTTAGAAGATGCTGAAGTGCAATTAAATTATTTCTTTCCATTCATTTGAAAATTATGTAAAACAGGCAGTCGGAAAAATTGCAATTTACCTTTAGGGATGCTGGGTGACCTTAAAAATCAATTTCTAGTCATATTTATCGAATATTATGATTTTAACAATTCTATGAAGAGGGACGAGAGGTATTAAAAATTGGAAAGATACTCCCGGGATACCAAAGTGGCTAAAGAAAGTAAATTTGCAATTTTCTCGTGTGCGCAACACTTGCGGAGTGAAAGTAAAAGAGGCAAACAACGTATTTACCCGCGACATAACGTCCTCGTTTTGTATACTCGGTAGATATAGTCAGAGTCCGCCAATGGACAAATAAAGTGGGTTTCCTTTCTCTGGCCCAATGTATGGGGACAAACGTGGCGCCCCATTCACATTCGTCGCAGATGTGAATACAAAATTAATTCAGATAAAACGTGGAGCGACTATTTTACTCCTTATGGCTCTGGGTGAAGCGCCCGTGAAAAGTTGGACACCGACAATCGACATAAACAATTTTATGAAGAAGAGTATAAATTTGTTTAACCTTATGACCAAAGCTTATATTATCGTTCATAAAAAAATGTTTCAATGGATGGGCCGACGGATTAAGAAGGGGGGAGGGGGGCAAATCATGATTTTTAGGTTTGTCAGAGTATAATGCACCTTCCCTGAAAATATTGTCCACCAACTCGGCACACTTCATCTTTTGCGGTCAATTTTCCGCCTTAATGGGCTCAAATCGGAACCATTTATGACCACTTTTTGCGCCCATTTTGCAACTTTGCGGCTCTGTACAGGCTTAACCTTTTGCAATGGCAAATGTTGTCCTCTACAGCTTTTGTATGGATATAATTTTTATTGCGAGTTACTTAAAACGAGATAAATGCAAAAAGCAAATTGTGGTCATAATTTTTTAACCATTTTCGCGCTATAACTTAAAAAGTATTAACTTTGGGAAAAAGATTGTTATAACTAAATTTGTAGAGAATTTCGACGTCTACTAAAATATGGTAAAAGTTTTCCTGTAGCATGTCTAGAAGATGAGATATTTACAATTTCCCCTACAACCTTAGGCCATCGATCTGCCCAGGCACACAAGAATTTTTTTAATTGTCGTTGGTGTGAGCACTTAACAGTTAAAATGCTAAAATTCATTTCATCCTGTTGCCCGATAGGCTTAGGCTTTTTTGCACAGTCACCACTTTGAAGCCACACGAGCAAAATTTTAATGTGAAAAATGAAAGTTACTAGACGGGACAAGTGAACGGCGGCGACAGTTTGTGAGGCATTTGCGGCGGGTGATCGGGAGGGAAGGGGGGGGCTACCACCGTTACCGGTAAAATTGTCTCATAATTTAACTAGCCAGTTATTTGCCCCCGTACCCACCACCTCTTTAGTTAATTGGCCCCGCATAATGTGCGGATCTGAGAAATTTATAGCAACCAGAGGTGGTACACTGCAGATCGGTCAGCTGATGGTCAATCGGCATAAACTGGAAAGGCTCTCTTTACCCACAAGCAATAAAACTTGTACCGATGCGACGGTGGCGGCGACGGTGGTGGTCGACGTACGAGGTGAAACTTTCGATTTTACAAAAATAACTGTCACTTTTACCTTTTAGAGGTTGGTACGTCTCAGGTTATTAGATATACAGACCTGTGGGGTGTTTTGAGGTACCTGGCTTTTGTCGGGTACCCCTGAAATCACCTCTTTGTGATGATCAGCCCAAAATATGTGTTCAGACGTACCCCCTGCGACCACCACCTGCAGATTACCCCTAATGAGGCAGAAGTAGAAAAGAAAATTGTTTTTTATTTTTTCTTTGACCTCCTTCCGATACAATTTAGCGATTTGTTCCACGAACAGTTTTTTTTTACCCACAAATGCCTGTGAATCACGTGTAGTGCTCTCACATTCCACTGGAGAACTTTTCCTGTACATACCACATACCCCCCCACAATTTTATCTGATTTACCTGAAGATTGCTTTTCTGTCTGCGCCATGTCCAGTAACATGTACGTTAAACTGTGCCTGCGCCGCCGTTCACGAGGCGTCCGCCCAAAACATTTAAAAATAAATTAAAAGAGAAGCGGCTCATTGACCCACCTTTTTTTTCTGCTGTTTTTAATGTCCGCCCCGGCAGAGGGGAGTCAGCGGAACCGGTCTCAAAATTCATTAAATGAGAGAACTAAAGGAAAAATAAAAAAAAAAACAATCAAAAAACGCTAAAAGTTGTAAATTTCGCGTATCCGTATCTCTTAGGTGATCTCAATGAGTAGGTACGCGGGAAAGGGGATTTTGAGAATACAAAAAAAAAACAAGTTACGATTTTTATCGATTTAATTCATTTACACCTGTTTGCATAGCAGCGATACCTGTTCAGGGTAACTGAATCTTTAGTAGGATCACTTTCATGGGTCCGGGCTCCATCTCTTCTCTCTTCCCCCGCATCTGTGTGTCGCAGCGTCGACCCATCTCCGGGGAGTTGCCTTGGTGAAAATGATGTGTAAAAGAAAACACAAACCCACAGCCAGTCTGCATACCGTGCCCCTTTCTCACCTGACGTAAGCATATGATGCCGGTGAAACATTCACCTTGATTTTTATTAACATATCTTTAGTCTGTTTATTTTTATTTTTATTTTTTTTTTTGCTCGTCTTTAACGTTTATTGCACTCATGCAGGTGTGCAGCTCGAAAATCGATCTCCTCATTATGCAGTCGGACAGAAAGTATTTTTTTTTCACATATCACCGAAAATATCCCATTCGATCCGTGCCCCTTTTGGCTTATGGCTTTTGTCATAACAGTAGGTTCAACCTCTTCCGATGATAATTTATCATTTTATAGGGTCTAGCTCTCTTTTTTCTTCTTCTTCTTTTTTTGTTTGCTGCTGCTTGGCACTGATGCTGTTATCTAACTGGATCCAAGCGGTGATTCTTGTTTATGGCCCATCACGGTCACATATCATCAAAATGCCAAGGGAAATTTTTTCGATAAAACTCAATAATTCGATTCGTGTCTTTTGTTCTTTTTTTTTGTTTCCCCCAAAAATTTTTTTGGGTTACAGAAGTGACATCATTAAGAATTGAAAAAAAAAAATTTGTGTCAGATGTGGGATTCTTATTCGGTCACCATATAGATCAGAATTTTTTTTGGGAATTTTTTTACGACCCTTCATGTCTTTTGAGATAATTTAATTTGCTTGTTTTGCATATTAAAAAGAGGCACACTGATTCACACCTGTTCCAGGTCACACTGATTGGATCTTTTAATTTTAAACATATGTTTAAGGAGAAGGGGCAGGAGAAGGGGGGTGTCCCACAGCACTTTGTAAAATATTAATCGGATCGATCTTAATTTAGCAGGAGGTTGTAAAAATCGAATCATGGGAAATTCTGGGAGTATTCACAACATAGCAGCCGATCACGAAAATTTGCATCCATACCTCCAGCACAGCCAGACCCACCTAGGAGAGCATCAGCCACTGAAATGGACCCAATCGTATCCCCGGGATAGCACCCATGCGCAGCAACATCAGCTCCATCACCACCCCCACCAGCAACAGCAACAACAACACCAACAGCAGCACCAGCAGGCGCATGTTAAAGTTCTTCCCGATTTAAATGAGGGACCTCGTCTCCGTTTTACAGCAAATGGAGCAATACTACAGTCGGGTGGGACAATAAGTGGCCGAAAGGAGTCCCTACCCCAACCGCCGCTACTGCAGAGGTCGAAAACATCAATTCACTACAATTTAGGTAATCGTCACAGTTCGGATGGTTTTAATCGCACCCCCGACGATTTGGGGGGTCCAATGCATGACCGGGGGGATGCAAAGGAATTGGCGTACAAACGATTCGGCTCCGAGCCCGATTTACGTACGAATGGGGATGACGACAATTCGGCCCTTAGTGTGACGAAAATTTCAAAATCGAAAATGGTGAAAAATAAAAAGAGGAGAACTGCACCACCCCCGCCACGGGTGAGTTTTTTTATTTTTATTTTTATTTTTATTTTTATTTTTATTTTTATTTTTATTTTTATTTTTATTTTTATTTTTATTTTTATTTTTATTTTTATTTTTATTTTTATTTTTATTTTTATTTTTATTTTTATTTTTATTTTTATTTTTATTTTTATTTTTATTTTTATTTTTATTTTTATTTTTATTTTTATTTTTATTTTTATTTTTATTTTTATTTTTATTTTTATTTTTATTTTTATTTTTATTTTTATTTTTATTTTTATTTTTATTTTTATTTTTATTTTTATTTTTATTTATTTTTATTTTTATTTTTATTTTTTATTAATTTGTTTTTTGTTTTTTTTTCTCGGGGGGGCATTTCTCAGGATCAACGTCCAGCTGAGGGGGAATACAATCTCACACCGAACAGTGGACACCAGAAAAAGTTGCGCCTCTTCAAAACAAAGACTGAATCGCGAAAAGCCTCCGTGCAGACAAAATTGGCTGCCGAAGCATCGGATTTGCACTTTAAGCGGTCCACCCTCGGTGCGACTGATCAACAAATTGGAGGTGTGTTAAATTAAACAAAAAAAATTTTCCTCATTTTACCAAAAAAAAAAAAATTTCAGCAGAACCACCCCGTCGAAACATGCAATACCTGCCCCCACCAGAGCCGCGAGAGTCACCCCCGAAGAAGCCACTGCAGCATACAATGGACAGTGGCTGGCAGGAGTCAAAGGTGAAGGTGTTACCGATGCCAATGCCACCAACGGCATTCCGTCGCGAGAAATCATTTGATGCCAGCCTTCTGACGAGCCACAAGCAGTCGATAGCTGAGGAGGTGGGGCCGGTTAAAAATGCCCGAGAGAGGCAGAGACTATCCCCCGGTAGGGCCACCCACAGTCCTGCGGTTGAGAAACGATCAGCTTCCCGGCAGATGTCGGCCGATTTGGAACGCCCTCTGAGAAAATCGGCTGCTGAGAGTGGGAAGAGGGCAGCAATGCGAAAATACTCCCAGCCGGCACAGCTCCGCAGTACCGACTTCAAAAAGGAACTGGAGGAGGCGACTAAGCGGCGCTCGATGATCGTGCAGAGTTTGGATAAAGAGAATGACGATGGCCGTTTGCGGCAGGGGGGACAGACCGTTCCGGTGGCTAAGGCAAGGGTAGCAAGGACAAAGGGTGATAAGCCGGGTACAGAACCGCCTGTGGAACCAAAGAGGCGAATCGAATCAAAAATTCCCCAACTGACAAAAACCTTCTATTTCGGAATGGATGGGAAAAGGGACACTGGGACAGCCAGAAAGGACCCAGACGACTTTGGGAAGGTCCAAATGGACGTTATCGATGAATTTGCCAAAAATATTTTGACCAATAGAAGACAGCAAAGGGCTGGCGGGTATGAGTCATCCGAATCGGCCTTATCCAGCGAAGAGGGCTACCCAATGGCTGGAATGACCGCCGGGTATGAGGAGAACTCGGACGGTGGTGGGATTCATGTTCATGTTAGGCCTACACTTCCCCGCCGGCAGCTGGAAATACCCAGATTCAGTCCAGCCGCTGCATGGAGGATGCTAAACGATGAACAAAAGGATGCTGTTTTTTTTGGCCGGGGGGGCACAAACCTGTTCGCGAGCGATATGGCCGTTGAACCGAAACAGCCGCTTGAGGAACGCATCCAGAGGATATACAGGGAGCCGAATCCCCTCTATCCGGACAATAAAAGCGGTGATAGTGGTATTTCTGGGGATGCTGGACTACCCGAAAGGACGGACAGTCCGAGGCAAAATTTTGTCAATGCCGTTGAACAGGAGAACGAGCGTCAAGCAAAAGTTGGTCCATTTTTGAAACCTTGGATACCTCAGCAGGACCTTGACGAGGACACCAGCTCGGATGGTGGGGATGTTACAAAAATTGACGACACCAACAAGTTTTCTAGTCGTGGGCACGTTTTTAGCCTGTCCCTGCCCCGGGAGAGTCACATGTCGGCGTATGATGAAAAGGTAGGCTTTTCCTCTGATCCCAATTTACCGCAATTTAGCAAATTTTTTCGAATAATTCTGACACATTTAGGACAAGCCGGGATTTAGTAGCTTACAGAAGCTAAAGAAGACCGTCTCGAACGCCCTGTTCAGCGCACAGGACCGAATTACAAGCTATCGCAGCGACAATTGGCTGCTCAGTCGTTCGGCGCCGAATTCAATTGAAAATACACAAATGTTACCTGGCAACAGTGGACAGCATCAGTTATCTGCTGCTGATGGGGGGGATGGAGGGGAACATCAGCAGATTGTGGCAATACAGCCGTCCTCGTTCAGCTATTTTACGGGGGGTAAGCATGTCATGTACCTGCCCAATCATCCAATCGGGGAGGTTTCGGACCAGCCACATTTTGATCGAATCGATGGGGAGGGCAGCGGACGGAGTAAGTTTTGTGAGGGGGATGCTGTTGGCAAAAATAAGGACAGAAAATATTCATCCCATAATAGGGCGGGGCAAGTTAATGGCGGTGGAAAGGAGAGGGAGAGCTTACAGGACGTGATACCAAAAGTTAAGGTGAGCGGGCAAAATTCCCAAAATTTCAAAAATCCAAAATGTCAAAAATTCAAAATGTCAAAAATTCAAAATGTCAAAAATTCAAAATGTCAAAAACCGAAAAATCCAAAATTTCCATTTTTATATGATTAAAATTTAACAGGAGGAAAGGACGGGATGTAAAGGGAATTCCAGTAAAAGTCGAGTGCATCGGTTCACCTTTCAGAGTACTGTCCGCCAAATTGAGAGGCGACGAATTGCTGATAAACTCTCCAAGGAGGCTGAAGAGAAGGAAGCACAACGACTTAGCGAGCTGGAGGCAATGAGAAAGTTAGTCTTGCTTTAATTTCCCCTTCTCTATAATCTTCTTTTTGTATTTTTTTTATTTTTTTTAATTTTTAAGAGTCGAAGAAGAATTTCAGAGAAAGCGAGCCCGTGAGAAGGCATCAATACGCCATCAGCTGAGGCTATTCTCTCTAGAAGAGAGCCAGTGCACTAGCCTACCAGTTGATTGGCAATTAATCGAATCGCAAAATCATCGTGCTGAGCCAGATGGTGCTGTATCGAGTCCAACCCCAAGTCCAACATCAAATGATGAACCGATCACGCAGGATAGTGATCATCACCATCAGCATCATCGAAAATTGCATAACCCTAACAACACTAACAAATTTCCAGCAACTGAGGTACTATCGGAATATCACACAATGCGCCGGGAATATCTCGACTATCGAAACGAGAAGAAATTTGAGTATCATCATCACCAAAACGAGCATCCGTCGATCGTTTGCAAGATACCGCCCAAAAATAGTGAGGTGTACAGTTACGATGATGTTGGCTATGGCGCCAACAATAGTGCAATTTTATTGGACAACTATCGGCGGGAATTTGCTCGAGGACGATCAATTTGCAGCTCAGATTCGGACCTATCAACGCCATCTGGTGACGGAATGACGGTGCAACGATCGCAGTATAGATGCCGGTAAGTAAACGACTGAGAGAGAGAGGGAGAGAGAGAGAGGGAGAGAGAGGGAGAGAGAGAGAGAGAGAGGGAGAGAGAGGGAGAGAGAGGGGGAGAGAGGGAGAAAGAGGGAGAGAGGGGGAGAGGGAGAGAGAGAGGGAGAGAGAGGTAGAGAGAGAGAGACAGCATAAGTATTTTTGCTGCAATTATGCTTAAATTATATTTCTCTGCTTATTAATCCAGCATAATACCTGAATAGATGTCGCTTTTGCTCGATAGTAAATAAAATGTGCTTACGCTTACCCATTGATGCTTCGGCTAATTTTTTATTGGTACGTATAAACCAATCGGCTTGCATTGCAATTGTGTGATTGATTGAGCGCATGTCATTCTTTTTATTTTCTCAAACAATATATTTACAAATTTTAAAATTTCCAGAAATAGATCACCAAGTCCCTCCCCATAGGGTGATTCAATTCAACCCGAAACGTTGCCACAGAAGCAGCAAATCTGGCGTGGGCTTGCAGATGATCCTACTGCACCAATTAATTATGTAAAAAAATGCTCTTGAGGTTTATCATTTTATTTAAAAAAAAAATATACAAAGTTTTATTTAATTCTGTTTATAGAAATGTTGTAGAAAATATAAGAAATATAAAAAAAATAATAATGAGCTGTTTTAACTGTTATGTGTCCGTGTAAAATAGTACATCGGGTTTGTGTATATGCTAAATACACGGACACGGATTATTCACCAAATACTTCAACCATTTCTGAATAAAACGGTTCAGTACACGGATAACATCCGTAATTGATCTTTTGTAGGGAGGAAGAATAATCAATTCCTGTACGCAAAGGACTGAATTTGAAGTGCTTCCTATCAATATCTTTATGAAGCAGTTAGGAAGTGAAAAATGTCTTGTCCCAATCATAGCCAGATAATTAAATAAATATTTCCTGCGAGACCAGGGACCGAAAGAGCTATAAGCTCTATATATGCTTCGCCTTTATGTCTATCTTCCAAAAAACTAAAGAAGGAGAAATTCAACAAATTTGCCAGTCATCTTCCGACGAAGCACACGGGCAGGAAATCGAAAAAGCTTTCTTCCTCATAATGACATGCCCTGGTTAGAAAGATAAGGAACGGAATATACGGGAGGAAAGCACTTTTAAGCTTTCATGCCTTCTTGTATGCTTCCGTTTCCCGCTGCGTACCTTTATGTACATTACCGTCAGAAACTTGAAAAACTTATTTATTTATATTCGAACCGAGTTAAGTTATGGTTTGTGTAGAGAATAAAAGCATTTTTGGATTTTCAAGTCTCAAAATTTGTCCGATAGATGGAGCATGTGTTGATTATGCAAATTTTGTAAACCAACCTTTTGGTGGGTTGTTGTGGGTGGTAACCATAGAAATACTAACTAAGCACGGAACGGCTGTATCGTGTATGAACCTTATACGTGAGCGACCACCTAAGGGGTGCTTCCTAGAGGAGAACAGCAACAGCGTTTATGAGGGAGAGCTAAATAAGAATCGGCGCAAGCGGGGCGCAAGCGGTGAATGGCAGCGTGTAAATAGATGTTAAAGGGGGCATAGACATTATGGAAAGAACTTCAGAAAATTTTGAATTGTGAGCCCCCTTCTCATTATGTCTACATATTTACGCCTGCACTGAGCGACCATACGAACACAGCCAATTCTAACACATCAGGGAATGCGGTACGCTAAATCTGGCTTACAGGCGTTCCGTGCTTAGTTCATATTTCCATGGTGGTAACCCAGCGGGGATAAATGTCAAGCGCTTCCCAAGAGCAGCGAGTTGGAAGCGCTTCTCGATCAAACGAGTCAAGGAAGCTTTAAAAGCTTTTTCTTTTAGCGCTTCCATGTCGAATCTCTTTATGCACTTCTAGAGCGCTTCCCTTTGCAAACATGCCCATGCTAAAAAGATACGAACGAGGGTAGGACACAGAAGCGCTTCGAGCTTCCAAACAAGCGCTGCAGCAGCCATTTTTGATCGCTTCCGATTCCCGCTGGGATTGTATCAAATTAACGCAGGCAAAAAGGTACAAGGCAATTTTTTTTGGGAACTCAATTACTATATTTTGTAGTAAGGTAGGTATTTTTTTTTTTTGGGAAAGAAGGTAAAATTAAAAACACAAAATGTCTTAATCGTTTTAACATTTTCCTTTGTCTTTTATTTTTGCTGGATTTTTATCACAAGAAAAAGAGCAAAGCTGGGCAAAATATGCGTTTCTCCTTTTGATTAACAGTTAATTGGCTTTTGTTTGTTTTTGTTTCTTTCTAACATCATTACATTTTAGCTGCTGCTTTCTCTTATTATTTTTGTTTTTTTTTTTACATCCTATGGACAAATCGACATTTAAGTACAATTCTTAATTTAAAGTAGTAAAAACTACGGACATATTGCAATTTCCCTTTTGTAATTGCAACAAACAAACAAAAAATTTCCCTTTTGTGTGTACCTAAAATTTGCTGCTCTAGCACAAGTGTAACAACGTTGTTTAGCTTATTGCCATTTTTTTAAAAGACCTAGGGAAGCCGCGATTTATTGCGTTTGTTTGTTTTTATTGTTTTCATTTCGCTCCCTGGCAAACTAGTTAACGGCAATTATATAGCTTTTTGTCAGAAAATGTTTTTTTTTAATTTTTAGGCCGATGAAAGGATAGTCCTCTTGAAACAAGAACCACCTACTCTTCTTAATTGCTCTTTAGTAAATACTTACATCACCGACCAACATTATGACATGCAGTACGCTGTCTGCGGGATATTAAAGGGCGTTTTGTATTCGTTTACGTTATTACGGTTTACGTTTTTAAAAAAATTATTTTATGCTACTTACGTAAGTACTTGAGACACTTTAACCGAACTACAACAATAATACAAGCCACGCACGAATGAGAGCGGAGGTGCGTCAACCGGGTGAAAGGAAAACAACGATCAGCCGAATCACAAAATGGTGCGACACGTTAGAGATTTTAATGTTTCGCCGTCGGAACTCAAATCGTAGAGCAAGGGGAGGGAAGGGACACATGTTTTTATTCGTAGACCGAAATCAGAAAAATACTTGGCAAAATGAGCGCGTACCGTATTTTTAAAAGAATTGACAGGTAGGTAGTAGCGTTGTCTATCGAAAGCATATTACAAAAAAAATCATTAGGGAACCTACCGTTAATTTAACCCTAAGCCGTATGCATTACCTTAGCTCTAAGAAAATTACGTGGCTTTAAGTTAACTGGTTCGATAGTATAATAAAAAAATATATATAAGAAAAAGGGAAATATTTAATCACACGACGAGTGGGTCAAACTGCGCGATAGAGGCCGATAGAGTGAACGAGAGTGGGCGATAGAGTGGGTGAGAGACAAAATGACTACTGACTGATCAATTCACATCCACTCTATAGGGCACTCTCGTCTACTCTTGTCTACTCTCGTCTACTATCGTCTACTCTCGTCTATTCTCGTCCACTGTCGTCTATTCTCGTCTATTCTCGTCTACTCTCGTCCACTCTCGTCCACTCTCGTCCACTCTCGTCCACTCTCGTCCACTCTCGTCTACTCTCGTCTACTCTCGTCTACACTCGTCTATTCTCGTCTACTCTCGTCCAGTCTCGTCCACTCTCGTCCACTCTCGTCCACTCTCGTCCCCTGTCGTCCACTCTCGTCTACTCTCATCCACTCGCCGTGTGAATAAACTCTTCCATGACAAAACGCCTCTCATTTTAAGTCAATGATTTAATATTTTAATTTTCAAAGTCATTTTTAAGGATCTACTGCGTTTGAGCGTACCTATCACATTCAGGCGGCCGACTGTCAATAAGAACCTAATCAGCAGCTCCCACAGCGAAATGCATGTCTCGATCGGTATACCTCTACAATACTTAATTCGTATTTATGTAACAACTTTAAATTTATCAAACTAATTTTCCATTTTTATTTTTATTTTTTTCGTGTTTTTCTCTTTCTTTGCTGTTAAACTTTTAAATATTTTTTTCCCTCTGTGGGCTCATCTGTTTCTCCTCAACTCTCTTTCGGCGCTTATTAAGGAGCGCATTATTCGAATGGTCAAGAGCTTTGATGTGCATCTGCAATTTTAAGGCCGGTACAAATTAAAAACAAACGAGTCTTACCTCTTCTATTTTTTTTTTTTCGTTTTTTTTTTGTTGTTGCAAAAAAGCTAAAAATACCTGATCATAGTCTACTCGCATTGTTGCTAACGATCGCGTCATTTCCTCCTGCACTTCTGGCCATGTCTCACCGCCTTCCTTTAAAACTCGCCCCGTATGGAGTGGTGTTTGCGGCACAGTTGTGTATTGCTTTAATTTTTTTTTAAATTTGATTTTTTTTTACATATTTTTTTATTTATATTTTTATTTGTAAATTACCGCAATCCACTTGTTTCTCATGACTTCCTCAATGATAAGTCGCTTATTTGGGTCGACAATGAGCATACCCTTAATAAGGTCCTTGGCAGACTGACTAACATTTTTCCATTCTGGATTTGGAAAATCATACTGTCCCGTACTAATGCGCTTTTTCATGCCCGGCGAAATCGCTAAACCGTGATTGCTGTAGAATGGCGGAAAACCGCATAAAAGGATGTACATGATCACCCCCAGTGACCAAATATCGCAACTTTTATCATATTTCTCAGGTCCCAGGACTTCTGGTGCTGTTGATAAAATTTATCATCGTACATTGCCCCAAAACCATTTACTGTGTATTACGGAAAAAAATTGTGAAGTCATATTTTCACTCACCAACGTAATAGGGTGTGTAGCATGGCGTCTGCAGAGTATCTTTTACGAATGTCTCCTTTGCAAAACCAAAGTCTGTCAATTTAAGTATTGCATTCGCATGTGGTGTTGTGTATAGTAAGTTTTCTGGCTTTAAATCACGATGAGCAATATTCATACTGTGCAAGTAGTGTACCGCAACGCATATTTCGTGCATTATTTGAGCAGCCTCTGTTTGTAAAAAAAACAAACAAACAATTATTAGAAGAAGACCTAGAAACCGAATCCATCACGCCAACATTTTGAGATATTTGAAGTTTTTTTGGGTTACTTTTGAGGTTATGTACAGAACGCACAAAACTACTATACTATATGTATAATGTAGTCCAACTCTTCTCCTTTAAAACGAGCTATCGAGTGGTCATCTACGATTTTTCCACGCAAAGTTATGCTCATTTCAATGTCTAAATTCGAATTCTTCACCAACGTCCCCAAAAACCCATGTGTATATGTTAGTTTTCAGTCTAGGTTTTGCGGGGTTATATTTCAAAGTAAACAGGTCAAATGCGAATGCTCATGAGGATTTCGTGATGTAATATCAAAACGACTATAACTTTGCGAGAAAAAGGCAGCAAGGCAGCAAGTCAGCGCAGCAATCGTACGAACCCACAGTTGCCTTGTTTTTTTTTCCCCTATCTTGAAATTCATTCTGCACAACAGCACATACCCACACGAAAAGCATGCTGCCACGTCGAGCTCACCGATTGCTGTCACGCATGTGGAGGCATCACTGTGGAGCTCTCACAAAATTTCATCGCGTTTTGCTTGTTATCTATTTTTTAAATAATTTTAATCATCCAACTTGCCCGGAAGGAGATAAATCAAGCCGAACAATGGGCGCTGCACGACTTTATATTATAGAAATAAATAAAAAGAGTACCTCGTTCAGTGAAAGCACCATCTTGTCTGTCCTGTATCCTCTGAAAGAGCTCTCCACCCTCCATGCTGAAAATAACAACAAAACAAAAACCAAATTGCAATTTACTGAAACTTTTAGAAATAAAATCCAATCGCACACTTACCATTCCATGACAACAAGCAAACATTTATTGCCACTGTAGCTGTTCTCGTAAACGTCTATTATGTTAACAATATTCTGGCAACCGCTAACTCGCCAGTGCAGGTCAACCTCTCTTCTCGCTTTTGGATTGTCCAGAAGGACCTGGAAATAAAGGGGTAAAGTGGATTAAAATAAATTAGAACAAAATTGTGATAAACGAATAAAAATTAAAAAGGGTTTAATATTTAGAAGTGGACCTCCAGCCCTAATCCAGGACTATACTTGATTGGGGGAAGTTGTTTTTTGTTTTGACTGATTATTTTCCTTTTACAAAATATTCTACGGACTGAAATTTGCCTTATACACTTTAAATAAAATTTAAAAAAACAACACACCCACAAAAAACTCTTCCCCCGTGCTCCGAAAGGAATAAAAGCAAAACAAGTTCCAATTGAAATTGTTGTTAACTCGTTTGCCAATCATCTGTCCAAATCTCAAGTTGCTAAAATTTTGAGAGCATTTTATTTCTCAATTTCAATTCTCACCTTAAGGGCATATTTATGCCCAAAACGTTTGCTCGTGCACTGCACAACTTTTCCATTGATGCCCAATCCAAGGACAGTGGCAGATATAACGTAGTCATCCGTTATAGGTGTTATTTTAGGAACTCTGATTGTAACAGATGGTATCCCCGGCGGATGCACCATACCACTCTTTACCTTTGGATCATTCATTTTAAACATCGTGATGGCTCACCACTCAATCACACAAAGTTCTGCTCACACCTTTCAATAAATTTTAATTACAAAAAAAAAAAAAAAAAAATAAAAAAAAAATACAACAGAGTACGAAAATTTGGAAAAAAACAAATGTTTGCTCGTCCAACCGGCTGCAGGTCTGCGTGCTCGCTTGCTTTTGGCGATAATAGAAATTGAATTGCGGCAGCGGACAGGCAGTCGTAAAATTTCTGCGGTATCACTTCATTTATTAATTTGATTTATTCACGCAGCAAGTAAAATTAATCACTCTCCCGCTCTCTTATCAGTGGGGAATCGCTTTAATCATTTATTTTATTTTTATTTTATTTTTTTTGTATTGCTGTCGGTCGTTTTATTTTCTCGTTTTGCCCTAAGTAACGAGGCGTAGCGGCAGTATGCTAAATAAGTAGATAAGAATATGTGCGGACCAGGTGAGCGTGAAATCAACAGGTAACACCTCGTGCTGTTGGTATGCTCGCCGCTGTCTCTGTGCTCTTTTCAGATTTCCGATAGTCAGCCCCAGGGCGATATATCTGCGGTCTCGCTTACTTCTCAACAAGTCACACCACAATGAACCCGAATTTCTTGGAATTTCATTTATTTTCAGCTAACTTCCTTTAATGCTGTCTTATTTGGAAAATCCCTGACGTCATTTTTCATCTCTTGTTCAAGAAACAGAAGAGGAACAAAATAAAATACAAAACAGGCGCTTCCTGGGAACTTTTGTTGATTATTCTGTTTCACGGAAAAATTCCTCGTCGTCAATAATTTTTAGGGTAAAGATGACTTTTAGGTTTCCCTTTAAAATAGGGTAAATGTCCAGGTAAAAACTCGGCGGCCTCACTGGGTGAATTATAATTTTAAAAATAATCTCGTTACCTGCTCAGGTAGACGGGGGTACTGTTTGCGGTTTAGTATAAACTCATGTACCTGGCGCTCAAAAAATGCCTTTTTCCCCTTTTTTTGTTTTTGTACAATTCCATACAATTAAATGAAAATTCCCAGGAACAATAAAACCGCCTGCAAGACGGTTCAGTGAGCATCAGCTGTCTTCTTCAATTTTCTTGTATAAAAAAAAATAAAAAAATAAAAAAAAAATTGTATCGCACTTCTATTTTACATAATTAAAAAAAAGCTCTCGGTAATTTCATTCATGTGCAGCTAAAACAAACGAGAACTGTATGCGTCCACAGGTACCTCACAGGATAAATTTGATTCTTCGATTTTCATTGATTTCGAAAAACAACAGAAAACAGCAAAAATTTCACATCAGATTTTGTTACAAAAAAAAAAAAAAACACTCCAGAAATATGTTTGTAATTAACGAAAAAAAAAAACATACACTTTATGCGGGAACGTGTAATTGTGCAAATGAGATAAAAACAAATTTTTCTTTTCTGACTGTGTACAGATAATTTGAATCGAAAATAAATAGAGGGAAATAAGAGGAGAAATGTAATGTTATTCGGAAAAGTGAGTAATCCCTATCTGACCCAGCAGCAAATTGTCAAAAGACTGTTTCCGTGTTGGTGACCATAGCATGCTCAAATAATATCATACCTGGGCCTGACCGTGCCTCGTGTTATCGTAAAACGGGAAATTTATTGCCGAAATTCGAAGAAACTGTTGTTTCGAAATTGGTCCGCTATTTTCGAACACAGCCATTATGAGGAATCTCCCTCCATTTGAATTTTAAAATTGACATGCTGGAGTTCGATTTCATTCACGTACACAAATTCCGTGTACTTCCTTGTATTTCCATGTACACGGATATTACACGGACATGGAGTGTGCGAATAGACACTGACTTAATTTATATATCGGGTCAGTCAGCCGTAGAACCCAAATCTGCAACAAACAATAGACGTTCCCATTTAAGATTTAAAAGTTACCCCCCACCTAACCTACAAAGAGGCAGGGGAAGGGGGAAGGGGACTAATTTTAGCACTAATGAACTTCCCCCTCCGAATGATTATATTTTGATTATGAACATCTTTCGCGTAGACTGCTTATTATTTGAGATATTTGAGAGTTTCAAGTTACCCAGTATAACTCAAAAAATACTGGTCCTATGAAAAAAAATTCGTGGAATAAAATTTAACCTCAAACTGTGGAAGGGTCAGGGATAACTTTCAAATTTCATAAGAGAACCCATAAATTTTTTATTGCATATTCCGGTTCCTGGGGGATACTACGTAAGATCTCTCCGAAAATGTTTTTATTTCATTTCGTGACAGATGGCGCTGTAGTCACTATTAAAGTAAAAGATATAGGCTGAGAGTTCAACGGCAAAAAGTGGAGTCTATATTCGGACCTAAATTCGGTATTCCTAAACCACTGATCCGATTGCGATGAAGCTTTGATGAGCTTGTTTGTTGTCCGCTCGCCAGCAAGGTTTCTGACGAAAACAAAATTTTTCTGGAACCCAATGGAATTCAAGATGGCGATTCCAATATTGCGGTGAATTTATCAACTTCACGGAAGCTTTATGAAAAATGGCAGCCGGGGGTTTTTGGGGACGCTGATCTCGAATATGCCATCATAATTTGCAAATTCAAAATGGCGGATTCAATATGGCGACCGAAAATGGTAAACTTCAAGGGATTGCAATGAAAATCAGTACAAGGGGGTTTTTGGGTTCACTGATTTCGAATTTGACATCAAAAATTCCAAATAGGAGTGGGGGTAAGACCTTCATTCGTAAAATGTAATGGAAGGGTGTCAGAAATTTCGTTGTGATGTGAGACACGATCAAAGAAATGAGAACAAAGCGGAACCAACAAAAACTCGTCATGAAAACGCAATTAAAGAGCCCAATGGGTCTGTGATGGGTAGGTAGCCATAAAACCGGATTGCTTTGTTCGCCTCCGGCGATGCATTGTCGTGTTGACGGGGCTGGCTGGAACTGCAACGGGAGAAAGTTTCCAGGTAAACCAAGAAAGGTAAGAATGAATGGAGGGTTGTAAAAAAATTTGAGGTGAGAACTAGGAACGGTTCCCAGGTAGAAATGTGTGGTTTATCATTTACCTGAGGGAACCACGGCACAGTTTCGAAGTGCGCGGGTTCGTGTATCCGGTGGTTAAAGATTTCCCTTTTAAATAGCATAAGACGAACGTACTGAAAACTGCAAAAATTTATTATGAGTTTATTTTCCTGATTTTATTTTTTATTTTTGTACTAGTGCTTGGGGGATGCTTTTGTTGCCTAAAAATTGATGGGTTGAGGACGTTAACTGTATTGTGATGTGATTACGTACGTTATGGATTAAAATTGGACATATTTCGAATTCCTGCCATATACGAGGGAAATTGTAAATTTCGTATAATGGCGGGTGAGTTCTTTGGCACTTATGTCCGAAAATAGGCGTGAGTAAATGGGACGAGTAGATTTCGCTGGGTGTTCCAACTGGGAAAAACAATTGGTGTGAATAGATAAAATATATAAAATATTAT
This sequence comes from Neoitamus cyanurus, assembly GCA_947538895.1. Lineage (NCBI taxonomy): Eukaryota > Metazoa > Arthropoda > Insecta > Diptera > Asilidae > Neoitamus > Neoitamus cyanurus. The sequence continues at coordinate 7,867,409 of OX384549.1, forward strand.
TTCGGCGGGGGGCAAAAAGCAAGGAACGCCTGTGTGCATTTTATAATCTCCCAGTTTCGTTCTTTCGACAATTTGTGGCAAAATGAATCCGATTTGTGGTCTGTTTTTTCTCTCGTAGCCGTGTGTCGTCTTCATTTCTCGCCTCATAAAATATATTTTGCACCCAACAAACAAACAAGCGGGGTTTGGATAAAAGTTTTTAATGTTTTGTTGTTTTTTTTATTCTTCTCTCTCCTGTTTCTCCTTTTTTTTTTTTTTTGTTGTTGTTCTTTGTAAAGCTATGTAGAGAAATATGAAACTCGGTGTACCTATACACGATTTTCGTAAGCCCGTAGAGAACAAGAAATTTGATATTGTGGAGACTGTTCCGAGAATTGTGTGAGCAATTTTTGTTAAGGAGATTTCCCCCAAATATTACAATTTGGTTTATGTCAGAAAACTGAGGAAAATCAAAGAAGTGTTTTTCGATTTTTTTTTTTCTAAAACTTAACCCCTTCACCATTTACGAAAAAAATAATACACAAAAAAAAATATGTCTTAAATTGTTCGCACCTTCTGTAGAAAACGAATACATTTTTTGCCGTGTCGAGATAATTTCATTTGGACTGTATTTTTTATTTTTTGGTGCTGTGTGACCCAACGCGTTGAGTGGTGGAGAGGAGAGTTTATAAGATTTCAAAAGGACTTTCTTTGTGCACTAGAATTATTATATTTTTTTCTCCTTGCTTTTTTTTTTGTTGAGTTTTTATGTTTTTTTTTTTATTTTATTTGTGTAGAAGTGTGCGTTTGTTTGTGTTGGGTGTACACATGTTTAATTTAGTGTGGTGAAAACGTGTACCACCACGGGATAAGTTCGGGTAGTAGCATAGAAAAAGAAAAATCGGTTTTTTTTAAAGATATTTTTTTTTATTCTTTTGACAGAAATATTGTGTGAAATAAACCCCTGAAAATTGTGTGAAATTTTTGTAAAGATTGTAAAGTGTTGTGATGGCAGAAAACACTTGTGGTCACAGTCCAGGATATTTCTAACAAGAAAAGAAAAAGAAAAGAAAAAACCAACAGAAGGAAGGAGAAATTTTTTTATATTTTTTCTCATTGGAAAAAAGAGCATATATGTAAAAGTAGAAAAGGAAAAAAATTATTATAATATTAAGAACAGAGTCTTTTCTTAAATGTGACCCAGCAAGATTTTTGTGGACAAACTTCTAATAAATAGTTCGTGTGTTAAATGTGCTGTTTGTTGCGGTGTTGGAGAGAGATGGATTAAATTAAACGAAAAACTGAGAAGGCTTTTTTTATTCTCTTCCAAAACGGTAATTAATTTGAGAAACTAAAGTGGTTTTTTATTTTTAAGTCCTTACAACCCTTTTATTCGTACTATAAGTGGCCGGACTGCAGTTGGTTCCTTTTATAAAAAAATTCGTGAACAGTGCAACAAACCCATATTTCGGATTGGGTGTTTGTAAGTCACATTTGTCCCCCCATAGAGGCAGCATGTGATTTTTTAAAGCTTCAATTTTGACATGTTTTTCACGTTTGCCGACAAAAAAATAATCTTTCCATACTCCAATGGGAAAACCAAACAGTCAAAGGGACATTGGCATTTAACGATTCGCCTACAACACACAGTAGTGCTAAAATATAAAAAGTGCTGAAAACTATATTATGCGGTACAAGCGAAATAAAATAATTTAAATAAGTGCCTAAACCCTGTCCCTATTTTTGAGACATTGCAACCCTACGCAGCTAGGGACCATCCTCCTCATTTTTCGGCTAAACAGTGTGATTTGTATCAAAACAAACACACATCAATCGGATTATGTTTTTTTTTTTATAATTGAAAAATGAAATACAAGCGAAGAGTGATTTTTAATTAATGTCATGTCTCGCACCTACTGCATAGCTAACACACATTCGGTGGGACCGCCCTCTTGCATTAACAACAGCAACATATGGCGGTTGGTCCTTTTTCACGCAATCAAAAAATTACCTGCTTTTCATTCAATGGGGTATACAATTGCGGTTGGCTGGACAAGCCCATTTCGCTTGCACGTATGTACATAAATATAAAAAGGGCACCAAACAAAAATAAATAAATATACTTCCGCCATGTTGGGATGGGGCATTGAGTAAGCTAATATTTCGGTAAATTAAAAAAATTATAAAGACAGCTGTTCCATTGATTAAACCGAACAAAGCAGTTCCTGGAGCTGCGGCAAAAATCGTGTTAACTCAGTTTTAGTGGAAACGCCGCATGAATCACGGAAAGTACTTCATAACCTCCTAGAATTTCGATTTATGCAAATAAAATCCTCAAGCAGGCTGGGCGTAATTTTTGTGTGTCCCCTTGGTCGAGTGTGCTTATTTTTTATTTATTTTTTTTTGTTACAATACACCTGTTGAAAATATTACGCCGCATGCACACCCCTCACACGCCCTACCCTAATATCAAACGATCCCATTTCCCATCCCACGGTATAAAATTTTATTTCGAGAAAGCAAAATATAAAGGATTGCCAGGGTACCTACACATATACCTACTCAAAACCTTAATATTCCAAAACACCACAAAAAATGCGTCACCAGCATAGTGTGACAATTTAAGCACGAAAAGGAATTGATTTCACCTTAAGTGCCACCCTACCCTTTCATCCATGCCACGCCACGCCATCGACCAATTTTAGTCCGCTCAACCCAATCAGCGATTTTATTGAAATATTTAGGTCAAGTGCAAAAGGACTATACACTTCACCTCCCCTACTTATTTCCCTTTCATGCCCGTACAGGTGATTGTCCTGTAGCGTGCTATACTACTTATATCAGTTTAACGACTACTCGCAGGTTTTTATTTTAATTTTTTTTTGTTCACCACTACAATGCCCCTTTTCACTCAGCATAATTTGCTTGTAATATCGAGCAATTGTGGGCGTTTACCCACTTTTTGGTTGGATTATAAAATTTTATTGCCTTCCGCAAGCGAGGATTACGCGAGTATCAATAAACAGGTCCCTCCTCCTCCGCCCTATGCCATTTATACCATCTCTTTCTCCCTCACACGTTATCCATTCCATCCTTGATATTTGTTTGACGCGTATAAAGTGCCACATATTGTTTTTTTTATTGTTTTGGTGAAAAGAAAAATAATTGGCCAAACCAGAAAAAATACATAAAACCAGAATTACAATTGTTTATAATTAAAAATAATTTGCGTAAGCCTCTCGACCGCTAGAAGTGAAATTTCTGAGATTCTAGAAATAATGCATTGCTCTCTTTGCATTTTTTCTAAGTTGTGACTTTTTTTTTGGATTTTTTAATGACAGGTTTGAAGTTAGCGACCCCAAAAAACCCCCAGGTAAGGATTTTCAGAGAAATTCCTTGAAGTTTAACTGGAGAATGGGAAACATTTGAGATTTTCATCTGACCCAGGCCAATTTAGCGCCACTAAAGAAGTTTCACGATAGTTAGTTTTCATTAGCCGAAGTGGAGGGGTGGAGGGGTGGGGGGGGGGGGACACGGGCTGGTTGGGCGGTAGTGCTCGATAGAATGGGCAAGAGTGGACGAGAGTGCATGAGAGTGGGCGATAGAGTGGTTGAGAGTAGACCAGTAATGATTTGAATGGAACTAATGCCTTTTACAAAATAGTTTTCTTGTTCTGTATTTATTTTATTTGAAATAACTTTTCTCTTCCAGATGATCGACACCAAAATAGAATACAGCCAACACTAGAAAGAGAAGAGAGAAGTAAAAAGGAAGATAAACTGCGCAAACATTAAACAAAATCAAAAGCAAAACAAACACAAACAAAATTATGTGAAAAAAAAGAGGCAAGCGTTCGAAATAATAATTATAATAAAAAGAAAAAGACAAACGAATATCTACACGAACTGGTAGACACTTTAACTAAGAATTGCTGTGATATTCAGGGACATATTGAACATTTAAGTATTACTAACTTTAAAGCAAAGGTAAACACGATCTCCACATTAATAAAAAATTAAAGAAAAATACAAGGGAAGAGTCATAAGCAGAACAACAATTAACAAAACGATAAAAAAAATTAGAAAACAAATAAAAGAGAGGAAAGACAAATAAACGAAGCGATCACGGTCTGGGGAAAAAAAATAAAAAAAATAAAAAAAATAAATAATTAACGTGAAATGATGGGTTATCCGATAAATGAAACAATTGTTCCCGATCGGCAATGAGCTATAGCAATATCAGCTCGAATTTTTTAACAAATCATCAGCAACAGCAACAACAGCAAAACATTTTCGATGTACGTAAAAATAGTTTGGAGGGAAGTAGAAACTATCAACTGACAGTGGATGGGAATGTTGTTGAAAGCAAAACTGGCCAGGCAACGTTAAGTGGTATCAACAGTGGGAAACATCAGCAGCAACAGCAACAGCAGCAGCAATTCTCGCATTTTGGACAAGGAAATGATCAATTGGTCAAGCAACAACACCATCAAACAACACACACCCAACATTCGGCGGGAACAGCGGCGACAAGTGAGAGTAGCAACAATAGCACTAGCAGCAGCAAATCGTACAAAAATTTGTTGAGTTTCAATATATTGAGTGGAATATGTGGTCGCCGGTCGTTTAGCAATCTTCGAAAGTACAACACATCTGGCAGTTCGGCAGAAACCACACCGACGTCATCATCACGCTCGTCAATATCACTAACCTCCCTAGCGAATACTCAGCAAAATTTTGACCTGATCGACTACTACTACAATTCAAACAGCAATTTGAGCAACAACAGCAGCTGCAGCGAATTGTACGACAAGGCGTTCAAGAAGCTCGACAAAAACTATTTTTACAAAAATACATCCACAGCATCTCTATTCGATGTTTCGTTTAATGTTTCCAGCAATTTACAGGACAAAGAACAGCAGCACACGAAACAGTTGGACAAGGGTTCAAGGCTCCAATCAATATCGTCGTCCCGGCTATTATCATTTAAGAAATACTCAACAAGCGAAAAGTCAATACAGTTGCCGTCATCAACACTATCCCTGTCGTCCCTCTCCGATCAAGTGCAATTCCCCTTGCAACATTCTGGCTTTTTTCACCCGACAACTGGCCGGATATCCGAGACAGACTCTTCCGATCAGTCAGTGTCGCCAGTTGTTTCCCTATCGTCATCCTCACCAGTCCAAACAACAGCAACAACAGCTGCAACAGCGGCAACAGCCGGATCAACAGTACCCACTGTACCCTCAACCACCTATCAACTTACCGATAGGTCAAATCAATCGGTGCCATATCGAAATTTTTTTGATGAATGCGAACAACATTCGCGATCAACAGCAGCGCCACAAGCCCCGACCCAACAGTTGTCCACCTGTCAACAGACGCCATCTGGTGCAACGAATAGGCGACACCCGTTCGAAATTTATCCAAACATTATCAATGAGAGCCGAGATTTTGGTCAAACAGACAGACAAAAAACAAATGACATACAACAACGAATTGCATCAAGCATTAGCACAAATTTTGACGAAATGTTGAGGTCCTCACAGCAGGGTCTAACGGGGGCAAAGCCATCAACAATCGTCAAAAAGAGCTCGATATTACCAAATAAATTGTCAATTGACTGTAGCAACATAATTGATCATCAAAAGGGAAATTTCAATTCAAATACGCTACGCCAGAATTGCTGTTCGGCAAGCGTTGAACATTTACTATCTGGACATAAACAGAACTTAACGACATTACTGCCACACATTTTGAACAACAATAGCAACAGTAGTAGAAATTGCACGAGCAGTAGCAGTAGCAATAGTAGCAACAATCAATTAGTTAATTGTAAAATGGTCGGAAGTACACAACATCAACAGCAGCAGCAGCAGCAGCAGCAGCAACAACAACACCAACAACAACAACAACAGCAGCAACAGTTGAACAATAAGTGCAGTGTTGGGGATCTGCCTGTTACAAATGGTGTTGTTGGGAGCACAAACAATACATCAAGTGGGCAACAGTACTTGGGCAACCATCATCATCACTCGTCAACAGCATCTGTACAAAGTGTTGGAAATGCAACAGTTGTGTCCGGTAATTTGGTTCCAGCAACTGCCATGACGTCATCACAATTGACGCAAACCTCAATCGGTAAGTTGTTAATTTATTTTTCTGTTTGTCTGTCCATTTGTTACCGACATTTGGTCAGACACAGCGCTTGGGTGACTTGCAATATAATTTTGGTTCCGCCATTTTTACCCCAAAAACCCTTGTGTATCACTTTTTTGAAGATCCACCATTAAGTAAAATGACCTGTATTGAATTTTTGTGAAATTCTGCACAATATTTGTAATCAGCGACCCCAAAAGCCCTCAAGTGCACAATTTTGTGAAAATACTTCAGTTGGTGGCATATTCCTGCCGCATATTTTTATTTTGATTTTTAAAAATAATCAACGACTATTTTTTTTATCGTAGCAGCATCATCAGTGATAGGTGCAACATCATCAGGATCAGTGGTGGCGCTGCAATCAGTAGGCGGCGGCGGCACATCATCGAATACGACAACATCGTCAACATCAACCTCAGTTTCGAATAGTTTGGTTAGGGCCGATCCAAAGGGATATTTTTATCACGAACAAATTATAATGTCTGGCCAGCAAAAAAGTGCAATGAGTGAGAGACTGAAACCGCTTGTTGTATCACCGCAACAGGTGATGGTACTCTACATGCACAAACTTACCCCATACGAACGCAACGAAATCCTAACGTATCCACAAATATATTTTATTGGAGCGAACGCTAAAAAGCGGCCGGGCATCTTTGGGCCTAACAATTCAGACTATGACAACGAACAAGGTTCCTACATTCACATACCTCATGATCATGTCGCATACCGTTATGAGGTCCTTAAGATAATTGGAAAGGGGAGTTTTGGTCAAGTTGTGAAGGCATACGATCACAAGACGCACGAGCATGTTGCTCTTAAAATGGTGCGGAACGAGAAACGGTTCCATCGGCAAGCCCAAGAGGAAATAAGGATCTTGCATCATCTTAGGAAGCAGGACAAATACAATACAATGAACATTATCCACATGTACGACTATTTCACGTTTCGGAATCACATGTGCATAACGTTCGAGCTGCTCAACATCAATCTGTATGAGCTGATAAAAAAGAATGGGTTCAACGGGTTCAGTTTACAGCTGGTGAGGAAATTTGCCCATTCGCTCCTTCAATGTTTGGACGCTCTGTACAAAAACAAAATCATCCATTGTGATATGAAACCGGAAAATGTCCTTCTGAAGCAGCAGGGAAGATCCGGTATAAAGGTACGAAAAATTATTTTTCATCCCGGGTCCGTGCCTAACAGTCCAGACCCAGCAAAACAGCAAAATCTTTAATGAAACGGCTTATTTTTTTTGTGTAGACCTTGGTAAGCCAAATTTCTTTTTTATCGAGCTAACGAGTTTCCTCCCCTCCCTTCGCAGGTAATCGATTTTGGTTCGTCATGCTACGAGCACCAGCGGGTGTACACCTACATCCAGTCAAGGTTCTACCGGGCGCCCGAGGTGATACTGGGGGCAAAATATGGGATGGCAATTGATATGTGGTCGCTGGGGTGCATACTGGCGGAATTGCTGTCTGGACACGCCCTTTTCCCAGGCGAGGATGAGGCCGACCAATTGGCTTGTATTATCGAAGTTTTAGGAATGCCACCAAAAAACGTTTTAGTCGCCTCGAAGCGTGCAAAGATATTTTTCAATGCGAAAGGATTTCCACGGTACTGTGTCGCAACAACACTCGAAGATGGTAAAATTGTTTTGAGTGGGGGTCAGTCCCGTCGTGGTAAGCCCCGTGGACCGCCTGGATCGAAAAATTTGGTAAAAGCCCTTGAGGGTTGCCAAGATCCCCTATTTCTTAATTTTATACGCGGCTGCCTTGAGTGGGACCCCGAGAAACGTATGACGCCAGCGGCTGCATTAAAACATCCATGGCTTCGCAGGCGATTGCCACGCCCCCCAAATTCTGAACAAGGCAGCTCGAGTGGTGGAGGTGGTGGGGGTAGTGCAGGTGGTGGGGATACTAGCAATGGTCCAACTGTCCCAAACACTAGTGAAGCCTCTACCAGTATTACCTCAAGTGCCGTAAATGATCGATGGACTGTTGTTAATAATTCAGCAGCAGCTGCAACAGCGGCTGCTGCAGCAGCAGTTGCAACATCATCAATGACATCATCGTTGACAACGAAAACAACAATTGGTACGGCGGCTGTTATGGCTGGCAACACTGGTGCTGCAGCAGCTGTTGCTGCTGCATCATCAACGAATAATTGCAGCAATCAATTCAATAGTACTTCATCTCGCAGTAGCTCTAGTAAAACGACATACAGCAATAGTCAGTACAATGTCTGCCTAAATAATGGTAGCCTAGTTGCAACAGCGAATGGAGGGGGTAGCCAGCCTATAAATACCCCAAATAAATTACAGTCTGTCGTCCAGCAGCAACAACAGTCACAGCAGCAGCAGCAGTCACAGCAGCAGCGGCATCATCATCACCATCATCACCACCATCACCATCATCAGATTTCATCCTTGACAGGTAACAGTAGTAGTAATGGTAGCAGTAGTAACATTAACTATAGTAATCTAAGTAGCTGTAATCAGGGTGGTCTGACAGCTGGCGGTGGAGGCGGTGGAGGCGTCAGTGGTGGTGCCCCCCTGCCAGCCCCCCCGACGGGCAGTAGCAGTACCAGCAACAGCAACGGCTGCTGCAACAGCAGCTCTAGTAATTTAAGTAGTAGCAACATAGACATTGTAGGCCATTCAACATCCTCAGCTAAGAGTCAGACTCTTAATTGTGTTAAGTATTACTCAAAAGCCACTGATAATCAACTTAAGTATACTACGCATAGCTTTCACACTGCCTCTGGCCCCGAATCGTCGACATTATCCCGTGATGAGCTCTTCATTAAAACGAAGCAAACGTAGCTAAAGTTTTTTAGGTGCTTTATTCTGTACAGTATGCAGTTAATAGATCTTGGTGTGATCTGTTGATCGCTCTTAATCAGACGCATTATGTCATTTACCGTATAAATAAAAAAAAAAAAAATCAATTTTTACCACATAACAAATTTTTTATATTTTTCAAAATCAAAATTTTGAAAAATGTGCAAACACAAACAAAACATTTTTAAATTCAAAATTGTTCAGGTACCCTAACAACGGACACAAAAGCATTCGAGGATGAATGGTTGGCTATGTAAGGCTCGATCACACTGTTCGCCAAGTTTAAAAAAAATGCAAAAGTCGGAGCAATGTTTCTTTTAATTTAAATTAATCTGTCGGGTTTTCCCTAAACGCCTGAATCACAAAAATCACTTTTTCTTTACATTTTAAACTGTTATACAAAATTTTTATAAACTGTTATACTAGTTATGAATTTATGCCCCGAAGCACTAACTGTTATACTCGTTAAAAATTTACTTTTTTGCCACACAAATTATGTATTGTCCATTTTAACTTATTAATCGTGTAACTGTTCAAAAACTGAACTGATTTTAAATTTGATAGGTACTTGTTTCAAATCACCACTTGTTCATAACTGAAAAAAATTACGAAGACTTCATGGTCAGTAGAACAGTTGGTGTTAACTTTTCTTAAGACCCTTGGTAGAAGGTAGGATTTAAAACGGCTGTCTGGGGGTGTCATAATATCTGTTGAAACTTAATGTACGTATGTTGTTTTTCTGCGACCGACGACGAATCGATAAATGTTCTTTAACAAAACCAACTAATTGATTTCATTTCTGCATTTTTTTTTATTTAATAAACAATTCTGTCGAACAGTGTGATTTAAAAACTATCGTAGACTTTAGAAAACTTTTTTTAATAAATTCATTTTTTTTCTAAAAAAAAAAAATAATCAAAAAAAAATTTTCATCTTTGTTTTTTGCATTTTGTTGTTGGAATGTTTTTTTAAAAGTTGTGAACGCTTTTTAGAGCACTATCGGTTGGACCCACGAGGAAATATTGTGAAGATAATCGAGAGAAAAAGACAAAATTCAATCGATACACAAATTGTGAAAAAATTCAGAAGAGTACCTTGTTCGGACATCTATGTGATTGAAGATATCGAAATGCAAGCCAGCTAAGGCTTATCACATTCTTCGACTGATTTGAACGTACCCCCATACGAGTTTACACCGAAATTATATTATTGGCCCACAGCTGATTAATTTTTATTATTATTATTATTTTTAGTTTTATTTTTATTTTTTCATTTTTTATTTCATTTTTAATTTCTTTTTTGTATGTGTGCTTTACCGACATGTGGTGAGAAATATGAAAAACAAAAATGATAGAAATACATTAAAAGATAAATTTGAAAAAAAAAAACAAAAACCTAAGAATTTTTTTTATCTATGCCACCGCCCTACAATATTCCAGTTCTGATAGCTTATTGGCAGATATAGATTCAAATTTTTTGACTTTACCAGGTGATGCGCGATTTTGCGAGGTTTTTATTGTTCAATTCGATTTAATAATAATTTTATAATAATTGATCTGCCCAAATGGGAAACCCTACAATCGCACAGATCTCCACACTATGCTACTGAATCTTTTAATTAAACAAAAAATAATATGGCAAAGGAATTTTTTCATGATTTACAGCCTCTTGTACTCACAATATTTTAATTACAAAAAAAGTTTAATATAATCGACACGTGCCCCAGTTCAGTTCAGTTGCTATCAACCAGTTCGCTGGTATTTGATTTATTAGTGTTGGGCAAAATTTAGTTGCAATTAACAATTAAAATTCTTTCACTAATTGTTTCTTCTACAATTACAATTAATTAATTAATTCTTACAATTATAATTGAAATAATTGTAGATACAATTAGTGTTAATTAATTAACACACTTAATTAATTATTAATCGCAATTAAATTTTGCCTAACACTGCAATATCTACCTTCAATTGTTTAAATGAATTTCTTGTGAAAATAACGTCTACATTGTATAAAACCATTTGCAGTCGCACATCACTATCCCAACTAATTATCAAATGGAATAAAATATAATTGTTTTTACTGTTGCCAACAAAACAAAAATAAAACATTACAAAATTCGAATGCTTTTGCAACCATTTGTTTTTGAAAAATATTATCTGAATAAATCAAAATAGAAAAACAAAACAAACAAAACACATAAGATACATAAAATGGAAGCGATCAACAAGATATTTCTAGGTGTGTTACCAGAATAATGCATTGTTTATATAATAATTAAGTAAATTAATTGATTAATTAAATTAAAAACGCATTTAAGTGAGGCGACACAATTTGCATTGAAAACAAACAAAAATACAAAAAATTAAATAAATAACTAACTTAAAGTTGGAGAAGGAATTTTGCACATCTCGAGGGTGTTTCATGCATTCATCTAAAAGACTGATTTTGTTATTATAAACCTTGTGTTCTGCAGTATCTTTCCAAAACAAATGCATTTAATTTTGCACTACTCGCCCCCCACCCTCTGAAATTGGGTTTCTTTCTGATACGTGCATATCTATTAATGACTAGTGTTGGGCAAAATTTAATTGCGATTAATCATAAAAATTCTTTAATTACAGTTAATTAATTATAATTAATTAATTAATTACAGTTAATTAATTAATTAATTACAATTACAATTAATTAATTATAATTGTAGAGGATGCAATTAGTTAAAGAATTTTAATTATTAATTGAAATTAATTTTCGTCCAACAATGTTTAGGCCAAATTCATCAGAGGGTAGTTTTGCGACCAAACAAAATAATGGCAAGAAATTGGACTATTTAACTTTAAAATATCTGTAGATAGGTCACACCTGAATGCTTCCAGTTGCGTCACTAATATCCGAATCGAACATCGGATACTTTTGCATTTCCTTCGTATTATCATGTCATCCAAAAAGCGATGAAATAATTCCAAATCGAGCGATTTATTTTTTATTTGTTTTTTATTTTTTTTTTAATTAAGTGTAAATTGAGTGAATGAAATTCAACTGAAATGATGATTTGCACAATTTTCCTCCAATAAATGTCTTGCATTTCCTTTTTCACATAATATAATAATTCATGCATAATTTTTTTTTTCTCTTTTTTATTTCTTTTATACTTCAAAAAGCAATTTAATTAAAAAAAAAAACGTGTTCTAGCAGGTTTCCTTTATGTGTGTTGTAAATAATGTAAATTTAGCTTAAATTGACAAAATTATAGGAAACAAAAACAATAAAAATGAAATGTGTATAAAAAAAAGAAATTTAGATAAAACTTAAAAGCATTTTTCTGTTCCACGTTTTTTTTCAACTGTATTTATAGATATAATTAGATATTTTATTTATGTGTATGTACGTGATCTAAATATGTGAAGATCTCTTTATTGTTTGCACTCTTTTTTTGTCAACTGATAAGTTATCAAATTTAGTACTTCAAATAAATAGTCCTTGAAAACTTCTCTTGTTTTTACGAATAAAAAATAAAATAAAAAAAAACAACAAAACAAAAATTAATTAGGAATTAATTAAAAATTGCTGGCAGCTACCAATAACATATCTCATGCCTCACATATTGTTTTTTTTTGTTAATTTATTGCTTAATGTTTTTTATTTGATTTTATTTGAAAAGCAGAGCTCTCTATCAAAATGAATTTATTATTTTAATTATTATTAAAAATTCATTCGCATTTTTTACATTTTAATTCATATTTTTCCGTCTTGATTTTATTTTGTAATACTGAAACCTCATAATCATATTTATGCACGTAGAAACATAAATGCTCTCAAGACACAGTTTTTATTTATTTTTAATTACTAATGGCCGTGTGTTACGATGTAGGCTTTAACCCTTTTGCAAATCGGTTTAAAGTTTGTTTGAATTAAATTTTGAAATGGAAGAGTGAGGTATGCGGTTAGCATGTCGTAAAATAGCTTACGGTCACAGTATTGTGCAAAATTCGTCTAGTAAGTGTTTTTCTTTTATTTACGAATTAAAAAATTGTGCATCAATTTTTGCAAGAGTTTTAAATTAATTTGCAAAAGGATTAAGTTCACATCATGAAAAACTTATAGGTCACAACAAATACGCGAATGCAGTATACAAAAAAATAGAAAAAAAGTATTTATGACGCATTCTCATTTCCCATCAACTTAGAGCTCGATCTACACTATCGAAATGTATCCTAAATAAAATGCTTTGCGTGGATTGGAATTGATAGAAAGAAAATAAAAAAAAAATATTTCAAAATCATGTGCCTGAAGGTATTTTGTTAAAATTGGCAAACAAATATTTGATAGTGCAGATAGAGTATTTTATTTTATTATTTCCGCACACTTTATTATTTTTTTTATTATTTTTTTGACATTCTCAAACTTGGTCAAAATATGTAAAACAAGAAAACTACACAAGAGAAAGAAATAAGAAGAGTAAAGGGAAGGCATTACGAATATTCATGAAAAGATAGTTATGAAACAATTTATAAATAATAAATAGTAAAAAAAGAAATAATAGCAAACAAATATAACCTAGGGAGTCATTTTAAGGGAGAACACATAAATAAGCGAATATAGGACTAAAGTGAGAAGGTAATTTAATTTAACAAAAAAAAAAAAATAATTAAAAAAAATTATATATTACGGTTAAAGTGTAAATGAGCTTTCTTTCAATGTGATATTACCAGAAAAGAATAATAAACTTTAATTATACTATTCCTACAATATGGGGAAAATCGAGTAATGGCAAAAACACATAAAATCAAATTAAGAAAAATATACTGGAGAGGCACAACACGATTATTTTTATTTTTTAGCGTACTAAAATCATGTACTTATTTATTTTCCTAATATTACTATCATTTTCGCAGAAAAAAACAAAAATAAAACAATTGTTTTTCCGGTCCCTTGTAATTTATATTTTATCTCACTAGCTATTAAAAATAGCGCAAAATTAAAAAGAAATATTGTTGGGTCTCTAGCTTGCGTTGAAGTGGGTTTAAAACTGATTTAAAAAGCTATGTACACACACAGGTGAGCTGAAAATCGAAAAAACGTGTAAGAAATGCAATAAAAAAAAAGGCAAATATGTTATTAAAGCATTTTAACCTTAATAGCCAATTATTATGCCTTACTGTTTTACCACCAGCATATTATTTTAATTCAAATTTAATATCCTTCAATTACTACAGTCATTAGAGAAATCAAAATAAAAGATAAGAAAAGCATATATCCTCTTTGAAGCCTCAACTGGAGAAAAACAAAACAAAAAAAAAACATCTATAAATTCAATAATCGAAAATCGCATGTAAAAGTAAAATACGAGTAAACGATAAGTAAAATTAAAACACATAAACACACCTTCTTTTCTATTACCGAATTACCTTACTAAAGTAGAAATAATAGTATGTAAAAAAAATAAATAAAAAAAAAATAAAAAATACAAGAGGAGGAACTACAAACCACTGTCAATAGCTACAACTAGGCTGCATGCATGTCTCTAGTGTTTTTTGTACTCTTTTCTAGAACTCATAAAATTTTACTTTTAATTGTGTTCCAATTCTTACTTTCAACTAATATTAGGAAAGGAAAAAAATAAAACAAACAAAATATGAAAACTTTAGAAGGAAATCCTTATTTTGTCTTTATATACTGCGTGATAATATTGTAATAAATGAAGAGTAAAACAACTAGGCATTAAGACTGTAGAGGAAGAGGTAAATGAGAATGGAAATCATAGTGAGTAATTATAAAAAAAATAAAAAAAATAAATAAAAAAACAAATGAGTTAGTGCAGAAAAATAAAAAATAAACATATAAAACGGAAGTCAGTTAGTTGACATTCATTTTATGCTAAAAGAAAATATTAGAGCCCTAGACTAGCGATTAGCATTTGAAAGCAAGTTGAAAGAAAGAGAGGGAGAGAAAGTGAGAAAGAGAAAGAGTTACTTGAGATGAGCTAAACAATTAATGAACATAATAATGCAAAGAAAATTTAAAAGGATAGTTAAAGTAATGCATATGATACTAAACCCAACAAACAGCAAACATTATAAATATGTACTTGAGAATGGTAAACGAGCATTGAACATGTTTAAACACAATTTTATCTCACAATGTTTTAAATACATATTTGTTTTTTAGTATTTTCATAATAACTGTATATTGAGATTATTGAAACAGTCTTCTTCCATGTGACGGTGGAAAGAAATGTAATAAAAATAATTGAAAAAAAAAAATACATGTCTGCACAACGCCTTTTTATTTTCCCAAAAAAAAAAAAAATCCCTTCAACTAATAAAGGACCTAGAGAAGTTCCCTTCGTTTGGCCAATAATTGTTTTCAAGGAAGAGTCTATTTATGCGACGAGTGGACAAGAATGTGCGATAGAGTGGGTGAGAGTCGCCTACAGTGCATGAGAGTGAGTAGAGAGATACATCATTTGTGATCCGGTAAAACCCTTAAAAGTTACGATTTTCGCATTTTCCGGCTTCTAACTTTTTTATTATAAATTTCACGTGAAAAATCTATATATAGTATAGAAAGTCGTGTTATGTTAGTTACACTATTTATAACTCAAGAACGGCTGAACCGATTTCACTGAAAATTGGCGGGGAGGTAGCTTAGAACCAGGAGACGGACATAGGACTTTTTATCCTGTTCTACCGCGTTCCCGTCGCGTCCAGGAAGAAGAAGAAGAAATTTGTCATTATGCAATTATGCCATGTTATGGGTATCGTTGGAAAGGGCAGGTAGTGTAGAATGTGTTGGTGAAAGAACGGTTGGTTAAATGTGCTAAATGTGGGAATTATTGGTGAAAACGTGTTTTTGTTGTGGGGGATCGGTCGGGGTGATACCCCCCAGAAGTGTATCTCAGGGGTGGGAAGAAGAGGCAATATAGGAAATTGGGCCAGGTTGGTGAAAGTTGGTGAAAATAGTTAAAACTTGGTTTTTTCGGTGGGTGCCGACAAAATTGAAACGGCTGTAGAAGAAAAGTGTATGCTTGAATTGGAATAATTTTTTCACCAATCGATAGCTAAGGAAGCAGAGTAATCTATGTATATAGAAATGAATCTCTACTTCCCTTGGTCACGCCATCACGCGTGAACAGCTGGACCGATTTCGCTAATTCTTTTTTTGTCGTGTTTGTTATTGTCAGGAGAAGAATTGTTTGTTATATTCAGGAGAATATTGCGCGGAAAATTAGAGAATTATGTTTTTGGTTTGGGTTTTTGGGGTCACTGATTTTGAATCTGTTATTCAAATTTCCAAAAATGAGACCACCCCCCACCCCGCTGGGAGATATAGGAGATGGGGCGGAATAAGGAGGTGGTGTAAAATGAGGAAAACTAAATTTAATAATACTTTACAGTTTACAGTTAAAAAAGTATTAGGAATAGGTGAAAGTGATGTATGGTGTGTATTGTGTACGAATTTATGGTTGATTTAATGAGACCACCCCCACCCCGCTGGGTCACATAGGAGAGGCGGTTGTGCAGTAGGGAGGCGTTGTAAAATTAAGGAATACAAATTTAATAGTATCCCGGGAAACGCCGGGTCCGGGCAAGCTAGTGTATTAAATAAAAATTGTAGAGAATTTGATTCCCTGTAAAAAATCTCTTTTGAGATTTTTTCGTACAAGTAACGGTTAGCGAGATATCGCTGAAAAACCGTTCGCACCTTATTTACAAAATGGCGGACAAACAATAGGTTATGTGACGTCTAAATCCAAGATGACGGATTACCTCATCATAATCGACTTGACATGGAGTCCACGCGGATATGCCAAACTGAAGTTAGCAATGATTGATCATATTGAAAACGGTAAAAGTAATTTAGAGTGCCAAATGTTGTAGTTATTGCTATTCTTGCCGAAAGGAAAATATTCAGTCAGTAGATATAATGAACTGAACTTCTCAGGACCCGAATCCTAAATTTGCCCCCCCTTACAAAATACATTAGAGTATTTTTGTAGGGCATATTCTTGCAATTAAATTGACCTGGTTATTTTTCCAATTATCGATTTTTTTTAAGTTCTACAGGATCGCAAAGAAGGGGCAGAATGGCAGAAACTCAAAAATCGCTGATATATATTTTTTTTAGGGGGGGCATTTAGCCGTTACGTCGAATGGTGTCTATTTCCGAATACGGCCTAATTCGTAATGTTTATATTGAACATTTTTTTGCCTTACATTGAAAAATTCGCGAAACCCGCCCCTGAACTGTAATTGTCGGAGAAATGAGAATATTTCCGATTAGAAAGTTACCGCGAAATCGAACTGTGTGTTTGCCCTCGAATGAATTTTCTTTAGTGGGAAAAAGATAAGCGGCGGGTATGCTCTGTACGACGACTGAATGTTTATTTAACATTTGGTCAATTGTCAGAGGGTCTCGCATGGGTAAGGGTCGTTGGTTATGAGTGAAAATCAATGGGAATAAATCCATAGGCTTACTATCTGCCCGTGCCGAAGCAAATATCCGTTGATTCCTGCATAGTTGGAGTGAGTTGTTTTCGCGTACGGATGTACGGTTGCCCAGCGATTGCGTAAATGTGAAGTTGCGGCTATTGACGGTCGGGGGGCTTTTTTTTATACGCCTTAAAGCTTTGTCTATTCGAGGCTTGAGAGGAATACCCCAATTTGCGTTGTCACAATTTGGACACACGTGCGTGTTGCTAGTATCCGCGCATTAAAAAATTAGTTGGATAGTGCTAAACCCCCGGGGGGATATGTGCATCATTTTCGTCTCGTGGCTCCTGACGTCCCTTTGATTACATTCGTCACAAGTGGAGAACGGCCCACGTAAGTTCAGCCAATCGGTTGTGACTAATAAATGCAAGCGGATATAGTGCGGTGAGACACGCACCTAGAATTCAGGACGTCCTTATCCCTAAGAGAGCATTATGAGTAACACGTTCGGACCTATTGGGCAGCTGGCCGCCTACTCGTCAATACCGGAGCCAGCGCTGCGGCTGTTCGTGTCAATATTAGCAGGTAAGTTCATTTTTGTCTCTCGTTGTCTGTCCCACTTAAGCCCTTCAAGGGGAGGTGTGAATTTTCTGAAGCCCTACAGCACACCCGCGTCATTCGATTCAATTAACGCACCCTTGGCTTAAAAATCCCCACGGCCAAAGGGAAGAGGAAGAGACTTTCACCTACCTTCCGATCCAATCAGCCCCCGTGACCCGCTAAAAAAAATTTGGTGAGAAAGTGAACCGACTAACTAAATTTTGGTCATTGCCACAGCATTGGGCACACCATCACGGAATGCGCCACTCTCTGATAGCGAACGCATCGTCTTGGACTAATTAAAGCAGCGCAGGCGGCTGACCGCTTCCGCATTTTCAAATCATCTCTTATCACCGTGACCTCCACTGACCCTCCCTTCACGCATTTCGATTGCCTTCGAATAATATGTTTGAGAGACTGAGGCGCAAAAAAAAGACTGAATAAATTAATTCATTACAAAATTTTTTGGGTAGAAGCATAGTGCAGGTCAGGGACGATGGCACTACAATTGAACGCGTCGCACTATCCGTTGGCTCGGCGCCACTATAACCGGAGGCAATCGCGCAAAGCTCGGAACATTTTTTTGGGACTATTTTGATCTGATAGTGCCAAAAGGTCACGAGAACGTTAATAGGAGTAAACATCAGCCTTCAAAGGCGCCCCTTTAGCTGCACAGTTTTTTAATTAAGAGACATTTCAGGCTGTCCAGAAATAAAATAAAAACAACTTACCCTGAGGGAATCAGAGCCAGTCATTGGGCACCGAAGTTTCTGCTTTTTAGGTCAATGCAACAATTGAAATTTTCCGATGGGAATATTTTAGATCAAGGTTCTCTAGCCTCAGCCAGAGGGCTGGACGTGACGAAAAAGTAAAGCACTTCCCGGTATCTGGTTAAACTTCAATGGATTGCACTGAAAAAATATACCTAGCGGTTTTCGGGGTTGCTGATTTCGAATCTGCCAACAAAATCTCCAAATTGAAAATGTCGGATCCAATATGGCGACTGAAAAAGTTAAAATTCAAAGCATTTCCATCAAAATTTGCACTTGGGTGTTTTCGGGGTCGTTGATTACGAATTTTAACACTAAATAAGATTTTTCTTCCCTCATCCACAGGTTACCCTTTAGCGCGGATTTATCTGAAATTTCTTCAGTCTAGCACAGAGGCAATTAAGCATCTATTTTGCGCCTGTACAGGATTTTATTTGTGCGTCTTTAATTATGGTTTCGATGCATACCACAGCCTTATTGCGATATGGATGACATACCTGCTTGTGCGTTTGATGCACAACTCAAAGTACTTTGTGGCCGTTAATTTTACATTTCACATTGGCTACCTGCTTACCGGATATTATTTCACGGAGAGCGATGATTACGATATTAAATGGACGATGCCACACTGTGTGATGGTGCTACGATTAATCGGATTCGGTTTTGATATAGCCGATGGGCGATTACCAAAGGACACCCTATCCAAGGATCAGAAGGAGACAGCTCTTGAGGAGATACCATCACTGCTTGAGCTTGCTGGATTTACGTATTTCCCTGCAAGCTTTTTGGTTGGACCACAATTCCCGTATAGGCGATATAAGAATTTCATCTTGGGGGCGTACAACAACAACAACAACAAGAATAACCTTGAGGTTGGATTGAAGCGTGGCGCCCTTGGGATTTTGTACCTGCTTATACGCCAGTACGGTGCCTCACAAATTCCAGATGACTACTTCTTCTCAGTGGCATTCCAGAATACATCATTTGTTAAGAAATTGTTTATGCTTGGAATTTGGGCTAAGATTTCCCTCTACAAGTACATCTCGTGCTGGCTACTCGCCGAGGGCGCACTTACGTGTTTCGGTAAGCTGGCAATAATTTTCTCAAATTGTTTTACATTATTATATTTTTTTTTGTTGTTCGCTCCTTAGGCCTATCTTACGTCGGAATTGATCAGAACGGCAACGGTGATTGGTCGGGGTGCACAAATGTAAAATTAAAAATTTTCGAGACTGCCAGCAAGATGAATCACTATGTGTTGTCGTTCAACGTGAACACAAACCACTGGGTAGCGCAGTACGTCTACAAGCGCCTTAAATTCCTCGGGAATCGTACAATCAGCTACGGAGCAGCCCTACTCTTTCTGGCCATTTGGCACGGATTCCACACTGGGTACTATGTGTGCTTCTTCTTCGAGTACCTTGTGATCACGTTCGAGAAACAGGTAAAGAAAAAATTATTGATAAAATTCTTCCCCTCGCTAGATGGATGAAATGAAATTTGTATTACAGTTCGAGGGTGTCTTCGAGGAGCTCCGTACAAACTACAAGAGTGTTGTTGACTCCTCAGCAGCCCATGCGTTTTACTCAGTTGTTCTACGGATCTATACCCACGTCACAATGGGCTGGTGCTTGATACCATTCATCTACCTCAGCTACAGCAGGTGGATGGAAGTATTCGGGGTTTTCAATTACTTCGGATTCATTGCCTTGGGGACGTGGTTCCTTGGCCACTTTGTCTACAAAAAATTGCGCAAATCCAGGCGGCCCAAGCAAATCGACCAACACAAGGACTAAGCAATTTTTTTTTTTCCATCACTCTCCTCCCCAACATAGTCGGAAAAGGAATTTAATTTTTTTTTTGTGCAACGACTTAATTGTAAGTTTAATTTTAAAATCGTGTTCTGGGCTTTCGACTTAGTGTGTGGCTTGGCTTCTTTTTTTTTTGTTTTTTTTTTTTGTTGTAAGGGAAATGGGAATGACTATGTGCGCCTGAATTGGGGGAAGAACTACCTCCAAAACGAAAATATTAAAGACAAAATCCATTTATCATGGATTTAGGGAAAAGCTTTAAAATTGTTGATAGCTTTAAAAATAATCTTAAAAACTCTCTCTTTCTTAAGTTGGTAGCCGTTCTCTGCTATTTATTTAGTATCACCCAGAAATGTACTTAAAAATCGTCACAAACAAATAAGGGAAGAAAAAAAAAAAGGAAAAAAAAAATACGGGCCTACATTTGATCCACCACAATCTTCTCCAACTCCGGATTATTCAAATCCACATATGCCAGTTAAAATGAAATTTAACCAAAGGACAAGTACCGTTAGTAAATTAGAATATCGTTGAAGTTACTTTGCTTCGTATTCTTCGTCTTAATCTACTTCAGTAGAACATTATTTCGCTCAGAAGGCAAAACAAAGTTAAATGAAAGCAACCTGTCTTACTGCACCTGCGGCTACGTTTTATTGATAAGAAATGTGATATTTGACAAAACTATACAAAGATACAAAAAAAATAAATAAATAAAAATAAAAAAAATAACGAAATCGAGTGGCGGGTACCGGTGCCCTTGAGCGAGATTTTAAATATTTTTTTTTTCTTTGTTAAATCGTTTTTTTTTTTTTTTCGTAATTTTTAAGGGTGTGATTTTCAAATGTTATTTGGGGGCGTTCACCGTGAAGAGAAAAAAAAAAATATATTATAGATAAAACACTGCAGTAATTACAGCGAAATTAATTCGCGTTGGCAGGACTACCAAACCCTGCTGTTTAGCCGTAGTATTTATTTAGGGAACAAGTTTCAGCAAATAATAAAACACACGACACTTATCTTAAAGATTTTCCTGAAGAGTTCCTCGAAATTCACGTTTTCTTCATTTGTAATTGGAAATTGAATAAATGATTCCGTTAGGTACAAGAGCGTTTTTTTGCCTCCCCGTACTCCTCCCCGAAATCCTACATCAAAAACCATGACGCATATTCCACCACAGTCGGAAATAAAATAAGACCTTCCATTAGAAGGTCTTTGGAAGGTACATTATTCCGAGAATGCACAAATCAATCGAAAAGGAGAAATAGTGCGAGAGAAGTGAACAAATTGTCCTGGATGATGTCACCCGTCACGCCACACGTGTGGATTGCAGCTTGTCAACTTTTTCTCTTAACGAATTTGCCCATCCCATCTCCAGCTATAAGCCTCTTGAAACGGCTTATGGTTAATGGCGGGAAAATTACTGAGACGGAACTGTACTAAAAGAGCTTTCGAAAGCGGATATATTACAAAAAATAAATAAAGCCCTTCCTAATTGCTTCTCAGCTCCTTCAAAAGAAGACCTTCCTTCAGTGTTCATGCATGTACAAAAAGAATATGAATTGGTATACGAAATGGAAGGCATTTTGCACTCCAAAGAAGGGCTGAAACATGCCTTATCAAACGCTTCCATCTCCCGACTGCGCTCTAACGAAACTCATGGAAGTCCATGGAACGGAAGTTGAATCGGAACCCTGCCTTATACGCTCACTAATTTTGGGTACATCGCAAGGGTCGGGCGGAGCTTTAATGAAGTTGGCATTAATTGCTGTCAAAGTTATTCAAAAAGCTAACAACTAAATAATTTTCCTTTTACAAAATCTCTACTGACTGAATATTTTCCTTTCGCCAAGAATAGCAAAATTCTGGCTCCTTAACTCATAAATTTATCAATCGTTAGCAACTTCACTGGATTTACTGGGGCATACACCCGGAGTTCTGAGATTTGCCCTATTTGAATGGTTGTAACAAAATTTGGGGGGGGGGGGGGATGTTTGGTATCATTGTTAACCCAGAAAGCAGAGTTTTAAACTCACCACAATCCACAAAACGGTTCATCCAACATTACCATTTCAATCGACTACTTGGCAATACTGGACGTGATTTTCGACTACCTCACCACAGGGTTCGCAGGTAGCGTCTTCCTCGTATCGTACCAGTGGAACCCAACAGATTACAAGAATCGCCACGGTTCGGTGGTTGCTCTTAGCTGAAGGTTTTTTCCATTCCCCCACAATGCAACTGGGATCGATTTTTCTAATTGAAACCATGTTTCCTGGTATGCGCGGGCTTAGGGAGGGGGATGGTATTGCATGGGCTTTAATAGGCCTACTCTGCTTTGTGCCACCTTCTTCCAACGAATGCTACTCGCTGCTAGCGCTGGTTGGCCGATGAACGACAGCCGGTGGTGCGTACGTGACTTCGAGTTCGAATCCCGCCTATATGATGTTCTGGTAACTCGTTTTATTTTCTGGAGGGGGTTGGAGGGGAGGGGTTTTTCTTGGACGATGGCTTCACTTGTAAACAATTATTATTTTGTAATTATTCCTTGCGATGAAACACCCTTTTAATGCTCGTTTTTTTTCTTTTCTTTTTTAGTGGTGGCATGGCGTAAGGAATAAGTGCGAATAATTTGCATTTAGCGACTTGGACTTGCTCGTCTCATGGAGATGGTTTCGAATTGAGTCTGAGGCAAAGCCCTATGATTTTTTTATTGAGTTAATGTTTTGCTAAACAAGTTTCGTTTTCTTGTAAAGTGTAAGTAAACTGGTCGCGGGGTACGTTTCAGTGTTGTTAAGTCCATTTGGAATTTGTTCCCATAACAGATTGAAATTTCCCCAATTAAGGAAATTTGATGGATCAGAATCTAACCTATTTTTATTTATAGAAGTGTCTATTCTCGCATCCCGTGTCCGTGTAATCTCCGTGTACACGGAAGTATACATCGGAAAGAAACCATTCGCAAAAGGAAAATTTGCCTTTTACAAAATATCTATGGACTGAAATTTGCCTGTTTGTACGGTGTATATTTAGCATGTACACGGACACAGATTCCGTGTAGTTCCGTGTACACGGAGATTGCACGGATATTACACGGACACGGAGTTTCAATTTGTAAACATAATTTCGTCATTAATGCCAAAAAACGTTTACAACAAATTTTTCTAAAATTACTCTTTCCGGGGAAGCAGAGAAGGGGAAATTGAGCCATTTTAAGAATCTTTCGGAATCGACAACATAAAGTGACTCCCTTTTTCCCAAATTTTACTTTTTGTATATAAAAACTCCCACAAAATGGGAAATTTCTCACAAATTAAACAACATTGGCCTCAACACCTTTGCATTGAGTGGCAGGCACCACACACAATCACGGCAACCTGACACATACAAATGCTTTTTTTTTGGGTAGGGGGTTGCGGTGGCTGGGGGTATATTCGAAAATGAAGAAAATGATGGGAATCGGAAAATGTAACTTTGTCAGCTTTTTTAGTTCGGTATGATAATTCTGCGGGTGATGGGATAAATCCTCTCAGTGAAGTAATCAAACCCCCGGACGTGTTTAGTGTGAGATTCTCACAACCCTCGCGTTCTCGTCATCATATCGTTGCCATTCTCGTATTATTTTTCCCCGCACTAACTAAACAAATCGTGTCGTCGTTGTTTAATTATAATTTCAGTGCAAAATATTTATTCACTCAAAATAACGGAGACAATATCGGGAAAACACTTTTGCGGTGACTGTGACAAAAGGAAAATTAAAAAAAAATTCTAAGGTGGTGCGT
The DNA here is from genome assembly GCA_947538895.1 of Neoitamus cyanurus. Classification (NCBI taxonomy): domain Eukaryota; kingdom Metazoa; phylum Arthropoda; class Insecta; order Diptera; family Asilidae; genus Neoitamus; species Neoitamus cyanurus. Next base: position 7,891,777 of record OX384549.1, read on the forward strand.
GCGGTGGTTGGTGTAGTTTCTTTTATTATTTTTTATTTTTTATTTTTTTTTATATTTTTTTTTGTGTAGTTCTTTTGATTTGCGAAATATCGAACAATGGGCACCGGAGGAAGAATTTAATCTGTAGCGAAAAGTGTTTTTCCTTCTTGAGGAGAAGAAAAGGTCGCGCTGTGCAAAAAAAAATAAATAAAAAAATATAAAAGAAAAACAAAAATAAAAAACAATGAAGTGGCGAAATAGAGGTTGGGTAGTAAACAGTTAGTTTAGTGGGTTGGGAAGGATAAAAGGGTGCAAGTGCAAAAGAGAAATACTGTCCTATTTGTAGCGGCAGATTTGTTTGTTATAATATAATTATTTTCTCTTCTTACCGAGGAAAGCAACCCTCGATTGCTAAGTGCGCTTTTTAGGGCTTTAAGCCTCATCGAGCATTGCATCTCGGTGTAGAACAGAGAGAAAAGAATTCATTCTAGATACCAGAAAAAACCCTTTCTGCGGTCATCGACTAGTTCACTTGTTGGATAAATAATCAGAACGGGGAGATTGTAAGAGTTTTACTTTATTTATTTATTTGTTATTTCTTGCGACGCTTTATCTCATTACGTGCAGTTCTCGATGGGCTCCGAGTGTCATCAGTGGGATTGAAGAATTTGAATACCATATTTTTGTTTTTATTTTTTTTTTTTGCCTACAGGTCTGATGGGTTAATAAAAGTTATTAGTATTTTCCTTTAACATCATTTTGCCACAGAAGGAGGTTCTACGTTGTTTCGGAAGGGACGGAGGTACTCGTAACTTGTTTTATTATATTTCGAGCTTTTCCATCTTCTGATTATATTTTTTTTAATTAAACTAACGAAAGAGTACACTTTGTCAATAATTTTTTATTTATTTAATTTTTTTACGTTTGTAAGGAGCAGCAATAAAATCCTCTTTATTATTATTTTTTTCTCCAAGGAAGTGAGGGGCGGAGATAAAATCAATTGGCTATAGGAAGGTGCCCCCTACAAGAATTCTTATAATTTTGTGGGACGCAGCATTTTTGGCCACTCTTCGTTTGCAAGGAGTACTATTAGAACACTCCTTGTTTTTTTTTTACAACGGAAATAAAGGTGAAGTTGAAAACAATTGCCTGTGAAAAGGTCACGTTCCCCAGAGATATAAAAGAGTTAATTGGTTTCTTTTTTCTTCTTCCGAATGACGAATATCGCTCGAATGCGTTCCACCATCCACAGAAGAAAACAAAATATTTGTGGGATATTTATTGTAGTCGCTTGCCATGTTTGTTAGAGGAAATTTAGAGCCTTTGAATTTTTTGAACATATTTTTTTTGATGTATTTTTCTGGTTTTTTTTAAATATATTCCCAAAACTAATTCTTATATAATACCTCAAACAAATAGGCACGTATGGTTCTCAACGAAAATTTTTTTATGTATATTTTTTGTTTAATAAACGTATATATTATTGTTGTTTTCATTTAGCCTAGTCGAATCAAAGAGGCATAAGATTAAAACGTAATTTTAAGTCTAGCAAGTGTCTATTCACGAGGCGAGCACCCAGAACGATTGAGAGTGAACCAGAGTGAGTATTTGGCTTACTATAATTGCTTTTATCTTTTACAAAAATATATGCAGCTGCGAATTTTTATAGATATTAACTAGCTTACCCGGACCCGGCGTTTCACGGGATACTATTAAATTTGTATTCCTTAATTTTACAACGCCTCCCTACTGCACAACCGCCTCTCCTATGTGACCCAGCGGGGTGGGGGTGGTCTCATTAAATCAACCATAAATTCGTACACAATACACACCATACATCACTTTCACCTATTCCTAATACTTTTTTAACTGTAAATTGTAAAGTATTATTAAATTTAGTTTTCCTCATTTTACACCACCTCCTTATTGCGCCCCATCTCCTATATCTCCCAGCGGGGTGGGGGGTGGTCTCATTTTTGAAAATTTGAATAACAGATTCGAAATCAGTGATCCCGAAAATCCCCAAGCGCGGATTTTCAGGGAAATCCCTTGAAGTTTAACTTTTCGGTCGCCATATTGATCCAGCATCTTTGCTGGAAAAATTTTGATGGCAGATTCAATATCAGTGACCCCAAAAACCCAAACCAAAAACATAATTCTCTAATTTTTTCGCGCAATATTCTCCTGAATATAACAAACAATTCTTCTCCTGACAATAACAAACACAACAAAAAAAGAATTAGCGAAATCGGTCCAGCCGTTCACCCGTGATGGCGTGACCAAGGGAAGTAGAGATTCATTTCTATATACATAGATTACTCTGCTTCCTTAGCTATCGATTGGTGAAAAAATTATTCCAATTCATGCATACACTTTTCTCCTACGGCCGTTTCAATTTTTTCGGCACCCACCAAAAAAGCCAAGTTTTCACTATTTTCACCAACTTTCACCAACTCGGCCCAATTTCCTATAATGCCTCTTCTTCCTACCCCTGAGATACACTTCTGGGGGTATCACCACCCACCCCTCCCCACAATAAAAACACGTTTTCACCAATATTTCCCACATTTCACCAACCTTTCTTTCGCCAATACATTCTACACTACCCCCCTTTCCAACGATACCCATAACATGGCATAATTGCATATTGACACATTTCTTCTTCTTCTTCCTGGACGCGACGGGAACGCGGTCGAACGGGATAAAAAGCCCTATGTCCGTCTCCTAGTTTTAAGCTACCTCCCCACCAATTTTCAGCCAAATCGGTTCAGCCGTTCTTGAGTTATAAATAGTGTAACTAACATAACACGACTTTCTTTTATATATATAGATTCTTATACCTACTCTCATGCACTCTCATCCGCTCTATCGCTCTCGTCCCTCGTCCACTTGCCGTTTGAATAGACTCTTCTCTAAGTTGTACAGTGGTGGAAACAAAAAACACAGCGCGACTATTTATTAAAAAACAAAAAAAAATAACTAAAAGTGACGTGCCGATCAAAAGCAATTAATTAATCATTTAATTAATTAAACAATTACTTAATTAATTAAACAATTAATTGGTTAATTAAACAGTTAATTAATCAATTTAATTAATTTTTCTTTGTATCTATTAGTGTTCGTAAGGTGTTTGAAGATGCTTACTTAAAAAAAAAAATAACTATGAACTAATTAAATGGGGCGAAGGCAAATATAACCGAAAAAAATTATGGTACACAAGCTTGAGCGGCAGTTTTTCGTAGAAGACATTGCTGAACAGTCAAAGACGGTTGTGAATAATAACAACAATACCGCTAGTGATACTGGTGAATGTGTAAAAAATTTAAAAAATCTAACAACAACAACAACCGAAAAAATAACGAGAAAATCGAGTAAATTGCGACGATCGTGTGATCAAGATTACAACAGGGGGATACGTTCTGGTGCAGCTACAAAAGAACTAATTAGAATTGGTGGTGGGGGTAAAAATACAAGTAGCAAAAGGAGACGATCGAGCAGTACCGATGTGGATGATTTTGAGAAATTTTGTACGAATTTTAATCGGAGTGGTTCGGCAATAGATATCTCATTGGAGGTACCATCATCACGGGACACAGCAAAGAGTGGAGTTTGTGATAGAGGGGAACGGGCGGTCAATAATAACAACAACAACAACACCGGCGGGGGTGGTGATACCTTTGAGGTGTTCAAAAGGCCCCAACGGCTGAAACGAAGGACAACAGGGGGATATTCGTCAGGATCATCATTCGATGAAACACAATCGACACCAAATAGTAGCACTGCCAGGCTGCTCGACGATTTAAGTGCTAAAAGTGACGATTGTGATTTGCCCACTGTCCCAAAAATTGCTGGTGGCCCATCGACTGGTAAAAATTTGAGTAATTCGAACAAAAATTGTACAGCAGCACAAGCGATTAGTAATGACAAAAATATTATGTCAAATTGCAATCAGACGAATTCTATGATCGATAATCCTGCGATAGTCGGTAAATTTTTGAATTTGACCTCACCGCCTGGATCATCGTCGACATTGTCCACATCGTCATCACCAGCACTGGCAACAACACAATCCACCTCTAAGTATTCATCAGATCATACGACCACATCGTCAGCAAACCAATCGCATCATCAACCCACAATTATTTTAGGAGCACGAAAATATGGAGAGTCAAAGCAACAGAATGCTTCGCCTAAGAAATTAACTTTAGCCACAAATAATAACACCACCTGCCCCACTGCAGCGACAAATAACAATGGAACAAATAGTGGCAGCAATTCTTGCAGCACCAATCACCCCAACAATGGCGGATCTACTTCGGGTAATCAAAGGGGTCAACAGAATCAGACCCCTGGAACAGGGGGTGGGGGTGGTGGTGGTAGCCACAACTATTGTCACACCACAACAACATTTTCCCTCGATAAAAATGTGGAGTACCACTTTGTGAAGCCACCGGAGTGTCCTGTGTTTAAACCGAACGACGACGAATTCAAAAACCCACTCGCATACATCAGCAAAATTCGGCCGATCGCTGAAAAGTACGGAATATGTAAAATAAAGCCACCAAAGGTATGTAGATCACAATTTTTCCATTAAACCTCTTTCTACCCCTTTTGGCATCCCATTAATTCCGTTACTCGACTTGATGCGCGACTGTAAACTCTCTAAAAGTCTATTATGATGCATGATTTTTTTTTTTTATATAAAGGGTGGCCTATTTAAAAATTGGAATTTCTTTTTGTTGTAAAAAAAAAACGGCTCAATATTTTTTAGTGGTTGAACATTTATTTGAAAGGTTGTTTTATGTCATTTAGTTATGAAAAACAATTTCGGTCAAATGACCACCCCAGCTGACTTGGCAGTAGCCCATTCGGTCCACCCAATTTTTGAGTACCTTTACGATTGTTTCGGGCCTTATGTCAGCAATAGCAGCTGAATCTCATACTTGAGGCCTTGAATTGTTTCTGGTTTGTTGGCGTAACATTTATCTTTCACCGCTCCCCAAAGATAATAGTCCAACGGCGTTAAATCGCAGCTTCTTGCCGGCCAAATCACATCACCATTTTGGCTGATTATGCGATTTCCGAAGATAGGGCGCTGTATGGCACGTAGCGCCGTCCTGTTGTATAATCAACTAAACTTCAAATTACCGGTAGTTCAAATTCTAAACACTAGATGGACCACCCTTTATGTATAACCTTTATTTGCCCTGCCCTGAAGGACTTCGAATTGCCTTCCTGAGAAATCTTAAATCTTGATTTATTTAACTATTTAAAAATTAACCGTCCTCGAATTCCTCTGGTGATTTCTAGACATGGACACCCCCATTTACCGTGGACGTTGATAAATTACGATTTACGCCACGAGTTCAGCGGCTTAACGAGCTTGAGGCAAAGACGCGTGTAAAATTAAATTTTCTGGATCAAATTGCGAAATTCTGGGAGCTACAGGGATCATCCTTGAAAATTCCAATGGTCGAAAGAAAGGCCCTAGACTTGTACACGCTCCACCGAATCGTACAGGATGAGGGTGGCATGGAGTTAGCGACAAAGGATCGTAAATGGTCAAAAATTGCACAACGGATGGGATACCCGGCGGGGAAGAGCATCGGCACAATACTTAAGGGTCACTATGAAAGGATTCTGCATCCGTTCGATATCTTCACGTCCGGTAAGGCGGTCGATTTAAAATTGGAGACGGAGAGTGATGATCAGGACTACAAACCGCACGGGATTGTGTCCCGGCAGCAGATAACTCCACCAAATGAGAATACTGCAAGAAGATCGAAACGGTTCGCTAATAGTAACGCCTCCTGCGGCCTAGGGTCAACGGTTAAGGACGAAAATGATATTAAGAAGGAGAGGGATGAGGAGGAATCGAAGGGCTCAGAGTATCGTCGCATCCACTACTATGGGGCTGGGCCGAAGGTGTCTGGATACTCCGCCAGGAGCAGCCGGTCCAGAATGATGAGCAGCAGCAGTAGCAGCATGAGCACTGGCAACAAAAAGAAGGTTAAAGAGGTTGACCCCCTGGCCAAGTATATATGCCACATTTGTAATCGGGGAGATGCCGAGGAGGCCATGCTGCTCTGCGATGGATGCGACGATAGCTACCACACGTTCTGCCTGATACCTCCCCTGAATGACATCCCCAAAGGGGACTGGAGGTGCCCAAAGTGTGTTGTTGAGGAGGTGAGCAAGCCACAAGAGGCCTTTGGGTTTGAGCAAGCCTCCCGGGAGTACACCCTTCAGCAGTTTGGTGAAATGGCCGATCAGTTTAAGGCGGACTACTTTAACATGTCCGTTCATCTGGTCCCCACGGAGCTGGTGGAGCGGGAATTCTGGAGGATTGTCTCATCGATAGATGAGGATGTAACGGTTGAATATGGGGCCGATTTGCATACAATGGACCATGGCTCGGGATTTCCGACAAAGAGTTCTTTGTACCTCCTGCCCGGCGATCAGGAATACGCCGAATCATCCTGGAATCTCAATAACCTGCCACTTTTGGAGGAGTCAATTCTGGGGCATATAAATGCTGACATAAGTGGGATGAAGGTGCCTTGGATGTACGTCGGGATGTGCTTTGCGACCTTTTGTTGGCATAACGAAGACCATTGGAGCTACTCCATAAATTACTTACACTGGGGGGAGGCAAAGACGTGGTATGGGGTACCTGGAAGCAAGGCTGAGTCATTTGAGGCAACTATGAAGACTGCCGCCCCAGAATTGTTTCAATCTCAGCCCGATTTGCTCCATCAGCTGGTCACCATTATGAATCCAAATATTTTGATAAATTCTGGTGTACCGGTTTATCGGACTGATCAGCATGCTGGAGAATTTGTCATAACATTCCCACGGGCGTATCATGCTGGATTCAATCAGGGCTATAATTTTGCTGAGGCTGTTAATTTTGCGCCTGCTGACTGGGTAAGGATAATTCTTATGTTGGGAGTCTCGCGTGTCTCCCACTCAATGTAAAATCTACAATTTTCTGATGTTTTTTCTCTGCAGATGAAAATGGGGCGTGAGTGCATAAATCACTACTCCACTCTGAGGCGGTTTTGTGTATTCTCCCATGATGAGCTCGTTTGTAAAATGGCCCTAGATCCGGATCGTCTCAATTTGGGTATTGCTACTGCTTGCTACCTCGACATGGCTGAGATGGTTGATTCGGAGAAAAAATTGCGTAAATCTCTTCTCGAGTGGGTGAGTATTTTTTTTCTAACGCCTAATTAGGCGTAAAGCGGACATTATGAAGATTTTAAATAAAAAATTTAAAAAAACAGGGTGTAACACAAGCTGAACGTGAACCGTTCGAATTAATACCAGATGATGAACGACAGTGTGATTCTTGTAAGACTACATGCTTTCTATCGGCTGTTGCATGCTCTTGCACACAGGCCATAGTGTGCCTTCGACACTACACCGAACTTTGTGAGTGTCCACCTGAAAAACATACACTTAAGTACCGTTATACGTTAGATGAGCTACCATTAATGCTAAAAAAGCTGAAAGTTAAGGCGGAAAGTTTTGAAAATTGGCTATCAAAAGTACGTGATGTACTTGATCCGAATATTCCTACGACTGTAACGCTTGATGAGCTCCAGGAATTGGCACAGGAGGCTGATGAGAAAAAATTTCCCAACTCAATTATTTTGGAGCGTCTTAATTCGGCCGTTCTTGAGGCGGAAAAATGTGTCACTGTTATACAGCAATTGGATATCAATAAGATGAGGACACGGACTCGCAATTCAAACGAGTCGGCCAAGTACAAACTGACACTGGATGAACTTGAGCTGTTTGTCCAAGAGATCGACAACCTTTACTGCATTATACAGGAGGGGCAGAGTGTTCGGGAGTTGCGATCCCTGGGAAAAGAGTTTGCCGAATCGGCAAAAATTCAGCTATCGAAACCGATTAATAAAGCTGACGAGAAGGCCTTAGAGCGACTTATCGAGGATGGGGGTTCCCTTTGCATTGAATTACACGAAATTAAAGCGTTGAAAGATCGACTCCTGCAGGTGAATTGGTACGACAGGGTGAAGCAATTTCGGTATTCAAATGAGAAGAAGCCTGTATCTGAAATTAAAGCGCTCATTAAGGAGGGGCTCAGTATTACACCGGATGCTGTGATCGAAAAACAGCTGGTAAACCTTCAGGACATAATTATTGCTGTGGAAGAGTGGGAGCTTGTTGCTGAGAAATGCTTTAAAAGTGGTACCCAACACGAATTGCCAGAAATTGATCTACTGCTCGAACGGGCGGAGGAAATACAAGGTGTGCTGCCTAGCCAGCAAGCCCTTAAAGAGGCACTTAAGAAGGCTAAAGAGTGGTTGTCTATTGTGGAGAACCTCCAAGCGAATGAGACCTACCCGTATTTTCACACACTCGAAAATGTTGTGAATCGAGGGAAGAACATCCCCTTTCAGCTTGAGGAGCTTCAAAAGATGGAAGATCACTTAAATGCAGCTAAGTTGTGGAAGGAGAGAACATCAAAGACATTTTTAAAAAAAGATACCTCATTCACTCTGATGGATGTCCTATCCCCTCGCTCTGAGGCCGTTATGATCGCATCAAAGACGAAGAAAAAATCTTTAGAAGATCAATTCACCGAAGACACTGGACCCGCCCAAATGGTGAACGCCTTTAAAAACGCTGAAGAGAAAGAATTGCGCGAGATGCGCGATCTTCGGCTGGTGAATGTGGCAAAGAATCCACAAGAGGACAAGTATTGTGTTTGTAAGCGGAAATTTCAAGGTCACATGTATCATTGTCAATTATGCAAAGATTGGTTCCACGACGGCTGTGTTCCGCCCCCCAAAAATACAGTTCGCCCGCGTTCATCAAACACTGCAACACCCTCGGGGGCGCCATTTGTGCCGCAATTGAATGTCCGCGAAAAAGATCGCGAATCGAAGTATCTTTGCCAGTCTTGTATGCGATCACGTCGACCGAGATTGGAGACGATACTATCATTGTTGGTATCGCTGCAACGTTTGCCGATTCGTCTGCCTGAGGGTGAGGCGCTCCAGTGCTTAACTGAACGTGCCATGAATTGGCAGGACAGGGCACGTCAGGCATTCGCTACGGAAGACGTGGCATCCGCCCTCGCAGCGCTTTCGATAATATCGCAAAAAATGACTGACGGAGGGCGTGGTGATAAAAATTTGACTGAATTAATGCGTAAGGGTAAACCCCCCCGAAAGCGCCGATCACAAGCTCAAACATCTGAAGATGATGGACCTGCGAGTAGCTCTGAGGAGGAGGAATTTCGGCCTCTTCAAATTCACGAAGATGTCGTGTCCGGTGGGGAGAGCTCACCGTCATCACCCACGTAAGTTGATACCCCCCCCAGATAAATCCCCTTGAATATTTATTTCATTTATTTTTTTATTTAACTGCTCTAGAAAAATTGAACACGCTTACTCAGTACCACCACCAAGTGCTTCGGCAATGTCCAGCTATGGGAAGGTGTCTAGCCCTGTACATAAGTCTGATTTGCCCCTAATTCAGTTAAGTAAGACGACCCGTGAAATCCTCGAAGATCTCATGATGGAGGGGGATTTGCTGGAGGTGTCACTGGACGAAACTCTTCATATTTGGCGCATACTTAATGCGGCGAAGCCTTCTTTGTCGGATTTAGCGTACATCCAGTACCGCTACAATATCGTGGTGAGTACAAAAATTTTTAGAAAATTAGGGGGGGCATCATCAAAATGTTGTAAAAATGTTTTTTTTTTAAAAATTTTTCGATTTCTATAAACAGAGTGCAACGAACGATGCGAATGTTAAGAAGCGAAGATCCGACGAGATCGGGGGTCCACAGGCAAAACGATCATCTAAAGGTACGTCTATGCCCTTTCACAATTGGACACTGTGTATACGCTTTACCAATTTATTTTTATTTTTTTGTGTGTCCACTAGTGACTACACCAACAGCAGTAGGTGGAGGTGACAAGAGTCCAGCAAAAATAAAAAGAGGGAGAAAGATGAAACTAGTAGCCACCAAGGACTCGGATTCGCCCATTCCGATGGGGGAAACAAAGAAACGGAAACGTGGTAAAAAATCTCAGCCACAGCAACAACAGCAGGAGCAGATCGTTACAACAGCCTCTACGTCAGACGATGACGAAGAGTGCAGTGCAGTAAGTTGTGCTCGGCCTTCAGGTAAAAACAGAAAAATTATTACAAAAAACAGAAAAAACAGAAGTTAGAGCCACATTTAAAATTTCAGGTAGGGAAGTGGACTGGGTTCAATGTGATGGGGGATGCAACAAATGGTTCCACATGTTTTGTGTGGGTCTTGACAAGCACTCGATCAAACCAGACGATGACTACATCTGCAAGAGGTGTAAGAAATCCAGCCACAAGGGGGGAGTAGTTGTTTCGCCAACCACGCCACCGGCTACTTCAAGTCGTACCCCACCAAGATCTGGGAGCGTTATAGCATCATCGACTCTCCAAACATCGACTGTGACGTCACCGACACCAACGAAAATGTCAGCCGCTAGCAGCACCAGCAGTAGCAATCCATCGTCTCCTGCGGGAGCTGTGCAACAACCAATTGAAGGAATTGGTGCAGGAGAAATCGTTGCACCAGTTAGTGCAAAAACAAAAATTCAGTCAACCGTAAATGTATTAAACGATAGTGCGACACCGCTCTCACCATCAGCGGATACGCTCTTAAGTTGTAAGAAGGATGGGGGGGATGCCTCATCCCCTGAATCTGGAACGGCTGGGGATGCAGCAGAAGATGGACCCGCCTCCCCAGCCTCTCCACCCCCACCAGCTACCACAAAAAGTTAGAGCTTCGCCCTCCTTAATCAGGTCCGCAGGGTTACGACCAGGGACCTTTGGAGCTTTCGTGGCGAATTCCCCTCTAAGGTTTTTTTTTCTTCTTCTCTCGGATGAACCGTTATTTTTATTTGAATTTACTTATAGAGCGAGTTTTAGTTGATAAGTGAAAGTATTAAACCTTGTGTTGCGTACATGTGAAGGCGCTTAGGCAAATTACCGTTAGTCCTTCCATTTCTTTTTCTTAAGGAACAAGAGTTTATAAGCTGGGAAAAAATGCACCAAATTTTCTTATTAGCCGATTTTGAATTTTTACTTTGAAATGTACTTTAAATATAAAAGAAAAATATAATTTGTTTGGTGAACACGTCTGCAGGTGAATGTAGCGCCCGTCGTCCATCCCACCCACCTGGGCCTTGAACATCCGACTCATAACTGGCCGGGCAATTGGACTATCCCCTGCTCCCTCTTCGGACAACGCTTAAATTCTTTAGCTCAATTTTTATTTTATTTTTTTTTTTTCGTCCTCATATGAGTTCTCCGCAACTCCTGCAGGTGAATTGAAGGCAAAGTGAAATCCCAGAAAAAGTACAAGTTCTCTGTATAGACCTAGAAACGGCTTGTTAGACGTTGTTAACCTGTATGTATGTGTGTAATAATATTTATATGAACTAACCGTCGTTTTATTTATAACTCGCACCCACCCAACTCCGTCAACTTCCATTGCGAAAAATTCGTTAATCAAAATTAACCTACGACATCGTGGCAGTGTGGCGAAATGCACCCGTTCTTATTTTTTCTCTGCCATATCTCCAGATGTAAACCGGCTTACAGGCTTTTGTCAAAAAAAAATAATTTATGAACGATAATATAAGCTGTGGTCATAAGGTCGAAATTTTTATACTTTCCTTCATAAAATTTGCTACGTCGATTTTCTTTTCCTGCTTTTCACGGGCGCTTCGCCCAGAAAATAGCGGTAAATGGCGAATAATGCTATTTAAAGAGTTTTTCGAAGGGGAACATAAACTTTTACTTCTAGGGCCCGATCTTATAGGCTTTTGTCATAAACAAATTTTTTTATGAACGAGAATTTGAGTTGTGGTCATAAGGTCGAAATTTTTATACTTTCCTTCATAAAATTTGCTACGTCGATTTTCTTTTCCTGCTTTTCACGGGCGCTTCGCCCAGAAAATAGCGGTAAATGGCGAATAATGCTATTTAAAGAGTTTTTCGAAGGGGAACATAAACTTTTACTTCTAGGGCCCGATCTTACAGGCTTTTGTCATAAACAAATTTTTTTATGAACGAGAATTTGAGTTGTGGTCATAAGGTCGAAATTTTTATACTTTCCTTCATAAAATTTGCTACGTCGATTTTCTTTTCCTGCTTTTCACGGGCGCTTCGCCCAGAAAATAGCGGTAAATGGCGAATAATGCTATTTAAAGAGTTTTTCGAAGGGGAACATAAACTTTCACTTCTAGGGCCCGATCTTATAGGCTTTTGTCATAAACAAATTTTTTTATGAACGAGAATTTGAGTTGTGGTCATAAGGTCGAAATTTTTATACTTTCCTTCATAAAATTTGCTACGTCGATTTTCTTTTCCTGCTTTTCACGGGCGCTTCGCCCAGAAAATAGCGGTAAATGGCGAATAATGCTATTTAAAGAGTTTTTCGAAGGGGAACATAAACTTTTACTTCTAGGGCCCGATCTTATAGGCTTTTGTCATAAACAAATTTTTTTATGAACGAGAATTTGAGTTGTGGTCAAGAGGTCCAAATTTTTATACTTTCCTTCATAAAATTTTTTACGTCGATTTTCTTTTCCTGCTTTTCACGGGCGCTTCGCCCAGAACATAGCGGTAAATGATGGATAATGCTATTCAAAGAGTTTTTCGAAGGGGAACATAAACTTTTACTTCTAGGGCCCGATCTTACAGGCTTTTGTCATAAACAAATTTTTTTATGAACGAGAATTGAAGTTGTGGTCATAAGGTCGAAATTTTTATACTTTCCTTCATAAAATTTGCTACGTCGATTTTCTTTTCCTGCTTTTCACGGGCGCTTCGCCCAGAAAATAGCGGTAAATGGCGAATAATGCTATTTAAAGAGTTTTTCGAAGGGGAACATAAACTTTTACTTCTAGGGCCCGATCTTACAGGCTTTTGTCATAAACAAATTTTTTTATGAACGAGAATTTGAGTTGTGGTCATAAGGTCGAAATTTTTATACTTTCCTTCATAAAATTTGCTACGTCGATTTTCTTTTCCTGCTTTTCACGGGCGCTTCGCCCAGAAAATAGCGGTAAATGGCGAATAATGCTATTTAAAGAGTTTTTCGAAGGGGAACATAAACTTTTACTTCTAGGGCCCGATCTTATAGGCTTTTGTCATAAACAAATTTTTTTATGAACGAGAATTGAAGTTGTGGTCAAGAGGTCCAAATTTTTATACTTTCCTTCATAAAATTTTTTACGTCGATTTTCTTTTCCTGCTTTTCACGGGCGCTTCGCCCAGAACATAGCGGTAAATGGCGAATAATGCTATTTAAAGAGTTTTTCGAAGGGGAACATAAACTTTTACTTCTAGGGCCCGATCTTACAGGCTTTTGTCATAAACAAATTTTTTTATGAACGAGAATTTGAGTTGTGGTCATAAGGTCGAAATTTTTATACTTTCCTTCATAAAATTTGCTACGTCGATTTTCTTTTCCTGCTTTTCACGGGCGCTTCGCCCAGAAAATAGCGGTAAATGGCGAATAATGCTATTTAAAGAGTTTTTCGAAGGGGAACATAAACTTTTACTTCTAGGGCCCGATCTTATAGGCTTTTGTCATAAACAAATTTTTTTATGAACGAGAATTGAAGTTGTGGTCAAGAGGTCCAAATTTTTATACTTTCCTTCATAAAATTTTTTACGTCGATTTTCTTTTCCTGCTTTTCACGGGCGCTTCGCCCAGAACATAGCGGTAAATGGCGAATAATGCTATTTAAAGAGTTTTTCGAAGGGGAACATAAACTTTTACTTCTAGGGCCCGATCTTATAGGCTTTTGTCATAAACAAATTTTTTTATGAACGAGAATTGAAGTTGTGGTCAAGAGGTCCAAATTTTTATACTTTCCTTCATAAAATTTTTTACGTCGATTTTCTTTTCCTGCTTTTCACGGGCGCTTCGCCCAGAACATAGCGGTAAATGGCGAATAATGCTATTTAAAGAGTTTTTCGAAGGGGAACACAAACTTTTACTTCTAGGGCCCGATCTTATAGGCTTTTGTCATAAACAAATTTTTTTATGAACGAGAATTGAAGTTGTGGTCAAGAGGTCCAAATTTTTATACTTTCCTTCATAAAATTTTTTACGTCGATTTTCTTTTCCTGCTTTTCACGGGCGCTTCGCCCAGAACATAGCGGTAAATGGCGAATAATGCTATTTAAAGAGTTTTTCGAAGGGGAACATAAACTTTTACTTCTAGGGCCCGATCTTATAGGCTTTTGTCATAAACAAATTTTTTTATGAACGAGAATTGAAGTTGTGGTCAAGAGGTCCAAATTTTTATACTTTCCTTCATAAAATTTTTTACGTCGATTTTCTTTTCCTGCTTTTCACGGGCGCTTCGCCCAGAACATAGCGGTAAATGGCGAATAATGCTATTTAAAGAGTTTTTCGAAGGGGAACATAAACTTTTACTTCTAGGGCCCGATCTTATAGGCTTTTGTCATAAACAAATTTTTTTATGAACGAGAATTGAAGTTGTGGTCAAGAGGTCCAAATTTTTATACTTTCCTTCATAAAATTTGCTACGTCGATTTTCTTTTCCTGCTTTTCACGGGCGCTTCGCCCAGAAAATAGCGGTAAATGGCGAATAATGCTATTTAAAGAGTTTTTCGAAGGGGAACATAAACTTTTACTTCTAGGGCCCGATCTTATAGGCTTTTGTCATAAACAAATTTTTTTATGAACGAGAATTTGAGTTGTGGTCATAAGGTCGAAATTTTTATACTTTCCTTCATAAAATTTGCTACGTCGATTTTCTTTTCCTGCTTTTCACGGGCGCTTCGCCCAGAAAATAGCGGTAAATGGCGAATAATGCTATTTAAAGAGTTTTTCGAAGGGGAACATAAACTTTTACTTCTAGGGCCCGATCTTATAGGCTTTTGTCATAAACAAATTTTTTTATGAACGAGAATTGAAGTTGTGGTCAAGAGGTCCAAATTTTTATACTTTCCTTCATAAAATTTGCTACGTCGATTTTCTTTTCCTGCTTTTCACGGGCGCTTCGCCCAGAAAATAGCGGTAAATGGCGAATAATGCTATTTAAAGAGTTTTTCGAAGGGGAACATAAACTTTTACTTCTAGGGCCCGATCTTACAGGCTTTTGTCATAAACAAATTTTTTTATGAACGAGAATTTGAGTTGTGGTCATAAGGTCGAAATTTTTATACTTTCCTTCATAAAATTTGCTACGTCGATTTTCTTTTCCTGCTTTTCACGGGCGCTTCGCCCAGAAAATAGCGGTAAATGGCGAATAATGCTATTTAAAGAGTTTTTCGAAGGGGAACATAAACTTTTACTTCTAGGGCCCGATCTTATAGGCTTTTGTCATAAACAAATTTTTTTATGAACGAGAATTGAAGTTGTGGTCAAGAGGTCCAAATTTTTATACTTTCCTTCATAAAATTTTTTACGTCGATTTTCTTTTCCTGCTTTTCACGGGCGCTTCGCCCAGAAAATAGCGGTAAATGGCGAATAATGCTATTTAAAGAGTTTTTCGAAGGGGAACATAAACTTTTACTTCTAGGGCCCGATCTTACAGGCTTTTGTCATAAACAAATTTTTTTATGAACGAGAATTGAAGTTGTGGTCAAGAGGTCCAAATTTTTATACTTTCCTTCATAAAATTTGTTACGTCGATTTTCTTCTCCTGCTTTTCACGGGCGCTTCGCCCAGAAAATAGCGGTAAATGGCGAATAATGCTATTTAAAGAGTTTTTCGAAGGGGAACATAAACTTTTACTTCTAGGGCCCGATCTTATAGGCTTTTGTCATAAACAAATTTTTTTATGAACGAGAATTTGAGTTGTGGTCATAAGGTCGAAATTTTTATACTTTCCTTCATAAAATTTGTTACGTCGATTTTCTTGTCCTGCTTTTCACGGGCGCTTCGCCCAGAAAATAGCGGTAAATGGCGAATAATGCTATTTAAAGAGTTTTTCGAAGGGGAACATAAACTTTTACTTCTAGGGCCCGATCTTACAGGCTTTTGTCATAAACAAATTTTTTTATGAACGAGAATTTGAGTTGTGGTCATAAGGTCGAAATTTTTATACTTTCCTTCATAAAATTTGTTACGTCGATTTTCTTTTCCTGCTTTTCACGGGCGCTTCGCCCAGAAAATAGCGGTAAATGGCGAATAATGCTATTTAAAGAGTTTTTCGAAGGGGAACATAAACTTTTACTTCTAGGGCCCGATCTTACAGGCTTTTGTCATAAACAAATTTTTTTATGAACGAGAATTTGAGTTGTGGTCATAAGGTCGAAATTTGTATACTTTCCTTCATAAAATTTGTTACGTCGATTTTCTTGTCCTGCTTTTCACGGGCGCTTCGCCCAGAAAATAGCGGTAAATGGCGAATAATGCTATTTAAAGAGTTTTTCGAAGGGGAACATAAACTTTTACTTCTAGGGCCCGATCTTACAGGCTTTTGTCATAAACAAATTTTTTTATGAACGAGAATTTGAGTTGTGGTCATAAGGTCGAAATTTTTATACTTTCCTTCATAAAATTTGTTACGTCGATTTTCTTTTCCTGCTTTTCACGGGCGCTTCGCCCAGAAAATAGCGGTAAATGGCGAATAATGCTATTTAAAGAGTTTTTCGAAGGGGAACATAAACTTTTACTTCTAGGGCCCGATCTTACAGGCTTTTGTCATAAACAAATTTTTTTATGAACGAGAATTTGAGTTGTGGTCATAAGGTCGAAATTTGTATACTTTCCTTCATAAAATTTGTTACGTCGATTTTCTTGTCCTGCTTTTCACGGGCGCTTCGCCCAGAAAATAGCGGTAAATGGCGAATAATGCTATTTAAAGAGTTTTTCGAAGGGGAACATAAACTTTTACTTCTAGGGCCCGATCTTACAGGCTTTTGTCATAAACAAATTTTTTTATGAACGAGAATTTGAGTTGTGGTCATAAGGTCGAAATTTTTATACTTTCCTTCATAAAATTTGTTACGTCGATTTTCTTGTCCTGCTTTTCACGGGCGCTTCGCCCAGAAAATAGCGGTAAATGGCGAATAATGCTATTTAAAGAGTTTTTCGAAGGGGAACATAAACTTTTACTTCTAGGGCCCGATCTTACAGGCTTTTGTCATAAACAAATTTTTTTATGAACGAGAATTTGAGTTGTGGTCATAAGGTCGAAATTTTTATACTTTCCTTCATAAAATTTGTTACGTCGATTTTCTTTTCCTGCTTTTCACGGGCGCTTCGCCCAGAAAATAGCGGTAAATGGCGAATAATGCTATTTAAAGAGTTTTTCGAAGGGGAACATAAACTTTTACTTCTAGGGCCCGATCTTACAGGCTTTTGTCATAAACAAATTTTTTTATGAACGAGAATTTGAGTTGTGGTCATAAGGTCGAAATTTGTATACTTTCCTTCATAAAATTTGTTACGTCGATTTTCTTGTCCTGCTTTTCACGGGCGCTTCGCCCAGAAAATAGCGGTAAATGGCGAATAATGCTATTTAAAGAGTTTTTCGAAGGGGAACATAAACTTTTACTTCTAGGGCCCGATCTTACAGGCTTTTGTCATAAACAAATTTTTTTATGAACGAGAATTTGAGTTGTGGTCATAAGGTCGAAATTTTTATACTTTCCTTCATAAAATTTGTTACGTCGATTTTCTTTTCCTGCTTTTCACGGGCGCTTCGCCCAGAAAATAGCGGTAAATGGCGAATAATGCTATTTAAAGAGTTTTTCGAAGGGGAACATAAACTTTTACTTCTAGGGCCCGATCTTACAGGCTTTTGTCATAAACAAATTTTTTTATGAACGAGAATTTGAGTTGTGGTCATAAGGTCGAAATTTGTATACTTTCCTTCATAAAATTTGTTACGTCGATTTTCTTGTCCTGCTTTTCACGGGCGCTTCGCCCAGAAAATAGCGGTAAATGGCGAATAATGCTATTTAAAGAGTTTTTCGAAGGGGAACATAAACTTTTACTTCTAGGGCCCGATCTTACAGGCTTTTGTCATAAACAAATTTTTTTATGAACGAGAATTTGAGTTGTGGTCATAAGGTCGAAATTTTTATACTTTCCTTCATAAAATTTGTTACGTCGATTTTCTTTTCCTGCTTTTCACGGGCGCTTCGCCCAGAAAATAGCGGTAAATGGCGAATAATGCTATTTAAAGAGTTTTTCGAAGGGGAACATAAACTTTTACTTCTAGGGCCCGATCTTACAGGCTTTTGTCATAAACAAATTTTTTTATGAACGAGAATTTGAGTTGTGGTCATAAGGTCGAAATTTTTATACTTTCCTTCATAAAATTTGTTACGTCGATTTTCTTCTCCTGCTTTTCACGGGCGCTTCGCCCAGAAAATAGCGGTAAATGGCGAATAACGCTATTTAAAGAGTTTTTCGAAGGGGAACATAAACTTTTACTTCTAGGGCCCGATCTTATAGGCTTTTGTCATAAACAAATTTTTTTATGAACGAGAATTTGAGTTGTGGTCATAAGGTCGAAATTTTTATACTTTCCTTCATAAAATTTGTTACGTCGATTTTCTTTTCCTGCTTTTCACGGGCGCTTCGCCCAGAAAATAGCGGTAAATGGCGAATAATGCTATTCAAAGAGTTTTTCGAAGGGGAACATAAACTTTTACTTCTAGGGCCCGATCTTATAGGCTTTTGTCATAAACAAATTTTTTTATGAACGAGAATTTGAGTTGTGGTCATAAGGTCGAAATTTTTATACTTTCCTTCATAAAATTTGTTACGTCGATTTTCTTTTCCTGCTTTTCACGGGCGCTTCGCCCAGAAAATAGCGGTAAATGGCGAATAATGCTATTCAAAGAGTTTTTCGAAGGGGAACATAAACTTTTACTTCTAGGGCCCGATCTTATAGGCTTTTGTCATAAACAAATTTTTTTATGAACGAGAATTTGAGTTGTGGTCATAAGGTCGAAATTTTTATACTTTCCTTCATAAAATTTGTTACGTCGATTTTCTTTTCCTGCTTTTCACGGGCGCTTCGCCCAGAACATAGCGGTAAATGATGGATAATGCTATTCAAAGAGTTTTTCGAAGGGGAACATAAACTTTTACTTCTAGGGCACGAGCTTATGGGGTTTTGTTTATTGGAAAATAAAGTTTGTTGTTTGAATCTTTTGTTTTGAGACATAGCGTAGAACTTTTGCAGTTTTGCACAGCAAAATATTGTGAGAGGCAATGACGGTGGGACTACGGAAGAGCTTTCCCCACCTTTTTTTGAATGTTGAGTTCGCTGGATTTATAGAAGGAAAACATTTCATTTCAAAATCGAACGTTTTTATTAAAGAGTTTCTCTTCACAATATATCAGTTTTTTTTTTTCATTTTACAAACATATTCAGAAAATGTATGAAATCGAAAACACAACTTCACTCAGGACATCTTAAGTATAAATGAATTTAGCAGTGAAAGTAACAGTTAATGAGTTGATCAACATTCTCGAGGAATTAAAAGTGGTCTTAATAGCGATAATAATTACAAGAACTTGTGGGGGCGGATCTAGTAGGAAGGTGAGGGGGGGAGTTCAGGGTTCTGTCGGCATCAATGTTACCACCACACCATACACAAAATCCAAGCATTCGACTGCATTATTTACACATAACAACGCAAAAATAGTAGTCCTCATGATTAAAGCAAAAAAAAAAAAAAAAACGTTACAAATACAATTATATCTTATAAGGGCTACTGCTCGCTCATGATCTACCGCTGCATTCGTTCAGACGAGGGAAGAGGAAGCCTTTAGTATTTTTTAGTGCTGGCTATCCCTTAAAGAAAATTTGGCTTGTTGGTATCGGGTCCCTGGGGTGCTGTAGCTCCACTCGGTTGTCTTGACCATGGTTGATTGCTTCCCTTTAAACGCAGGTTAGGGGGGAAGAAATGAAAGAAAAATGTTTTTCGTGTTTATCGAAATGTTTCTCCCCTCAAAATTTACAGCGGCATATTACCTGTTGACCTTCACCTCCTCCTCCCTGTGACATCCACGATAAAAATCCGCCTCCTTGCTGTGATGTGCCGGGCTGAGAATTGGGCCCACCTGAAGCTCCAAAGCTCTTAAAAATTAAGGTTTTTTCATATAATTCGGTAGAAGACATTTGTACCTGATCTTGATTCTGGTTCTGCAGATTGCCGATTAGGCTCCACTGGTTGAGGGCGGCTGCCACAATGGCGGGATTCATTGGTAGGGTGTTGAGATTAAGTCCGACACCAAGCGGATTATTCATGTTCTGGCCTTGGTTGGAGGGATTCTGTCCCTGTGGATTAATTCCGAGCGCCTGTAAATTGGGCATATCCAAATTTCCGCGATTTTGACTGTTCCAGCTGTTGTTTGGCGGCATTGGAGGATTCGGCATATAATTACCCCTCTGCTGGGGATACGGCATATTGTCCTGCCGACTCATCTGATTCGGTCCACCCCGTTGATGGGGAACTATAGCACCACCCGTGTTGTTTGCATTTCGATTACTTTCCGATTTAGGTGCAGCGTTCGATACGTGAACAGACACCCCTGAACAATTTGTTTTGTTACAAAAAAACAAAAGAAAACAACAAAATTCGTTTATTTTAAACCTTTTATAATGTGATCCTCCCCACAAAGGCTCTGCGCCACATCCGGATCTAAGAATGTAACAAAACTGAATGCCCTAAAGGGCTTTGGTATGAAAACGTCTGTAACTTCTCCAAATTTAGAAAAATACTCCCGTAAGTCATCAGCTGTTAAATCCTCGGTACATCGCCCAACGAATACTTTGCAAGGTACCTGATGAACCATACCCTCCTGAAAAAAATGTTTTTTTTCCCACTCAATTCAATCTGCTCCGTATCTTCACGTTGAGAAATTTTTTTAAAGTGAAGTGAAATGTCACGGCAATATCCATTCGTATGTTCAAAAAATTTGAGGGTAACATAATACTAATCTTGCTTAGATGTTCATGGAAGTCGGGGTTTTCGGGGTCGCTGATTACAATATGGTACCCAATGCTACAAATTCAGCGGACGCGAAATACTGTACTTCTTTAAATTTTCATGACGGATGTTATTTGAGGGTTTTCGGGGTCGCTGATTGCAAGAATATTGCCAGATTGTTCAAATAATTCTAAATAGCGACTTTAATACGATCAGACTTTTCGCTTTGGACGTGACATGATATTCCACATATCATTTTTTGTTTTATTACAAAAATAAAAAAGAACTACCTTTGAGTTGGGTACTTTCACTTCACACCAACGTCCATCGATAAGGTGCCGTGTCGCCAATACCCTCATTTGTGCCTCATATGATCCGAACCGTATGAAACCGAAACCCTTCGACTGTCCAGACTTTAAATCTTTCTTAACTTGAGCCATCAGCACCTCACCGAACTCTTCAAAATGCTCCCGAAGACTCTGCTCCGATGTTTTCCATGGTAATCCGAGTACAATAAGATCGGTGCACCGCAACCGTGTCTCAATTCTCTTCGTCTTGGCGGTTGAATTTTCCAAGTTATCATCACTTTTCCGCTTATTTTCTAATTTATATTTAAACAATATTTTTATGAATAAGAAAATCCTCGAAATACATTAGCAAACACACACACCTTTTGGGAAGACACAGAAATATATCTGTGAGCCCCATCCTGAATCGGTTGATGGAGGATAAAAGCGACCCTCATTTGATCGTACCCCCCGTATTGCACGGGATTCCGGATTACGATATTTCAGTCCACAAGCGCCAGGAAATTGCGCCTGTAGGGTCGACAGTAGCAGTGTACCATCCTCTTCCACAGGAAGCTCAATGGGTTCCTCGCCCTCATCTTCAGCAACTTGTAAAAATTCCATCGACATTTTTTGTATCTGTATGGGAATGTAATTTCCGTGATCGCTTTTATTTTAATTTTTTTTTTTTTTCGAATTGGGATATCGAGGACTGTTAAACTGGGAGGGGGGGAAGACATTCCAAAACAAAACAAAAAAATAAAAACACAAAAAATAAAGTAAAACAAAACCCACGGAAGCGTGTACTGGAGGAAGAAGGTGGGCCCAAATTAGGAGACTTTTCTAGAGGCAGAAAAATTCCTTAGGTGGCCACATGATCAAATATTTCCCCCAGCCTAAATTTGTTATATTTTTGGAAGCGGTTTAATTTTTACCATTTTCCTTGCAACATGCCAAAGCCCTAATGTGCGTCATATAACCACCGGAGCGGTGTGGCACACAAGTTCTTATTTGAAACCATTTTTGTTCTGGTTTAATAATTTTTTCTTAACAGTTTTTTGTCTGCCGTAAAAGAAGGCATTAGCAGAACGGGTGTTATGACTCTCAGAGAGCGCCAGTAAACAAAATCTGGCTATCGGGGGATTAGAGTGGGGAGCACACGCCAGCGTGGGTATTGGGTAGGGTTAAAATGTGAGAACGTAATCTTCAAAAGGGTTAGGATTTAGGCATCGGTGGTTAGGCTTTACACAACAAAACAAACAAAAATGTTTCAAAATATCTTTCATTATAGAAATATAAAAATAAAATTCACCTCTCTATAAATATTTTCGCACACAACAGAACTCAATCACGTACACGTATTTTTAGCAATAGAAAATTATCTTACATACACTTCTATAAAACGTGTCTTCCTCTCCTCAGGCGCAACACACAGCAAAAGATCTATACCGTATTCGCACTCAGCCACACAACACAATTGCAAATTCAAATTAAATAAAAAAAAAAAATATAATTCTTCGAAACTACCTCAACACTTTTAAGTGGCTGTCAAGTAAAATTTTCTCACGTCAAATTTCTCGCAACAAATTTCTCTCTCCATTTATTGTCTTCTCTCACGCTCTATCCGCTTATTGGCTGGTTTTGGGTTTTAAAAAAAAATTTTTATAATATTTTTTATGTCAGAAAACAATTAATACAAAAATTTGATGTAATTTGACAGAAATAATGGCAAGCAGATAATATCTGGTGTATTTGTCTCTTTTCCTCTCATGCCGCTCATAAACATTGCGAGCGCAACGTGGTTTGGGCCAGCCTACGCAGAGAGGAAGCTCAGTAATTTTGTTTTAAGCTCGTGTGGCTTTAGGGATTTGGGAAATCTCTTCCAGAGAGAAATTATTTAAGCGGGGCAGCATTTATACCACTACATGTAGTCACACTACACACACACTCAACAGATTAACATACGAACGTAGGATCGTTTGATGAGCTGTTGATATCCTCTCTAAAAAGCTGCGCTTTGTAATATTGTAGGCGAAATGCCCGTTGGTCTTTTTTCATTATCGCTTTTGGGAGAAAACGAGCACAAGGAATTGCTGAAAAAAGCCCCTAGCGAAGCTCCCAAGAAAAAGAGGGAAGCAAAAGCACGTTCTCACACTCCTGACACTACCTCTCGGGATGCGAGAGAAATTTCTCTCGTTCTCACGCTCGAAAGGTGAAATTTCACAGTTTCACAGATGTAACTATAAAATTCATAAAATCTTAAAAAATTTCTTTTTTCCACCGGACTCAGAAAATATCTAAAAAAAACTTCAGAAATTCACTCTCGCTCCCTTCCGCCTCTTTTATATTTAAATCTCCTCTCTCCTTCGCTCTATGCATAAAAAGTGGCAAATTACAATTTACTAAAAATCGACATCTTTTCTCGGCCGCGTGCTTCGATCTTTCACTTAGGCGGAGGTCGGTGTGGGGCGATCGGTCCGCTCACAGGTACACGGAAAAAATTCACTTAAGAAGAATTCCTCTGTCCGTGCGACATCGAATATTTATTTATTTTTTAATCACCGCGGCACGACACGGCTAACCTCCAAAAAAGGCAAAAGATTTTTTAATTGCGTGCGTGCAACGTTACGTAAACAAAAATAATCGGCTTGAGAAGAACTTTAATTTCACAAATAAAAAAAAAAAAATAACGCAGCTGCTTCGTTGGCCGGAGTACCCTTTTTGCTATTGGAGGCTCTGTGCCCCCCGAGCAAAAAAGTAAAAAAAAAACACTAACGAACTTGTTATGCTGAGAAGCTTCTGGCACGCACCCTACTAGGTGGACATTTCTCACGTCACGTTCAGGCGGTGGCAACAATTTACAAGCACACGATTCACACAATCGCAGTCACGCACTGAAGCCCGAGCCTGAGCGCATCAACCAAAAAGCCCTGATGGGAGCTGCCTAGAGCCTATCCGCCAAAGAAGCACCCTCTAGATGGGTACAGCTGTCCCGCTCATAAGTCGAATCGACAGGGGTGTGAGCTTTAACAAGCTCGGCTCTAGCCGTTGCACCAACCGAGCTTGAGAGCTCATACGGTAAAGCGGCATGCGACCACTGTCTTCTGATCATAACCGTACCTAACCGTCAATTTGAATAAGTAAAGAAAGAAAGAAAATTGTTTTGTTTCATCCGTTGTCGGGACAGTTCTTAATAGTGATTTTACATTATATCACGATATTACGACAATGACGTCACACATCTTGTCGTATTCAGCTCGTAAGGCCCTTTCATTTGATACCCATGTTAAGGGGTTGTGAAGAAAAATATGATCCGCCATCTTGGGGTGTCAGACATTTAGACTTATGGTGGCCGCCATTTTGTTTTTATTGTAAATTTATGTAGCGCATTACACGCGAACGATTAATACGATTCTAACGGCACCTCATTTGTACAAATCGGTAAATCAAATGGGGCTTTAGGCCGTAACATCCGGACAAACATGCAGTAGAGTTTTTGACTAACTGTTTGTTCTACAGTACAGATTTCCATTTCTGTGTAAAATGGTTCAAAACACGGATAATTTCCTTAATGTAGCTTTTGTACGAAGGGACACACAAAAAAAAACACGCAGCTCCATTACGCTTAGCTTTCGGAAGGGTGAATTATATGCAGGGGAGAATGCCTCACTGTCTCTTCTCTCCCAGTCACCCACATAATCTACAGCAGCCACGCCGCTCTACAGGTGTGGGTTGAAAATCGATTAGGGCTGTAAAATTTCCAGTCGCCGATAGAGTGCTACTGTTGCTCAAAGTGCGGCATTGTGCTTTTGTTACTTGAGGTAGATCCACTGAATACAGGGAGTGATAGAACTGGTGATTTAAGAATTTGTAGTTATGGATGGCGTTGGCGAATATACACGGGAAGTGAAGAATACATTTTATGATGAGCTTAACCGGTCAGGATTATTAAGCAGGAGCAGAAAAATTTCCGATGGCACTCAAGAAGGAACTAAAGTACATTATTCTTCAGTAGCTGACGTTGAGTATGAGCAGGAAATATTAAAGTGACAAAAAATACTACAAAAGTCTTTTTGTGCAGGGAATTAAAGCGCAAAGAGGATGTCTTCGAAAGTAAAATACATGGCTCACTGATGACTCTCGACGACTACTATGAGTACATTAAATTCAAAAAGGACATTTTTGCTAAAGTGGGTGTACGGGGTAAAGGCAACCTCAGAGCACGATATTTTCAACATGTTATTAAAGTGCACATAAACAAACTGTACCTTGAAGCGCTTGGGCATTTTGAACATGACTTAAATTTATGGTCGGCTTATATCCGCTTCTGCAAAATTGCTAAGTACCATAAAGAAGGATCAGACGCCTACAAGAAGATCTTAACGGTGAGAGAAGTTGCTAAAATTAATGGGTAGGTTTGAATATACGATTAGCTAGATCACTTACCCAAGTTTTCGGGGGAAATTTGGATCTAATTTTGTCCTAGTCCCGTATATTCAAAGGCACCTGCTGTAAAGTGTTGTAAGGTGTTGTCTAATTGTGTATGTTCTTCGGGAGAAGCTGTTTTACCCAGATGGGTGTGCATGATGAATTTACCAAAAACGGGTGCCTCTATTCGGGGGTCATTACCTTTCGGATCGAATTCAACCACCGCCTAGCAACCGTCGCTTCTAAGGAGTCATGCGCAAGTGCTTCCCAAGCAGAGCATGAACAACAGAAACTACTGAGTATAACAAGTGTATAACAGATTGTTAGAACGATAGCCAAATAAATATAAATGCGGCAGAAATTTCTGAGAATTTTACAGCGACGGCAATCTGGTAAGCTCCGATGCAGGAGAAGCCGCAGTTGTTCGGTGCGCCCTGCTTTTCGTGTGATCATGTGCTGTGCAAGGTGAATTCGGTGAAAGATGATAAGTTGTTTTTTTTTTTTTTTTGCAAGAAGAAGAAAATATTCATTAAAAGGTGGCCATTTCTGCGTTGCCAGCAGTGTGGAGATTTTTACTCAGAACAACCTCCGCTAGGCATTACCTCCTTCCTACATTGTGGCTTCAGTTTACGAAGACTCCTCATTATATACGCCGCCATGTCATATTCCTATACATCCCACGTTGGGCATGTTGTGTATGCTTCTAGAAGTTCTAGTTTATATAATAACTACTTTAAACATAATTTTAAAATATGTACATAATAGTAATAGTATCATAAGCAAACAACCAATAAAATCTGTTTCCCCTAAATGTTTTTAATTAAATAAAGTTAAGGCTCGCCTATACGGCAAGAGCCGTAATTGTGATAAATTAACCGATTCGTTTTTTATAATTGGATTAGATAGTGACAATTAACACCAAACTGTTTTTTAAGTTTCATAACATTGGCGCAGAACATTGGATCGAAGCCGCACAGTGGGAAATCGAATCCACCAAAAATATGAAAAAGGGACAAAATTTACTCCTTGCGGCCATCCATAAATATCCAGACCATGAATACTTGTACATAAAAATGTTAAAAGAATTGTTGCCTGTAGCAAAATCAGAAGAGGTTTGGAACTTTGGATTTTGGTTTTTTTGTAGACGATTTTGGTTTCTGTAGTCTGCAGATTATGGATTGGCACTTGCTGTATACAAAACATCTACAAAACGCAATTTCCCAGTTGAGTTCTGGGCCAAGGCATTGCAGATAGCCGAAGAATTTCCATATACGCAAAAATTGCAAATGTTTCTGCTTGGGGATATTGTGCAGAATTTTATTCATACCGAACTAGCATGGCACATATTGGCGCAGCGCGAATATCGAGGTTTCCCAAATGGAGAGATCATTAAAGACAGATTGGACCCGGAAGGCTTAACTGTTACAGAGGAGCGAAAGCAGGAATGTATTGAAAGAGCCCGTAAGAAATATCGATTTGAATTGTGCGCTGAAGTTTACCAAGCAGCGTGCCAAACTGTAAGTGTATTTTTTATTTTTTTATTTTTTGTTTATCGATCATTTGAGTTAATCTTTCCTAAGGTCAACACGGAACAGATGTGGACGTTTTATATTGAAGCGATGGTGAAAATTAACAAGGACCTCAAATCGGGGATAGTTTTCAAAAGAGGTTACTTGGTTTCAGCTTTTGCAGGAGCTCTAAAAGCGAAACGGTTGTCTGAATACTATTTTCGCGAATATGTGGAGTTACTGAGGGAGAAGGGCGCTAGTGATGATGCTATATTTGAAGTACTGAAATATTTTTAAATATTGCAACAAAGGCATGTTTCTTACGTTTGTTTATATTTAAGGTGGTGAAGCAAGGTCCGGATTTGTATCCGAATTCGGCTATGCCCTGGGAGCTACTCATGCACCGCCACATGATTAAAGACGAGCATGAGGAAATAAGGGAGCTATTCGAGAAAGCCTGTCGAGAAATGAACGATTCGGAATGTGCATTCCCTTTGTGGCAATTGATGATTCGCTACTACCAAATCATGCCCGACAAATATGACTATGCTTGCGAACTTTTCACAAGAGCATGTCATATGCCACATGCAAATTTCCTCCCACTACGTTCACTTTTCTTAGAGTATACCCTGATAGAGAGGTCGATTGAACAGACTAGGTGGGTATACGACGAATTAGCGCCAATCCCTCCGCCATATTTACCATTGCATAAGCGGATGGCTCTTTTAGAATCAGCGCAAGTAAGCACTCATGGAACATCTTTTGATTTTTTTTCTGCAGTGCCAGAAATTAATTTTTTTCCATTTTTGTTTTTGTTATTTTTTTACAGATTAATCCCAATATCCCAAGATGGAGGAAATGCCATCGTAACGCTGTAAACTTGTTTGGAAAAAAACAAGCAGATGTGTGGACTGATTTTATGGATTTTGAAAAATATCATGGCGATCCAACAAAAATAAGAGTAATTTGCGACGAAGCAACTAGTATCCTGGAAAGCGACATGGATAGGAGGTTTGAACCGGCTTTCACCATATTAAATGACATTAAACGAATTGAAACATTCAAAGGAACTGCTGCGCTTGTACGGCAAAAATTACTACGACTTTTGCCTAGTCTAGTCAAAAGTCATGACTTTTGCCTAGGCTAGTCAAACTTCATGACTTTTGCCTAGGCTAGGCAAAAGTCATGACATTGTTCCTCGCATTTCCGTAGTCATTGCCTTGCAATGGGTATTGGATCGATATGTAGCAAATCGATTGCTTTTCTCTTTTTTTTAATCAACTTAAAAAAAAAAAAAGTAGGAGGTTCCCACTTCGACTGTATTTGTATTTTTTTTTTCAGATTGTTGCCCGCGAAACACTTATAAATTTCTGACAACCGCCCCCCACCCACAATACATTTTGCGAATGAGATGAAGAAGAACATCGGGAAAGTGAGCTGTGAGCTACTAGTTGAGGTAGCTGAAAAAAAAAACTTTGGAAAGCTCACTTACCCAGTCATAGAGGAATCATCGGAGCGGGATGCCAGCACAACTAACATATTCACGACAGTATAACCCCACCCCTGCGGTCATGTGACCTAAAGCTCAACATAAATAGTGACGATTGTCTATCTGTTCCATAACTGTCAAACTAAGTATTGTACCCTTGATATTGTAAACTATCATTGGAGCGGGATGCCAGCACAACTAACATATTCACGAGAGTGTCACTCCGCCCCAGCGGTCATGTGACCTAAAGCTCAACATAAATAGTGACGATTGTCTATCTGTTCCATAACTGTCAAACTAAGTATTGTACCCTTGATATTGTAAACTATCATTGGAGCGGGATGCCAGCACAACTAACATATTCACGAGAGTGTCACTCCGCCCCAGCGGTCATGTGACCTAAAGCTCAACATAAATAGTGACGATTGTCTATCTGTTCCATAACTGTCAAACTAAGTATTGTACCCTTGATATTGTAAACTATCATTGGAGCCGGATGCCAGCACAACTAACATATTCACGGCAGTGTGACCCCTCCCCAGCGGTCATGTGACCTAAAGCTCAACATAAATAGTGACGATTGTCCAACTGTTCCACAACTGTCAAACTAAGTATTGTAACCTTGATATTGTAAACTATCATTGGAGCCAGATACCAGCGCAACTAACATATTCACGTCAGTGTCACCCCACCCCAGCGGACATGTTGTCTAGAGCTCAACAACAATAGCAACGATTGTCCGTTCCATAACTGTCAAACTAAATATTGTAACCATGACACTGTAAACTGTCGGAAATAAATGGATTGAATGTACAAACAGCTGATTTATATTTACAAATCCCAAAGGTAAAAATCATTGGGTTGTGCTGCGCCCTCCAATAAATTAGACTTCCACGCACAAGCACAGCGAGCTGCGCTGTACAGTTGCCGGAAGTCCACCGTAGACTTATTCTAACGAACACCCAAAAAAAAAATCACTTACCTTTGCGACTTTTTCTGTTGTTTACTGCTCCACAAAGAACACAAAATAACGGCACTGCACTTATTGGCATTCGAACGAATTTTCCACACTTTTCCTAAACTAAACTTTGCACTAAACCGATTTGCTCTGCTTTTTTTTTTTTTGGAAAATTTTTAACCGGATAACGCGCACAACACAAACTGACAGTCAGTTCTGAAACGAAAAAGAAAAACTGTTAGAAAATTATTATGCACAATTCCTATAGCAATTTTGTGGAGTGTGGAGCAACTAAGTATATTTGGAGTGGGCCTCCGAATGAATGAAAAATAAAACAATCCTTGAAGGGTTCCGTTTAATTTCAGTGACACGGCTCGGATTATTAAATTGTTTTTATTTCACCGAACGCCGCTTCATGGGGGGGGGGGGGGGGGGGGGTATTTATTTTTATTATATTATTATTAGAAAAGACCCTAAGAACTCAATTCCATGAAAACTTCATATTACATCGTGTTATTCTGCCGGTCCAAATGTCCCAGGTTCGAGTCCCACTTGGGCCAGAGTGCGCTTTTCCTAATAAGCGACAGACAGAAGCCTCATCATATATAGCGAACGTAAACGATTAAAGAAACTGAACCAGAGCCTCGAAGGGGACAGGCTTTGTAGAATCCACGCCGAATAAAAATCCCAGGATTTCCCGCATCAAGAAAATTAAACAAGTGGTCGCATAGGTACATTTATAACAATTCTTTATTAGTATTAGTCGGTTAGTAAGATATGTTTACATAAATTTCATAAGACATTCAAGTTTCAATATACGTTACAATGGTTGCGTTCTTTTGTGCATCTTGTAGATACATCTAAAGCCACTTATCAGTGTGTAGAACCGTTTTATGCCGAAGTGGAGGAAGTCTTTGGTGAAGAAACGAGCTTAGGCTCCTGGAACACATATACACAGGACTAGCAGAACAAATTGTTCTGTTCAATGATGCACAAAAGACCGCAGCTAATTAATTCAATTAATGTCCTCTCAAATAATCGCGAATTAATTTTATTTGATGCTGTTTGGTAGTGTTGCTCCGCAAACGAAAATAGATTTTTTGAGGTAGCACCGGACGACGGGAGCGTCTAGTGACAAGCGCAACCTGCCATATCGTTCGTCCACCCAAAGCCTGATATTGCCTTTTTAGATTTCTGCGCACTCTTTCGGCCCTTATCTTGATAGCCTCGAGGCTTTCGTCGTCAAACAGATACTTCGTTTGCTTTGCGTAGTCAGGCATATTTTTAATAAAGGTGACCAGATTGAAGAAATCCTTGAAACAAATGTAGCTGAGCTCCTTATCACCATCCAAATTGAATCTCTCCGCCCTACTGTAAGTGATCTGCGCCGAAATGATCATGCTAAAGAGGAGATAAACACGAAATTAGACGAGACAACATTCACATCATTACGGTACTCACTATGCGAGCGATTTGTCTCTTTGCTCTGGAACATGAGCGAGCTTAACCAGATCTTCCATGGAATTGGCCATGCTCAATCTCCTTAGTCGGGACACTGCTCTAGGCATTTTATTTACCGTATTTGTGTTGACTTACGTTGACTGATCGATAAAATGGAAAGGAACAATGTTGGAATTTTTTGTTTTGTTTTTTCAAATCAAAAAATAAAATTCAGTCCTACATGATTGACTGGCACAGGCACAGGCACATCCTCCGAATCATGCAAAATAAAATCAAATTAAATTCAAGCATGGGCAAGCAAAGACTTCTACCATTTCTGCATAAAACGGTTCAACACACAAATAATTTCCTGGTGCTTGTGTAGGGAGTAGAACCACGGACGCAAACATAAAAAACAAACGCACCATTTGAATCAAACTAAATCAGCCTTAACTGTTATACCGCCTAGCTAAGCTCACGTTATTTAAATTTTGTCCAACACTGTGTAGGGATTTTTGGGGTCGCTGATTTTAAATCTGCCATTTAACCTGGAGAACGGCTGAACCTATTTGGAGGGGGTCTTTATGGAAACGTAGAGTATTTTGTCTTTTATAAGTTAGGCTACATTTCATTCGTTCTAATTTACAGTTATGGAAAAGGTCGAGCAAAGCCGGGACAGGTCTGTTACTAATTAAATGAAACACAGCAGAAAATAAATGTGGGACTGGAATAATTCAGGAAGTCCTATTTGCCTCTACCGAGTGATATTTATAGAAAGCTACTCTTTTTCTAAGGGGACGGTTAAAACTAATCAAAAAAAAAAACTCGCGCTAGATAAGCTCTGAAAAAATGTGAGCGGAATTTTGTAGACCAGTAAAACATTGAGGACTGGATTAACTGAAAAACTGTTAGAGCGAATTCACTGGGAAAAATTTTAACCTTGATGCGGATTTATCTTAAAAGAGCAATTCCTTCAGGAAATGTATTAAATTTTCCTGGTCCAGCAATTCAGTAAGATGCTACAGGTCCGCACAAAAACGAATCACAATATAACTCTTAAAAACTCCGGAAGGGGGCCAACAATTCTCGCCAATTGAACTTATTCAATCAAAATAACTTGTTGGACTAGTTAGCTCAAGCAGGCAAACGGGACGTCTGCTCGAACAGATCCAGCGGAAGTATTTTTAGACTCAGGTCCTGGATTTGTGTGCATACGCAGCTAATTGGACTGTTTCGAATTCCTAGAAGATGCCCACTTGACGATTGCATTTGGCTCCAATCTATGCAACTCCCATCTTCCTACCCCTCACCCCATTTCAGGTAACCATGGATGACAATAACAAACTGCTTGCACCAGGGGTGGAAAAATCAATATTCCCTTTACGAAAATCCTGTCATCCCGTCGGATCGTGTCCCGACAATCCCAGCAGTTGCGCACGATGCCATCAATTTACTTTGTCATCCCAATACATTTTTCAGGGGAATAAATCACAAGGATGGGTACAGCCGGGATGTACTTTCGTTTACGAAAGTTTTACGGGATTTTTTGGGGTTTGCGAGATTGCTAAAGATTTTTTGAGGGCATGATTAATTGTTTTTTTTTACATAGAACGCACTAGAGACCATTCAGAGCCCCTTGGACAGGGTGATCGGTCGAATTTGCCATTAATCCGAATGACCCCACTAGCGGCACACCACAG
Organism: Neoitamus cyanurus; assembly: GCA_947538895.1. Lineage (NCBI taxonomy): Eukaryota > Metazoa > Arthropoda > Insecta > Diptera > Asilidae > Neoitamus > Neoitamus cyanurus. The sequence goes on from OX384549.1 coordinate 7,924,533, forward strand.
TTGCGGGAAAATCATGAAAGCTCCCCGAAATTGACTCAACCTGGCAGAATGATAATTGCATACTTACAGGCCCAAATAAAAGCCCAAAAGTGTTTTCTCTGTGGCAGGAGAAGAGAACGGTAGATTCCCTTTAATCCAGGACCTGAAATTCATTCTATTCGGATAGTAGCATTTTTCTTGCCTAGACTGTTGCTAGTAACGCGCAGGGCGGATATCTATCCAGTGAACTCCAGGGACACCACCGACCAATCCATTAAGAAGAATCTTAATCGGAGCGGGGGAGACTTGGGGAGGTGAAAATGTATTTCCCCCGATAGTACAAAAATCAAAAATATTCAGTTATCCCTCGCTGTTGTGACTAGACGGATGGTAGGAAGACGTAGGTTCCTCCCATGATACGGGGACGGATAGGGTGACGCATATCCAACGCATATGATAAACGTAGAACCCTCGAGCCGACACCGAAAGAGAGTGAAACCCCTTTTCGGGTGTGTGGTGACATTGTGTGAAAACAATTTTAACAAACATCTCGTGTGGTGAGATTCTGCATCACACAGCATCCATAGTTATTGCCAGGACCGTCCGTCATCATCATCATCCTCCCCGCCCCCACCCCATTCAGCAACATATCACCAATATTATTATCATCAACAAATAGGGCGAACGACGATAAGGTAACATCCTCGCCCTCTGTCTTACACTTTTCAACAGCCACACCACCCCCAACCCTTGCCCCTCCCCAAAAAAAGGACACAGCATCACAGAAGTAGCTAGAACGAGATATAGTACTCTCAGAGAAGGTTGCGTCGTCATTTATAGTGCACAGGCCCAAAAAGCGGGGGAAATTGTCTTGTTTTTTACTTTAGTTGGATGCCACCCCTTCCCTCTACCACTGAGACACGGGTGGTGGTGGTATACATCTAAATTCTCGTAAGGTGGAAATCTCTGGACTTCGCGGATTAAAAGGGATACCCACAGCATCTCCCAACGGCTCGACGTGGACGGTGCTGGCGCCTTAATTTTCACAACGAGTAGTGGGGGGCCTATTAGCAATTGACGCGTTTCTGATTTAAACCCCTTGGATCACCTCCCGCGGGACCATACCGCGGGATATTATATTATACGATTCTCTCCTGTGCATTAAAGCGATTTTTCTTCTCCTTGCCCGCGATTACATCTTCTCGCAGCTGAAGGAAAATAATGTCAGTGAAGGTAAGTGGGCCAACAAATTGCGATAAAAAAAAAAAAATTTTATCCAAAAAAAAATTTATAGGCAAAGTGGTGTAATGTGTGGGATTGAAAAAAATGTTGCCGGTCTCTTGTTATTTATTTATTTTCAATTTTTTTTTTATTTTTCGCCTACCGTGCGTACTGGAATTAAGTTGCAGAGTGTAATTTGTAATACACACACGCAAGAGTGCCACCCTTTGGCATCCTCCTGTGCTCCGCCAATAAGCGCATCGCCGCCACCTTTATCAGTTGTTGTTCATTTATCGATGGGGGGGCTGCTTATGAAAATTCCCTTTTTATTGATTTTTTCTGCCCCACCCCTCCTCGTACACTTGTTCACAACTCCTAATGCCATCGTTGTGCTACACATGTTGTTATCGCAATTTCCCTCGACTGTTGCACTGCCCGCTCTTGCAGACGATAGAAGTCCGTTAAATTGACCCACTTCAACTCGATTTTCACTCGAGCAATAGAAGATATACCAGGGCAGGGTATATTAACATTATAAATGCGAAAGTTTGTGTGTTTGGATGTTTGTTACTTAATCACGCCTAAGCGGTTGCTTCGATAGACGCAATTGTTTCACACGACGTAGTACACATTTGAACTTAAAATATTGGCTATTTGTTATTGTGATAAAGTGCAAAGTTTCAAAATGGCGGCCGGTTAGTTAAATTAGTTAACCTTCAAGCGATTTTTATGAAAATTGTCACAGGAGGGTTTTCAGGGCTGCTGATTTCGTTATCTGTCATTAAAATTTCAAAATTCAAAGCTAGGGGGGTATTGAAGGATACTGGCTTCCAATTTGCTATCGCTAGAATACAAAATGGGTGATCAAGCGACCGAAATAATTCAACATCAAAGAATTTGAATGAAAATGAGCACCAGAAAAATAATTTAAGGGCTAAAGCATCTACTAAAATGTCAAAATTCAAAATGGCAGTCCACATAATGGCAACACAAATTTTTAGACTTCGAACGAATACGACTAAAGGGTGCAGATCTTGAATTTTTACAAAATTTACGTTTAAATGAATACACAGGGATTTTGGGGGTCGCTGATTGTTTTTTTACTGTCAGACATTTTGACTTATGGTAGCCGCCATTTTGCTTCTTTTTTTGTAACTGACTAATGACTAACAATGGTAAAAAGCGAAATGAGATGGGATACGGAGAAGAAGCAATTGAAACCTTCCATAGAATGCTTCCGCATACCTTCCTGAATGCTTCCATTTACCAATAAGCGGAGGAGCAAACAAATTACACAGTGCAAATACCACAACTTAATCAATTGTTAAAATTGGGCTTGAAATCAGCAATATTGCCACTCTGGCGGGTAACTGTGACCGTCGAGAGTAGCACATGGGAAGCAACTGATACGACAGCTATTTGTGGCGATCATATCTCCCCTCACCCTGACCTAATTGAAGATAATCACAATTTTAAAATGTTCCTAAAAGGTGCATGCTCTGGCCGAGCGCCGAGACGGGTACTCTGCTTACCCTGGCTAAACTGTTGTGATAGAATTTTTCAGTACTCCGCACTTGGCGTATAGTGGCAAAACGACCAGATGTCCCAGATTAGAGGCTTAGCGCTGCTCGTGTGGTGCTTTTTTTTATTTTTATTTTTTTTGGGGGTGGCGCAGAGATGCCTCACGTGGCTGAAGTACGCATGGGCAAATGGCTTAATTATAGCGTAAGAAATAAATGAAAATAGAGAAGAGCTCATTGCCTCCAGTACTATCGGCTCCACTCTAAGGCGTTCACATCTTCCTCTGGACCAGGCATAAAAGTTCTTTCGGTTATTTATCTCTTTTCGGGGAGGGAGGAGTGAGGGGGGGCTTTATTTTTAGATCAGACCGCTAATAGCTTCAATTTTATGTTAAAAAAAAACTCCTCCCAAGTCATTCACGGGATAAAGTTTTGAAGGTAGAGTAAAATCGCACGACGCACCTTTGCTCCTGAATACCTCGAACCGAACTACACCAGCGTCATACCACAGACAAAGGCAATTCGCACGTTAATGCAAATTTTCCGGACTGGAGGAGGCCGTACGGGTCAGATTTAAATTCATGGCGTTCAAAATAAACAAATTTATTTGATTTGTGCCTTGTTGAGCGCTTTCCCGACCCGCCGCCGCCGCCGTTGTGCCGTTGTCGTCGTCGTGTGTGCTGTACAAATTTATTTGTGGAAACCGCGAAACGTTTATTGCCAATTTTGTGCGTTTAATTGCAACAAGTCCGAAGAAGAAGGCCCCCCTCCCCTCGTCTTGCCGTGGGTGTGAGAAATTCGCGCAATATCGAATCGATTTTGAGTTGTAAAATTTTTAATTGAGTGATAGCGACCCAATCCCACTCCTGTTCTGTTTCCAGATGACTCGTTATAAGCAAGCAGAGTTTGCCGATGAGGATTCCAGCTCGATTGGAACGATTCAGCTGAATGAGGCTACTAGCAGTCCAGCAATGCATATCCGGTACCACGCAGCAAGGGTATGTATCCGTAAAAGAATAATGAGCATGTGACCGAACCACCCCCACCCCCTTTTACCCAACAGGGAACATCCCTATGGCGGACTAGAAGTAAACTAGAAAAATGCCTCCTCGTCACGACACTATTTATGGGCGTATTTCTCCTAACTCTGTTGGGAATTATCCTAACCAGCGACACGGAGAGTGCAACAAGAATTTTGCATGTACAACCGCATAACAGAAGTGAGTTACCGCTACCGACCGCCAGGACAAATAATTATTTATTCAATTCCTTAGATCGATTCCCTTGCCTGAACGAGCCCTGCATACACGCAGCGAGTGAAATTTTAAAATCAATTGACAAATCGGTGAATCCGTGTGATGATTTCTACGCATTTTCCTGGTAAGTGGTACCCCTTCGAGGGTACTGTAGTAAAACATAGGAAATTCCTAAATTTTGTGACATGTATGCCTGGGTAACCAGATGAGCTTCACAAATCTAATGATAAAATTTGAAATAACGACTAAACAAAAAAGGGGTACTTCAAAAAACATATTGGGGATATAACCACGAAAAATAATTCATACCCCATCGAGTTGGGTGTCGTTGAAAAGGTCTTTAAAAATACTTTCCTATGGTATTAGTTTAAATTTTTTGAACGAACAACTCAAGCCTCTAGACACTGAAATTTGATTTTTAATTTACCCTTTGGCAGCAATCAGTGGATTAGAAACAATCCAATTCCAGACGGCAAATCGATTTGGGGCACCTTTGGAAAGCTGGAGCAGCAAAATCAACTAGTGATCAAGAATGTCTTAGGCAAGAGTATTTCTGTGGCATTCGGGAAGTGTTTATAATTTTTTTTTTTAACTTATAGAGAGACCCAAATCCCTGTTCAAATCGGAGGCTGAGAAAAAGGCTAAAATGTACTATGAGTCATGCCTGGATGAGGATGAAATTATGGAGAAATTGGGCGCTGCACCGATGCAAAAATTTTTAAAAAATATTGGAGGCTGGAATGTGACCACAAGTGGATTCTCGTTAAGGACATGGTCTCTTGGGGAGACACTTAAGCGATTGCAGAATGTGTAAGGATTTTGTTTTGTAGTATTTTTGGTTGATTTTTGGTTTTGTTGTTTTCTTTTTTTCTCTTCTTTCCTTTTTTTTTGTATACAGTGGTGCCTTCCCCAGGTATAACATGGGCGGTCTATTTTCATGGGCAATTGGAGAGGATGATCGAAATTCATCGCGTCATGTGATCCAGATTGATCAGGGCGGTCTAACGTTGCCAACACGCGATAATTATCTGAACAAGACTGCCCATGAGAAGGTACTGAGCGCATATCTTGATTATATGACAAAGACGGCTGTACTTTTGGGCGCGAATGAGACAGATGCTCGGAGGCAGATGAATGACGTGATTGAGTTCGAGACAAAAATTGCCAATATAACGGGTACGCGTTGAATGAACAAAAAAATGAAAAAATATTAAATTTTTATTAAAGGGAAAAGGGTGAAATACAATTTTATGAATTTTGTGATCTTCTTAAGTTCCAGCTGAAGATCGCCGTGATGAGGAGAATCTCTACCATCTGATGACCCTTGCCCAGCTGCAGAAGAAGGCACCGTTCATCAATTGGACTGATCATTTTGCGGATGCTATGAAGCTGGTCAACAGAAAAGTAACTGAGGATGAAAGGGTTGTCGTGTATGCCCCCGAATTTCTTGAGGCTCTCACTGTGATCGTCAATAAGTACCAGGAGACGCCAGAAGGGAAGATGTAAGGCCCTCGTAGTTCAGGGAGAATACCATAAAGGTGTATGATTATTTTTTTTTTAGAGTTCTCAACAATTATCTGGTTTGGCAAGCAGTTAGAACATTAACCGCATGCCTTTCGAAGCCCTTCCGTGATGCGTACAAGGGTGTGAGGAAGGCCCTAATCGGTTCGGATGGGGGTGAGGAACCCTGGAGGTATTGCGTCACCGATACAAATAATGTGATCGGTTTTGCGATCGGTGCAATGTTCGTACGTGAGGTGTTCCATGGTGAATCAAAGCCACAGGCCGAAGAAATGATCAATGAGGTGCGCAACGCTTTTAAGAAGAACCTCAAGAATCTTGGCTGGATGGACAGGGAGACACGGACGTTGGCTGAGGAGAAGGCTGACGCTATTTCCGATATGATCGGTTTCCCCGATTGCATTTTAAATTCAACCGAATTGGATGAGAAGTACGCTGATCTCGCAATTAGCCGGTCCGAGTATTTTGACAATAACATTCGCGTGAACAAGTACAATTTGAAAAAGAACTTGGAAAAATTGGACCAGGTGGTGAACAAGACACGATGGGGTATGACGCCACCAACAGTCAACGCATACTATACGCCGACGAAAAATCAAATTGTTTTTCCGGCTGGTATACTGCAGCTACCCTTCTACGATATTAACAATCCGAAAAGTTTGAATTTTGGTGCTATGGGCGTTGTTATGGGACACGAATTGACCCATGCCTTCGACGATCAGGGCAGGGAGTATGACAAAAATGGAAACATGCACCAGTGGTGGAAGAATCAGACAATAGCGAGATTTAAAGAGCGTACAGATTGCTTCGCAAAGCAATATAGCTCATATAAGCTGAATGGGAAAAATTTAAACGGTAAACAGACTCTAGGTGTGTTCATCAAGTACAACACAGGTATATGATTGAAGCACTTTTAATTTCAATTTGTGTTCCCCCCTGCAGGTGAGAATATCGCTGACAATGGTGGACTGAAGGCGGCCTTTCATGCATTTATCAATTCGGAGAGCCAAAGGGACGTGGATATGTTACCCCTTCCAGGGATCAATATGACTCATCGGCAACTATTTTTCGTCTCATTTGCACAGGTAGGACTGCTGTATGTGAATGCACATAACAAAAATAATGAAAAAAGTCTTAAAGAAATGAAAAGAAAAAAGGGGTACCTCGAATAACATATTTGGGATTGATTTAAAAATAATTTCGGACACACCATCGGGTGGGGTACTGTCAAAAACGTTCTTTAAAACACCATTCCTGCTACTATTGCTAATTAAGTTGCGAGGGTTCCGCAGACAAATGGAAAAATTGGAACCCTTATAATTTTTTCTTGTCCGTCCGTCCGTATGCCACAGCCTTATAATTCCGCCATCTTTCTATCGATTCTGATCAACAGGCAGGTCTTCTTTGAACCAAAATGTGGAAATGGGGGGGGGGGGGGGGTGTATTTTTTTATATTTTATATGTATATTACCGCATTGTGTGGGGTATCATTGGAAAGGACTTTAAAAGTGCAATAAAGTTTCTTAAGAGACTTTTATCAGTTTTTTCAAAACTTTTCTCGATTGACATGCGCAAGAACTACCCGTAGCCAATGCTGCTTTCTTTTTGTCAGCTGCAAATGGATATACTTCGCACTGATCGATTAGTTAGTCTTATGTTCCAACCTTTAAATAATAAGAGACGTTCAAAATATGAAAAACGCAAAACTTGACGCAATATGGAATATTTTGATGACATATTCGAAATCAGTGACCCCAAAAACCCCTTATAAATATATTTTTAATTTTTTTCTCCACAGGTATGGTGCTCATCTGTAACCGAGGAGGCATCTAATTTACAAATTGAAAAGGATCCTCATGCTCCGCCACAATTTCGTGTAATTGGACCGTTGTCGAATTTAAAAGAATTCTCTGAGGAATTTAAGTGCCCTTTAAATTCAAGAATGAATCCCCCGAAAAAGTGTGAAGTATGGTAGGTAAGTAAAACAGCTATTGAGTTTTTGAAGTTAGGAAAATAAGAAAGAGAACATGATGAACAAAACACACACAAAAAAAACCAAAGAAATAGTTGTTCCTCTTTATTTAGTAAATTGCAAGTAAACACGATCGATTAACAAAAATGCCAAAAACAATTTACTTTCGTTTTTTTTTTTTTACCGAACTAATGTGACACTTTGTGTGCTTTATGTAGTAACTTTGAAATTTTCTTGACAATTTTCTTACGGCCAATAAGGCAACAAAAAAAAAACAAAAAAACAAGGGGTGAACAAAAGTCCTAAATATGAGGTTCCAATAAAGAAAAATAACATTTTAAAGTATAGAAATATATATAAAGGATAAAGAGCCAAAAAAAAAATTATATATAAGTTTATAGCAGAATAGGAGAGCACAGGGGCAGAGGAAAAAGATGAAAAAAATATATTTTATAAGTGACTCGTGCAAGGAGTACCATCAAATGGATGTTTATATGTTCTGAGTGTAAATTAGTAGTGCTAGCGGCAGCAGCGGTAATAATGTATAATTATAGCTCTAACGGTAGCTCTAAATGAAGCCAACAACAAGAAAATTCGCACGTATTTTAAATGGATATTTTACTGATATAGTTTTGTATAAGAGGTAAATTAGCTAACACCTGTCGCAAGGGATTAATATAAAAGCTTTTCAAATCGCCTATAGTCCGGTCTGGTAAGGCGGTAAAAAAAAGGGTGTCCCCCCCCTTTTTGTGTCTAATTAACACCAACCTTAGCGCCCCCTAGTAGCTGCTAGCTACAACAAACCCAATTTTACTGCGTTATTAGACCAGGCCTCATCTGTCTATTAAATAAAAAAAACAACCTCTTCAATATTTCAACAAGTTTCCAAAAGAAAGTCATATTGCTGTATAAAATTTGTAAACCTAACATTTAGCGTATAATTTAATTTAGTCGAGAGCCAATTGGATTTTAAACTTGAATCTAGGGAACAAGGCAAAGGAAGTACATTTTCAACATTTTCAGGGGCACTTTTACAAGTACCCAGCCCATCGCATAGATACACTTATACAGAGAACAAATTTGCTCAAGGCAACTCCCCCTAACACTTACAAAAAAAAAAAAAACATTTATATTTTGCTCAAATAATAAAATTCGATTCATCTACTTACCGACCCATCAGGGCATGCATCTGAAAATGAAAATAAACAAACGTTGCAATTATTTAAAAATTCTTATCAACGTATTTAATTTTGCAAAACATATCAACTGACTAGATGATTTTTTAAAAACACAATTTGTATATCGTCTTTTTGAAACATTTTATTTAACAAGAGAAACGAACACACAACCAGAAATATATAAAATTATTATTAAACGTTTAACACAGCTCCGCCATCTCTTCTATAAAATTGATGAAAAACTGTCTATACGCAGCAAAAGAAAAATTATTAAATCATTCATCAACACTACTGTGATAATTTAATCCAAATGTGTATATGAGCGTATGCATTAAAGAAATTGTATACTGGACAATTAAATAAATAAAAAAAAATCACAAAGGTCTTTCAGTTACACCAGCAGTGAGGGAGCGAATTGCAAGTTCAGCACAGCTCAACGTGGTCGCTGCGCCCAAAATCTCAAAAGATAAGGCAACAGTGGCGGGTTTTTTGCATCCATGCACCTACTGGGCCTACTAGGAGCCGATCTACGTGGAAACATTTCCGAAAAAGCCCTTCAGTTGGTAGATAATTTTTTTCAATTTGTTTCTGAAGCGTTTGCCTAGTGGAGTGAGCCCTCTACAGAAATCTCAAAAGATAAGGCAACAGTGGCGCGTTTTTTGCATCCGTGCACCTACTGGGCCTACTAGGCGCCGATCTACGTGGAAACATTTCCGAAAAAGCCCTTCGGTTGGCAGATAATTATTTTCAATTTGTTTCTGAGGCGTTTGCCTAGTGGAGTGAGCCCTCTACAGAAATCTCAAAAGATAAGGCAACAGTGGCGGGGTTTTTGCATCCGTGCACCTACTGGGCCTACTAGGCGCCGATCTACGTGGAAACATTTCCGAAAAAGCCCTTCGGTTGGCAGATAATTATTTTCAATTTGTTTCTGAGGCGTTTGCCTAGTGGAGTGAGCCCTATACAGAAATCTCAAAAGATAAGGCAACAGTGGCGCGTTTTTTGCATCCGTGCACCTACTGGGCCTACTAGGCGCCGATCTACGTGGAAACATTTCCGAAAAAGCCCTTCGGTTGGCAGATAATTATTTTCAATTTGTTTCTGAGGCGTTTGCCTAGTGGAGTGAGCCCTCTACAGAAATCTCAAAAGATAAGGCAACAGTGGCGGGGTTTTTGCATCCGTGCACCTACTGGGCCTACTAGGCCTTCTTCACTATACCCCATCAAGACCCCACCAAGACCCTATCAAGACCCCACCAAGACCCCACCAAGACTCTATCAAGACCCCACCAAGACCCCATCAAGACCCCATCAAGACCCCATCAAGACCCCATCAAGACCCCATCAAGACCTCACAAAGACCCCATTGGGACCCCTTTCCGTTGCCTGCGCTGAAGTGCATCTTCGAGTGTCAAATAAACGAAATTGATTATGTAAATTCCACCCCTGGCAACATCAACTTAAAAAAGGTAAAAAAAAAAACGGCCGAACCCACTGCAATTGTTCCAACTGGCGAATGCTTTAGGAAGACACCATCAAGCCAACGATCTCTTTGAGAAAATCGCGATTTCTCGTGGGCTGGTAGCTAGCACACAGCAGAGGTGTGTGAACGCAGTGCCCCACCGCTCCTCTTCATGCCATTCGGCTCGTTACTCGTTAGTCGTTGGCGCAGGTAGGCGCAGGTAGGGAGACGGGTAAGGGGAATTATCTAAGTAACGAAGAAACCTGTATCTCACGTTTAGGTGATCGCCACCGAGCAGTGTATCTGTTGGTGTGCTGCGGGTACCTTACCTAGGTGGACGGGGTACCACAATGTTTTTCTTAGCGTGTGACCTCGCGTCTGTCGTGTGTTTACCTGCTAATTAGGTGATCAGACAAAGGGTTTTCTCCCATTTATAATTTTGGGGCGACTTAAGGCAAACGTGCACTCGTACTGTCCGCGGGACCATACCGCGGGATATTATATTATACGATTCTCTCCTGTGCATTAAAGCGATTTTTCTTCTCCTTGCCCGCGATTACATCTTCTCGCAGCTGAAGGAAAATAATGTCAGTGAAGGTAAGTGGGCCAACAAATTGCGATAAAAAAAAAAAAATTTTATCCAAAAAAAAATGTATAGGCAAAGTGGTGTAATGTGTGGGATTGAAAAAAATGTTGCCGGTCTCTTGTTATTTATTTATTTTCAATTTTTTTTTTATTTTTCGCCTACCGTGCGTACTGGAATTAAGTTGCAGAGTGTAATTTGTAATACACACACGCAAGAGTGCCACCCTTTGGCATCCTCCTGTGCTCCGCCAATAAGCGCATCGCCGCCACCTTTATCAGTTGTTGTTCATTTATCGATGGGGGGGCTGCTTATGAAAATTCCCTTTTTATTGATTTTTTCTGCCCCACCCCTCCTCGTACACTTGTTCACAACTCCTAATGCCATCGTTGTGCTACACATGTTGTTATCGCAATTTCCCTCGACTGTTGCACTGCCCGCTCTTGCAGACGATAGAAGTCCGTTAAATTGACCCACTTCAACTCGATTTTCACTCGAGCAATAGAAGATATACCAGGGCAGGGTATATTAACATTATAAATGCGAAAGTTTGTGTGTTTGGATGTTTGTTACTTAATCACGCCTAAGCGGTTGCTTCGATAGACGCAATTGTTTCACACGACGTAGTACACATTTGAACTTAAAATATTGGCTATTTGTTATTGTGATAAAGTGCAAAGTTTCAAAATGGCGGCCGGTTAGTTAAATTAGTTAACCTTCAAGCGATTTTTATGAAAATTGTCACAGGAGGGTTTTCAGGGCTGCTGATTTCGTTATCTGTCATTAAAATTTCAAAATTCAAAGCTAGGGGGGTATTGAAGGATACTGGCTTCCAATTTGCTATCGCTAGAATACAAAATGGGTGATCAAGCGACCGAAATAATTCAACATCAAAGAATTTGAATGAAAATGAGCACCAGAAAAATAATTTAAGGGCTAAAGCATCTACTAAAATGTCAAAATTCAAAATGGCAGTCCACATAATGGCAACACAAATTTTTAGACTTCGAACGAATACGACTAAAGGGTGCAGATCTTGAATTTTTACAAAATTTACGTTTAAATGAATACACAGGGATTTTGGGGGTCGCTGATTGTTTTTTTACTGTCAGACATTTTGACTTATGGTAGCCGCCATTTTGCTTCTTTTTTTGTAACTGACTAATGACTAACAATGGTAAAAAGCGAAATGAGATGGGATACGGAGAAGAAGCAATTGAAACCTTCCATAGAATGCTTCCGCATACCTTCCTGAATGCTTCCATTTACCAATAAGCGGAGGAGCAAACAAATTACACAGTGCAAATACCACAACTTAATCAATTGTTAAAATTGGGCTTGAAATCAGCAATATTGCCACTCTGGCGGGTAACTGTGACCGTCGAGAGTAGCACATGGGAAGCAACTGATACGACAGCTATTTGTGGCGATCATATCTCCCCTCACCCTGACCTAATTGAAGATAATCACAATTTTAAAATGTTCCTAAAAGGTGCATGCTCTGGCCGAGCGCCGAGACGGGTACTCTGCTTACCCTGGCTAAACTGTTGTGATAGAATTTTTCAGTACTCCGCACTTGGCGTATAGTGGCAAAACGACCAGATGTCCCAGATTAGAGGCTTAGCGCTGCTCGTGTGGTGCTTTTTTTTATTTTTATTTTTTTTGGGGGTGGCGCAGAGATGCCTCACGTGGCTGAAGTACGCATGGGCAAATGGCTTAATTATAGCGTAAGAAATAAATGAAAATAGAGAAGAGCTCATTGCCTCCAGTACTATCGGCTCCACTCTAAGGCGTTCACATCTTCCTCTGGACCAGGCATAAAAGTTCTTTCGGTTATTTATCTCTTTTCGGGGAGGGAGGAGTGAGGGGGGGCTTTATTTTTAGATCAGACCGCTAATAGCTTCAATTTTATGTTAAAAAAAAACTCCTCCCAAGTCATTCACGGGATAAAGTTTTGAAGGTAGAGTAAAATCGCACGACGCACCTTTGCTCCTGAATACCTCGAACCGAACTACACCAGCGTCATACCACAGACAAAGGCAATTCGCACGTTAATGCAAATTTTCCGGACTGGAGGAGGCCGTACGGGTCAGATTTAAATTCATGGCGTTCAAAATAAACAAATTTATTTGATTTGTGCCTTGTTGAGCGCTTTCCCGACCCGCCGCCGCCGCCGTTGTGCCGTTGTCGTCGTCGTGTGTGCTGTACAAATTTATTTGTGGAAACCGCGAAACGTTTATTGCCAATTTTGTGCGTTTAATTGCAACAAGTCCGAAGAAGAAGGCCCCCCTCCCCTCGTCTTGCCGTGGGTGTGAGAAATTCGCGCAATATCGAATCGATTTTGAGTTGTAAAATTTTTAATTGAGTGATAGCGACCCAATCCCACTCCTGTTCTGTTTCCAGATGACTCGTTATAAGCAAGCAGAGTTTGCCGATGAGGATTCCAGCTCGATTGGAACGATTCAGCTGAATGAGGCTACTAGCAGTCCAGCAATGCATATCCGGTACCACGCAGCAAGGGTATGTATCCGTAAAAGAATAATGAGCATGTGACCGAACCACCCCCACCCCCTTTTACCCAACAGGGAACATCCCTATGGCGGACTAGAAGTAAACTAGAAAAATGCCTCCTCGTCACGACACTATTTATGGGCGTATTTCTCCTAACTCTGTTGGGAATTATCCTAACCAGCGACACGGAGAGTGCAACAAGAATTTTGCATGTACAACCGCATAACAGAAGTGAGTTACCGCTACCGACCGCCAGGACAAATAATTATTTATTCAATTCCTTAGATCGATTCCCTTGCCTGAACGAGCCCTGCATACACGCAGCGAGTGAAATTTTAAAATCAATTGACAAATCGGTGAATCCGTGTGATGATTTCTACGCATTTTCCTGGTAAGTGGTACCCCTTCGAGGGTACTGTAGTAAAACATAGGAAATTCCTAAATTTTGTGACATGTATGCCTGGGTAACCAGATGAGCTTCACAAATCTAATGATAAAATTTGAAATAACGACTAAACAAAAAAGGGGTACTTCAAAAAACATATTGGGGATATAACCACGAAAAATAATTCATACCCCATCGAGTTGGGTGTCGTTGAAAAGGTCTTTAAAAATACTTTCCTATGGTATTAGTTTAAATTTTTTGAACGAACAACTCAAGCCTCTAGACACTGAAATTTGATTTTTAATTTACCCTTTGGCAGCAATCAGTGGATTAGAAACAATCCAATTCCAGACGGCAAATCGATTTGGAGCACCTTTGGAAAGCTGGAGCAGCAAAATCAACTAGTGATCAAGAATGTCTTAGGCAAGAGTATTTCTGTGGCATTCGGGAAGTGTTTATAATTTTTTTTTTTAACTTATAGAGAGACCCAAATCCCTGTTCAAATCGGAGGCTGAGAAAAAGGCTAAAATGTACTATGAGTCATGCCTGGATGAGGATGAAATTATGGAGAAATTGGGCGCTGCACCGATGCAAAAATTTTTAAAAAATATTGGAGGCTGGAATGTGACCACAAGTGGATTCTCGTTAAGGACATGGTCTCTTGGGGAGACACTTAAGCGATTGCAGAATGTGTAAGGATTTTGTTTTGTAGTATTTTTGGTTGATTTTTGGTTTTGTTGTTTTCTTTTTTTCTCTTCTTTCCTTTTTTTTTGTATACAGTGGTGCCTTCCCCAGGTATAACATGGGCGGTCTATTTTCATGGGCAATTGGAGAGGATGATCGAAATTCATCGCGTCATGTGATCCAGATTGATCAGGGCGGTCTAACGTTGCCAACACGCGATAATTATCTGAACAAGACTGCCCATGAGAAGGTACTGAGCGCATATCTTGATTATATGACAAAGACGGCTGTACTTTTGGGCGCGAATGAGACAGATGCTCGGAGGCAGATGAATGACGTGATTGAGTTCGAGACAAAAATTGCCAATATAACGGGTACGCGTTGAATGAACAAAAAAATGAAAAAATATTAAATTTTTATTAAAGGGAAAAGGGTGAAATACAATTTTATGAATTTTGTGATCTTCTTAAGTTCCAGCTGAAGATCGCCGTGATGAGGAGAATCTCTACCATCTGATGACCCTTGCCCAGCTGCAGAAGAAGGCACCGTTCATCAATTGGACTGATCATTTTGCGGATGCTATGAAGCTGGTCAACAGAAAAGTAACTGAGGATGAAAGGGTTGTCGTGTATGCCCCCGAATTTCTTGAGGCTCTCACTGTGATCGTCAATAAGTACCAGGAGACGCCAGAAGGGAAGATGTAAGGCCCTCGTAGTTCAGGGAGAATACCATAAAGGTGTATGATTATTTTTTTTTTAGAGTTCTCAACAATTATCTGGTTTGGCAAGCAGTTAGAACATTAACCGCATGCCTTTCGAAGCCCTTCCGTGATGCGTACAAGGGTGTGAGGAAGGCCCCAATCGGTTCGGATGGGGGTGAGGAACCCTGGAGGTATTGCGTCACCGATACAAATAATGTGATCGGTTTTGCGATCGGTGCAATGTTCGTACGTGAGGTGTTCCATGGTGAATCAAAGCCACAGGCCGAAGAAATGATCAATGAGGTGCGCAACGCTTTTAAGAAGAACCTCAAGAATCTTGGCTGGATGGACAGGGAGACACGGACGTTGGCTGAGGAGAAGGCTGACGCTATTTGCGATATGATCGGTTTCCCCGATTGCATTTTAAATTCAACCGAATTGGATGAGAAGTACGCTGATCTCGCAATTAGCCGGTCCGAGTATTTTGACAATAACATTCGCGTGAACAAGTACAATTTGAAAAAGAACTTGGAAAAATTGGACCAGGTGGTGAACAAGACACGATGGGGTATGACGCCACCAACAGTCAACGCATACTATACGCCGACGAAAAATCAAATTGTTTTTCCGGCTGGTATACTGCAGCTACCCTTCTACGATATTAACAATCCGAAAAGTTTGAATTTTGGTGCTATGGGCGTTGTTATGGGACACGAATTGACCCATGCCTTCGACGATCAGGGCAGGGAGTATGACAAAAATGGAAACATGCACCAGTGGTGGAAGAATCAGACAATAGCGAGATTTAAAGAGCGTACAGATTGCTTCGCAAAGCAATATAGCTCATATAAGCTGAATGGGAAAAATTTAAACGGTAAACAGACTCTAGGTGTGTTCATCAAGTACAACACAGGTATATGATTGAAGCACTTTTAATTTCAATTTGTGTTCCCCCCTGCAGGTGAGAATATCGCTGACAATGGTGGACTGAAGGCGGCCTTTCATGCATTTATCAATTCGGAGAGCCAAAGGGACGTGGATATGTTACCCCTTCCAGGGATCAATATGACTCATCGGCAACTATTTTTCGTCTCATTTGCACAGGTAGGACTGCTGTATGTGAATGCACATAACAAAAATAATGAAAAAAGTCTTAAAGAAATGAAAAGAAAAAAGGGGTACCTCGAATAACATATTTGGGATTGATTTAAAAATAATTTCGGACACACCATCGGGTGGGGTACTGTCAAAAACGTTCTTTAAAACACCATTCCTGCTACTATTGCTAATTAAGTTGCGAGGGTTCCGCAGACAAATGGAAAAATTGGAACCCTTATAATTTTTTCTTGTCCGTCCGTCCGTATGCCACAGCCTTATAATTCCGCCATCTTTCTATCGATTCTGATCAACAGGCAGGTCTTCTTTGAACCAAAATGTGGAAATGGGGGGGGGGGGGGGGTGTATTTTTTTATATTTTATATGTATATTACCGCATTGTGTGGGGTATCATTGGAAAGGACTTTAAAAGTGCAATAAAGTTTCTTAAGAGACTTTTATCAGTTTTTTCAAAACTTTTCTCGATTGACATGCGCAAGAACTACCCGTAGCCAATGCTGCTTTCTTTTTGTCAGCTGCAAATGGATATACTTCGCACTGATCGATTAGTTAGTCTTATGTTCCAACCTTTAAATAATAAGAGACGTTCAAAATATGAAAAACGCAAAACTTGACGCAATATGGAATATTTTGATGACATATTCGAAATCAGTGACCCCAAAAACCCCTTATAAATATATTTTTAATTTTTTTCTCCACAGGTATGGTGCTCATCTGTAACCGAGGAGGCATCTAATTTACAAATTGAAAAGGATCCTCATGCTCCGCCACAATTTCGTGTAATTGGACCGTTGTCGAATTTAAAAGAATTCTCTGAGGAATTTAAGTGCCCTTTAAATTCAAGAATGAATCCCCCGAAAAAGTGTGAAGTATGGTAGGTAAGTAAAACAGCTATTGAGTTTTTGAAGTTAGGAAAATAAGAAAGAGAACATGATGAACAAAACACACACAAAAAAAACCAAAGAAATAGTTGTTCCTCTTTATTTAGTAAATTGCAAGTAAACACGATCGATTAACAAAAATGCCAAAAACAATTTACTTTCGTTTTTTTTTTTTTACCGAACTAATGTGACACTTTGTGTGCTTTATGTAGTAACTTTGAAATTTTCTTGACAATTTTCTTACGGCCAATAAGGCAACAAAAAAAAAACAAAAAAACAAGGGGTGAACAAAAGTCCTAAATATGAGGTTCCAATAAAGAAAAATAACATTTTAAAGTATAGAAATATATATAAAGGATAAAGAGCCAAAAAAAAAATTATATATAAGTTTATAGCAGAATAGGAGAGCACAGGGGCAGAGGAAAAAGATGAAAAA
Organism: Neoitamus cyanurus; assembly: GCA_947538895.1. Classification (NCBI taxonomy): domain Eukaryota; kingdom Metazoa; phylum Arthropoda; class Insecta; order Diptera; family Asilidae; genus Neoitamus; species Neoitamus cyanurus. Next base: position 7,941,934 of record OX384549.1, read on the forward strand.
AATATATTTTATAAGTGACTCGTGCAAGGAGTACCATCAAATGGATGTTTATATGTTCTGAGTGTAAATTAGTAGTGCTAGCGGCAGCAGCGGTAATAATGTATAATTATAGCTCTAACGGTAGCTCTAAATGAAGCCAACAACAAGAAAATTCGCACGTATTTTAAATGGATATTTTACTGATATAGTTTTGTATAAGAGGTAAATTAGCTAACACCTGTCGCAAGGGATTAATATAAAAGCTTTTCAAATCGCCTATAGTCCGGTCTGGTAAGGCGGTAAAAAAAAGGGTGTCCCCCCCCTTTTTGTGTCTAATTAACACCAACCTTAGCGCCCCCTAGTAGCTGCTAGCTACAACAAACCCAATTTTACTGCGTTATTAGACCAGGCCTCATCTGTCTATTAAATAAAAAAAACAACCTCTTCAATATTTCAACAAGTTTCCAAAAGAAAGTCATATTGCTGTATAAAATTTGTAAACCTAACATTTAGCGTATAATTTAATTTAGTCGAGAGCCAATTGGATTTTAAACTTGAATCTAGGGAACAAGGCAAAGGAAGTACATTTTCAACATTTTCAGGGGCACTTTTACAAGTACCCAGCCCATCGCATAGATACACTTATACAGAGAACAAATTTGCTCAAGGCAACTCCCCCTAACACTTACAAAAAAAAAAAAAACATTTATATTTTGCTCAAATAATAAAATTCGATTCATCTACTTACCGACCCATCAGGGCATGCATCTGAAAATGAAAATAAACAAACGTTGCAATTATTTAAAAATTCTTATCAACGTATTTAATTTTGCAAAACATATCAACTGACTAGATGATTTTTTAAAAACACAATTTGTATATCGTCTTTTTGAAACATTTTATTTAACAAGAGAAACGAACACACAACCAGAAATATATAAAATTATTATTAAACGTTTAACACAGCTCCGCCATCTCTTCTATAAAATTGATGAAAAACTGTCTATACGCAGCAAAAGAAAAATTATTAAATCATTCATCAACACTACTGTGATAATTTAATCCAAATGTGTATATGAGCGTATGCATTAAAGAAATTGTATACTGGACAATTAAATAAATAAAAAAAAATCACAAAGGTCTTTCAGTTACACCAGCAGTGAGGGAGCGAATTGCAAGTTCAGCACAGCTCAACGTGGTCGCTGCGCCCAAAATCTCAAAAGATAAGGCAACAGTGGCGGGTTTTTTGCATCCATGCACCTACTGGGCCTACTAGGAGCCGATCTACGTGGAAACATTTCCGAAAAAGCCCTTCAGTTGGTAGATAATTTTTTTCAATTTGTTTCTGAAGCGTTTGCCTAGTGGAGTGAGCCCTCTACAGAAATCTCAAAAGATAAGGCAACAGTGGCGCGTTTTTTGCATCCGTGCACCTACTGGGCCTACTAGGCGCCGATCTACGTGGAAACATTTCCGAAAAAGCCCTTCGGTTGGCAGATAATTATTTTCAATTTGTTTCTGAGGCGTTTGCCTAGTGGAGTGAGCCCTCTACAGAAATCTCAAAAGATAAGGCAACAGTGGCGGGGTTTTTGCATCCGTGCACCTACTGGGCCTACTAGGCGCCGATCTACGTGGAAACATTTCCGAAAAAGCCCTTCGGTTGGCAGATAATTATTTTCAATTTGTTTCTGAGGCGTTTGCCTAGTGGAGTGAGCCCTATACAGAAATCTCAAAAGATAAGGCAACAGTGGCGCGTTTTTTGCATCCGTGCACCTACTGGGCCTACTAGGCGCCGATCTACGTGGAAACATTTCCGAAAAAGCCCTTCGGTTGGCAGATAATTATTTTCAATTTGTTTCTGAGGCGTTTGCCTAGTGGAGTGAGCCCTCTACAGAAATCTCAAAAGATAAGGCAACAGTGGCGGGGTTTTTGCATCCGTGCACCTACTGGGCCTACTAGGCCTTCTTCACTATACCCCATCAAGACCCCACCAAGACCCTATCAAGACCCCACCAAGACCCCACCAAGACTCTATCAAGACCCCACCAAGACCCCATCAAGACCCCATCAAGACCCCATCAAGACCCCATCAAGACCCCATCAAGACCTCACAAAGACCCCATTGGGACCCCTTTCCGTTGCCTGCGCTGAAGTGCATCTTCGAGTGTCAAATAAACGAAATTGATTATGTAAATTCCACCCCTGGCAACATCAACTTAAAAAAGGTAAAAAAAAAAACGGCCGAACCCACTGCAATTGTTCCAACTGGCGAATGCTTTAGGAAGACACCATCAAGCCAACGATCTCTTTGAGAAAATCGCGATTTCTCGTGGGCTGGTAGCTAGCACACAGCAGAGGTGTGTGAACGCAGTGCCCCACCGCTCCTCTTCATGCCATTCGGCTCGTTACTCGTTAGTCGTTGGCGCAGGTAGGCGCAGGTAGGGAGACGGGTAAGGGGAATTATCTAAGTAACGAAGAAACCTGTATCTCACGTTTAGGTGATCGCCACCGAGCAGTGTATCTGTTGGTGTGCTGCGGGTACCTTACCTAGGTGGACGGGGTACCACAATGTTTTTCTTAGCGTGTGACCTCGCGTCTGTCGTGTGTTTACCTGCTAATTAGGTGATCAGACAAAGGGTTTTCTCCCATTTATAATTTTGGGGGGACTTAAGGCAAACGTGCACTCGTACTGTCCGTTTAAATTCGTTCAGTCCTGTGGCTGAGGGGGTGAGTGGTTGGTGGAATAAAATCGCCCGACGGGGTGAGAGAAAAGTGAAACCGTGCGACGACTACTTCTGTTCGCCTATAGTGTGTTTTTTTTTTTCGGGGGGCATACAACTGATGCGCTGCACTCGTGGGGCACCGCCTTCGTGTTTTCACTTTTATCGGTGCTGACGTTATTTTTGTGCCCACGAGAGGAGCACCTCGTCAGGTGAGGAGGCAGAAAAAAACGCAATGACCTTGGGCCGAAGAGGCAAGTGGTGGTGTGTCTTCAGGTGTTTAAGCAGCTAAAAAACCGTTCTTCCAGTTTTCATATTATTTTTTTGTGATCACTTTCTTATGTAAGTGTTTTTCCCCGCGGAAAGTTTTTTTTGTTAACGGACAAAATGCCGCGAAAACTGCTCAAGTTCCTTATCCTGTTCGATAACACATCCCTGCTCTACTTCCCGGGGCAATTCCTTTCCGGGCGGGTACTTCTCGAGCTGCAGGATGACACTCCTGCATTGGGGCTGCACTTTCATGTGGTGGGGGAGGGTGTGGTGCGTGTCGGTTCGGCCCGCCAGGAGAGAATCTACGACAAGGAGAACTACATCGACTTCAGGATGAAACTGCTGGGCGATGCTGATCAAGGCCCATCGGTTCTGTCGCCGGGCATCCACAGTTTCCCCTTTAAGCTGGGCCTGCCAATTGGACTGCCATCGACATTTTTGGGGCGCTACGGCTGGATTCAGTACTACTGCAAAGCGGCTCTGCGGGAGCCGACGGGACTCATCCACAAGAACCACCAGGTGTTCATTGTGATGAACCCCATTGACCTGAATTTGGAGCAATCCATTTTAGCAGTAAGTCGTCACTCACATGGCCCAACTAGCAACACCCCCGTGCCTAAATAATTATGCGAATCATTTTCAGCAACCGTTCAAATGTGATATCGAGCATAAGTTGGGCGTCGCATGTGTGGGCGGTGGCTCCGTCAAGTGCCGAGTTGTGCTGGACCGCGGCGGCTATGTGCCTGGTGAAAGCATCTCAATAACAGCGTACGTTTTCAACGGCAGCAATGTCACCATAAAACGGACGAAGGCTGCTCTAACCGAGGTAATTTCCATCAATTGAATTTCTTACATGTAATTTATTTTTTCTCATCCCAATTTCACTGCAGACCATCGAGTACTTGGCAAGGGACAAAATTGTGCAGTCCGAAAAGCGCGCTCTTGCCGTTATTGCACGGGGAAAAATTCGTCCGGGTGACAAGGATGAATGGCAGAATGAAAGTCTCTATGTGCCACCGTTGCCCCCAACCAATTTGCGTGGGTGCCATCTGATCAAAATTCAATATGATGTCTTCTTCATCATTGAGCCAAAATCGCTCGAGAAGCAGATCAAACTGCAGCTACCCATTGTCCTGGCAACCTACCCATTCCGGAATTCCAACACGGACGTATCAAACACTTGGCCGGATTCGGTGCTGAAGCCAGACACCCATTATCCATCAACGTTGCCCATATTTCGGCCATGGCTCCACGACAAGCCGGAGTCGACGTGAAAAAAAAAATTTTCCCACCCCCCCTCCCCTCCCCCAAATTTCCTAAAGTCCCGTTATTGTCACTAATAACCCTAACTCCCACGATAAGATGAAGACCGTAATGAAAATTGTTTTCCACGGCGAATAATGTGATTTTTAGGCAGTTACTACATTTGTTAACAAAATTCATGTAAACGCGAATAATTCCAAACAAATAAAACCGTTAACACTTGCTGGTGGATTTGTGGGGACAGCGAAAAAATATGGGAGCACCTTTTGTCCTTATTGGCGGAGAGCCTACTTGCAAAAAAATGGGAATTTATAGTCGAAAGTGATGAAATTTTCAGGAAAGGTTCCTTAAACTCGGAGAAACTTAGCTAGCAATGATAATCTCCCCCCTCCTTTCCCGAATTCTGAAGAGGGGGGTGAAAGCAAATCCATTTTAACATTTCAGCGGTTTTATGTTTTGTTGTTTTTTTAAAATAAGGAAAAACCCCGATTTTGGAATTACTTTTGAGATTTTCTTGATTGGGCAACCCGAACGGGCAGGCGTCGTTCACAGTCGTTTTTCCAGGACAGCGCGCAAACGCGTATCATACGGTTTGGGGCACCGACTCCAAAAACAATTAATTTCAAAGTTTTAGTGCTTCAGTTTATTTTTTTTTAAGTCGGTGTTTCACTCCCGAGATATAGCCTATCAAATAAAAAAAAAGAATCATCAAAATCGGATCACAATCGGCGAAGGCATCGCGTAAGACACACATCTCCTCCTATGCGCACCCCCTCCTATGCGCACCCCCTCCTATGCACAACCCCCTTAGAGGTGGAATATTTTCTTCAAATTTAAATGGGACCAACTACGAGGTGCACCCTATCAAATAAAAAACGATTCATCAAAATCGGATCACAATTGGCGAAGGCATCGCGTAAGACACACATCTCCTCCTATGCGCACCCCCTCCTATGCGCACCCCCTCCTATGCGCACCCCCCTTAGAGGTGGAATATTTTCTTCAAATTTAAATGGGACCAACTACGAGGTGCACCCTATCAAATAAAAAACGATTCATCAAAATCGGATCACAATTGGCGAAGGCATCGCGTAAGACACACATCTCCTCCTATGCGCACCCCCTCCTATGCGCACCCCCCTTAGAGGTGGAATATTTTCTTCAAATTTAAATGGGACCAACTACGAGGTGCACCCTATCAAATAAAAAACGATTCATCAAAATCGGATCACAATTGGCGAAGGCATCGCGTAAGACACACATCTCCTCCTATGCGCACCCCCTCCTATGCGCACCCCCTCCTATGCGCACCCCCTCCTATGCGCACCCCCCTTAGAGGTGGAATATTTTCTTCAAATTTAAATGGGACCAACTACGAGGTGCACCCTATCAAATAAAAAACGATTCATCAAAATCGGATCACAATCGGCGAAGGCATCGCGTAAGACACACATCTCCTCCTATGCGCACGCCCTCCTATGCACACCCCCCTTAAAGGTGGAATATTTTCTTCAAATTTAAATGGGACCAACTACGAGGTGCACCCTATCAAATAAAAAACGATTCATCAAAATCGGATCACAATTGGCGAAGGCATCGCGTAAGACACACATCTCCTCCTATGCGCACCCCCTCCTATGCGCACCCCCTCCTATGCGCACCCCCCTTAGAGGTGGAATATTTTCTTCAAATTTAAATGGGACCAACTACGAGGTGCACCCTATCAAATAAAAAACGATTCATCAAAATCGGATCACAATCGGCGAAGGCATCGCGTAAGACACACATCTCCTCCTATGCGCACGCCCTCCTATGCACACCCCCCTTAAAGGTGGAATATTTTCTTCAAATTTAAATGGGACCAACTACGAGGTGCACCCTATCAAATAAAAAAAGATTCATCAAAATCGGATCACAATCGGCGAAGGCATCGCGTAAGACACACATCTCCTCCTATGCGCACCCCCTCCTATGCACACCCCTCTTAGAGGTGGAATATTTTCTTCAAATTTAAATGGGATCAACTACGAGGTGCACCCTATCAAATAAAAAAAGATTCATCAAAATCGGATCACAATCGGCGAAGGCATCGCGTAAGACACACATCTCCTCCTATGCGCACCCCCTCCTATGCACACCCCCCTTAGAGGTGGAATATTTTCTTCAAATTTAAATGGGATCAACTACGAGGTGCACCCTATCAAATAAAAAAAGATTCATCAAAATCGGATCACAATCGGCGAAGGCATCGCGTAAGACACACATCTCCTCCTATGCGCACCCCCTCCTATGCACACCCCCCTTAGAGGTGGAATATTTTCTTCAAATTTAAATGGGACCAACTACGAGGTGCACCCTATCAAATAAAAAAAGATTCATCAAAATCGGATCACAATCGGCGAAGGCATCGCGTAAGACACACATCTCCTCCTATGCGCACCCCCTCCTATGCACACCCCCCTTAGAGGTGGAATATTTTCTTCAAATTTAAATGGGACCAACTACGAGGTGCACCCTATCAAATAAAAAAAGATTCATCAAAATCGGATCACAATCGGCGAAGGCATCGCGTAAGACACACATCTCCTCCTATGCGCACCCCCTCCTATGCACACCCCCCTTAGAGGTGGAATATTTTCTTCAAATTTAAATGGGACCAACTACGAGGTGCACCCTATCAAATAAAAAAAGATTCATCAAAATCGGACCTACCCTATAAAAATTACGCGTCGCCTTGAGAACCACCTCCTTTTTTTTGTCGGTTGAAAATATGCAAAAAACCATATCTAGGCGTCGTCGTGGTATATTAATCTTCATAACACAAAATCGACGCTCCTGAAGGCGCTCATCATGCACCCTAAATTCGGGGCGAAGCGCCCGTGAAAAGTGGGAAACCGAAAATCAACGTAAACAATTTTATGAAGAAGAGTATAAAAATTTTGAACCTTATGACCAGAGTTTATATTATCGTTCATAAAAAAATTAAAAATTTGCCCAAATATGAAAAATTCATTATATTCCAGAATATACACAACGCGCAGATTACAAGAGCGTGTAGCGGTGAAACACAATTGTTAGGTGGCTGCTGAAAATTTTTTATTTTTCTTCATACCCGAGTTGGCAGGCAATCGGGAGGTTTTTATATTTTTGTTCATACCAAAAAATAAAATGTGACTCAATCGTACAAATTCAAATGTTCGTTATGTCAAGTACAGTTTCGATCGTACGACAAATGTTTAACGAAATTTTAACGAAGAGTCGCATGCTGTCTCAGCTGCGCTAGCGAAGATCGCACCCATCGCACCACTTATGTGACGTCACTTATGTTAAGTTATGTCGATTTATGGATGTGTGTAGGGTAGGTAGGTAGGGCCGATAAATTTTTGGTCACCCTACCTAGGGCGAATGAGGGTCTCGATTACTCGATAAGTTGTTTCGTATGGAGAGCACCCCAAAAATTTCTTACCCTACATATCGGGCCCTGCATGTTGGGTCGCCTATGGCCGCTACCTGTGCTTGCATAGTGGCATTGTGGTGAGGTAGCGTCGTCGATCAGCGAGCATATATACCTGAGCCAAACACACTTTCAGGTATGTATTTGTTGATTATGTTTCCTCGGGTGTGTTTGCTCATTCATTAGTGCCGCACTTGGGCAGGGTACGATCGGCGACACATCCAGTGTGTCACGATCACCTTCTTCCGTGAACTCTGAAGCACACTAATCGCGCAGTCGAGCTGAACGTCTTGCTCGTTTGTTTTCTTTTATTTTTTTTTTCGCTTCTTATTGGGGACCTTGCGAAATATAGTTTATCTGAGAAACGCAAAAATTTTGGGTCCGTTTGCGTGTTTTAGTTGTTTTTTTGTTTTGTTTTTTGTCGGATTCTTTTTTACGCTCAAATAATTCGAACAGTCCGAGCCAACTAGTGTGTGCTGCATGTGTGGTTGGATGATGCTCTTGACATTTGGTCAATGCGATAAGGAAGATATCGCGCGCTCGGGAGGGGAAGTGGAACTTCTTGGGCATTTTCTTAGCTAGGGGGAGCTGTCCCGAAGTTATTCGTACACTTGTGCAGAGGATGAGGTAAACAAAAAGATACTTTTCCGCGGCCTTTGTCGGGGAGTGGGCATAGTATTAGTTGGAGTTGTAGCCTTCACTAACTATATACTGTGCGCACTGTGCAGTGTTTTTCATATTAGTATATACAAATCATTTTTTTTTTTTTGTAACAAGTGCTAGATAGAATATTGACGGACGGGATTTTCCGTAGAGCAGCCCAGATAGTGTGTAAAAAAAAAAACAAGTGTGGCACATTGCATTCTGGCAAAAGAAAAGTGATTTCCCTTCCTGTCCGATAACTATGGGCCGGAGTTAGGGTACGTCGCGAACTCAATGCCAGCGATGAGCAGGTACGAGGTGCTCGCGTGAAAAGCAATTAAAAAAAAAACAACAAAAAAAAAAGGCGAACAGAAGAAAATCAGTTCATCTACCTGTGCGATTCGTGGTCGAGAAGTTAACTGTGTTGGAGGACGGCGAGAAGAGGTGACTATTTCTGGGGGTTCCTGGAAAATGGACTCTGTTGGCAATTTCATCGATGGTGAGAATCCCGGAATATTGCATATACTATATAATAATTTTTATTTTGTGTACTCGTATGTACTCCTCTCGAAGTAAACCAATTTGTTTTTTGTTTTTTTTTTCTTCTCTACATTCCGAAACAGATAAGTCACTTCTGAGCACAGTCGGTGGGGGAGGTGGTGGAGGTGGAGGTAGCGGTGGAAGCGGTGGTACCCTATCAAATATGAGTGTGGAATTGTGTCTTGTATGCGGCGATAGAGCATCCGGACGACACTATGGTGCTATTAGCTGTGAGGGTTGCAAGGGATTCTTCAAGCGATCAATCAGGAAACAGCTCGGCTATCAGTGCAGGGGTACCATGAACTGTGAAGTTACCAAACATCACCGGAATCGGTGCCAATTCTGTCGCCTGCAGAAGTGTCTGGCCAGCGGCATGAGAAGTGATTGTAATTTTAGAAATTTGAATTTTACATTTTCACCATTCATCCAACCTTTTCTTCTTCTACTACACTCTTGCTTCGCTTGATACCCCCCTCTTCACCTTTTGCACTCCTTTACCTCAACATTTGCATTTTACTTTACTTTACCTTTTCGAGATTTTCAAAACAAACATAAAAAATAAGTGGCAGAAGTGGGGTCCCGCAAGGTAAAATATTTTCTTCCAACAAATTCTTTTAGATTTGTATCTAAGCCCCCCTGGCATAGTATCCTCTTGCCAGAGTGCATAAATTGGGACAAACTGAACCGATTTGGCGGGAATTTTTGAAAATCTCAACCGCCCAACCTTTGCCCCTCATCCTTTTACGTCCTTTAAAAAAAATCAATCTAGCACTTAAAGGAGACAAATCATTTGTATTTTTATTATTTTTTATTTTTATTTTATCGTTCATTCATACACTTGCCACCCTCTGCAACAAGTAATCCCAATTTTGATTAAACCAACAGCCGTCCAACATGAGCGGAAGCCAATTATCGATAAGAAGGAGTTGCATGGCTCAATTAGTGGTTCAGGTGCGAGCGGGGGTGGTACCACCGGGGTAATATACCATCGAAATAAAACAGGATACGGACAACAAAATACATCGTCTTCTGCAGCAGCAGCTGCTGTTGGAACAAACACCGAGAGCCTATCAACAGTATTCCCCGTTGGATTCAATTTTGCCGATCTGACACAAACTCTGAACAAGAGAGCATGTAAGTTTCTGACCCCAAGTCGCCCATCAGGTCCAATTTAACCAGCTAAAACCCCTAAAACCTCCAAAAAACATTACAGTACTTGTGTCAGCACCATACCAGCAACAGATTGGTTCCCAAATTGACAATTTCTCATGTTCGCCAAGTACTCAAACGAATGATGATGACTCAATGGACAACAGCGGTCTTGCGACTGGTCAATCCCAGACTCTAGGGGCTGGAACAGGAGTTGGTGGTGGTACCCAGGAGCAAGGATCGGGTAATGCCACATCGGCGAGTGTTACAGCAGCCGCTGCTAGTCTAATTCAATCGTCTATAGACAAGCACATCATAATGCAATCCCTGGACCTAATTGCTGGTGTCCAACAGCAATATGATCCCAGCAGTATTATATCGAACAACAACAATACAATAGTCAAAGATGAGGTGATCATCGATGAACACCACCAGCACCAGCGGAAGCTGATTAATGAATTCGATGAGGAGCTACCGGAGAAGATCAGTCTCGATATGCCCATTCTGCCGGAGGTGAATGTTAATTTTAACCTCCAAATACCCACCTTAGTCCCGTCCTACCTGAATTTACACTATGTCTGCGAGTGCGGGAGTAGGATACTGTTCCTATCCGTCTACTGGATCAAGAAGATCAACGCATTCCAGCAGCTGACCGAAGATATACAGATCAGATTGCTCCGACGGCACTGGGTTGAACTCTTCGCGATTGGTCTATCCCAGTGCTCTCGAATGCTGTCCATGTCGACAATCATGACGACCCTCATCTCAAACATCATCCAAATATCCGAGGTTGAAAAGATAACGGCGAGTAAAATTCGAAAATTGTGCGAACACACCTGCCAACTGCATCAATTCGTCCAGACGATGCAATCAATGGAGTTGAGCGAACACGAGTACGCCTACATGCGACTCCTTATGGTCTTCACCCCGGATGACTTCAACGTGAAAAATCAGAAGAAGTGCACCCTTATTGAAAAGCTGCAGGATTATGCGCTAATGAGCTTCAGGAATCACCTAGTCGAAGCAAATTACCTGGAGCCAAACGATCGCTGCAATAAAATCCTCCTCAGACTGATGCAACTGACTGCCTTGGAGAGTGACGTAATCGAGGAGCTATTCTTCTCAAGCCTAATCGGGCAGGTGCAAATCGAGAACATGATCCCGTATATCCTGAAATTGGGTGGAGGTGGCGTGTAACGCAAGCTTCACACACCCTCCTATGACCTCTAAAACTTTTAAGTCCCCCCCCCCCCCTCCACCCAGGATACGCGAAAATACGCCGCGAGAAAATATTCGTGCCTTCCCGCTCGTACACTAATTTCGCCCGTATTAAAAATACCCTCCAAATCTCGGTGACGCAAAAGAGTGCCTGATGTCTTTAAACATTTTTTTTCCCTTGTACATATAGTTAGATAAAAAAACACACTTTTTGACTTGTAAAAAAAAAAAAAGAAGAAATCGTTCAATTTGCGAATTGTCTTTCGAATAAAACCCAATTCCAATTTAAAACCGAATTCAGACGACCCAATCTGCAGGGCCCGATTTGTGTCCTGCGTAGGCAAATTAAAATGTTTGCTCTCGCCTGGCAAGGGCGGTTGGACGAGGCAACTACTCAACCGCCCAATCGGAGTTGATTGCATCTGATAAGGTTGCGTAGTATTTTACGGAACCCTCGTATTATTATTTTCCACTTTTAGCCTATTTAATGTCTTATTCAAGCTTCTGATTTGATATCCAACTCTAGGAGGTTGATATGCGATCGGGTTCTGCTCATGACACCCGACAATTCGATACCCATATCAAGGGGGATGTTATGATAATGTTAACCCGCCATTTTGTAATGTCCACCATATTGGATTTGCAAAGACGTCACACATCTTATTGTATACTACTCGTCATACCCTTTCATTTGATACCCATGTCGGAGGGGCTTGTATAGGGAAAAGGTAACCCGCCATTTTGTGATGGCCGCCATATTGGATTTGCAAAGACGTCACACATCGTATTGTATTCTACTCGTCATACCCTTTCATTTGATACCCATGTCGGAGGGGCTTGTATTGGGAAAAGGTAACCCGCCATTTTGTGATGGCCGCCATATTAGATTTGCAAAGACGTCACACATCTTATTGTATTCTACTCGTCATACCCTTTCATTTGATACCCATGTCGGAGGGGCTTGTAAAGGGAAAAGGTAACCCGCCATTTTGTGATGGCCGCCATATTGGATTTGCAAAGACGTCACACATCTTATCGTATTCTACTCGTCATACCCTTTCATTTGATACCCATGTCGGAGGACTTGTAAAGGGAAAAGGTAACCCGCCAATTTGTGATGGCCGCCATATTAGATTTGCAAAGACGTCACACATCTTATTGTATTCTACTCGTCATACCCTTTCATTTGATACCCATGTCGGAGGACTTGTAAAGGGAAAAGGTAACCCGCCATTTTGTGATGGCCGCCATATTGGATTTGCAAAGACGTCACACATCTTATCGTATTCTACTCGTCATACCCTTTCATTTGATACCCATGTCGGAGGACTTGTAAAGGGAAAAGGTAACCCGCCAATTTGTGATGGCCGCCATATTAGATTTGCAAAGACGTCACACATCTTATTGTATTCTACTCGTCATACCCTTTCATTTGATACCCATGTCGGAGGGGCTTGTAAAGGGAAAAGGTAACCCGCCATTTTGTGATGGCCGCCATATTGGATTTGCAAAGACGTCACACATCTTATTGTATTCTACTCGTCATACCCTTTCATTTGATACCCATGTCGGAGGACTTGTAAAGGGAAAAGGTAACCCGCCATTTTGTGATGGCCGCCATATTGGATGCACATTAAAATTTAATATATGTAGGTACTATATTGTAATGTCTTCAGAACCAAAGGTGTGTACAAAATTTCAGCATGATCGGATATTGGGAAGTGGTCTAAAAATTCGATTCCTAAATTTGTACCATCCCCCCTCCTTCTCCCCTCCCGGACAAGTATAAATAAATAAAACTTGTAAAATAAAAGAGACCGTCCTCACGGCATTCCTTTGAATTTGAGAATTCTCGGTCGCCATATTGGATCCGCCAAGTTAAAACCCTTGAATTACGAATAGCCTAAAATTTGGCGCAAGGAAATATCTATGAACTATTTTGTGACAAGTGGAACAATTGGAATAGAATCAAAACACCTATTCGCATTTATTTCTAAATTTTCATTTTTTTATTGAAGGACGAATTTTTATGCGGTTCAAATATTTCAAGTGATTTTTTTCTTGTCCAGTTACACCATACATGTATGAATTTGATTAAATACGTTAAATGGTATACGACGTTAAAATGACAACGACTGGAACGGAAATGCGTATGGAACACTTAAATGGAACACTCAATTCACGCCCAACAGTACATGCAATCGTTAGTGCTTTAATCGTACAAGCAATTAACAATTAATTACTTGTAATTGCGAGAATTCACCACTTCAATTAATTACATAATTAAATTTTAGAAGATGCAATTAAAGTTAATTAAATTTAATTACTAATCACAATTAATGAGATAATCTAAGGCAATGTCTATTCCCACACTCCGTGTCCATGTAATGTCCGTGTACACGAAAATACACGACAGTACACGGAGTTCGTGCAAAACTGGCAAATTTCAGCCCATAGTTATTTTGTAAAAGGGAAATTATCCTTTTATGAGTTGTTTTGTGCCGATGTGCGATTGTAAAAATGTTTTTGTAAGGTTTCTTGATTACCGTTTACTTCCGTGTACACGGCGTTAATTGTGGAAATGGCATGGCGATTTAAAGGACTTCTGATGAAGGGGTGGGGGGTGAAATCGTGAGAACGACCCCGAACGACTGAAATTCCGTAAAAATTCATTCTTTAGGACTTTTAGATGGTTGCAAAGGTTGCCATGGGGTTGGTTCAAGTCCTCAATCGTATCAAAACAGAAAGGATAGGGTGGTGGTGTCCCGAAGGCATAAATGGCATCTATTTGGTGTGATGCGTTAAGGATCATTGGGGTGCGGGGGGGATTTTGTATGCATGTGTGCATGTATGTGTTCTGTTCTGTGCTCAGTGGGCAATTTTCTTCCCTTTTGTAACCGAATGATGGTAACCAACCAGCGGAACACTTTTGGGCTGAGTGTGTGTTTTTTTTGTTTTTGACGGGTTTCCGCCATCGTTCCCCTGTATGGTAGGCTATTTCGTGGATAAAACGAAAACAGGACAAGGGATAATATAAAAAAAAGTGAGAACATATTTTCCTGTTAGTTCAGCCCCATTTAAGGGATGTGTGGAACAAATAGGCAATTTGTGGGACATACAGTGTAGCACGGGCTAGGGGTGACAAATATGTGAATTTGCCATATGTAAACAAAAAATGTCCTTAGAACTAGAAGTGCATGAAAATTTTGTTAATTGCTGTGCAGCCCGGAAAGGGTAGGGTTTTTTTTTTTTGTGTTGTTACAAACGACAAGCGAGGATACCTCAAAAAATTAATTTAAATTATTTTACAAGGAATATGAGATAAAAAGCAAATAACAGTTTACAGTGCACAACCTTAAAATTGAGTATATCCTTGCAGGAGAGATATTTTGCTCCTGTAGAGGAAGTGAACGGACACTGAGAGCATTGGGTATGTAGTCCCATCTACTTGTGTACCCTTCCCGTGGTGTACACATGTATTTTTTTTTTCCACCACGTCCCGTTTTAACCAAAGAAATTTGTGTTCATTGGGTGGTGAAAATGAACAAAGAATTTTAAGTGGGTTTCTCCATTGGATGCAAGAATTTGGGATACAAAAACAAAAATACCGAACAAAAAAAATTTATTAATAAATAAAATTACGAAAAAAATCATTCGAAAATTTCGGTAGAGAAAAAAAAGCTCCCCAAAACAAATTTGCCCTGTAGCGGGGGATGGAAAATGCTGGGCACAATATCCGGGAGTTAAAATGACGAGTAATCGAATTTTTGTGGAGTTCAAGTGACAAACATCTTTGGGGTACTCTGTATCCCTTGGGTTTCGACTGGATTCAGTGCCATACCGAAAAACACAAAAAAAAAGCCAGAGAAAAGGTAAAAGGACGAGATATCGGTGCTGTGAGTGGTGCAGTGTAGTTTTTTTTGTTCACTTCCTTAGTAAGAAAAAGTGACTTCCCTCTTTGCAAGGGATAAAAAAAAAACAACAAAATGCCCGCAGTCTTGGGGATTTAATGGGTAATAAAAATATATACGTGGGGAAAAAAAACAGAAACCTGTCAACAGTAAAGAAATAAGTTTTCTCAAGATGTATGGATTTGTGTTTTCGCCATAAAGGGACTCGCCCGAAGTGAAATTCCAGGAACGGGGCAAGGTTATCCCTCCGAACGAAACCGTTTCTTGCAATTTACAATTTTAACGTGATACTAGTGCAAAACGGAAATTTCTTTGTCCCCAATATCCCCATTTTGGTGCACCCCCCCATTTATTTGCAAAATTTATAAAAGTCGAATCAGCGCACATGGCAAAATTTCCTGTTAATCGATTTATCACCAGGCATGGTGGCTCAGCTACATTCCAACCCTCCCTCAAATGGGGTGGGAATGGGGCGCGCGTATTCTGACAATTCTTCCGTCTTGAAGCTAAACGGGACATATTGTGTGCTGTTTTTTGTTTTATACATTTCTTTCCCTTCATATTTGTTTCTATTAAAAAATAAAATAAATTACAAAACAAAAAGATTTCTTCATCTCGAAATCAGAAGTGGGATGGATAGAATTATGCCGGAAGGAATAAAAGCAAAATAACAAAACAAAACCGACGAGAAGCACCAGAAAACCCTTCGTACGTGATAGATAGGCACCTAAATTTCTTAAAAGAGGTGAAAGTGAAAACTTTGTTTGATGCTGTAGCGCTCAGAATTGCCATACCATAATGCAAAGATTGGTTTAGAATGAGTAGACATATAAAGTGTTCTGCAAACATAAATTAGCCTTAAAAAGACAGTGCAGAGGTGGCATTAAAACCAGTTAACTCAAAAATAAAGCATCTCCGTGTCATTGTTGATAAAAAAAATAAATAAAATGTGAAATGGGATAAGCACGCAACATACACCTACAAAACAATAAGGAAAATAAGTGTCTATACACACGGAGAGTCGGCGAGAGTGTGCGATAGAGTGTACGAGAGTGCGCATAAGAATTAATTCTGGAAAAACAAAGACTGACTGACTGATCCACTCTCAATCACTCTATCACCCGATCTCGACCAGTCTCGTCCACTCTATGCCACTCTCACCCACTCTATCGGACACTCCATTTGGCGTGGAATTTAAATTAAAAGAAAATGAAGAAATTGAGGGGGAATTTTTGTTTTTTTAATATTTTATAGCGAAGTCCTAGTGTACTATGTTTGATATTTCTAGATAAATTTTTTTCTTGTAATTTCCAGTCACACTGCCGAAAATGCTAATGGACAGGATGCAATCTTCTGGGCGGCTATAGTGCATTTTATTTCCGGGCACACAGTGGCACCAGGAGGGATTTTATCAAATGTGTGTTAACGGGTACATCCAGCCCCAGTGACTGAGTGGAAAAAAATTAGAATAGAAAAAAAAAACAATCGAAAAAAAAAATAAAATTGCAAAATGTGCCAATCTCCTTAAAAGTGGGGGGAAAAAAAAGACGCAGCTTAGCAGAAGTCAGGCATACTGAACAACACACTGTCACCCTCACTCCCCTCAGCCCCCGCACACTTAAGACGACAGAGAAAAGTGTGATTTTGTATTTTAATTTTTTTTTGATTTTTTTTATTATATTGTGATTACGAATCGCCAAAAGGAAACAAATCGAGACCCCACAAAGCGGCTGAATGTCTTCAGATGACGGTATTGATTACCACAAATCCCTGCAGCACCATCACCACCATCACCAGTCAGTTCTGCCACAGCAGCAGGGTCCAACCCTATCACTGCCGTCAACGTCCTCATCATGCTCCCTGTCGATCACCAACGTGAACGGAAGCAGCGCCAGCATCCAGCAGCAGCAGCAGCAACAGCAGCAGCAGCAGCAACAACATCACCACCACCAGCCGACTCAGACCCAAAGCGGGGGAGGGGTGACTGTTGCAAGAAGAAAATCATCTCTGAGCTACCAGCATCAGCTGCAGCATGCAACAGATCCTTGTGCCGGCCAGCAGGGGTCTGATGGTGCCGGAGGGGGCGGTGGTGGTGGTGGAGGGGGAGGAGGTGTTGGTATCTCAACTTCAAATAGTGGGCCAAATGGTACTGGAGGAGGGGCTAATTACGTCAGCATGGTCTCCCCGAGCAGATACAGCATCCATCAGCCAGAGGGGTATCATCATATCGGCGGCCGGTTGTCCATACATCCGATCGAGCGGTACGAGGACACAATGGCATGCTGTTTGCCACCCCCATCGCCGGCTCCGACAAGTGACCGATTCATAATGGGCATCCCATCACCATCGTCGTACAATGA
Source organism: Neoitamus cyanurus (assembly GCA_947538895.1). NCBI lineage: Eukaryota > Metazoa > Arthropoda > Insecta > Diptera > Asilidae > Neoitamus > Neoitamus cyanurus. The sequence goes on from OX384549.1 coordinate 7,959,437, forward strand.
TCAGCAGAATCAGACCCAGGGCGGGGGACATGTCAAGTATTCGAACACGCCCACAATGCATCGCACAATGTCTCCCAGCTCAAGGATTCGGCTGTCTGAGAGGTACCGAGATGCATCCCCAAAATGTGATCGTTTCGTGACGACAACACACTTTCTAGCGAATAGCACCCCCCTAGTATCGAATGACACATACACCTATCTATCGTCGACTGTTCACACCCCCGTAAAACGTTATGTACCCACCCCGCCCCCACCAACGGAGATATACTCTGATATCCCGCAATCGTCGTCCTCGACTAGCTCAAACAGTGGATACCACACGGTCGGTGGCACCTCCCATCATCAACCCCAACAACAGCCGGCGAACCAACAAAATCCGACCATAAATACGCTACCCTATCGTTTTCGCATGAAGTGCTGCCTAACGGATCAGGCGGCCCCAAATTCCCTGCCCGCCACTGCCCAGTCCGCATCATATCAGGACCGGATAACGGTGGCTGATCACTATGCGACCCCACCCCGTGTTCGACCCATCAAATGCACCGGAAGTGCTGTGTCCACTTCAATCCCTGGTCCGGGTATTGTACAGCAACAGGTTTCCGCCACATCTGCGGCAGTCCTTATCCCACAGGGTAACAGACAGAACAGGACTACCTCCTCGGTAGTCAGCGATTATATGCCCAGGACACCGAGCGTTGAGTATCTTGGATCAGCCGGGGGGAGGGTAGTAACTCCAGTGAGCGTTATGTCTGAGCCTACGACGGGTACCTGCCTGCACTGTAACACAATCCGGCGGACGACTGGTGTACACCAGACAACCCAAACCACAGGCCCCATTAGTCCCATCCCACAGCAGCAAAATCTCTCCCTCAGTTCGACAGCATCCTCTGGAGTGAGCGCCTCCCAATTGGACAGTGGCGCCACTGATTTGGGCTCTACAGCATCACCAACCCCATCAATGAACCCTTCCCAGATCTCCCCCCTGTCACCCCCAATGCAGTCGTCACATCATGAACAGAATGAGGCGCAACTCACTTGTACCACTTCCCAGCAACAGCAACAGCAGGTGCAACAGCAGGTGGTACAGCAGCCCCAGTCCCAGCAGCAGTCGCAACAGTCATCCGCCCCTTCGATGGGGCTGTCCGCTCATTCATCGATGGGCAGCCGATCGATGCAACAGCAGACCCAACAGCATCACCATCATGTCCAGCAGAGTCTCGCCCAGCCCTTAAGGACGCACCACCACAAGCCGTTGCCCACAAGCAGCAATATGGGGAGTAGCGGTGGGAACCTGCTCACATCGACCGCCCAGCGGAGCACTCTCACAATACGCCAACAGATGCAGCAGAGATTCTCGCGGAAGCAACGGCTCAAGGAGTACGTGCGAAGAGAGATCGCCCGTTTCTTTGGGGTGGACACTCAGAGCGAGGAGGAGGAACGCATCAAATGGTATGAGAGGCAAAGAAGGCTGGCACTGCGCAGGTTTGGCCCCCTTAAGACAGACCATGAATTGGCCGCGAATAGGGGACGATATAATAATCCCACCCAGCCGGCCGTGGATAGGCCGGACATCCTCCCAGCGCAGACAACCGATGAGTCACATCTCAGTCACTGCGACAGCGACCATTACATTCGAGTCCCCAACGAAAAGAAGGCCTCTGTCCCCACGATGATCGTGTCGGGATTCTCGTACATCATTCAGACACTGAACAAGCGCCAGCAAAGGGTCCACAAGCAGTGGTCGCGCAGTTTTGCCCCCTCCCAAGTCACCCCAATGAACGGCGACAATCCGAGTGATGTGTACGAGGGTCTCACCAACCTTACAGAGGAGGAGGTTTTCTTTGACTCACCGGGGAATGATATCGGCAGCACACAGTCGGGTGGGGGGAACTCACAATCAGGTGGGCGGTCCGTTGTGAAGATAATGGACCACCCCAGGCAAATTTATATGGGGGAAAGAGTGCATGGGTGGCGCACATCAGCCGCTGTTGATCAGCAACACCACCAACAGCAACCCCATGTGAACGCCAATGGAGTTTTGACTGGTGGGGCGCTCCACCATCGAGTGGGGTACCGTGGCACACGAATATCGTCCCAGCTGCTGGATGGGGTTCTCGACAATAGCCGCCGCCCAATATCCAAGAAGGTTAAATTATTCCGCGAAAATGAGCTCGACGATCGTAATGATCACCGGCCCTTTTTCACCTATTGGATCAACACTGTTCAGATACTGGTGCTGGTGCTCTCCCTCACATGCTATGGCATTGGACCGATTGGAATCGGGATTGAGCAGAAATCTGGGCAGGTGCTGGTAACCAGCCTTAGCCTGCAAACTGTCCAGCACCAGGAGCAGAGGAATGTTTGGATTGGTCCGCGGGTCAATGATCTTGTTCATTTGGGGGCAAAATTTGCCGCATGCATGCGACGTGATGTGAAAATCATGGAAGTCATCTCGAAAACACGACGACAGGAGAGGGAGACCGCCTGCTGTATACGTAACGATGATTCGGGCTGTGTCCAGAGCTCACAGGCCGACTGTTCGGTGCGAGGACTATGGCCGACGGTACAAGTGATGATTAAAAATCCTACCAGAGACCTTAAAGGGAATTTCATTATCTTCTATCTCTTTCAGAAATCGATATCAACGTGGAAGAAGTGGTCACCGGGGGAATCTGGACCGGGTGGCAGGATATCTGGTTCGGTATGTGGCTTGGACCCCAAATACTGTGACGCTCCAGCGTCTATAGCACCATATGAGTGGCCTGACGATATAACCAAATGGCCAATATGCCGAAAGACAAACTCATTCTCGCAACGGTTCCGATTCAAGGATCACACCGCCGAGCATATGGTCTGCGAAGTTATTGGCCATCCCTGTTGCACTGGGGTGTTTGGGGAGTGCCGCATAACGACCCGAGAGTACTGTGACTTTGTCAAGGGTTACTTTCATGAGGAAGCGTCACTTTGCTCGCAGGTAAGACCAACTCTCCGAATTTTCGTATGGCAAGATGTAACGGTTTTTTTTTTTCATTTTAAAGGTTTCATGTCTCAACAACGTCTGCGGAATGTTCCCGTTTCTCTCAGCCGAAGTTCCAGACCAATTCTATCGCCTCTTTACATCGTTGTGCCTGCATGCCGGCATCTTACATTTAGCCATAACGGTTGCCTTCCAACACGTTTTTTTAGCTGACTTAGAACGACTGATTGGACCAATACGTACAGCTATCGTTTACATAGGTTCGGGACTAGCGGGTAATTTAACGAGCGCCATATTCGTTCCCTACAAGCCAGAGGTACATTCCTGCACAAAAGTTGCTCCCCACCTATTTTTTTTGTTTTTTGATTTACATGCGCAAACATTTTTATAGGTTGGACCGTTGGCATCACTGGCTGGTGTGGTATCATCACTGGGCGTTTTGTTGCTACTTATCCACTGGAAGCAACTGAAGAAGCCCTACATAGCTCTTATTAAATTGATCATAATCGCTGGTACCCTATTCGGTATGGGCACCCTACCGTGGCAACAGAACTTTACCGGACTTATGGCCGGCCTATTCTGCGGTATATTTCTTACAATTGCCCTTGTACCGTTCGTGACTATTACGAAGTACGGACGAAAAACAAAGGTAAGCAGTGACAGGAGAGATAGAGAGAGAGAGTGAGAGAGAGAGAGATATAGAGAGATAGAGCGATAGAGAGAGAGATAGAGAGAGATAGAGCGATAGAGAGAGAGAGATATAGAGAGAGATAGAGAGAGAGATAGAGCGATAGAGAGAGATAGAGAGGGAGGGTGGGCAGAAAGAGAGATAGAGAGACTTTCTGGCAACCGCAAAATCTTTAACATCAACAACAACAATCTTTATCTTCTTTTTTTTTATAGATCAACCTGATATGGGCCTGTGTACTGTTCCATGTGCTCGTCTACACGATAATGTTTGTCATTTTCTACATTTTTCCAACGGAATTCACTTCGTTCAATTTCGGTGATGTTTTAAATAGTGGCATGAGCCCAAACGGTATTGAGAGTACCGCAATAGCTGATAGTAGCAGCAGTAGTAGTCATGGTAATAATCAGCAGCACCATCATCTCGATGATATGGTCAGAAATATGGACATTAGTAAGACAGTTATTGGGAAGGGTGCCGGTAACGGTCCATTTAGTTCAACATACGATGGCACAAGTAGCAGCAACAGTGTCATAAGCAGCATCAGTAGCAGCAGCAGCGGAAGCAGCGGAAGCAGAATACAGCAGCAGCAGCAGCAGCAGCAGCTGATGCATCGTCATCATGCCATAGATGGGGGGAGTAGCAAAACAGTTGTTTCATGTACGAAAGGGACCTGTCTGTCGGCGAGTAGTAAAATTGACGATCCGACTAGTAGCGCAAGCATTAGCAATCGGGACAGTGGTGGGGATGAGATAAGCAATGGTGGTAGAATTATTATTGGTGAAAATAATGGTCGCAGCGAGGATGCAAACCCGAGCGGGGATGTCCGCCCCAGCGATAGTGATAGCGGTGGCGGCCCCAGTAGCGATAGTAGGGCCAGCAACATTGGTGACGCTATTTTAAGAGTTAGTAACGCTATTAATCAACACATAATAACAGCATGACATGAATTTATTTGTATTCTATCATCTATTATATTTATTACTGTACTACTGTATTACTACATACTGTAATACCGCACAGTGTAACCTTAAAGGCATATAAGGTACCTATCATTTGACGAAGTGACAGTGGAGGGGGACTCCTTACTTTCCGAAAATAATTTTTTTCCTTTCTTCTATGCTTCAAGATCATGAGCAGGATAAATACTCTTTAGGGAAGTCTCTATGTATAAAAAAAAAAAACAAAAAACAAAAAAAAATATTCACACCCAACTGAGCCCCAGCTTTAAGGTTCACAATGCTGCAGACTTTGAACCCTAAGGCTGCATTGCTTTTATAGGTTATCTTTTTCATTAAAAAATTTCCCACGCTGATTTAAACGAACTTTGCATACCTAAGGCTTGGGCCACACAGCAACGATTGGTCATCAACAAAAAAAAAAAAAAACAATATTCCCATGAACCCCTTAACCCCAACTAAATCACAAAAATACAAGAGGGATCTCCCATAAGACAAACAATAGATTTTAAAATAAATATTATTTTGAAAGAAACGACAAACAAACAAACAAAAAAAAAGAAGAATCAGATTACGCCTACTGGGAGCACGCGGATATGAAGGGGAAAAAAAAAGGAGAAACATGTCTAAATCAGAGCTGTAGGTAAACTACTTTATTTTTTAATCGACTCTGTACAGTGGGTACTACAGACAGACAACAGACAGACAAAAAGCAATTTTTAAGAAAAAAAAAATGAAATCCTTAGCTCGAGATGAAGATGATGAGGCAGAGAAACAAATTAGATTTCGTCAGAAAATAAAAAAAAAACATTTGGAAAATTATGAAAAAGGTCTTTTATTTAAAAAAATAAAATAAAAAAAAATCCTAACTGACTAAATTTGCCTCAATCGGCTTTGGAGGTAATTCCCGACGGAATGTTTTGAGCCATTGGATTCAATTCGCAGCGAGCGCACATAAGGCCTAAAATTTGTTTTGTTTGGACGAGAGTAGTTTAACGATATTCCTCGTAAGAAGGCCTTCCACAGGCATGGTAGAAGCCTTCCGTTCGCTTCTGGATTACTTACTTACCATCCCAGCAGCGAAAATGAGAAGACCTGAGAAAGTGAATTCACTCTTCGCGATACAAAGGTGCCTGTAAGACAAAGAAATGCCCGAAGTGAACAAAATATTGCGGCCGTTCAAGCCAGTGTTCGTGAAACCTCAAATGCGTCTGTTCCACGCCGTTCACAAAAGTTGGGCCTCTCCAGGATGACAACCTGGCGAATTCTTTCGAAATGAGGCAGGAGATGCAGTTACCATTAATAGCAACCACTATAACACGATGTTGACCGATTTTTATTTCCCGGAATTTGATGAAATTGATGCGGACGACATTTATTTCCAACAAGATGATGCACCGCATCACACATCCCGACTTAACATGGACTGATTGCGCGGTAAGTTCGGTGAGTCGTTAATTTCCAGAAATGGTCCCATCGCTTGGCCACCTAGATCGTGTGATTTAACGCCTTTGGGGCCACATTAAGTCGAAGGCTTACAGCAACCATCCTACAACTCTTGAGGCATTGGAAGTCAATATTCGTCGAGCCATAGCTGAGATACCGGCCGAAATGTTGCACAGATTCATCGAAAATTGATGCGAGCGGATGAACGTGTGCGAGAGGAGCCGCGGTGGCCGTTTGGCCGATATTTTATTCAAATCATAAATCGCATAAAATTATCTTTCAAATAAATCAATCAGAATCTTTTTTGCTCGACAATTGTGTGTTTTATTCAAATTTAAAGTTCGATCGTTCTTATTGTGAAACCCTAATTGTAATTTGTAAGAAAGGGGGGAGCGAAGCCCCGAGCACTCAGACGAATAGTCTATTGTACTCTGCCCCCACCATAACCGAACTTCTTCGTTGCTCTGATAAACCGAAGAACCTCGGATAGGGGTCGAGCACGGATCTCTTCCATCCTCAATACGTCAGCACCGAATACAGCGCGCCGCGCTTGGGACACCGCAGGACACTCACAGAGAAAGTGTTCTTCACTGACACTAAACACTATATAAGGCATTCCATCTAACTGGAAGAGTACCTTCCATTGAAGCACTAATAACCTACACACCTTCCCCAGACGTTATGACCATCGTTCCAATAATCTTCCAAAGAAGCACACGGGAAGAAAATAGAAAAAGCTTTCGCCCATCCAATTGCATGGCACTGGGTTAATTGCATGCCTTCTCGAATGCTTCCATTTTCCCGTCCCCTCTAAACACAGAAAGTTTTAGTTTGCTTTTGCTGGGCTGCAGCCGTTTGTTCTCGGCGTGTATGTTCTCCGAGGAGCTTTTGGAGGAGACCACAGGAAGCACGTCATTAGGATGTGTGGTACGGTACGTTCAGCAATGAGAGAGAGAGAGAGGCTTTTTTATAGTAAACAGAGGCAATTTTCTGTACTGAATCGCAACGCAGAAGTGAGCATATTTATGTTTTGTACAGTTGTGTGAGATTTTTGCTGCGGAGCAAAGTTGTTGATGGTTACGTGAGCCGTTCAATGTTCACCCCTCGTGCTTGGGAGTACAGTTTGCAATGCTGGGCTGGGTGTAGCCAGTGTAGTGTTGCAGCTGTTGCGCAAGGCGGTAACAAGTTCGTGTGTAGTTTTTGCGAACTTTACGGCGGGGTACGATACGGACCGACGCCAACGGCATCAGATGTGCTGTAATACACTCGCTCAGCTCCCTCCCAAGTCCAAATATACTCGTAGTGTATTTTGCGTTTCTTATAAGAACTTGTTTTTTTTTTTGTTGATTTTTTTTTTTGTGACTTACGTGTGTAACACGAGCATAAGTGAATATTTGGCCAGTAGTCGTTGCTGGCATCATGTGGTTTCGATTTGGCAGAAAAGTAAGGAAGAAATGTCGACATTAAATCGGTGACGTATTTTATTTTTTTTTAGTGTTAACAAAAAAATATTCTCTTTTTTATTTTCCCCCCCTCGCATGATAGAAGATTTTTGTCGAAAATTTTTGTGACGGCGACGAATTGTAGAAGCGAAACGTTTCAGCTGCGAGTGAATACTACAAATGGTTTGAAATAAATTTGTGTCCCAGTGACAATATCTGTTTTGTGATCCAAATTCCCTGGCCTTGCCCCTCGTGTGGTGTGTGTGTTACAAGTGAATTTTGTTTGACGTGAGAAAAGATCATCACCCTAAACGTTACAGTCAGTGCAAAAAGGGAATGAATTAGGGAAAGAAAAAAGAATGCATCAAGGAGAAACAAATGTTCTGCACATTATTTGCGCTTTAGTGGAAATTTCAATCTAGTCAAAAGTATCCTGTGCCGGAGTTGTAAAATTACGGACAATAGATCGGAAATATGTCAACCACCTGAATAGCAGTAAAGCGCCAAAAAGAGATTGAGTTTTAACCCTGCGGACGCCCACGATTAGGGAGCCGTGAAAATAGTTAAATATTGCTGGGCGTCTGAACCCGGCCACCGTCTGTCTCCTGCCGGACAGAGCAATTCATTACTAAGCATCTCGGGTGCTTGCTAGCCTCTCTGAACATAATTTGCTGGCTTCCAGGGAAGGACGACGGCATTGTTTTTTTTTTTTCCTTCAACCCCACGGACAATCAGATGTGTAAAGATAAACTTTAATGATATTACCAAATATGCCCCGAAATACATAATCCGAAATTTTTTTTTATTTTTTTTTATTTATCTGTCAAAGCATCCATGCAGCAGGTGCTCACAATTATTGCAACGAACGAAACAATATGGTTGCGCTGGACTATATAAATTTTAATTACATTTTTCTACAGCCCTGGTAACCCTAAACGAATTATTATCACGGTAGCCCTTTTGTATTGCAGCGGGCAGCATACCTGCACAGAGCGCACTCACCCGAGCCAGCTACGTAGAAATTGTATAGTCTGGATTTCGGCTAGACTGAGGTTTTGAGCGAGCAAAAAAATAAAATAAATAAAGAACCACCTGAAAGAAATCGAACACAGAAAATACCAAGAAATGAAAACGAGTTTTTTTTTCCATATTCTCCCTCTGCCTGGCTGACAAGCCTCGGAATCACCGAAAGGTACATCATAGTCTGAGAGGGGTTCTGCGATTCCCAGAAATATAAAAGCCAAGGGTACCACAGGTACAGGTCAGTACAATAGAGCTCAGGCAACTTTCTTCAGGTACTTGGATTTTGGGTCATTACTGGTTTGGTTCGCGATTTTGGACAAGGTTGGGTTATTATTAGCATGAGGCGAATTAGTACAGGGATATGCCTCTTGCCAAAAACTGACCAACTACTTCACGGAATTTTTTTTTTAGTTTCTGGCAATCTGTAGTGTGCCTGCATATTATGGCTGAGCTCTCACAACTTGCCTGATTGGAGGGACGTGATAAGCAGGTCTTAAGGGTAAAGGCAGCCATGCGAAGTCCACACACAATACCCAATTTGTAGGACCCTTAAAAAATTAGACCACCGTGTGTAGGGCCGATATTTTTTTTTATTTCTCTCCCTAGGCGGTTGGATGTGTCAATTACTCAACCAACCGCCCAATCGCGCTCAATTGCATCTGATAAGCTGTGATGGTTGTTGAGAGCATACCCAATTTGTCACCCTACATATCGGGCCCTGCAGATTGGGTCGTCAGTAGTTGCCTTAACTCATTTTAGAATTCGCTAATTGTTTTTGAATTCATTCTCGACAACCCCCTGAGCAACTTTCACATGGCGACAAAAAATTTACATGAAAATTTTGTAAATTTTTTTTGGGGTTTTTGGGGTGATTTGTTTTTTGTTTTATCTTGAACCCGGGCAAGTTGGGTATCAAATAAAAGGGCGTGCCCTGACTAGACGAAAGCAAAAGAGGGTAGTCCAATCAGAAGTGAAATGGACGTTTTAGAGCTAATAAACTGTAACTGGTGGGAAATGTGTGTCCTAAGTGGTCTCAAATGGGTTTTTTAGGGTCAAGAAATTTAGGTAGGGTGAAAGGCTACGAACAACTCAATCACTTCCTGCATTTAAATATCCTGTGTATGAGATGTTTATTTTTTAACACTTCACTTTGTTTTTTTTTTGTTTTTTAGCATATTAGGAGCTATGCCAATATTTTGCAGAAATCTTTATGACATGCAAGTGTAAAAATAAAATCAACGTGAAATTTGTGAACTCTTTAAAACTGTGAATTTTCAAATTATTAATAAAAAAAAGTCAAAAAAAATAATTTAAAGGGAAGGAAAAGTACAAGAAGAGAACATTTTTGGTGGGAAGGTGATAAACTCCAGCATAAAAAATGCTGGAAAATACAGAGAAAGCTGATCCGGACGATGGGAATAGCCACTGCCGCAGTAATGATGAGAAAAACTACAGCGGCGGTGGTGGTCCCGATAAAATTGTTCAACGTAAAAAATCAAGCAATAGCCCACAAGAGACTTTCTATCCAGAAGATGAGAATCTTCCAATTTGTTTTAATGCCAATAGACACCAGGGCCCAATTGAAGGTATTGTTTGTGAGACACAATCATGGAGGATACGGGAACGGGTGAGTCCTTTTTAACTATGTTAAAATATTTAAAAAAAAAAAAAAATAATACGTAAAAATAAAAAGTTTCAAAATTAAGAAAAAATTAATTAATTTGATAAGAGGCACAAATTTTGAAAAAAAAAACATTTCAAACATTTTCCAGATGAAAACGGTTAGTGTAGCTTTAGTACTTTGCCTTAATATCGGAGTAGATCCACCGGACATAGTTAAGATACAGCCGTGCGCTAGGCTCGAGTGTTGGATAGGTAGGGCAAAACAAGCAAACAAAATATTGAGATGAAAAAAAACAAACAAATTCGGTTATACATATCATCCTGCAGACCCATCATCGGTGTCACCGCAAAAGGCTATGGAGCTGATTGGCGCCAATCTACAGAAACAGTATGAGAGGTGGCAGCCTCGGGCTCGGTATAAGAAATTCCATGATCCAACTGTTGAGGATGTGAAGAAGCTCTGCACCTCCTTGAGACGTAACGCAAAGGAGGAGAGGGTGCTCTTCCACTACAATGGACACGGGGTACCAAAACCGACTGCGAATGGGGAGATATGGGTATTTAACAAGACCTACACACAGTATATACCCCTTTCGATTTACGACCTTCAGACGTGGATGGGTGCCCCCTCGATTTACGTATACGACTGCTCTAATGCCGGAATTATTGTGAATTCATTTAATCAATTCGCGGAGCAGCATGAGCGTGAGATGGAGGTATTTCGACCACTGTGGCGTGTCTTAATGCCTCAACAATTTTTCTTTTTGTTTTTATATAAATTCTAGCAAACTCTGGCAGCTGGTAGCAGACAAAGCCCGTCTAACATGCACATGGTCACATACAAGAATTGCATCCAACTGGCAGCATGTTCAGCTAGTCAAATATTGCCGATGAACGCCAATCTGCCTGCTGATCTATTCACATCATGTCTGACGACACCGATTAAAATCGCCATCAAGTGGTATACCATGCAGCAGTCATCATCGCTGGTACCGCAGGTCAATAGTGATATCATAGAAAAGTGCGAGACCTCTATCCCTATCCCTCAAATAAGAACAGCCTCTACTTTTCTCTTTTCTTTTTTCTTTTCTTTTCAAAAAAAAAAACAAAAAAAAATTATAATACAGAATCCCTGGTCAACTGAACGATCGTAGGACAATGTTGGGGGAATTAAATTGGATTTTCACCGCAATCACCGATACAATCGCCTGGAACACCCTACCACGTGATCTCTTCCAGAAACTCTTCAGACAGGACCTCTTGGTGGCGAGTCTATTTCGTAATTTTCTACTTGCCGAACGGATCCTTCGATCGTATGATTGTACACCTGTATCTAGTCCAGCCCTACCACAATGTTTTAGGCATCCAATATGGTCGGCATGGGATTTGGCTGTTGATTTAGCTCTTCAACAACTCCCCGATATTCTCGATAATGGGGCATCATATAAGCAATTGCCATTTTTCGAAGAGCAATTAACTGCATTTCAGGTGTGGCTCGATCGGGGCACCAAAGAGCGTTCACCACCCGAACAATTGCCCATTGTGCTTCAGGTGTTGCTCTCACAGGTGCATCGATTGCGTGCCTTAGAACTACTCGGACGATTCCTCGATTTGGGTCCATGGGCAGTCAATTTGGCTCTGGGCGTCGGTATATTTCCCTATGTCTTGAAATTACTCCAGAGCTCTGCCAAGGAATTACGACCGGTGCTTGTGTTCATCTGGGCGAAAATTCTCGCTGTGGATAGTGTAAGTAGCCGTGCATCTACCAAAATATTTATTTAATCACTTTTCCCACAGTCTTGCCAGGTGGACCTCGTCAAGGATCACAAGTACTTCCTCTCGGTTCTACAAGATTCCACAGTCTCAGTTAGTATACCCCCCCACCCCAAACCCCTGTTCGATGATACCAAAAAATATTTTTTATCTCTTTCAGAAGGAGCATCGAACCCTTTCGGCTTTCGTTTTGGCAAGCATTGTAAATAATTTCCTGCCCGGCCAAACGAGCGCGTTGCAAGGATCTCTAGTCTCCATTTGTCTAGTACAATTATGCGATGAAAATTGTCTCCTACGCCAATGGCTGGCAATATGCCTCGGTCAGCTGTGGCAAAATTTCCCAAAGGCTAGATGGTCTGGTGTTCGAGATTTGGCCCATGAGAAGCTTTACCTACTGCTGCAAGATCCTGTTCCGGAGGTGCGAGCAGCTGCTGTCTTCGCCCTTGGGACGTACATTAGCTCCGTGACGGATAGATCAGACCATGCGAACAACATAGATCGCTTCATTGCGATGACCATGCTGACGACAGTCGGGGAGGATATGTCTCCGTTGGTTCGTCACGAGCTGGTGACAGCCCTGCAATGGATGGTTATCCTGTTCGAAAACCAATTCGTATCTGTGTATCTGCAGGAATCGATTGCATCTTCTAGTGCTGCAAACAATTCCCACTACACGACGCACAGTCTCGAGCGTAATATGAACATGAAACGTGTTTTCAGCTCAAGCTCCATACCCAGCATGAGTACGAGCACATTTTCGCAAACAGCTATATTCGGACTGTGCTCGATATACATGAAACTATGGTTGGGTTTTCTCTCTTTGGGCAGAGATCCCTCCCCGAAGGTGGCTGATGCCGCCCAAAAAGTAATCGAATATGTGCGAAATCAGGCTGTCTGCCTAATTGCGGCAAAAGAGGCGACATCGGAAAAATACAGTTCCAGCCTTAGTCTGCCGCCCAGCCCGAATACACGAACTAACTATCTGGAGGAGTCCCCACCGTCTTCTTCGGCAGCACACCACCATCATCTCCATCATCAAATTAGCAGCGCAATAAGCGGATCCAGTAGTCAGGTTATTTGCGGAAGTACGGGAAAGAAATCGACCCTGAACAACATCCCTCGGTTCCATGTGATGTTCACGAGCAGCATGGGTCAAATCCGAGGTACTGGAACTTCAGCGGGTGAGGGCAGTGGCGGCGGAGGTGGTGGTGGTACCTCCGCTCGAGCTACAACTCCTCCGATGCAAAACAAAATGAGGACAAGCTCAAATTCTGGTCAGGAAGATGCAGCTGATGTATTCTCCCCGAATAGTCTCAATGTGAGCGGTGGTGAACAACAGCAGCCGGTCAAACCGCTTGCGGTAACAAATTTCATCCCATGGGCGATTAGCTACTTTGCCCGATCGAACAAGTGCTACCCACAGGAGCAGAATCGTAAAATAGACAAACATTCAACGGAATACCGATCGCGAATATATCGATTCAAACGAAACCAATTCATCCGGCAAATCGCCAGGGAGCAACAGTTACGAGCCATATTCCATAGGATCGATTCACAAAATTGGATCGGGAAGACACAATTTACGCCATCTATCGTTAAACTGTTGCCCTATGAAAATCAAATTGCGGTCGCCTACAAGGAAAAGGTGTCCGTTCACGATTGGAGCAGGGGCACAGTTTACTCTTACATACCGCCAACGCAAAATAATATAAATAATCTCGTTATTGGCGGCTCCTTTGGATCGAGCAATAAAAAATCGTCAAATATTCCAAACGCCCTCAGCTCAAGGGTGACATCTATTGAGTTTATAAATGCTCACGATGTAGCTCTTGTACTTGCTGGTTACGAAGACGGAATGGTACGGGTATGGCAGGAATTGAACAAGCCCAGCGGTGAAACGAGATTAATAACAGCTTGGCAAGGACTGCCCGCATGCACAAAAGTTAATAGAGGTAAGAATGTGTTATTATATTTATTTCTCTTGCAATCAATATTCTAACCTCCCCCTATTCGAACTATTTGCAAAACATCAGCAAGTTCCTTAGAACATCGCCCAAGAAAAAAAATTTAAAAATATTATTTCCTTAGAAAAAATCCTTTTACTTCAAAAAAATAATTAAATGAAAAATACCACGCGAGGTCCCGAGGGATTTGTTTAAAAAAAAATTCTATCTCCTTATCTCCCACCGTAGAACAGTTTCCTTTGCCTCAGCCCCACATATGCGAACCACAAAGTTGAAACTTTAACTGCAATACCATTTCGAGTAGCAATGTACCACCGCCCGCGCCATCGGATGGGACATTTGGCAGGGGTCGAAATATCCGCTAAAATAATTTCCTGATCACCTTTCAACTGTTATACTAGTTTGAGTGGTGAGTGGTGGATTAGTGGGGAAACACTATATGGAAATCTGCATTACCGGGCGGTATATATTAGGGGAAATCAATTTCGTTCTCTAACTGTTCGAATTAAAAATGAAATATCGTTGGGCTTTGGGACTCACCTCCATCCGGCGATGTCGGTGATATTTTCAATTTTCATTTTCACGATTCACAATTGACACCCGTTGCTCAGCACACCGAATTGTTGGAAAACAAATGCTCCAACGTTCAAGGAAGCGATTTTTGCACTTTTCACACCATTTTCACACGCGCAATTAATTGAAATTAATTATTTCCCGACACTGTTGTGTGCTGAGCAATTCGCGCGCCCGAAACACGAAACATGACTGACTGACTTTGTGGAGAGGAGCCTGCTTGGGGCGGGCGTAGCGGTTAAATTTAAATTGTAGGGAAAATTGAGTGGAATCGTTTGAGTCATTTTATGCAAATTTGGTTGGTCTAACCGCGCGGTGCGAAGGGTTAGGACCCACTCAAAAAGGTAAATCGCATCTGATCGCTTTCAGTTGTCTGTCTTTTATAATTCAGCTAGAAGAGCTTTGGTATCATTCTGAATCCAATATGGCGGACGGACCCAAAGATGGCGTATGACCTTTTTCTTCACAACTCCCTCGATATGGAGATATGGGTATCAAATGAAAGGGATATTTTTACCACAAGACAAAATTTGTTTAATAACTGAATTAATCGTCTACATCAAATACTATACGACCATTTTAATATTTAGACATGTGTGGCCTTGTGACAACATGGCACCAAAGATCACAGCAGCTAATAACTGGTGGCTACACACGTGCCCTACGCATATGGGACGTTGAAAGTGAACTTAAAATTTGTGATATCCCAACTGGGTCTGATTCATCTGTTCGAGTGTTATCAACATCACCGAATGAGATAATAGCAGCTGGATGCGGTGATGGGAGTGTACGTTTATTTGATAAAAGATGCCAACCGCAAGATGCTCGAGTTATGACGTATCGGGAGCATACAGGTGCCATAATTACAGCCTGCCTAAGAGACAATTGTGAGAGTCTTGTGTCTGGATGGTGAGTGTGATTTTGTTTGTTTGTTTTATGTCTAGGGCACTTATATAAAATGTTATTAAAGTGTTCAAGGTAAAATTCGTTTATTCGACGTCCGGGGACATACATCGGTGCAAAGCTGGTACGCTGGATCGGATGTAACAGCAATTGCAGTGCATCCAGCTGCTGATATTGTGGCATGGTAATGATTACTTTATTTATTGTGTTTATATTTTCCGGCAAATCCCTTTGTTTTTTTTTTTTTTGTTTACAGTGGATCGCAATATATTTCAATTTATGGATTGGATG
This sequence comes from Neoitamus cyanurus, assembly GCA_947538895.1. Lineage (NCBI taxonomy): Eukaryota > Metazoa > Arthropoda > Insecta > Diptera > Asilidae > Neoitamus > Neoitamus cyanurus. Next base: position 7,975,099 of record OX384549.1, read on the forward strand.
GAAGACCCCAGACAACATTGCGCAGCCATGAGGGTTTTATGGGTTCAAAAATTGGCCATACATCGTGCCTATCGTTTCATCCCCTTAAAGTAGTCCTAGCAGCTGGTTTCGTCGATAACACAGTTGCTGTCTATGGATCATCAAGCAATAACAAATATTGTTGACGATAAAGACAACAAAAACAAAGAAGAAGAAGAAGATGGAGAAGAAGGAGAAGAAGAAACATCAGAAAAGAAATAAACACAATCGTAGTAGTTACTAAGCGATTTTATACAGTTCTGATCATATGAAAACTCCCTTGAAAATAATAAATAAAAAAAATAAAAAATAAAGAATACATCCATACGATTGACAGCACAGAATATCTATGCGCATGATCAGGGCTGTATTCAGTGAAAATTACAGCCTCAGTGAATTCAAAGAAATTATCTAAAAAAATCTTTTTCGCTTTTCTTGTGTTTGCTATATTTTCTTTTTTTTTTTATTTTACTTTTTTATTACTTTTTTTTTATCAATGAAACCGCAGCTCGCTGGTAAACCAGTGAATATCTTGTACAGTGAAATTAATCAACAAATAATCGCGGGGCTTTTAGTTGGATTTTGAATTTTGTACAGAGAAATAAATAATATAAAAAAAAAAAAAAGAAAAAAAAAATACATGCTTCTACGGAGGACGAAAAATCCTGCAAGAATAAAACCGACTACTAATTTTTGTTATTTCTACACAAATCTTAACGTAAAGAGTAATGTTTAAACAAAGCGACAACACCCATCAACAGTTTTTTATTTTGTTCTCGTTCATTGTATTGTAGCCTTTCATTTTATTTTATTTTTTAACTTTAGTGTACATATTGAGGACGCCCGTTTCTTTTTTTAGTTAATTTTCTCATGTGATATAACGGAATATAGTTCAGCTGATTTTATATACATTTTTAAGCTACGCACCAAACTCATTCATGGAATAATAAGTGAAACAGAGAGAGAGAGAGAGAGCGAGGAGTAGGAGTGGTAGAGAACTAGAGGTAACAGAAAGAAAATATCCGGACAAAAAAAACACAATTACCTAAATAAAATTGAAATTAAAAATTATTCAACATATTCTTTTTTTTTTTTTTTTAATTTCGCGGGTGTGGATTTGTTCTCAGTTTTCTGATTTAGGAGTGTACAGGTTTGTAAAAAAAATTCACTCCACGCAACAGAACATCCCAGCCAAACTCTCTAAATTTTTGCCGAGTCACTTAAGATGTGTGTGGTCTAGCGTTGTCGTGATGGATTGACCAATTCTGTTAATCGCCTGCCTCAATCGCTTTAGTTGTGGGTATAATATCTGTCCTATCGGACAACAGGATGAAATGCATTTGAACATTTTAACTGTTAAGTGCTCACACCAACGACAATTAGAAAAATTCTGGCGTGCCTGGGCAGATCGATGGCCCAAGCTTGTAGGAAAATTGTAAATATCTCATCTTCTAGCCATGCTACAGGAAAACTTTTAACATATTTTAGTAGACGTCCAAATTCTCTACAAATTTAGTTATAACAACATTTTTCCTAAAGTTAATACTTTTTAAGTTATAGCGCGAAAATGGTTAAAAAATTATAACCACAATTGGTTTTTTGCATTTATCTCGTTTTAAGTAACTCGCAATAAAAATTATATCCATACAAAAGCTATAGAGGATAACATTTGGCATTGCTTTCACATATAACATTTTTCGCTGCGACAAAAGGTTAAGCCTGTACAGAGCCGCAAAGTTGCAAAATGGGCGCAAAAAGTGGTAATAAATGCTTCCGATTTGAGCCCATTTAGGCGGAGAATTGACCGCAAAAGATGAAGTGTGCCGAGTTGGTGGAAAATATTTTCAGGGAAGGTGCATTATACTCTGACAAACCTAAAAATCATGATTTACCCCCCTCCCCCCTTCTTAATCCGTCGGCCCATCCATCGAAATATTTTTTTATGAACGATAATATAAGCTGTGGTCATAAGGTTAAAAAATTTATACTCTTCTTCATAAAATTGTTTACGTCGATTGTCAGTTTCCAACTTTTCATGGGCGCTTTGCCCAGAGCATAAGAGGTATGGTGACGATCCGTTGCGCACCCTTTACACACCACTGGGGTACTGAGCAGGTAAACAATGCAAAGTGCTTTCTCTCTCTCCCGTGCAACGCAATTATGGTCAGCTGAAAGGTTCATTTGCCACACCATCCAAACGGCGGTTAACTGTGTGTGTGTATGTGTGGGTAGAGCTTTCGAAAACGCCGAGAGTTATGCAACCAAAAAGACTAGAAAACAAGCGATCGAGCTGGAGTGGTGGGGGTGGAACGAAAAGCGTCCGCCCCGTTTTTCCATCATGGCGGCAATCGAGTGTAATAGGTTGAGGTTATGTTGATATTTTGTTCGAACATTTTTTTCAGCAGTTTCAATGGGATTGTGAAAAATGGTAAAAGTGTCACGGCCTGCCCCCACCACTGATTTTTTGGTGAGTATGATCACCTGTTCGCTAGGTTTCTTGTATGCAAAATTGCAACCTTCAATTCGAAGCTTTTGGTGATGAAAGAGGTGAAAAATGGAGAAAGAGGAAAGAGACAGAACAAAGCCGATAGGGCCAGTGGTCGATGGACTGCTAGGCTGAGGATGGGGCAAGAACGAGACGCCTAAATGTGTCTGCTGCGACGATGCAGATCAAAACGATCTTCGTCTGTGATCGAATCGAGTTTAACTTTATCGGCAGCCATTTTGGGTCGGCCATCTTTGAATTTTGATACGATTTAAATTCAGTAACCCCCAAAAATGTCTTTGGATGAAATTTCATTTAACATTGAGGAGTGTTGCGCCCGCCATATTGCATTGATCATTTTGGATTTGGAAATTTGAATGCTAGATTAAAAATCAGCGACCCCAAAAACCCCTTAGAGACGTGAAATTTTTTTGGGGTATCTTAGCAAGGGATTTTTCGAAATTCGTCCCATCATAAATGGGTGGAAAGGGGTCAAATGTATTTCAAGTCCGATTATGTTGGTTGCGCTTTTCTGTTGTTGCTGTGGGGGAGGGGTGGAGTGCGCCAAGTGTGCAAAATCACGGGTCCAACTAGTGTATTCGCCGTGGTGGATTAATTTCGCGATGGTATGGTAATTTTTCGCTTTTGTAGTTGTGTGCTCAGAGCAGGCGCACATTGCCAATGGAGTAAAGAAGGGGCATAATATGCATCCCAGCTGGATATGTTGCTACACAACACCATTGCGCGTATTTTGCATTAACTGGAGGGGAGAATGCCCCACTCGCATACCCGGCTTTTACACCCTGTCTCTCTATAAAATCCACACCAGTCACACTCTACAGGTAGTGGGTTGAAAATCGATTAGGGCTGTAAAATTTCCAGTCGCCGATAGAGTGCTACTGTTGCTCAGAGTGCGGACATTGTGATTTTGTTATATTGAAGTAGATTCGCTGAATACAGGGTAGCACAGTGTGATAGAACTGGTGTTTTAAGAATTTTGTAGCTATGGAAGATATTCTCCAGTATACGCAGGAATTGAAGGTTTCATTTTATGAGGAACTGAAAAAGTCAAGAATATTAAGCAGGGCCAAAAATACGGGAGTTTTCAATGTCGAAGAAGATGAAGATGATGAAGAAAATGAAGCAGATGCTAACAATTCAGCAATGGACATAGAGTATGTGATGAAAACAATTTTGTTTACCAAAGTATATCACAAAAGTATTTTTCGTGCAGTGAATTAATGCATCAGGAGGACACGTTCGAGCTTAAAGTAAATAGCCCATCGATGACGCTCCAAGACTACTATGACTACATTAAATTTAAAAAGGACATTTTTGCTAAAGTGGGCGTGCAGGGGAGAGGCAACCCGAAAGCACAACATTTTCAACATATTATTAAAGTCCACATGAAGAAACTGTACATTGAGGCGCTTAGCAATTTTGAACAAGACTTGAGTTTGTGGTCGGCTTACATCCGCTTCTGCAAAATTGCCAAGTTCTACATTGAGGGATCAGTCGCCTACAGGGAGATCTTAGCGGTGAGAGAAGTTACTAAATATTGATGGGTAGGTTTGAATATACGATTAGCTAGATCACTTACCCAAGTTTTCGGGGGAAATTTGGATCTAATTTTTGTCCTAGTCCCGTATATTCAAAGGCACCTGCTGTAAAGTGTTGTGAGGTGTTGTCTAATTGTGTATGTTCTTCGGGAGAAGCTGTTTTACCCAGATGGGTGTGCATGATGAATTTACCAAAAACGGGTGCCTCTATTCGGGGGCCATTACCTTTCGGATCGAATTCAACCACCGCCTAGCAACCGTCTCTTCTAAGGAGTCATGCGCAACAGAAACTACAAAGTATAAGAGAGTGTATCATGCATGACATTCCACAAGAGTGGTCCAAGGACCGAACCTTGCGGAACTCCTTCAGTGATAATTGTGCTCTTTGTTTTCTTTTATATATTTTTTTTACATATTTGCATTTGATGTTGACAATTAATTGGGAACTGTTTTTAAGTTTCATGAAGGTGACCCAGATTGTTGGCTAGCAGCAGCACAATGGGAATGTGATCTAACAAAAAATCTGGATGGGGCAAAAGAATTACTTCTTGTCGCAATCACCAAACATCCAGGGATACAAAAGTTATGCATACAACTGTTGAAAGTACTATTGTCACTTGCAGAATCAGAAGAGGTTTGGAACTGTCGATTTTTGTTATTTGTTGAAAGCAAAAAAAAAAAAAATATGAAAACATGTTTATGAACTAGTCTATAGATTATGCATTGGCTCTGGCTCTCCATCAAGATTGTAAAGCGTGCGAGTATCCAATTGACTACTGGGCCCAGGCATTCGAGATAGCGGAAAATTATAAATTTGCGAGAAAATTGCAAGTTTTGATGATTGAGCACATGATTGAGAAATTTGTTCATAGCGAACTAGCATGGCATTTGCTGGCGCAGCATGAATTAAAAGGTTTCCCAACAATAGACACAGTTAGGCGGAAATTGGGAAAAGATATAAAAACCCCAGATGATGATGATGATGATGATGATGATGACGACGAGATGCCCGACAGGGAGCAAATTGCAGCAATGTGCGAGAATTTATCATCGAAAAATCGTGCAACATTGTGCGCTGCAGTTTATCGTGCTGGGTGTCTTGTTGTAAGTTTTTTGTCTTGTAAAGTTTTACGGTAATTGAGTTAATTTTTCCGAAGACCAATACGCCAAAAATGTGGACGTATTACATAGACGCGATGTTGAAAATGAACAACGACGTAAACTGGGGGATAATATTGAAACAACGTCTTCTGATTGCTGCTTATGGTGAAGCTCTAGAAGCGAAACAATTATCGGAAGATCAATTTCAGGCTTATATCGATTTATTGAGAGAGTCGAACTCAAGCGATGAATCTATAGAGGACGTACTGAGATATTTTTAAATATTGTAACAAAGGCATATTTCTTACGTTTGTTCATATTTCAGGCTGCGAAAAAAGGTCCAATACTGTTTCCTGGATCGGTAATGCCGTGGGAAATACTTATGCACCATCACATAATTAAAGACGAAGAGAATGAGCTAAAAAATACATTTGAAACAGCTTGTCAAGAACTACAAGATCCAGAACTTGAATTTCCCTTGTGGCAATTGATGATTCGTTACCATCAAATTTTGCCCCATAAATTGGATGATGTTTATGAATTTTTTGAAAGAGCCTGCAATGTGCCATCTCCAAAATTTCTCATCTTTCGTGTGCATTACCTAGAGTTTTGCATGATAAACAAGTCCGTGGACCATGTTAGGAAGGTATACGACGAATTAGCGCCAATCCCTCCGCCATATTTGCCACTGCATAAGCGGATGGCCCTTTTAGAATCACAACTAGTAAGTATCCATGACGCACACCCTTTGACTGCATGCCACACTCTATGGCAAGTCATTCATTTTTGTTTCCTTTTTAGCTTAATCCAAATATCCCCAATTGGAGGAAGTGCCATCGTAACGCTGTAGACTTGCTTGGAAAACAACGAGCCGATGTGTGGATTGATCTTATGAATTTTGAAAAATCTCATGGCGATCTCTCAAATATAAGAGAAATCTGTGAGGAAGCATTTAAGGCCCTGGAAGGAAACCAGGAGGAAACGGTTTTAGCAGAATACTACAACCTTAATATAGCTAAGCCAATTGATTTAACAGAGGATGACGATTAAATTTTAGCAGCCTGCCTGCGTCTATATGTACACTTTGTTTTCCGTTGTGGGGTTATGGGATATTTTGCTCCTTCCAGAGGGAATACAGGGAATACCTCATACGAGGCCGAACTAGTTATTGGACCCCAACTAACCGCTCAGTCTGTCCACGAACAAGTGAGTCTTCACTCGGGCAAAAGACTCGAACCCAAAAACGTCGTTGAGTTCATTTTCAGGTACTTAGCTCCGATAGACGACGACGGGAAGCTTGGATAAACAAGTGCTGCAGAATTCATCCCATTTCGGCCCGATAAATTTCCCTCACTCGAAAGATGAACCAAGTAGCGGGAAATTATTTCGAATCTCAAAGAAGCAGCAGAATTCCAGAAGAAGAGTTTGCTCACAAGTCCACCGATGACTTATTCTACAGAAATCAAAAAACGACTTACCATTTGCGTCTCGTCCCGTTGTTTACTGCTCCCACCACAAAAAACACAAAATAACGGCACTTATTGGCGTTCGAACGGATTTTCCACACTTTTCCTGAACTGAACTCGCGCTAAACCGATTTGCTCTGCTTTTAGTGGAAAATTTTACACCGGAAAACGCGCACAACACAAACAAACTAACGCTGGAATTGTGATGTTCGCCGTCGGGAAATTCTGAAACAAAATAGAAAAACTGTTAGAAAATGTTAAGAAACATTCGTAGCAATTTTAAGAGTGTGGAGCAAATATATTTGGCGTGCGTCTCCGATAGATGGTGAGGTGGAATCAGAAAACTACCACCAAGCAGGTAGAGTGCATAAAGTCCCGTTGATATCGGTCATTATCAGGGGAAATTTTTTATTGGCTGCCTAACGGTCCTCCAATTCAGCAATCTGTCTGAGAATTCGATTTTTCTTTTTTCGCTGAATTGCATCATTTGGCGGGCACTTTTGAATTGGTTTTGAGGTTTTGCACCAAAAGAAGCCTCAGACGGCGCATCTCCGGATTTACTTGTTAACTAATTGCAACGCTACACAGCGCCTGAAAATTAATGCCAATCAACTGGCCGCCATGCAATACATTTTGAAAGCTAGAGAGAAAATTGAAACTCACTGCACAATGCCCTCGGCGTCCCAGTCTCCTTGCAGCGGGGATCACAGGTGTAATCCAGAAAAGTCTATTGTCCACTTAACGCACGTACTGCGCCTTCCTGGCGGTCGAAAACAGGCCACCACACTGCGCGTCGGCGATTTTCCCGCATACACACGAACAGCGAACCGACGCCGCCACTTTTCTTCAAATAATTTCAAAATCTCTTTGTTTGCCGGCCGCACTCGAGGGGCAGAGATTCGCCGGACCCCACTAAACACGTGAAACGCGAAACGAATTAGATTCCAGCCGGCTAAATCTTGAAAAATCACAAAAACACCACCGACAAGCCGACCAGCCGTTTGCTTCGTTTCAAATTCTGCTACACTTTGCGCAAGGACAGTTGTGACCTCCTGTTGCATCCCAAATCTGTCCGATTAATTCGGAATGATTGCCATGTCGCACTGCGCACAGGGTGAAGCCACACGAGCATTTGTCTTTATTAAATGAGGAAATGTAAAATAGTTTGGCGGTGATCAGCTCGGACAAGAAAGAAAACTAACAACAATTTTTAGATGGAAAGTTGCAAAATATAAAATTAATTGTTTAGTAGGTGTCCTGAAACTTAATCCTTCGGAATACCTGAAGCTTCCAGTGAGGTACATAAATGGTTTGTGCGTAGAATGAAATATCATGAAATTATTTCAAATGAGGGAAATATATTCCATGTTCGAACTAAAACTTATTTAACAGGTTCAGCACAGCACAAATATTTTCACAATTTCCCAGTAGATGGGGCCAACAGTACTTTTGCATATTTCTTGAGCCAACTCGTTGTTAAGTGGGAGGTTGTGGGTGGATTGGAATTAGTTTGCAGTTTTGCACATGCGCTGGGGGTACATGGCTTTATTTCACATCGATCCAATAAAATATTCGCAGCACTAGTCGGCCGGCATGTAACCCTAGGAATAGAAAACTAAGAACTTGAAATTATCCCAACTACTGGAAAAGAGGAAGTATTTTAACTAAGATCAGAACCTGTTGAATAAAACTTTTATTCCAAACAAAAATTAAATTCTCCAAATTTCTGATAGTTCCAATTTATATCATTCTATACACAAACCATTTATTTTTCTCAATGCGGATTAAAAGTTTTCGATACTCCGAAGGAATCAAGTTGCAGCTTTCGCTAATGTGTCCTCACGTGAGACATGGCAATCACACCGAATACTTTGGGCAGCTTTAGGATGTTTCATGCAACAAGTGTCCTTGACTACCTGCCTTTAAATTTGAACTGACGGTCTCGGCTTGTGGGTGGTGTTTTTCCGATTTTTCAAGATTTAGCCGGCTGGAATCTAATTAATTTCGTGTTTCACGTGTTTAGTGGGGTCCGGCGAATCTCTGCCCCTCGAGTGCGGCCGGGAAACAAAGAGATTTTGAAATTATTTGAAGAAAAGTGGCGGCGTCGGTTCGCTGTTCGTGTGTATGCGGGAAATCGCCGACGCGCAGTGTGGTGGCCTGTTTTCGACTGCCAGGAAGGCGCAGTACGTGCGTTAAGTGGACAATAGACTTTTCTGGATTACACCTGTGATCCCCGCTGCAAGGAGACTGGGACGCCGAGGGCATTGTGCACAGTGAGTTTCAATTTTCTCTCTAGCTTTCAAAATGTGTTGCATGGCGGCCAGTTGATTGGCATTAATTTTCAGGCGCTGTGTAGCGTTGCAATTAGTTAACAAGTAAATCCGGAGATGCGCCGTCTGAGGCTTCTTTTGGTGCAAAACCTCAAAACCAATTCAAAAGTGCCCGCCAAATGATGCAATTCAGCGAAAAAAGAAAAATCGAATTCCCAGACAGATCGCTGAATTGAAGGACCGTAAGGCAGACAAAAAAAAATTTCCCCTGATAATGACCGATATCAACGGGACTTTATGCTGGCTACCTGCTTGGTGGTAGTTTTCTGATTCCACCTCACCATCTATCGGAGACGCACGCCAAATATATTTGCTCCACTCTCTTAAAATTGCTACTAATGTTTCTTAACTTTTTCTAACAGTTTTTCTATTTTGTTTCAGAATTTCCCGACGGCGAACATCACAATTCCAGCGTTAGTTTGTTTGTGTTGTGCGCGTTTTCCGGTGTAAACTTTTCCAAAAAAAGCAGAGCAATTCGGGAGCTGATCACCGCCAAACTATTTTACATTTCCTCATTTAATAAAGACAAATGCTCGTGTGGCTTCACCCTGTGCGCAGTGCGACATGGCAATCATTCCGAATTAATCGGACAGATTTGGGATGCAACAGGAGGTCACAACTGTCCTTGCGCAAAGTGTAGCAGAATTTGAAACGAAGCAAACGGCTGGTCGGCTTGTGGGAGGTGTTTTTGTGATTTTTCAAGATTTAGCCGGCTGGAATCTAATTAATTTCGTGTTTCACGTGTTTAGTGGGGTCCGGCGAATCTCTGCCCCTCGAGTGCGGCCGGGAAACAAAGAGATTTTGAAATTATTTGAAGAAAAGTGGTGGCGTCGGTTCGTTGTTCGTGTGTATGCGGGAAATCGCCGACGCGCAGTGTGATGGCCTGTTTTCGACTGCCAGGAAAGCGCAGTACGTTCGTTAAGTGGACAATAGACTTTTCTGGATTACACCTGTGATCCCCACTGCAAGGAGACTGGGACGCCGAGGGCATTGTGCACAGTGAGTTTCAATTTTCTCTCCTTTAGCTTTCAAAATGTATTGCATGACGGCCAGTTGATTGGCATTAATTTTCAGGCGCCGGAGATGCGCCGGCTGAGGCTTCTTTTGGTGCAAAACCTCAAAACCAATTCAAAAGTGCCCGCCAAATGATGCAATTCAGCGAAAATAGAAAAATTGAAATCCCAGACAGATCGCTGAATTGAAGGACCGAATCGCAGGCAAAAAGAATTTTCCCCTGATAATGACCGACGGCAACGGGACTTTATGCACTCTACCTGCTTGGTGGTAGTTTTCTGATTCCACCTCACCATCTATCGGAGACGCACGCCAAATATATTTGCTCCACACTCTTAAAATTGCTACTAATGTTTCTTAACTTTTTCTAACAGTTTTTCTATTTTGTTTCAGAATTTCCCGACGGCGAACATCACAATTCCAGCGTTAGTTTGTTTGTGTTGTGCGCGTTTTCCGGTGTAAAATTTCCACTAAAAGCAGAGCAAATCAGTGAAGTGATTGTGGAAATGTGAAAGGAGAATTACACCGGCAAAATACGTAAACGCGGCGGGAGTGAGAAAAGCGAAAGTGCCGGCTGTTAGTTTGTGAGCAATTTCCAAAAAAGCAGAGCAAATCGGTTTAGCGCGAGTTCAGTTCAGGAAAAGTGTGGAAAATCCGTTCGAACGCCAATAAGTGCCGTTATTTTGTGTTTTTTGTGGTGGGAGCAGTAAACAACGGGACGAGACGCAAATGGTAAGTCGTTTTTTGATTTCTGTAGAATAAGTCATCGGTGGACTTGGTGAGCAAACTCCTCTTCTGAAATTCTGCTGCTTCTTTGAGATTCGAAATAATTTCCCGCTGGTTCATCTTTCGAGTGAGGGAAATTTATCGGGCCGAAATGGGATGAATTCTGCAGCACTTGTTTATCCAAGCTTCCCGTCGTCGTGTATCGGAGCTAAGTACCTGAAAATGAACTCAACGACGTTTTTGGGTTTGAGTCTTTTGCCCGAGTGAAGACTCACCTGTTGCTGGACGGACTAAGGCGTTAGTTGGGGTCCAATAGGTTCGTCCTCGCAATTTCAACCATTTATTTCTCAACTTTTCAGGTAGGGGGCGATCGACGTTATCGTCGCACTTATTATTCACTTCAGGCCAATTGTAGCAATGGGAATTGTTCGATTGAGTATGACATACCGACATTCTTACACTTCTTTGTTTGTGATTACACTTGCTGTTTGGGCTCAATTAAAATTTATTTCAAGCGGTTAATTGGGGCGAATTTGTAAGCTTGAAAACAAGCCAGTGTCATAACGGCATAAATCAAAATCGTATATGGTTAAATAAAGCTAGTCCTTGGGGGGGAATGCATTTGGTGGACCAATCCCGAGAGAGTTGCACGCTCTCCCTTGAGGCTTAAAATGCAAACAGGAACAGGAACCGCATGTAAATAATTTCATGTAATTTTGTAAAAATTCACCAAAGCCACACTGTGGTACGAGACTAGTTTAAATCGTAACCGTCACGTTCCAATTCTTATCGGACACCGTCACGGCGGTCAAGTCTACCGTTTTGAGTCACGAGAATTCCCTTTCGTGTCGCTGCATATCAATGAAGCGGCTGGTGCTTCTGGCATTCCGATTCGTAATTATTTCGTCATATGGATTTTCTGATGGTTTACCTTTTGTCTCGATGTACCCACCCCACCCCCCCCCCCTCTCCCCCGCCATCGTTGATTTGATTTATGCGTTTAGTTCGGTGTCCGGAATTAAATTTGACAGTTCAAAAGACGTCGTAACTCACTTCAATTGTCCTGCATGATGGAGTTAAGGGTGAGGGGTGGGGAAAGGGAGGGGGGGGGGGGGGTGATTTGCAGATTGCAAAAGAAAAAAATTTAAAATGGACGACAAACCAGATAATCAGCGTCACAGAGTGTGGAAAGTGACGATGAAGACGGCAACGACAACAACGCGGACGGCTCTTCTTAAATCATCCGCCCGGCACGGCACCCAGACGAGAAGTCACCGGACTCGCGGGATGCATAACTAATTGTGTGGGACGCAACACATGATGACATAATATAAAATAGAACCGATTTTCGCAGTAATCTGAAAATTTTTTTTTGCTGCAGCGATGCAGGAACAGTGAAGTCGTTTTCGTTGGTGTCAGGTGGGGGATGGGTGAGGACCAAAAAAAAAAAAATGAGTTCCACGAGATTACCGTCTGCGGAATAGAGACGCGGGTCCATTTGCATAATTTTATTTATTGCGTGCACAACGAATTGCGGGTATTGGCCACCACACTGATCGCATCACGTACTGCACGATATTTTCGTTAGTCACAAATCGCTCTGCCCCCTGATCCAGAGTTATTGGGGAAAATGAACGAGCAATTTTGTTATGACCATGTTATGCGCTCTCGCACAAATTGTTTACGTTTTTCGTGTTTTTTTTTTGTTGAATAGCGCAAACAACTTTACAAGCTCCACGAAAAAATATCCGAAAAAATCATCCTATGCCTTTTTATTGCGAATTATCTCTGAATATTTTTACACCTTCCCGTCAAGGTGTTAACTGATCGGCTGAACGGATTTCTGCGGTTGGGAATTTTAATGGTCTGTTTGTTTTTAGTAGTTTGTACTTTAGCGCTCTTATGCAGCCTTCGTTTCGCCGTCTCCAGCTATCAGTCAGAATGCAAAATAATTTTAGTGTCAAGCTGAATTTCTGATTACGTTTTCTCTCCAGGTGGGTTTTCCGGTTTTAGTAATAAAAAAAAAACAATCAAATTTAATTTTTATTTAACATGGACGTGCTCTGCTTTCTGAGGCACGAAAATTTTTATTTGGGCACATAATTAGCACATTTTGCCGTATCGCCTTATCTAATTTTTCATAGGGGGCGCTGCCGGCATTTTAAAATGTCCTTCAGTCCGTTGAGTGGATCGTACCGACAATTGCATTTTGGCAGCTAAACGACCTACGTACGCTCTTCATTTCCCTTTCATTGTTTAATTTCGACCTTTTTCTGCCACCTGCCACACACCCGGCGTATTTAAAAAAGTACCTACTCGTTTCCAATTTCCAGCGAAAATACATTTGTCACCCGAATGGCTCCTGGACTGGAAATAAATCGAGCACTGCATTATCCCCATAGACTCTATTGATTATGCTAGACGCACGGTCTCCACCCGGACCAGGTATACGTTGCATTCTATCACTCCACCAGGGCACCAGCCCAGCCAAGCGGGTTCCTTATCATACAGCTTAGGACGGATGACGCAATAAGTCAGGCAGCAGTCATGCCGTGAGTGAAATTCTCAAACAGACAGACAGACATACTCACGTTGTTGAGTAGCCTCCGTCCTCCCCCAGCCCTATTATCTACCCGGCCAGTCTGGGTAACCTAATAAGGTACCCCTGGTTGCCATGTAGCGAAAATTGAATGGATTTTTTTGCGATCGGTGGCTACTACCTCCAAAAAAACCTCAAACCGCTTCTGGCTGTGTGACTAGTTGCGCGGACAGTATGGGAGCACTTTCTTGAGGAGACTCATTTAATATTCTATCCATGGAACAGGATCCGTACATTTAGGTAATTTATTAAAATGTACGGGCGCACAATGTTTTTTTTCTCTCTTCTTCTCTTCTTTCTCCTCTTCTTCTTCTTATTTTTCTTCATCGTCGTCGGCTTCGTCTATTTGTTTCTAAGTCAGGAGAGCAGTGACAAAAAAAAAAAGACCATGAGGAGATCACATCATTTTGATTCATAAAACTGGCGAAACGATAAAACTCAATTGGACCTGATTTGAATTTTCAGTGCTGTGTACGTCGAAGGATGGGCGGGGAGTTGGGGGGAAATTAATAGTAACAAAGGATTTTTTTTTTGTGTGGCACATCACTTCAATGGCTTTTTACAGATTTATTCAAGTGCACAAGCAAAACAAGCGTGAGAGATAAAATGAACAGTTAGGGTTGTTCCCCGGGGATATTTTTGTTCGTTCCCATGCACCGGCCGATAACCTCTTTTTATTGTGTTTGGCTGTAAGCTGCAGGCTTTTGCCAATAAAGCGGCCCACAACACTTTTTTGCATTACTTCCCCTCCCCCCACCACCCTCTCCCTCGGCATTCCCGTCCAGGACATTTATCTAACAAAATTCAAAATAAAACTGAGAAAATAATTACGGAGTGCCCCACAGGAGACATTGAACCCAAACAGATTTTGGGAAAATTCTCCGAAAGCAAAAAAGGTAACAAAAATGAGAAAATAAGTATTTCACGTTCAAGGAAACAAGATAACAAAAAAAAAAACAAAAAAAAACTCCCAACTTAAGACAAGCGACAAATTTTTTTTTTGTTCCCCGTAAGACGAACTTCTCAGCTCATGCTCTTGGCGGTTTTTTTTTTTTGTTTGTTTTCGTGCACGGGGGAGGCTAAAGGCATTTACCTTAGAGGTAACCAGGTGTTCACGGAAAGTGCTCTTATTCCTCATGAAATTTTATCACGTGAATCATCTGATGAACGATAGCCAGCGTTTGTTTTTTGTTGTTGCTGTTTACGATTTTTTCTTACTTCGAAACGGTTGCTGACCTGACTGTGGGTCATACTGTCGCTACATGTGGGAACTCCACGAATTTGTTCTTTTATTTATTTCAGAGAATTTCGTTTTTACAATTTGTGAAATTACGTTTAAATGCATTTTCTTCTGTCACAAGCTGACAAACTGTTTAATTAGGTAATATTCGGTCGATTATGCAGTTCAAGGGTGTATTTTCTGATGCTATTCCTGTTCTGTCTGGCGTTCCGCAAGGTAGTCATCTTGGTCCCTAGCTGTTCACTATTTTCATTAACGATTTATTTCCTCTTATATGTTATGTTATATCGCGTTTCGCTCTTCGCCACTTACCTTGGACAGATCCTTGCAATATTCCACCATTATGAGGACAAGGACAGAATAAAATTATTAAGTTTGACATCTCTCTCTAAACGTTGAGAGGTTTTGAAGTGTTCTATTCTTCCTGTTGATATACGTTGCTTCTTCATGTGCTGTAAACATAGCGGTAGCATCGGTGAAAATAGACGAGAGACAATTTGGGATATTGGGAAAGTCAGCAGTGTATAATTTGTAGAGTATTGGACCGAAAACAGAACCCTGAGGTACTCCAGCTAGAATTTGCTTTATTTCAGAAGAAGTAGAACCAAGATGTGCCTGAAATAAATCTTCGTCTTCGGCTTTGTCGCGTTATGGCAGTTTAATGTCATATGCAAACAAGCTAAGCAATTATAACATATAAAGCAAAGACAAAAACCTATTCGAATTCGTTTGCTTGGCTTTTAATTTGAATCGACTGTTGCCAGGCAACTTGGGTATCAAAAGTGCTCCCCTTAAAAAATTGCGCAAATCTACCAGACGAAGTCAACCCAAACCTTGAGTCGGGCTCATCAAGCTAAGTTAGCCTTAACTGTTATACTGCCTAGTTATGCTCACTGATATTGACATGAATTCGAACAGAGCTTAGCTTGGTGTGACGTCATGACGAGGACGTGCGAGGAGGACGCTTTTCATGCCACCCCTCGAGTTAGGTCTCCTGGTTTCTAGTTTTCTGGGACGTGCGTGCGGTAGGGCAAATTGGCCTGGATCACATGAAAAAGTGAAACGTTTGCCCTTAAAATTCGCACTAGGAGGTTTTTAGGGTCGCTGATTTCGAATCTGCAATTAAAATTTTCAAATTCGAAATGCCGGATTCAATATGGCGGCCGAAATTCCTAAATTTTAAGCAATTTTTATGGAATTTATGGAATAATTTGGATCTTATTGACTTGTTCACGGGTCACAAAAAAAAAAAAGCAAATAGGAAGAGCACCCCCACATAATGCAAAACAGAGTCGAGGGAAAAAAATTGCAGCATAAATGAATTAATTGACCTCGCATAACGCTGCACACCTCACTTTATAGTCCGGCGGCATATTCCTGCAGCGCGTTGATTTATAGGTAAACTCGTAAATTTCAAATTGATTTATTCGTCTCGAATACAAAACATAAAATTGAATTATTTACGGTTCCACGCAGACGTTTCTTTTTTGTGATTAGGCCTTTGTTTTGCCCGCAGAACGAACAGTAGGTCATTTCATTTTAATGATTTTGTTTTGTTTTTCTTTTTTTCTATTTTTTATTTCCGTCCACGGGCAGATATGTGCGCCCTTTTTGGGTGTAGTCACCTAGAGAGGGGCAAGTGGGAGCTTATTGGAATTGCTAAAATTGTTGGATTGGATGTTTGTTACTCAATTGCACCTAAGCGGACCCTTTGATAGACTTCAGTTTTTCACACAAGGTAGGATAGGTGTCAACTTAACATATAAGCAATTTGTTATTATTGATAAAGTGGAAGATTTCAAAATGGCGGCTTCAAGATGGCTGCCGGTTAGTTAAATTATTAAATTAGTTAAACTTCAAGGGATTGTTATGAAAATCGGCACAAGGGGATTTTTGGGGTCGCTGATTGCGAATTTGCCATCAAAATTTTCAAATTCGAAATGGCGGATTCAATATGGCGATCGAAAAAATTTAAATTTCAAGGTATTGCCCGGAAAATCCGCACTAGGGGGTTTTCGGGGTGACTGATTTGGTTACGAGCACGATGATGGTGATGGCCATGGTGCCAGTGAGTGTGCTGGAAAATGACGTCATTGTGCGCTCTATAGTATGTAGATAGAAATCAATTGCTGTTCGCTAGTCTCGCTAACACTCAAAAAACGGCTTGATCGATTTGAATGATTTTTGGTTTTATGTTTTTTCGCTATAATAATATAATTGGAGGTTTTCGGGGTCACTGATCTCGAGGGTGCATTGAAAATTTTGGAATTCACGATGTCAGATCCAATATGGCGACCGAAAAAGTTAAATTTCAAGGTATTGCCCTGAAAATCCGAACTAGAGGGTTTTTGGGGTCACTGATTTCGAATCTGTTGCACCCTTGCCCTTTTGGAACTATCAGCCAACCTAGCTGGGCCAGGAGCAGTTGATCTCATTTTATTTGTGTGAATCAGCATGGGAAACCTGAAAAAAAACACAACAACAAAAATTTCAAAATTCCCCCCGGATGTGCCTGAAGCCGGCAGCAGAGGCAAATTTTAGCAATTTAACGCGCATCTCGAGCAGCCTGTCGAAGGTGTGAATAAATAAATCGATCGAATCGATCGGATCGATCGATAAGCAGTCACCAGAGCAACCGCAGAGAATGATATGCCGAAATATTAATGAGCTCGTAAATGGTGACAAAAGCGAACAATAAAAAGATGAATAGATTTCGTGTGTCTCTGACGAGCCGTGACCGTCGGCGATAAAGGGGTAAAAGGATGAAGAAGACCCAAGAATTACGCATTCACTGGACATCGTCATTGTTTAATGACAAAATTGAGGTAAATTTCATGTGGTGTCCGTGCGCGCTATTAATGGGATTTCGGTGCGGTTTTATGCGATCCCCGGGGTATGTCTGTGTGGATGTATGCAACATGATATGCCTGACAGAGTGTGGCAGCCAAGAGGGAGTTTAAATTCTAAACGGTGTAAAAGCGGCGAGGGAGTAAGTGTAGCGCGTCAATCGCAACCGTCCCAAAAATAAAACAAAAGGAAAAAATATGATTTTCTCGGTGTCGAGAACACCTGGTGCATACCAAGCAGCCTCTAGAAGAAATCGTATATAAAGTGTAATGGCTAGAGCAGAATTTGCAGTCCATCCACCGCTGAGAAGCAGAACAATCAGTCCAAAGCATTCATCCAGTTAGTGAATGGACCCGTTGCGTTCCAAAAGGACATCAAGAAGAAGAAGAGAAATGAATTCGTTCGTCGCCATTGTTTTATCCGCCCTCGGGGTGCTGCTGTCCAGCGGCACTACCTTATCGATGCCACTCTGCAATGGTATAAAGGATATTTTGGCCCGCCCAGGAGTTCACACATCAAACTTTTTGTTCTTCTGTCTTTTTACCAGGCTACTACCAGGCACTTCCTTGCTACTACCAGGCCGAGCCAAGCCCCCTCGGCCAGAGGCTAATGTACGTCCAGTACATGGCCCCATCGCGTGGTAGGGTCCGTGCAGCCAATGATGGAGTCTCGACTTTTGTTGCAGCCGATGCCATCGGACCAAATACAGGCGTTGGAGCTGGAGCCTTTGTGAATGGTAAAATAAAAAAAAATTAGAAAAAAAATTAAAAAAAATAAATAAAAATAAAAAAATAAAACAGAACCCAAAAGAGATCATCTCTATGACTCCGTGGAAAATCACTCCATCGAATCGGACCAGTCTGGAGTGCAGGGAGCCGTTTCAATCGCTGAAAGTTACCCAACTGCAGAACAACATCCCGTTAACCATCCCCAACCACCCCAAACAAATGCCTACCCAGCAGCTGTACCAGAAGAGCCAGCCTACTTTGAAGCGAACACAATCGCCAATGAGTTTGAGAATGACCGAAAGGGAAAGGGTCCATCAAGTTTTTACGGTGGTTCAGACGAGACCACCCATCCAGGGTATGATTCCGTTGAACACCAGGATGAGACACAGGCCACACAGTCCCCATACGCAATAACCACACAAACAATTGCCCCACTGCCCGTCGTTGCGGCCACATACATTCCCCCAAGGAAGAAGATTCGTGTCGAACTTGAGACCCCTACCGAAGATTCAGACGAACACTCATACGAGGAGCCGGTGAACACAAAAATTGCCTCCCGTCGTCCGCCACCCCAACAACGCCCCCCAGCAAATCGACCACCACAACAGCCCCAGCAACTACCCCCCGGCAGCTATTTTGCCACACATTTTGGGAGCACCGCTGGTGGTGCAATTGCCATCGCAAACAGTTATAGCACTGGCGAGGGTGGATCAGCGACGAGTCATGCTACTGCCTACGGGAGTCCCGCCAGTGGACGTACCTTGGCAAGGAAACGTGTGTAAGCCTCTAAAGTGAATAAAATCAAATAAAAAATATCTCTGCATCCTTTCTAAATCAGCGTTTCTTTCTCTCTCTCTCTCTCTCTCTCCTGCTCATCATCCTGAGCAATGGCAACCCCAATTTTCACTCAATGTGCTCTCCTGGCTCAACAAAACCCCCTCAGCCTATAATTTCGCATTCAGTGGCTGGAGGCAAGTTTGGTGGGGGGCATAACAAAAATTTTAGTTGTCTTTTTAAATTCAATTTATTCATAAACTTCTACTTACATTCCCTCGATTCTTCATAACCTCTAAAAATTGTTTACAGTTTTTGCGAGCAATTTAGTGTTTCCGGTGTCTGGAGGGTGAAATCCAGATGCTCATCGCATGTCAGATAGCGCACCTCACTAAATTCCTCGTTAACATTGCTGGTGGCACTATCGGCATTTTTTTTATATGTCCCCGGCCCATAGTGCTTTCGGTAGTATAAAATTATGAACGATAGGAGAGACAAGATGCCCCCCGTCACGAATACCCCAAAAAGTATAACGACCCATGTCGGTATCCAGGCACGGCCCTTTCCAACGGATGCTTGTATCTGCCACTCATTTGCTGGAAAGTAAAAAACAAATGCATATTGGCTAATTTGAGACAAAATTTCAGGTGATTTTATTTATTTTGATGAGTTTTGATGCCGTTTTGACGAATTCTAATATGCCCCCTATGCACTTGTGGTACATTTTGAAGAATTTCGTTTCGTTTTGATGTGTTTTTAAATAGTTTTGATGCTTTTTGAGGTTCTTAATATGACTTCTGAGAACTTGTGATAAACTTTGTAGATAACTAAGTTAATTTTGATGGGGTTTTACTCCATTTTGATGCTTTTTGACAACTTTAAATATGCCCCCTAAGTACATGTGATACATTTTGACGAAATTCGTTTCGTTTTGATAAGTTTTTTAATAGTTTTGGTGTTTTTTGTGAGTTTTATATGAAATCTAAGAACTTGCGATAAATGTTTTAGAAACTTGAGTTAATTTTGATGCGGTTTTACGCTATTTTGAAGCATTTTGATAAGTTTTTACTCCATTTTGATGCTTTTTGACAAATTCTATAATGCCTCTAAGTACATGTCATATAGTTTGATGAAATTCGTTTCACTTTGATGAGTTTATGAACACTTTTGATGCTTTTTGAGATTTTTAATATGACTTACAGGGTGGTATGACCTCGTACATTTGCCATGTGCTATTTTCAAACGTGTCCCAGGAATCTTCAGTTGTTGATGTTAATGTAAGAGACACATCGCCATTGTACGAAGGTATTGGTGTGATTTGAATTGGTTGAATTGTGGTTGTCCCTCCATTGTGAATTATCGCAACTGTAGTTGGTGCTTTATGTGGCTTACTGCTTGACTCTGATGTTATTTCCACTGCAGTTGTTAATTCTGCCGTTTCCAGTTCTCCTGTTGTAGGTAAAGTAGTGACGTGGCCCAACGTGGGATGGTTGGGGGTTGTTAATTTTTGCACCGTTGTACGGGTGATTGTTGTTGACGTTTTGCTTGATGGTGCGGTAGTTGGGTTGATGTCTGTTGTAGTCATTAACTCAAATTGGGGTTTTGTTGAATATTCGACGTCATCATCATCACCCTCCGAGTAATTGACACCTTTAAAAATTTATTTATTCGGTCAAAAGATTTTGATGAACTAGTGGCTGACCTACCAAAAATGCAAATTGTTCTGTAGTCGGTACAGCAGGTTTGGGTGACTTCACAGTCAAGGTGGCAATCGCATGTTTTGATCAAACCCCGTTGGGTGCTAATGACGCTTTCGTTGACGGGCACCTTTTCGTCGCATCTATTTTTGCAGGACTGTACGTCAAAAATTAATTGACCTGAAGAGATTGGTGTATTTTTTTTTGTGATTTTTTTTAAGACAATTATTTATTAAACCTTGCTCAGTTGAGGTGTATTCATCGTGCTCTTGATCACCTTTAATTTGACGACACTGTTCAGCATCAAGCAGAGCGACATCATCAATTGCAATGTCACTCAAGTGGGTGCTGCCAGCAGTTCCCTCAAACACAATCTGAAAATCATCGTCAATCTGGCGAAAGTAGAGAACGTTTTCATGCCAAATATTTCCCCGATTTCCAGCGACCTCGAACCACATGTAGGAGGTGTCATCAAGAATTTTATCAATCCCCACGGACATCGGTTTGACGTAGACCCGCAGGGTGCCAACGGTTGCCCCATACATGTGATAGTAGAACCGGAAACAGCTGTTGTTCGTTAAATTTCGGGAATATACCGGCGATATGAGACGTGCCCGATCATCTGGGAGTTGATTGACCGACTCAACCAGCATATAGTGGCCGGCGTTCGGTATCATCGTTGTATGGTCCCGCTGTGGTCCGGTCCGGTAACGTTTCAGATTGTCCGTGCCGACGACACGCTTCCATTCAAAGTCGTGAGTGTTGTCGTGCGTCCAGCCGCATATGTCGTCCACTTCAAAGTCACACCATTTTAAATTTTCCGTCGTTGCTGGGTGATTTGTATTTTTTATTTATTTTTTTTTGTTCAGACCCCAAAACTTTTGAACGGACTTACAGCGACAGTTGCCGATCGGACGATCCCAGTTGCTTCCATTGCAGTATGCCGTTTGTGCCCCAGCCACCTTGTGGTGCTCCTCACAGAACAGTGACGCCATTAGCCCTCTGCGCTGGAGCAGGATGAATCCATTGTCTCGGGATTCTAATGTCTTGCAACCAGCCTCTACGTGGTGCACCAAAAAAATAAATAAATTAAAACTACCTTCCACACGTGTCTCAAGAAATCCTTTTACTTGCACAAATCGGGAACTGAGTGTCCCATTTTCCACCCACGCATCCCGCATAGATGTTCCCGATCAGGGTATACGACTTGTAGCACTGAAACTTGATCAGTCTACCTTTCTGCCGTAGGCGTGTCACACCGTTTTTCAAGGTGGGTAAGTCGCACTGCTTAAGGTAGGCCTTTCGTGTAATTGGCCCTGCACCCGACAGGTGTCCACCGTACAAAATTACCGAACTGTACACAACTATGCAGACCACACAGAAATTCATTTTTCATTCACTTTTACTAATTTTACTAATTTTACTAATTTTACTAATTCGTTCTTAAAATTCAAAAACAGGCCGCCAACGACTGCGCTTTGAGAGGAACTGCTCCAGTCTCCCTCTGAGCTACGGGTGTATGGTCAAAAGAGCAAAACCTTATCACCCACTCTGTCATCCTCGTAGCTCTGACCTTGCGATGTAAAGAAATCATAATACAAAAAAACAACAAAAACAAAAAGCCAAAATCCACAACGCCAGTTGGTGTGAAAAGATCTAAGGGTTCTCGCAGTTTTTTGTACCACAATCACTTCCTGTTGTGGTACTTAAACAGTCGCCGCGCCGGTCAGCGTAGGTCTTAGCACACCACACGAACCCATGCGAACGGAACACACCCAGTCGCCTATATAGTCGCCACAGTGCGCTACCAAGAAATAGGATAAGAAAAGAATTTTTATCCGAACCTTTCCGCTGCAGCCAGTTAGCCCCTGTGGGATTAGACCGCAACTCATCGCGTCAAGGCCCAACTGGGTAAGTGGCGATATGCTCGAGCTTATCGCATTTTTGCATTGACCGTGTGCAATATTTTTATTTTATTTAGTTCCCCCGAAAATTTCTCCCTTTTCGGGAAAATAATGAAATTTTTAAAGATAACACAATGCCGTTTTGGTTTTCCTTCTTCTTCTTATTTGTTTTTTTTTTCTTTCCTCAATTTTGCGATAATTGCTCTCATGCAGCGCAGGCGCTTAAGATATTTTTTTCAAGCATTTTCTTTCCATCTAAACAAGCAGAAGACGCTGTCGCCCTTTTAACAATATTCTTAAGGGCAAGGGCTAGCAGGTTGGGCTGCAATCACCTAAACAAGCTAGTGGGAACTCATTGAGACCGACAAATTGACGCTGCACGCCTTTGATGCAAATTTTCATATCAAAAATTGTTCCTATGAAGTTTGTGTGCATGAGATAAATTCTTAATTATTCATAAAGTTGCAAGAGAACACACTTTCGACGAGATAGATCGTGCAGCTCTCCCTCGTCCTGCTGTACCGTCCTCCTGATAGGTGAGCTGAACTTCCAATTCGCTCCCTCAATTAATTACAGAGATTGAGTTGATACACGTTTGGGAGTTGTTTTAGTAAGATCAGGCGACATTAGGCAATCAAACTGAAATTGGCCTTCTATCTGCGGATATGCCTGCGCAAAAATTAAATGGTTGGTAGTACGAAAATAAAAGTCTAGCCGTCTCCTAAGAAGGCCTTCTTCAACAGCGCCATTGCAGGATCCTTCCATTCCACTTCTGGGTTGTTAAGTTCAAACGCTTTTGCAAAATAACATGTTTAGTGGGGAATTGCGCTTTGTCCTTCCTGTGGACTAATTAATAATCGTGCAAAATTCTCTTTCTTCCCAACTCCATAATAAAGCTCACATTTGGACTCAAATAAAAAGACCTTTTGACGATCTGATCGATTAGTTGTGAGCGAACTGCATCATCGACAGCAGATAATTAGCACATAATTCTCTTGTGGTTTTCGATTCCAATTTGTGCAGTCGGTGGTGCAGTTCGAAGCACTATGCTTAAAAGCTTTCACAAAATCGATCGTTGGGTTTGTGGATTTGCTAGAATCAAATATGGCGCTCGGGTTTACAAATTCTAGTAGGGTTGGGTCCATGCATAAATACAAAATGGTGGACACAATATGGCGGCGATAAAATTCGTCGAAACGTGATAAGCGGGGATTTTTGAGATCGCTGATTTTAAATATCGCACCCAGCCAAAATTAAATAAATTATTGAAGAGAGCGACGATCAAATGAAAGCTGTGAGAGAAAGAGAGTGATCTAAGGACATCTGAGGAATTCAAAGTTTTCATTTGATAAAAATTCAGGAAGAGTGGAAACAGGCGTTGGGCTCGAAGGAGATTTTGAATGGAGTGTACTCAGGGAAACAAAAAATTTCTGACACAATTCAAGTTTATTTTGCTAAATTGTTTTCTTTTCGTTTTTTTTTTTTTTTGATTTCTACTTGACATGATACTTGCTTCAGGATGTTTTTCGGGCATTAAGCCCTTAACAATTTTACGGAGAGACGACACCAATTTGGGGCTAGTATCTGTTGTTTTTTTTTATACTTTATTTAAATATTTTGTTTCTTTTACATTACGAAGATAATTCGGTTATTTTCATTTAAATGGAATGTCACATGGGATTTCATTTTTGTGCATATTCGATAACTTGTCGCCTGTGTTCCTGCCGCCTTTGATTATTTATTTTCTGATGGCTGTGTTGTCTCTGTCCATAAAAAGAATACTGCAGTGGGCGCGGAGATCCAAAGAAAGATGTTTTGTTTCTTCTTCTTTTTTTGTCCTTTTTTTTGTTTTGTTTTAAAATCAAAAATACTTCGGAATTTTATATAATTGTTTTTTTTCTTACAAAAAAAAAAAAAAAAAGATTCTTAGTAAAAAGTGAGACAGCTTCTTAGAGCAGGAGACTTGGTTTAGTCCCTTTCGGTTGCTTAATTAAATTAATTCATTTGTTTCTTAATTTTTTGGATTTTTTTGTTACTATTTTTACTAATTTAGTCGAACCGTGTGTGCTTCTGTGCACCGTCTGTTGTTGGATTACTGTTGAAATCTCGTCGGAAACCAGCACCGCCACCGCCGGCGCCGCCACCACTACCACCGAATCTGTTTTCTGATCCGCCGAATTTTCGTGGTCCACTGCCTCCGCCTCCCATGTTAATTGAACCTTTTTTAAATGTTCCTCCACCGCCGTATCTTGAACCTCCGCCACCGCCGCCATAGCGACGATTACCGCCAAAATCACCACCGCGTACCGTTCTGGCAAGTTCTTCTAATTTTGGATTGATATCCTGATTTGAGAAAATATTGAAATTAATTTTTTTAAATGTTGGTGTCATGTGTGGGGTTGTGGACTCACCTGGTTAGCCTCTTTAAGTACCTGTAGAAGTGCCCTTGACTGCTTGGCATTGTTTCTTGTGAAGAATGCGTATGAAGTTCCTGTTGCGTCCGATCTACCGGTCCTTCCAATCCTGTGGATGTAATCCTCCGACGATTGTGGATAGTCAAAATTGATGACAAACTTAATACCGTCCACATCTGGTCGCATGGTTTTTTTCGTTGTTGTATTTTTTGTTTGTTTGTTTGTTGATGTTGTTGTTGTTGGATTTTTGGTTTGATTTTTATTTCGTTTATCGATTTTGTTGGTATTTTGATTTTAACACGCGACGGAGTTGTAATATATTTAGAGGGGGTGATTGGTTTCATATTATTTGATTGTCATTTCAACACAAAAAAAAATATTTTTGCAATAAAATTATTTAAGTGGGGATTCGAGTTGTTTCGAAGGGATAAACAGAGTATAGGAAAAGCATAAGAAGTTAAATTCGATGATACCAACCGTTATATAGAAAATCGCAATTAGCAGTTTTATATCGCAGTTGATATCCAGTACCCGTGTGCCTTCAAGCAGCTATAGTAGCAGTTTGTGGAAATAATTATCGAACCCTTTTTTCGAATAGTGAGTTCCTTTATATTCGCGCGGATTTTGTCATTTTGAATTTTTGAAAAATACTTTGGGATGTGAACAAAATATAAAAAGGCGGTAGAATAGAATAAAAAAAAAAAAACAAATAAATATTTGATAAAGGAACACACTAAGCAAAGGTATACGACTGCTGCCCCTTTGTTTTGGTTTTGCGAAATTTACGTTAATTTTCATCATAACGTCCTCGTGTTTGGTTTCCTTTCCTTCATAGTCATGCGCCATCTGATACGGTCCTTTCGTCTCACAATTTTATTTTCAACTCTTTGCTTCTCTTTTCATTTTTACATTATTTGATTTGATTTATATATTTTGTGTGCCATTATTTTTTTTTTTTTGTTTTAAAAAAATAATGCAGACGACCAACAGACGAGACAATGATCCAAGAAAGGAGACGAAGACGCCATGCGCAATTATGTGTTTATGTGCTCCTCCTCACACACTCATTACATTTTTATTTTATGGAGCAGCACATTCAAAATTTCATTTGTCATTTGAACAGCAGAAAGCAGAGGCCACTTTGATGATAGTAGGGATATCTGTCCATCACAGCTCAACAGCATTTTACTTATTTTTTTTTTTTTTTGAATTTTCACAAAATTTTATACTTTTTTTTTTTTTTTTTCAAAAAATCTCTCACGTCTTCAGCAGGATGCTCCTCCAGTCATTTTCTTTTAAAGACGTGATTAATTTCTCTTTTCTGTTACTACGTTAAAAATTAACATTTGTGTAACAATGCCTTGATCAGCCATCTCTGGATAATATCAAGACTGTTTTTCACATAGACATATTTTTTTTCTCATATTTTTCAGTCTACATTTGCTCTTTGCTATTTTTTTTTAACTTTTAATTAGCGTCAAATTATCCCCATCACATCATAATCGGCCTCTGAAACAAAGGGGAAACAAGAAACAAAAAGATTCCAGACTGATTAAATTATTCACACTTCATAAGATTTGTTTGGTTGTTTTTTTAGGTTAATTATGTTTTTTTTTTTTAGAAAGGAAAAATAGTAAAATTGTTATTTGATCATAAGCTCTACACTTTCTCCATTTCTACCTGTTTAAACACGTGCCAACAAATAAAAAAAAATCTACGAATAAACTTTTGAACCACAAGGTCTGAAACGATGATCGGTCTTAAATTTGACACACGAAAATACACCGGACAAAATTCCGGTGATGCTAACATCTCATTTTTTTGTTTCCACCATAACCCTATGCACGGTAACAAAAAATCCCATTCGACATGAGTAAATGAGAAATCGATTTCTGAGTGAATGAGAAATCAGAAGTGGGATGGGTTCAAACAAAAATCAAACACCGATATATGCACAGAAGATATTTTTTTTGAGCCACAGGGTCTGAAAATTGGCGTTCGGTGCAATATTCGACCAAAAACGATTTTTCCACGTGAGCAATTGTTAAAAAAAAACATTCCCTCGCTATTGAAATTCGGTACAGTCTAGGGAAAACATTGGTGGCTCTCAGGAAACAATAAAAAAAGTGATACGTTTCGGAAATGGTCCAAGTAAAATTCGTACAAAGTTCATTCATGTGCGCAATGGATTGACTTTACGCGACAAGCCACCCTGTGCCGCCTGGAGATATTCCGCTGACACTGGCATTAATTTTTTATTTTTTTTTTTAATTTTAAAATTCAGAAAACATCCGTTGGGTGGCTTTGAAGAAAAACAATAAAATCTTGTTGCGCCCCGAAAGAAATTTGTTGAGCCAAATCAAAGGGTCTGATACACCCACGATCATAAAAAAATATTCATACGCAATACTGACAACATGAAAAAAAAATTATTTAAAATTTACTCTGGACGAATTACAAAAAAAAAATTTTTTTTTTTTTTTTCGTTCGTGATACTGACACGATATTTTTTCGCTGTTTCTTTTTGATTATTTCTCAGTCTGGACAATGCGATGCACACGGCAAAACAATTTTGCTACTATGCCGCTTTGGAGCAAGCAAGATTGAAACAAAACATAAAACGTTTTCTTTTCTGTTATACATTTTTTTTGTTTCTACTGGATTATGAATTTCCTTCTCATTCAGGCGGAAAGTTGAGCTTCAAACCACATCTTCGAAAAATGCTTTTAAAAATTCATTTTCTCTTTTAATTAACTCTAAATATTTTTATTTTTATTTTTAATTAATTAAAGCAAAAAAAAAGAAGAAGCTACAATTGATAAACTCAAATTTCGCCACGCTTTTTGGTAGTTATACATAAATTTCTTTTTTTTTTTTGTTTTTTTTTTTCACCTACACAAAAGTGTCAACAAAAACAAAAAAGAGAAAAAAAAAAGAAGAGAAAAAAATTTAGCAAACGATGAACTCACCTAATCCACGAGCAGCTACATCTGTTGCGACAAGAATATTTGTCTTGCCAGATCGGAATTCACGTAAAACGAAATCACGTTCGGCCTGTGATTTGTCCCCATGTATGGCGCCAACGCGCACCCCAAAGCTACGTATGAATCGTGTCAGGTAGTCGACACGACGTTTTGTTTCAACGAAAATTATTATCTTTCCTGGCTTATCGTCCTCGTCATAAATTTTTGTAAGAATTTTTTTTAGTCTGCAAACATTTTGAAAGGAGAGAAAAAAATATTTTTTTTATTTGTTTAATCAAAACATATAGCCAAGTCCCGTTTGAGGGAAAGAGCGCGAAGATGTCGACTTGTTGATTGGAATAAAAATAAAAGACTGACTGAAACGCCAAAGCAGTTCTTTCCTACGACTCTTCGTTGGTTCGTTCGAGAGAGAGAGAGAGAGAGAGAGAGAAAGAGAGAGAGAGAGAGAGAGAGAGAGAGAAAATAGAGCATTACAACGACCTGCTTTAGAATTCCAATTAAGGCAACAAAAGACCTCTTCGTAAGAATAGTTTCATCCAAATCGACAAGTCGTAACCTCACCACCTTTCCTGTTAGGACCCAACAAAAAAAAAAAAAAAAAAAATATTTTGAAAGTACTTACAAGTCTTCTTTTTCTGGTTCGGAGCATATTTCAATAATCTGCTGAATATTGTGATTAGCCGTTAGTTCCATTGATCCAATATTTATCTGAATGTAATCTCCCAAAAAGTCCTCAGCCAACTGTTGGACCTCACGCGGCCATGTTGCACTCCACATGAGAATTTGTCGATCGGGTCGAATTTGTCCAAGAATTTTGCGAATTTGCGGCTCAAAGCCCATATCCAACATTCGGTCGGCCTCATCTAGTACAACATATGTGCATCGCTGTAGATTAGTGGTGCCCGATGACAAAAAGTCAATTAGTCGGCCGGGTGTTGCAATAACGATTTCACAGCCTCTCGATAAATCTTTGGACTGTCCCATTTTTGAAGCGCCACCAAATACGCAGGTGTTGCGAACATACGATGACGATCCAAAATCAGTTGCGACCTGCTGGATTTGTTGGGCCAATTCGCGTGTTGGTGCCAATACGAGGGCAATGGGTCCATCGCCTCGCTGCAGTGGTGGCTGATTGTTTATATGAACAATAGCTGGCAATATGTATCCAAGGGTCTTGCCAGACCCAGTTCGGGCAATTCCAACCATATTTTGTCCACTAAGGGCAATTGGCCACCCCTGCGCTTGTATGGGGGTTGGAGCTTCATATCCCTGCCGTCTAATTTCATTCATGCAGTAGTCGGGGAAGCAAACCTCATCGAAGTTTTGTATGGGATTTGGTGCTGGTCCACGGACCATTATCTCCTTCTCCTCCCGATATTTCTCCACATCATACGGTGATCGATTCTCAATTTTTGGGTGCTGTTTGTAGAAGTCTTTTTTGAATGGCTGCAATCGGACACCGGACCAGTCTACATCATACAAATTTGTACCATTTGTATCTCCACCACGTCCGCCTCCGCCACCTCCGCGCATACCATCCCGGCCACCTTTTTGTATCCTACCATTTCGGATACCGCCGTTGCCGCCACCACCACCCCCAAACCCGCCAGCAGGACGATTATTTCGCATACCACCTCCTGTACCACTTCCACCACCACGTCTGTCTCTGGTAAATCTATCGTGTGGTGCCCTGAAATATTTTTTGTCTTCTTTCAATTTTTGGAGAATTTGAACGGTTAGGTAAAAATATAACAAAACAAATTAAAATATTTTTTTCGGGGACTAAAGGGATATTTTTTTTTTTATACGCGAACGCCCGAGGGAAATATTTTGCGCCACGCGGAACGGAACGGGCTTTGCAACGGCTCTGGTTGGTAAAAATTTTTGCGGGGAAAAATCGAGAAAATCCATTCTGCGTCCACAACAAAAAAAACAAAAATATTTCTGGATTAAGAAAACATGTGTAGCTTTGAAGGAAAAATAAAATCCAGGTACCTAAGCGAACAAGAAATATTTTAAAAGCCGCAGGGACCGGAACGGCCTTGTGTGAGATTTTACAAAAGCAATTAACTCGAATTTCACGCCAAAAATTACTCCTGCCTGACCTCAATAACGGTACCTGGTACCTGCCTGCAGTTTTATTAAGGGAACAAGAGTGCCTTTCCAGGAACCATAAAATCAGCGTAGGGTTTGAGTGACTTTTTTTCCCAAGTCACTTTTCTTCCCACGACCAAAAATGGTGTACCGACAGAATAGAAATGTCTTTTTAATTGTTCCCTTAAATAAATTCTCCGGTTGCTACAATTTTTGCTAGCCGCTAGCGTAAATAAAAATTAATTGCTTTCAAGCGAGTGAGAACAAAGCCAGGGAACTGCTAGAGAAAATTTTTTTCAAACATATGGTGGCCAGTCAATGAAAACTCACACTGTATGGGAGGGGAAAAAAATCGTACACTTATCGTTTCACACAAAATCCACTATTAGTGCCTACACAATTCACTGCACTGTTAAAATAAAATTTTTATTCAAATAAAGAAGACACGTGCGGACCGGAAGGAATTTGTATGAGTCGTAAACTGGTTTCAGCACAAGATAAATTGGGTTATGTCTTACATCGCAAACAATCGGAAGGCAATCAGCCACACGGTAGGGAACAGAGACAACAAAACTTTTTGCCTTAACAACAAGAAGCATCGGCCATTACATTTTCTGTTTATCGATCAGACCATTTTGATAGCCGGCGAGCGGGGGAGGGGAGAGAAAAATTATAAAATCGATGAGCACGCGCATGACACACACCTACACGTCGCCTTATACGAGGCGTTTTGAGATTCACGTGCCTCAGCGTTTCGTGGAATTAAATCGGTCGTAATCTTCGTCTTTGCCGAATACCACATGTGCCCAGAGATTATGATGAAATTGTTCGGGTTCAAGGTCCAAAAACGAGGCGATACACGTGTTCTGTGTGAATCAGACGGTCCGGGGTACACGCGAGCAAATTATTAATTATAACCCTGGACTGGACTAACAAAACGTTTTTCCAAAATGGCCGACCTCACATGGTGCCATGAATGGAAAAAGAAACGGCATGTAAAAAACGCGTGGAAAATTTATTTTTCTAACAAAAAGAAACACATTCGCACTATCCGCCCGAAATTGTTACGAATTCTTATTTTTATGTCGGCGGACTAGAAAATTCTGAGACCGATGGCTGCAGTACTTACATGTTTTCGTCCTCGTCGTCGAATCGGATCAAACTGCGGAAAATTTGTGATTTCTCAATGAAATTAGATCCAGTAATATGAAGTCTCCTGACTGGGCTGCTAACAGTGCTGGAAAGGATTACACATGATGATGCACGGTTACACAGATTTACCACATTTCTCGAAATAAGGCTAAGCATGGTAGACGATTAGTCTACCCGTTCAATTCAAGATCTTCTTCGAGAAATTAAGGGAAAAAAAAATTGCAAATCAAATAAATGTACAAAATCCGGTTAATCACAACTTCCGCCTTGAAATTCTTCAATGCACACAATTAACGTTAAGCATCAACTTTATTAAACCAAGTTAAGGCCAACGGGCACACTGTAGAATTTCAGATGAAAAATTCTCAAAAAAAAAAAAATTTATTTGAAGAAGGAAAAAATTTTTTTCTTCTTCACAAAATCACTACTTGAGCCACAGAGTACAACGGTGAAAGAAAACTTAATGCTTACCTAACCTCAGCCGAATGCAAAGTGAGACGACGTGTTTTACATGTGCGACAAAGCACCCCCAGGTATTGGTCGTTACGATCTCCTCGGCAAATATACCGTAATAATCATAAGCTTTAGTACTGCCACAATGAAGCGCCAAAAAACCAAAAAATCGTTCTTCAAATTTACAATAAACGAAACGTATTTTGTTTTTGTTAAAGAAAATACCCAAAAGTCAAGCAGTTTGCTTAAACATACAAAGAAATTGCGCCCAAAATACAAAACCCAACAATCGTTACGATGAAATCCGTTAAACAACCGGTTCTCAGGGCAGCCATCTATCCACAACTCAACCAACTAACCATACAACAACACATTCCGTTATCCTGGGACACAGAGCAAAGCTTCCAGTTCCAGAAAGTCCAATTGGACACAAGGACATTTCGAGTAAGACAATCCAACAAAGGGGCATATCGATTTTTTATCTTTCTACGGATAAAAATCCTACGGCAGAGATAGAACGTAGGTAGCACCTGTGAAGACCGCATAAAAGTGCAATCAGTGGCTTCGCGGCAATAAATCAGCAATAAACACGCAAAAAACGACTTAAATATGATTTACTTGCTTTTACATGCGACGCAGTCCCCGTAGATTTCGGATATAAATCATAATTTTAAATCAGCGCCTCCAAAAACCCCTATGCATTAAATTACACGAAAATCCGATCAAGTTGAGAGAATTTTCGGTTGCCATATTGGATTCGTTATTGTGAATATCCATTTATCCAAGGCACATTTAAAAACAGCGACCCCCAAAACCCTTATATGTATAAGTATTCATTAACCACGGAATCCCGTTCATTACCCGTCCGTTATTTGTGTTGTAGAATGTTCATGCAAAATTTCAAGTATCAAATAACATCCCCAAATAGAACAGTTCAAATTAGCACGTCCAAATCTAGTAGGCTAGTCCTCCCCACACACACACCTAATGATCGTAGTGCTGGCTTGAGTGACTCTTTTCTAACATTTCCATCAGTTTGAGTGGAAACTCACTTGAAGAAAACATTCAGCAGGGGTCCGAACCGATCCACCCTCAGCCAAAGCGGAAATGGCTTTTCTTGCACTTTTGCCCAATTCACAACGACGCACGCCCAGCGCACTGTAAAGAGCACTTTTGAACGTTTTCCACACGATCGCACGCGAAATTGTTTTAATTTAATTCAACTCGGCGCAGTGGTGACCGATCGAGCGATCGACGCGACAGTATACCAGCGATTTTCATGACTCGAACTAAACTGATCATTTATTTTGACTGTGCCGTATAACAGCTAAATTCATATAAAAGATTACCGTCTTATTTGGAGGGGAAATTGAGCTGAGTGATTTTTAGAGTCTCATGCAGGGAACAATTATTTCAATAAATGAAAACGGAACACAGTCGCCCCTGCAATAATTGAACCGCAAGGACAAAATTTTAAAAAAAATGGTCCACATTCTCGTCGGGTTCCTTTGTAAAAAGTGCTTCAGAAAAATGCCGGCTTAAATTCTTTAATTAGATTCTGATAGCACAACTGGATAATTAAAGCCAAAAGGTGCTAAAATTCCCAGCACCAGTTTTGCGGGTTTTGTTCAGCCCCCTGTTAGGCCAGTTTGGTGAACACAGCAGAGAAAATGATCCTGAGCTTGTCGGAGTTTAAATTGTTGCAATTAGGCCTCGGTAACAATTATAAAAAAAATTATTTGTGCATAAGATAATCACAGCGCAGCTGCCCAGAGGCAAAAAAAAAATTAATACGTGTTTGGGTTCAATTCACCGGTGTTGTTGGCTCAGTGCAGTTTCCTAACAAAAGTATAACAAAAATAGCACCCCGCACGGTAATTTCTCCTCAGTACGAAAGATATACTGCAAGGTACACAAATCGAGTGCCTCTGATACATACATAATTCGAACTGCCATACCCACCACCCCCTGGTAATGATCTCAGCGATCGCACTCACCTTCAGTTCAGCTGCCAAGTGCCAACTCATGCTCAGCTCAGATACTCTGGAGAGCGGCAGTAAGCCACTAAGTGAAGTCTCTCTCTAGTCAAATTCTATGTGACTCTCTGAGATGGTCAAGTGAGCACACTCCTCTGGACCAGACCAGCAGCAGCAGCACAGCACTCGGTCGACCGGTCGAGTCGAGGGTCAGTGCTGGGGGAGTTATTCATTTCGCTGGTCTCGTGGTGGACGGATGTGTTTTCAAATTGGTCCCTCTTATTTACTGATGATACTTATGTTTAGCGTCACCACTCATCACTGGCCGGGGGGCCGAATTGTTTTCAATTGTTTTGTTTTTAACAATTTGCCTGAATGTGCGGACGGATTGAAATGATTGTTTGTTTATTTTGCTTGCTGGTTTTATATCAGTTAGAGTTTATTTTCAAATCACCCTCCCGTTTTCTCTAAAATTGTTTTTTTTGCTACTTTGTCTGATTTTTTCTCATTCCAATTTCTTATGCTACGTTTGTACGTTTGTACGTTTGTATGTTTGCAGTCTCTGGCTGTGGATTTGTATTTTGGGGTTGAAGCTAAGCTAGTGGCACTAACCACTTTTATGTATTGTTTTGTTTATTTACCTATTCAGTCTACGGAAGTCAACTCGTCACATGCTATTGAAATGAACGCCTTAAATTGGACACAATTCATTTTATTTTTTTTATATTTCTATTTTGGTATCTGCTGGTATCTATTTTTGTTTTTCGATTTTTCATTTCCATTTCGGCTATCAACTATCGTCTTCGATTTTGATTTTTTTGCGAATCCTTTTTCGATTTTTATTTCGATTTTGATTTTTTGGCGGTTCAGTTTTCGATTTTTTTTTCGATTTTGATTTTTTGGCGGTTCCGTTTTCGATTTTTAATTCGATTTTGATTTTTTTGGGGTTCCGTTTTCAATTTTTAATTCGATTTTGATTTTTTGGCGGTTCCGTTTTCGATTTTTATTTCGATTTTGATTTTTTTGCGGTTCAGTTTTCGATTTTTATTTCGATTTTGCTTTTTTTGCGGTTCAGTTTTCGATTTTTATTTCGATTTTGATTTTTTTGCGGTTCAGTTTTCGATTTTTATTTCGATTTTGATTTTTTTGCGGTTCAGTTTTCGATTTTTATTTCGATTTTGATTTTTTTGCGGTTCAGTTTTCGATTTTTATTTCGATTTTGATTTTTTTGCGGTTCAGTTTTCGATTTTTATTTCGATTTTGATTTTTTTGCGGTTCAGTTTTCGATTTTGATATTTTTGCGGTTCAGTTTTCGATTTTTATTTCGATTTTGATTTTTTTGCGGTTCAGTTTTCGATTTTTATTTCGATTTTGATTTTTTTGCGGTTCAGTTTTCGATTTTTATTTCGATTTTGATATTTTTGTGGTTCAGTTTTCGATTTTTTTTTCGATTTTGATTTTTTGGGGGTTCCGTTTTTGATTTTTAATTCGATTTTGATTTTTCTGTGCTTCCGTTTTCGATTTTCAATTCGATTTTGATATTTTTGTGGTTCAGTTTTCGATTTTTATTTCGATTTTGATTTTTTTGGGGTTCAGTTTTCGATTTTCAATTCGATTTTGTTTTTTCTGTGGTTCAGTTTTCGATTTTCAATTCGATTTTGTTTTTTCTGTGGTTCCGTTTTCGATTTTTAATTCGATTTTGATATTTTTGTGGTTCAGTTTTCGATTTTTATTTCGATTTTGATTTTTTTGCGGTTCAGTTTTCGATTTTTATTTCGATTTTGATATTTTTGTGGTTCAGTTTTCGATTTTGATTTTTTGGGGGTTCCGTTTTTGATTTTTAATTCGATTTTGATTTTTCTGTGCTTCCGTTTTCGATTTTCAATTCGATTTTGATATTTTTGTGGTTCAGTTTTCGATTTTTATTTCGATTTTGATTTTTTTGGGGTTCAGTTTTCGATTTTCAATTCGATTTTGTTTTTTCTGTGGTTCAGTTTTCGATTTTCAATTCGATTTTGTTTTTTCTGTGGTTCCGTTTTCGATTTTTAATTCGATTTTGATTTTTTTGCGGTTCAGTTTTCGATATTTATTTCGATTTTGATTTTTTTGCGGTTCAGTTTTCGATTTTTATTTCGATTTTGATATTTTTGTGGTTCAGTTTTCGATTTTTTTTTCGATTTTGATTTTTTGGGGGTTCCGTTTTTGATTTTTAATTCGATTTTGATTTTTCTGTGCTTCCGTTTTCGATTTTCAATTCGATTTTGATATTTTTGTGGTTCAGTTTTCGATTTTTATTTCGATTTTGATTTTTTCTGTGGTTCCGTTTTCGATTTTTAATTCGATTTTGATATTTTTGTGGTTCAGTTTTCGATTTTTATTTCGATTTTGATTTTTTTGTGGTTCAGTTTTCGATTTTTAATTCGATTTTGATATTTTTGTGGTTCAGTTTTCGATTTTTATTTCGATTTTGATATTTTTGGGGTTCAGTTTTCGATTTTCAATTCGATTTTGTTTTTTCTGTGGTTCCGTTTTCGATTTTAATTTTTTATCGGTTCCGTTTTCGATTCGTATCGTCAAGTGAAGTGAAATCTCGTTAAGTCAAGTGAAGTGCCGTCGTGTCACGTGGCGCCCAGATCCTGTTAGGAGACAACAATTGGGAATTTCAACATGGCTCTCAACTTCAAGGGACTTCTTTGCAAATGGGTAAGTAGAGCCTATCAGGGCGGTAGATTTAGTGTTTGCCTTTAAAGATTAGCTACTCAATAATCACTTAGTTAGATTTGTGTTGCTTCCTGTTTTTAAATTCTCTTTTAATTATTTTACAGGACACCAAAGGCACCACACTGCCGTCCCATCCTTGCAAAAGGTGGTAAGTCACACTTGTAACGTTAGTTTTTGTTTTATCTAATTTATTTGCACCTTTGTATAGTTGGAATTGGGTTAGGAGGGGTTTTAGCCAGTGGTGTACCAGTTTCTAATTACTCGCATTAAATCTAAAAAAATCTATCGCACTCTGGCCCACTCGTCGTAAAAAGCGCTGCATTACCACTTGTCCGCGCTGATCTGGATGCGGGGCATTTGTAAGGTTTTATATCTTCCGGTTGATCGTTTTAAGTGTGTGCAGCACTCGTGGAGTGTTTTAGCGACAGTTCGGGAGATATAAATTGGAAATTTTGCGGTAGAGCAAACATCTTTGGGACCACCCTGCATCGCGATTTTGGCGGTTATATCCAAATGAAACTTACAGTTATGCTTTGTATCGATTTGATTTCAATTTTTAATTGTTAGAAGAGATATTGCTGGCATCCACTATTTTTTGTTGTTGCTGTGCAGCAGGGTGGGGCTATATCTCAGTGTACACCTAAACCTGATTATTTATGGCCAATGCCGTTGAGACGTTTTGGTTTTTTAGATATAACCGTCATTTTGGGTCACGTAGGGGGGATCATATAAAAATGGTGTGGGGTGTTATTTCATGACTTATATCTCCAATAGGTGGCGATACATGTGCGGGAGGCACTTCTGAGTGCGGTTAGTCGGTGTACTGCGATATAACTGTGATTGCCGATCGTGTAGTTTTTTAGAAAATTGTCCTAAAAAATTTCCCTCGGGATGTATATGTTCCAAACAACACCCTACAAGTGGTGTCGATAATGCAGTCCACGCTAAGATCCTTTTTTGAGATATATCCTCACTGCCGGCAGGAGAAAAAATCGCATTCCGAAAAAACGGTAAAAACCACTCCGCGAAGGGTTTTATATCTGCAAAAGTGATTGCATCTGAAAGGGCCAATTGTGTGGAGACATTTCCACATTAATTCCGAGATATAAAATCGAGCCCCCAAGTCAGGTATTGCATTTTGTTTGGGCCACCTGAAAAATAACATTCACCGCAAATTTCCTGTTGTGATGCCATAAGATGGTGGCTTAGGGGGCGGGACATGATGTGACATTTTCATTTTGCGTAAATTTCCCAACTTAATTGCATTTTTAATAAATCCCCCTAATCTGAGCGGGTGGGGGGGCCCTTATTTCGCATTATGCGAACATTTTTTCTGCCCACAATTTATTTGTTGGGCTTCTTTTTTATATTTTTTCCCTAAAATTTATATTTTCCCTCTGTTAGTTTTCTACCTTTCATTGAAAACGAGATCCCGCCCACACACAAAACACACAGAAAGGGAAAAAAAAAACAAAAAATAGTCTTGCACCACCGCAAGCATAAGTCGCCCGTTAGATGAAAGGAGAAAAGCATTTTATGCATCCCCGCCTTTTATCCCCTCACACACAATGCGACTGCCGGTTTGGGTGGGTGTGTGTGTGTGTAAAATAGAGTCCCGTTAAAAGGGAAAAACGCTTAAAAGCGGATGGCATTGTTCTGTGGGAGAATCGGGAAAACAAATCCAAGGAAACTAGCCAACTACACACGGGATGCTGCAGAAGTGACTAGAGTGCTTGACTGAGGGGTGGATTGGGAGGGGGGGGTGAACGAGAAAACTCCCGCCCACTTTAATAGAGGGAAGGGATATTTTGCCAATTTTGCAATGGGGGGGATAAGGACAATATCGCAGGGAGCACACTACACACACACACACACACACACAAATCGCAGGATATGGTTGAGCAATTTTGTGCAACGCCCCTTCGGAAACCTTAGGCGGCGGCATCTTTTGCGTCCCTTTTACAGGTCTTTGGGAGAGGGGGTTGGGGGGTTGGTGAGAATGAAGGGAATACATTTAAATTCATGTGGTTTTGCACTGGGCAAAATTTTTGCATCATCTCTCCACCCCGCTCTACTTACTGTAGCAATTAGTCTGTCCTGCTCAGATGTCAGTGCACACTTCTATGTAATTTTATTTTCCTTTTACCTTGGCGGGGGGAGAAACGATGAGAGGTGAGGTGATGAGTGGCATACAAGGGCTCAAATATTTTGCCCTGCAATTGATAATTATCACATAAAAAAAAGTCCCTTCCGCCTGCTTGTTAACTGTTTTAAAAATTGTTTTTTTCCCCGTCCACAGATCTCTTAAAATTCACTTCCAGGGTATGAACCCATGAACCTGGTTGGGGGGGGGGGGGGGGGGGGGAGAAGGGAATTTTATTGGCGTATAAAAAACTTCCCTGCCATTACTTGTCCATAAATTTGTTGGGAAATCACCCGGTGCGGGTGGGGGTTGCACCCAATTTATAAGAAAATTTGTGTCTTGCATTGTTTTGTCCGCAGGGTGTCGGCGGCGGGGGAGGGGGGCAGCTGTTGCACATTAGACGGGCGCAATGGATCGACCCGGAGCAATACAGGGTGTCACGTAAATGGTGTATGTAGAAAAATCTCTTTTGCTTGTTCCCACCCACCCAACCACACCACCCAAAATTGGCGTATTTGTTGTTATTGCAACCAACTGCGCAACTGATGCAAAAACGAGCTCTTTTCACCCGAAGACGGAAATACTTTACGCGCATGGTATCCCCTCCCCCGTAATTTTCCATTTGCCTCTTTTATTTGCTTGCCCATGCACAGCCAAGCAAAATCCAAAATGGGGGCTGGTGAGAACGTGGGTGGGGTGTGTGTTTTGGGAGGGTGGTAGGGGGGGGGAGGCACATCGTTGTACATCGTGTTGCAATTTACCCAATCCCCGGCTGCATTGTATCATAAATAAGATATAAATCCGAGCAAGGCTCCCAGCCACACTTACTCATATAACCAGAGACGGACGGAAAGACTTTTTTTTCGTTTGGGGTTTGACATGGGTGGCAGCGGTGGGATTGTGCACTGCACCTAGAAAGACGGAGGAGCAAAGCTAGTTAATTTCCATTGAAATTTGCAGCTGAATGCTTTTATGTATCGGAAGTTGCAATTAGTGAGATGATCATCCCCTCCTTCTCCTTCACCACTGTCTGCATGTGCTCAATATCCGCCCCCGCAACTTGCTTATGTTGATGATAGTTTGCGGATGTGTGTGAAGTTGTGCAACGACATCTCATTTCAGAGTGTTTTGTATTTTGCAACCACCCCCCCGTTCCCTGCCTTTACCGCTCTACCAAAAGAAAAAGGAGCTCCTACTACATTCGATGCACACGGCGAAGGGGAAGGGCATCAACTATGGCATAAGCGACCGGTTGGCCCTGTCTTTACCAACAATAGTTGCGACCTGTGCAATTCCTTCGTGTGATGTTAAGGAAATGGGTGGTGGGGCGGGTGTATATAAAACAGAGGTGTTGCAAGCCCCGGCTCAGAGCATATACAACCACCCAAAAAACACGTACATGCACCCGATGGCTCCTACCTACCCCAAACGCTCGGAAGGGGCGCAAGGGAGGCACAATAGCGCCTTTAGCCACCAGGGTCGCACAACACAACCCGTTCTCGGGGGGGGGGGGGGGGGGGGGGGGGGGGCACCAAATAACAGTCTGCAAAAACAACATCGATACCATCCAGCCACCTCCACTCCACCCGGGAGCAAGCACAGTTCGGATTCTTCCCGTCCACCACCCCGTGGGGGGGGGAATCATCCCCCTACCCAAACAGTCAGCTTTGTCTGAGGGTATTTATTTAGCATTGGGGGCGCGCAATGAAAATGCACTTTGTGTGTTGCACAGCCCGGGCAACTTGTGCTGCCATTGGGCAATTTTATTGTAGTCGCCCTGTACAACTCTCCGGTTATATACAACAATAAAAAAAAAGGGGAAATCAACAGCCAGTCAAATGGGATAGGACGCCAGACGCACAGTTGCCTTGTTTAGGTGTGTTAGGTCCCAAAAACAGATGCAATCACGACCGCCATCGCCGTCACTCCCCTGGTGCTGCGATTAATGCAATCTGAACCCTGGCATCCACAATTTTCTCTCAAGATTGTGAAAAGATTTATAAAACGGCCCGACAATTGTTCACACAAAAAAATCCTCACAAAGGCACTAAATCGGCAGGCTGGTCTTCTTCCGGCTCAAAATATTTGCTTGGAGCATATAAAAAAAAATTTCATTCCCTCAAGAGGCAAACAGATTCCCTTTTGACCTTAAAAACTAAAAAAAACAAAAAGGTCAGCCCTGTGAAGTTGTTTTTAAAGACTGTGCAGCCTGTGCAGCTAATCAAAGTCCCATTTGCTAGTTTCGTGCATGTTTAATCGTTTCTGTTAAATTAGACCAATCAAAGAATTTATTTAGCTTGCCACAGGGTGGGGGTTTACTCATGAAATGACTTAGGCCGTGTATTTCGTGTGAAGTTTCATTCAGCTGCGTTTCTAGACCCTGGCCGTGACCGTAGACAAATAAATTTAATATAAAGATTACCCACTTCGAACAAGCAAAACAAGATGAAAATTTCCGAGAGCTCCACAGTGATGCCTCCACATGTGCGACGGCAATCGGCGAGCTGGACAGATGATAAGCTAAAGTTGTTTGGCAGCGCGCTCTGCTTTTCCTGTGTCAGCATAAATTCCGATAAAGAAGACCAACAAAAAACAAAAACAAGGCAACTGCGGGTTCGTGCGATTGCTGCGCTGACCTGCTGCCTTGCTTGAGGACGGTAAAGAAGGGAACTAACTGTTTGAACTAATTTTCTTGCACTGTACGCTCGGATGTCTAGAAATTCAGTTGCATCCCTTGAGACGGATAGCTTTGCCGTTTCATATTGATAAGCTAAACTGCCTCAAATGATTAAATCGTCGATTGTGCAAATTGCTCTTCAGATTTCGAGCGCTAGCTCCAGAGAGTGGGACATCTAAAGTTTCCTCCCAAAGAAACGAACAATTCCAACAGCAGGCAAAACAATTATATTTGGCTTGCCCCCCCACCAAACTTCCTATAGAATTGTTCACTCGTGTATCCCTTTGCCAGTCCACGAATCATTTGTTTGTTTATTGCAAGTCAGCGCAGCAATCGTACGAGCCCGCAGTTGCATTGTTGGTTGTCCCTTGTTGCGATGCTGTAAATGCCCTAAAAATAACACTTTTCGGCTTCTAACTAGTTTGTTATTAATTTTACGTAAAAAAGTTATTACATAAGAATTGTAGAGAATTTGATTCCCTGTAAAAAATCTCCTTTGAGAATTTTCGTACAAGTAACGGTTAACGAGATATCGCTGATAAACCGTTCGCAACCTTATTTTCAAGATGGCGAACAAATGGTGGGGGGGTTTGAATCCCGGAAACTCGGTTTTATTTACCAATGAACGATTTTAACGTGCCACAGCGTGGGTTTTCTTTGGATTTTCATTCACCCGGTTTGCAGGCTCTGTTTCTTTCGGGTGCGTCCCGCTTTTACCCTTTTATGAAGAGCTGACCTCATTTTCTTGAGCTGGAATTCATTTTATGATTAACGGCAATTTTTAAGGACAGGACGCGTTCTAGCCCAATCAGGTTACCTT
The DNA here is from genome assembly GCA_947538895.1 of Neoitamus cyanurus. Taxonomy (NCBI): domain Eukaryota; kingdom Metazoa; phylum Arthropoda; class Insecta; order Diptera; family Asilidae; genus Neoitamus; species Neoitamus cyanurus. The sequence goes on from OX384549.1 coordinate 8,017,021, forward strand.
GGACAGGAGTGAAATTTCGGTTAAAAAGAGGTCAAAGTTCACATTTACCCGCTACTGTTGATCTGGAGCATGTGACCTGGACCTTTGTTGTTTAATTTTTTTTTGTGCTTTTCAGTTGCAATCTTGGTTGGTGCATTACCGACCGAGAGATAGATGGAATGGTTTCAGAAGTCAGGAATAGGGTAAACGATTTCTCGGGCACCTATTTTGTTTCTTACCCCAAAATGCAAATTGTCGACTCCTCGTTTCTCCCATTTTTAAATTGTTTAATAAATTTTTTTTGGTGAATTTTCTCAATCGTGTGTCGCGGAGTCGTCAAATGTCGAACAGCAGCCCCCAAGGAATTTATTTTGGTTACAAAGGACCCGAAAAAGAAAAAAAATAAATAAAAGGAGGCTAAAAATGGAAAACTCCTTCGGTCGCTTCGGTGGATGGAAATGGGCGTTTTCGGACATGCTAGAGTAAATATTGAGTCAAAGTGCTCAATACTGGCGTGCACACCATCGGGCTCCATCGGGTTGGTTGCAAGGAATTTTCTGGTTGCCTCGCTGGGTACGGGGAGGGGGTGGTTTAGTGCACTGTGCATGAGATACGGCGGATAGTGGGTGGCTTTGAGGGGGGGGCATTTGGGATTTTCGAGGAGGGGTGAAAGGATTAAGTGTAAAAACTTCTCTGGCACATTGTGCATGGCGCTGTGGTGGGGTATAGAATGCGAGATGGTGTGTTCGTGTGTGTGTGTGTGTGTGTCTGCTTGCTGGTGGGGTCTTGCCTGTATGAAATTGCATATCGTAAATATTCTGAAAGTGCAATCCATGTACACAAGGGAAAGCAGCAATTTTCCTTCTCGGCGCGGGGTAAGAGTAGCGGGGGGGAGGCACCAGGTCCTTGTACCTCTCGGTGCCTCGCATAGTTTCGATGGAATGGAATAGAAAACATCATCAGCACACCCCCTAATGCAGTTTTCTAGTGCCGCTGTGTGGACGGGCTTCCTGTTGGGCCAGGGTGCCCCCCCGGGTGCTTGCCTGCCCGATTTCAAGGGGGTTTTTTATGTATACAAAATAGTCGGCAGTTATCGTTCTCTGTTCTTCTTTTCCCGTGTATTTTTGTTTAAAGACCTCCTTCCAGCGGTGCCCTGCTGGTGCACCATCACCATCACCATCCTTTGGCTTGCCCCCCCCTTTTTCTGCTCCCACCAGTACTGTGGGCAAATACAAGCCATCGTTATGCACAGAGCAAGGAGCAGCAACAATTCCAGGCAGTAGCAGTAGTAGCGTCATCACCAACTGAGAACTTCTCGGTGCTACTCGGTGTGCCCCGGGTGGAGGATATCTGGGGCTACCACCATCTCCCCTCACCGGAAAAGATGTGGGGGGGCTGAAGTAGTAGCATGCTGCACTGTGTGCTGGTAAACGGGTACGGGCGATCTGGGTCTGCGTATTTCTTTGTAGTTTTGTGTGCATCACTTTTGCATCCAACATCCCCCCCCGATCCACCCCATCCCTTCCCGTTGCTCCACACGCAACATAAACATCACCACCATTTCCTGTCTCCTGCATTACCATCCGGCGTAACTTGTAGGTTCGAATGTTAGAATATCTACTTACCGACCTACCATCCATGCAAGTGTACCTATACCCTCAGACCTTTCGTAGTGCCACCCATCCACCCATCCACCCACCGCCCGTAATGTACAGGCGGGCATTACATGCGACTGGTGAGACGGTACGGTACCTTCCATTGCCGCTATACCGCCGTTGCCTTTTCCGCGCCATCACCGCCACCGCCTTTTCCTCTCAAGTGTATAAAAAAAAAAACGAAAAAGAAGAAGAAGAAGAATAAGGGCCATTCCTTGATGTTGAAACGTTTTCTCGTTCACAACCCCCCGACGCTGCATTATCCAAACCCCATAATCGCCCATTCCCCACCCACCAACGCCCCCCACCCCTCACCGTGTCAATTTTCTTTTAGTTGTGCATTTATAGTGCACCGAAAAATGCTTATTTCTCGTGCTATTACTTGTAAATGTTGTGTTGTTGTGTGTAGTTTGAATATAAATGTGCATGCAGGCGGCTACACTTATGTGGGTAATGGGAAAGTCTACAGGGTGGCCCACAAGTGCTGCGAGCGAGTGCACAATATCGCAGTTTTATAGATATGCCAGGATATTGTTCGGTCTTCAAAATATTTTTGCAACTGTTTTGCTAGTTCATCGCTGGTCGTTTGATTGGTAACACAACAATGGAATATACCAGACGATATCGGAATTATTACTTCAACTGTTTTCAACACAACACAACATTATTGTTCGGGTGCTCTGTGGCAGTTTAAAAAAAAAAACAAACAAAAAAGTTTTTTGTAGTTTCGTTTTTTTGTTTTGTTTTTAAACAAAAAAATTAATAAAATAAAAATAAAATAAGTTAACTGCATTCTTGTGTGGAAATAAAACCGCCAAAAAAAAATTATTAGGGCACTTGTTGTTCGTTTGTTTGTTTGTTACGTTTTTCCTAATAGTAAAATGGAGAAAATTGGATGGTGTGTGCTTGTGTGCTCTGACTAAAATAAAAATCATAAAAAAAATAGTGAAAAATAATTTCAAATAAATCAAGTGAAATTTCACAGTGGCAACATTGCAACAATTGTTTTAAAAATTGTTTAAAATTTGTTTCGTTAATTTCTGTGAATAAAATCTGCTCCGTCCCCTCAATAACTAGTGCCACAGCATAACAAAAAAAACAAAAAACAAATTCCACAAAAATATCCCATACAACGGGAACGTAAAACAATACAAAAAAAAATAAAATAAAAATAAAAAAAAATACATAAAAATTGTTCGCTACCGCAATTACACTGTTAAACAAAATTTTCCTAAACAAATGGTGTGCACGAAATTAATACCCCAGTGGCATTATGTGAAGGTGACCACCCCACAGCAGCAATAAGTCCCGTTTCGACGAAAGCCAGTAGCCCATTATTGAGCCTGTGTTTTCATGTTGCCACTGCATAGAAATAACTATGCACTTTTTCAGGAATTCTGTCCCGAGCAAAACATTGTGAGTATTCAGTTCTTGGAAAAAAAAATAAAAAAAAATATTTAGCGGGGAGGACACTTCCGTAAATCAACTTTTTTTGGTCTTGACTGTAGGCGTAGTAGGCGAATTGGCATGTGGGGGAGGGGAGGGGTGACGAGAAATCAATTTTTATTTTCACTATCTTGCAGAAACCGAATAATAGCACAAAAAACAATTTTTAAACGTTTTACAGCAATTTTTTTGTATTTCTCAAAAATAGGAACAAAAATTAAAAATTTATTTCCCTAGCAGAGAGAGAGAGAGAGATAGGGAGAGAGTGAATTATTTCCCAATACCATTTAAGGCAATAAAGGCAACGGAGAGCTCATTCCCGCCGCCGGCCGTTGCGTTGTTTGCAAATTTTTCCCTCATTCCCGGAAGATGCCTCAAAAAAATTAAACGAAACAAAAAATATATTACTTACTCAGATCTCATTGAAAAGAGACAAAAAACGAGCAAATCCCTGCCATCATTTTCGAGAATTTGCAATATCCCCTTTTCCCTCAAAACTCCTCAAAAATTGGATGCTGGGACGCCACGTTTTGTGTTGGGAGAATTGTTTAATGCTCGCAGTTTTAAATACAGTCAGGCAAATAAATATGTAGATAAGCATTAGTGGACCTAGTGAAATATTAAATTAAAATTACAAAAAAAAAATAAGTACTAAACAAAGAAGAACACTCAATCAGAAAAAGAAGAAGAAAAAAAGGGAGACAAAAATTAAGTTATTGCGAGACTAAGTCTATGAAACGCCTGCTGACTTAAGAAGTCTACCAAAAGTACTGTTGACCCTCGTGCGCTGGATATTATGTGAAAGTAGATTCCATCTACGGGAGCATTGGAAAAAGTAGGAACGTTGTCCATAACTAGACCTACAACATGGAACAAGAAGATCTTTACGTCTAGCTGATTGCAGGAAGTGCAGCTTTTCATATAGGTAACAGGCGGACTGAAAAGTTCGTAGGCTAGCATAGAAAAAATTATTTTTTTGATAGAATTTGATTTTATTATTCAATATAGTTCCCTTCGAGGGCGATACAACGATTATAGCGGTCATACAATTTTTCGATACCATTTTTATAATACGATTTGTCTTTAGCCTCAAAATAGGCTTCAGTTTCGGCGATCACCTCTTCATCGGCGTAAAATTTCTGTCCAGCGAGCATCCTCTTGAGGTCTGAGAACAGAAAAAAGTCGCTGGGGGCCAGATCTGGAGAGTACGGTGGATGCGGAAGTAATTCCAAGTCCAATTCATGGAATTTTGCCATCGATTTCATTGATTTGTGACATGGTGCATTATCTTGATGAAACAGCACTTTCTTTTTCTTCAAGTGAGGCCGCTTTTCCGCGATTTCGTATTTTAAACGCTCCAATAACGCTACATAATAGTCGCTGTTTATGGTTTTCCCTTTTTTAAGATACTCAATGAATATTGATGCCATAACCTTGCCAGCCGACTTTTGCGTCTTTCCACGCTTTGGAGTCGGTTCACCACGTGCAGTCCACTCGGCTGACTGTCGATTGGACTCTGGTGTGAAATGATGGAGCCATGTTTCGTCCATCGTCACATATCGACGCAAAAATTCGGATTTATTACGACTGAACAGCTCCAAACACTGCTTAGAATCATCGATCCGTTGTTGTTTTTGGTCGATTGTGAGCTGGCGCGGCACCCACTTTGCACAGAGCTTTCGCATATTCAAATATTCATTCACGATATAACCAACACGTTCCCTTGATATCTTTAAGGTCTCAGCTATTTCAATCAACTTCACTTTACTGTTATCAAAAATTATTTTGTGGACTTTTTTGATTTTTTCCTCGGTAACAGCCTCTTTGGGGCGTCCTCTGCGTGCATCGTCCTCGGTGCTCATTTCGCCTCGTTTAAATTTAGCAAACCACTTTTCTACGGTTGATTTTCCTGGTGCACAGTCCGAATAATGTTTATCAAGCCAAACTTTGGTGTCAACAGTATTTTTTTTCGCCAAAAAGCAATGCTTTATTAACACACGAAATTCTTTTTTGTCCATTTTTTGCAAAGTAACAAAAGTTCTTTCACTCAAAATGCTATAACTCAGATACTAATAGTGCAACAGCTGTCAAATTTATACACGCGTCTTTTGAAGGTTAGGGCTAACTAGAAATCATATGGATTTGATACTAGTAGCGCCATCTATGTGTTAGCCTACGAACTTTTCAGCCCGCCTGTTAGGTAGGTTGGCTGTCGGGTGTCTATCAGCTTATGTAGAAATATTAATCTGCGCCGTGTCAAATAATCCTCAAGTGAACAACCAAGCAAACTCGAACTATAGGGTGATATATGGGCATATCTCTTTAATTTAAATACAAATCGTACTACGTCACTGTACGCCACAAAAAGTCTCTTACGACAAACGGAGTCAAGTATCGGAAAAATAACACAGCCATACAAGAAATGAGGTAGAATCAGCGCCTTTACCAGTTTAATTCTCAAGTGTAATGAGAGAATACTGGAATGAAGCCACAGTCGTCTCAAACCGCCATATATTTTTTTCAGTGTTGCACTAACGTGGCTACAGCAGGATAACTTAGAGTTCAATTCAAATCCCAGACTCTTTGCGGTTTCCACATACTTTAGAGTTGAGTTATCGATTACAACAGGTGGTAGGTAGCTGAGATCAATACCATTTCTATAGATTGCTAGGCAACACGACTTAGTGGGTTTCAATTCCAGATGGTTTTGTCTTGACCAATCGCATATACGCTGAAGGTCTTCATTCAAGCGGTGTACACAGTCCTCCATAAGGCCAATTGGTCTGCCAATATACAGCTGTACGTCGTCTGCATACAAATGTATATTAAAGTTACAAACTACGTCAACTACATCATTTATATACAGGCTAAACAGTAATGGCCCCAAGATAGAGCCCTGAGGTACACCGCGACTGAGAAATGTTATGTCCGAAAAATCACTTTCCACCCTCACAAACTGACTTCTACGATGGAGAAAGCTTTGAATCAACTTTTGACTGCTGAGAATGAGCAGGAGAATCTCTCAGATAGTTTCCTAAGAAGCATTCGGTGGTCAATAGAGTCAAACGCCTTCCTAAAATCAAGCAAGGCGAGGATGGTTAGGAAGTCTTTATCCAGTGCTTCATGAATATCTGTGGTCACTTTTAGCATTGCAGTTTCACAACTATGACCCGAACGAAATCCCGATTGCCAAACACTCAACAAATTATCAGCACTTATGTGCTCCATGGCCAGAATGTAAATTACTTTTTCAAATACCTTTTGGCCAGAAAGCGCAAAAGACTAATTGGGCGGAAATCGCTCGGATGAGAGGGAGTCGAATTTTTGGGTATAGGAATGACTACTGCATTTTTCCACTTGCTAGGAAATACTGACGTTGCAAGACAGAAATTTAAGATATGGGTAAGGATTTTGAGAATTTCTGGCGCAATAATTTTAATAGATCGCGAAGGCAGACCGTCAGACCCTGTTGCGTTAGACTTTATTGCACACAACGCTAGCCATACCTCACTCTCATCAACATTGCGAAAAGAGAATCCGTCGACTGTAAAGCCGATATCAGGCTCACTCTCTAGCGAAGAAGATGCTGACTGATAGATAAATCATTTGTCTGATTATATCACCTGTAATCCAAGGAGTGCCGCAAGGGTCCATAATGGGACCACTCCTCTTCTCCATGATTATATACGTATACACGACACTTATGTGATGTTGTGAAATGTGCTAAAATTCATCTATTTGCTGACGATTAAGGATTGTGTTGATCAGATCATTTCGGTACATGCAATCAATTCCAATTTCTACAGTCATCTCGTCATCGTAAAATATTAACACCGCACTATTCTCATACTGCTCTTGAGAGGTCTTTAATCGTTCAGAATTCCTTACCATTCACTTTGTTTCTGGTGTTCCGCAAGGATCAATTCTTGGTCCTCTGTTATTTTTTTGTTGTTTATTAACGACTTGACTCTAAGAAGTCTCCTCTTCCGTTAATCTGTTGGAAGTTGCCCAATTTAAGGACTTGTGATTGACTTTTGGACTGCAAATTGACTTTCGATGCGCGCATTAATGATATCTGCAAAGGTATGGTCTCTCCCTACACCCCCCACCATCAAATTAAGATCGCTAGAATTGAAACGTGTGCAACGGAAGTTTTCCACGTAGTTTGTTTGGGAGATTTAAACAATCTTGCTGCTTTTATCCCAGTTAAAAAGACTAACCTTTCGAATCGATTGTCAGCCTTGGCATTACAGGTCTTACTGCTCTTACTCTTCTTACTGGTTTCTTTGCCTTTTCAACGGTTCATTAAGGTAAAGTCAACCACTACAACCACAACTAACCTTTTAGAGTTCTCGAATTCATGTGTCAATTTTCCGTGGATTCCTTTCCGATTATATTGAGAACACATCAGGAGTACCCCAAGGTAGGCGTCTTGGTCCACTGTTGTTCACAATATACATCAATGGTGTCGAGTATTCTCTGCTATGCTGACGATGCGAACATTTTTCGCTTGATAACTAATTAAACTCGGTCCTAGACGCCTTCCGTAAATGAAGTTAACCTTCTTCCCCTCGACATCAATAAGTGCACTTGTATGTCCTCTTCACGCAAAAAGAACGCTCTCCTTTTCAATTTCAAGATCGATGGGCAGCTAATCTCGCTGAGTACTTTCGAGAGTAGACGAAATAATTCCAGAACTGTCTTAACTTAATATTTCCATCCCCGTGCGGTCTTTGAGGAGTCACGACTTCTTCCAGGTAACACATCATCGCACTTATTATGGCTACAATGGGCCTATAGCTTCTTCCATGTCACGTTTCCCTAATATTAATTTTCATCTTCCGAAAAGGCCAGATAAAACGAGGCTCCATATCCTCAACCTCTATCACCTCATCAGAACGCCAGAAGTGGGCGATGCGCCCGTGAAAAGTTGGAAAACGACAATCGACGTAAACAATTTTATGAAGAAGAGTATAAAAAATTTTGAACCTTATGACCACAGCTTATACTATCGTTCATAAAAAAATGTTTCGATGGATGGGCCGACGGATTAAGAAAGGGGAGGGGGCCAACTCATGCTGTTTAGGTTTGTCAGAGTATAATGCACCTTCCCTGAAAATATTTTCCACCAACTCGGCACACTTCATCTTTTGCGGTCAATTCTCCGCCTAAATGGGCTCAAATCGGAAGCATTTATGACCACTTTTTGCGCCCATTTTGCAACTTTGCGCCTCTGTACAGGCTTAACCTTTTGTCGCAGCGAAAAATGTTATATGTGAAAGCAATGGCAAATGTTGTCCTCGACAGTTTTTGCATGGACATAGTTTTCATTGCGAGTCACCTAAAACGAGATAAATGCAAAAAACCAATTGTGGTCATAATGTTTTAACCAGGACCAACCTAGGACACTACTATGCCTCGCACTGTACGATTTGTTACAATTCTTATGGCCTGAAAGTTGAAGCGGAAAGCAATTTATGTTTTTATACAGTTGCCGACCCCCAAGCCAATATTCCACACTGGATCACCGCAAAATAAACCGTTCTGATGTATTTTAAACTGAGGCTACAAGCCTACATAAGTCATTTACATAAATAACGAAGAGCAGCGGTCCAAGCACTGTTTCCTGTGGAATGCCACATTTAATACTTTCTCGTAGGAGGGGATCACTGGTACTGCAGTTATTTTTAAAGCCATGATTCGGAGCTATGAACTATGTGCTATTTTTGTGGGTAAGGTAGTTGAGCCGCCTACTCTTGACTGATGCATTTCCCTAATTATTTCGCAATGTGCGATATCAAGGAAATGGCGGTTGTAGTTGTTAGGGTCATATTTATCATCTGCCTTGTGTAAATTCACTCGAGCAGTGATTAATAGGTTCATGCTGGTTATAAGAAGTACCCCGGGCACGTGAATATTAAACAAAGCCAGCAAGTCAGTTGAGCAAATTCTAAAACACAAAGTATCCCTCACAAACATTGCAGCAGCAATATTTCTTCTTAGTTCAAGTGATTGCAAACCCCCAAAAGTATGCACCGCACTTTATACTCAGGTAAGCCACTCACCAAGGAAAACTTCCTTAAGGCGTACCTAGTGAAATTTTTTCGTACTCGCTCAACACACGACCGATGCGCGCACTCATCAAGAGAATAACAACAAACAATCCAAATCAGACTGAGCAAAAGAGAAATTTTTAATTACACCGTTGATAAATATTATAAAAAGCAGAGGACCCAAATGGCTACCTTGTGGAACACCAGATAGGACCAAACCAAACGCTTTAAGTTTTATTAAAAGTTGATCCAAATTAACACGATCGAGTGCATTAGAAACATAATGCATAAATAAAACCCCCTGGTCGAGGCATAAGTTGAAATTATGTACCAGTGGTGGGTAGGGTGGGTGGGGGGGATTATGTAGTCAGTCAAAATTTTTAAATGTTTCCACTGGCGTGTCTAGAAGATGAGACATTTACAATTTCCCATCGATCTGCCCAAGCACACCAGAATTTTTCTAACTGTCGTTGCTGTGAGCACTTAACAGTTAAAATGCTAAAATGCATTTCATCCTGTTGCCCGAGAGGCTGTTTACCCTGTTGGCTTTTATTCTGAGCAGAAAAAGTTTTATCCTGGCAATTTTTTTTTGCTACCAAAATCTTTAATTGCAAAATTCCCTTTGGGGGTGAATGCTCAGTTTTGTTGTCTATTTGGGTTTTGGTTTGGAGGAGTGGGGAGGGGATAGAAAAGGGAAAAATCCCCAGAACGTGTAAAACAGCAAATGAGCCAGCAATACGCCGCCGACGGGCGTAGAGCGGGTGAGGTGAGAAGTTTTTAAAACAAGAAAACACCATCCAGCCGTAGCGTTTACTTACGCGATGATAACTTTTGTTTTTCATCCTTCCTCTGGGAGGGGTGTGGGAGGGTTTTTCCAGACATCGGGGGCTGGTTGTCTTGACTAACCAATCGACCACCCCAGACGACTAGACGGAATCTGTTAGACTATATTGGGCCCGGAGCCCCCCCCTCCCCTCCCCCGGGAGTAGCAAAGCAAGTAGCGCCCCCAACTTTTCGGCAGAGTATATCTGAGGGAGTATCTCAATGAAAATGCCATTCATTCGCTCCCAGATGCGATGCTCCTCCGGGTGTTTATTAAAATTGTTCCCGGAGAGTGTTTGTGTTATACTTTTCGGCCAGTTAAGTTAAGTTAACAACAGGCACCCCCCACCCACCCCCCTTCACACCGTAGGTCGGTTCGGGGTTCGGTTATATGTATGTATGTGATGTGCGTATCCCTGCTCCACCTTGCCATCATCGAACAGACATTTATCCCCCTGCAATTTACTGTGCTACGTGTGCTACATTACCCCGGGCGGCCTGGGTAAGTGTAGTACACATTCGAACCCGGACAGTTGGCGCCCAATTTTTATTTCGGTTTGTGAAGTATCCCAGCCAGTCGATACAAGGCAGACAGACAGCCCAGGCACAATCGGGGGGCCGCCTTGCTCTTTCAAAAACGACCGCTTCGTCTTTTCTTAATTTCATTTTCTTTTTATGCATCGCAACTAATATATGATACACACGTGCACGTACGTCGCAATTCAGTTCGCGGAACGTTTCGAAATTTATTTTTATTTCTTTTGAAACCGCCGCGCCGCCGGTGAGAATTGAGCGGACAAAAAATTAATTCAATAAGAAAAGGTGCTAATTTAACTGTGATATCGAGAAATGGAGACTGTTTTTATCCTCGCCATTTAAGAATACAAAAAAAATAAAAAAAAATATCGTAAGTTAAAATAAATCAAAAAGTGCGCCGGATAGTGTTGCAGTAGTAAAAAAAAAATGCCCATCGACGGTCTGTGACTACACCGGTGAGTATTCGCCACTATCGGGTTAAGGTTGTTGTTGTGGGGACATTTTCCAGACATCCAGGCACCGACCAGCAGATTTCCAAAAAAAAAAAACCCTCTAAACCCTCCGAAATGGCAACTTCTTTTTTTATATCGCCAAACGATACTGACGCAACTGTTTCGCAATTTTCTACATATTTCCATTGTTTGTCGCTTTTTGTTTTGTCTGGACTAAGAAATCGCGTTGACATTGTCTGTGGTGTCTCAACAAATCGATAAATTAAGCACGTGAACAAATACAAGTGAGCTTTCCCCCCGCCCTCCCTCTCATACTTCACGGCAGGCAGGCAGGCAGCAGCAGCCTTATCCCTTCAGCCAGCAAACAAATGTCTCGTACTTCCGTCCGAATGGGAGAGTGAAGACGAAAAAGGGGTAAAAGCCCGCGAATATCGAATTGTGAGCAAAATACCGAATTTATGTTTTCTTTTCCGGGGGAAATTTGGGGACGTTTTATTTCTACCCATTACTGGAGGGATTTAAAACGAAACAAACAAAAACCCCCAGAAGCCAAATATAATTGTTTTGCCTGCTGTTGGAATTGTTCGTTGCTTTGCAAGGGAAATTTAGATGTCCCACTCTCTGGAGCTAGCGCTCGAAATCTGAAGAGCAATTTGCACAATCGATGATTTAGTCATTTGAGGCAGTTTAGCTTATCAATATGAAACGGCAAAGCTATCCGTCTCAAGGGAGGCAACTGAATTTCTAGACATCCGAGCGTACAGTGCAAGCAAATTAGTTCAAACAGTTAGTTCCCTTCTTTACCGTCCTCAAGCAAGGCAGCAGGTCAGCGCAGCAATCGCACGAACCCGCACTTGCCTTGTTTTTGTTTTTTGTTGGTCTTCTTTATCGGAATTTGTGCTGACACAGGAAAAGCAGAGCGCACTGCCAAACAACTTTTGCTTATCATCTGTCGAGCTCGCCGGTTGCCGTCGCACATGTGGAGGCATCACTGTGGAGCTCTCGGAAATTTTCATCTCGTTTTGCTTATTCGAAGTGGGTAATCTTTATATTAAATTTATTTGTCCCCCATATGCCCCCCCCCCCCCCCAAAAATTTCACTTGAATGAGAACACACAAAGAAACTTGCCGATTCGTTGCTTTGTAATTTCCGGCATATGTGTCACTTTGTAGACCACGGAATGAAACGTCCATACATGCAATTGCATATTGAGCAACAAATTATTCTTCAGCAACAGCAAAAGTATCAGCAATTTCATCAACAGACCCATCATCAGCATCAGCCCCAACAGCAACAGCATCAGCAGCAGCGTACCCATCAGGCGCAGATCCATCACTTTCAGCTTCCATATCAGTCGCAGCACAATCCTTTTTACTTGGATCTGACCACAAAGCAGCTGGAGATAAGCCAACAGCAAATCCAGGAGCGACTGCAGCTGAATCTGCTCCAGCAGGCACATATCATAAAGCAACAGAAATTGGAGCACCAGCTGAAGCAGGTGCTCGAAAGGAGAGTGGTGCAAAAAGAGGAGCCGTCCTCAGAGCAGGACGAGGAAGCCGACGTGGCCGGCGATAGTGTCGAGGTGCATCAGTCAATTTTGGACGATTACACGAACACTGGGAAATTTCACCTGGAATCGATTAAAACGGAACAAATCGATCAGGACGATCACGAGAATCCCGGAAGTGAGAAGGAATTTGAGAATTTGAAACGGCCAAATAGCAGCCCAGGTCAAGCCGGCCAAACGGCGTATGGTGGGGACGAGGACAAGCTAAGCGATCGAGACACTTCCAGCGAAATTTATAGCAATTTCTCCGATAAGCTGGGCAACGAGGGCCCCTTCGATGCCCTTACGGCACTTTACAAGTACCACGAAAAGGGCGATGATGTCGACACGAACGATCCCATTCACCACATCTCGGGCGAACGGAAATATCGCAGCGGTAAACTGAGCAGTGGCAGCAGGTACCATCCTGCGAATATCAGAAACATAAACAAATCCCACAAGGGGAAAGAGTTTGCCACGTTCGGTACAAAGGACGAGTACAATTTCCCCACAATGCAACTCCAGCACCAGCTCAGCATTCAGCAACAGGAGCTGATCCAGCAGCTTCAGCTGGTACAGCGGCAGTATCTAATGCATCAGGGCATTGCCCTGCAGCAGCAGCCCCTCACCACCCAGCCAGGTAAAAAAAAAAAAAAAAAAAAACATACAAAAGTTTAGTGTGCCACCAATCCTTCGCCTAACCCTCCTGTGCAGGTTTCATGAAGCCACTGCAGTTGGACTTTCAGTCGCAGATGCATCGGGTCATGTCACCGCTACACCAGATCGCCACTAGCCAGCAGGGGTCAGGGCAAAACCATCACAACCATCACAGCCACCACAGCCACCACAGCCACCAGCAATCCCAACAACAGTCCCAACAACAAAATCAGCATCACGAACAGTCCCCTCCGCCCCCATCGATTCTCCAACAGGTGAGCGGCGAAATGAATCTCTCCCTTGCGGTGGAGGATCACTCAATGCACGGCTCTCACATGAACAGCAACAACTGTGGCCCCTCGAGCAATGGTACGCTGAAGGGCCACCCGAATGTCGCATCCAACAGCAGCAGCAGTAGCACCAGCGGCAGCAGCAGCAACAACAACAACAATGTCCCCGGCGGGGAGGGTAAAGATCACAGCACGCCTGGATCAAATGGTGGTCATTCGAGCGGGGGCGATGTTGGGAATGGTGGCGGGGGTGGTGGTGGTGGTGGTGCAAGTGGAGGTGGTGGTGGAGGCAGTGGGCCACAACCAATGGGCGGAAATACCCACCAGAACCAGATGGCGATGTCCGACGGCTATCCGGACGGTGTTAGCCAGGGTAGCGGTAAACTGGTGCTCGGCACAAACGAGCCCAATCTCGGTCTGCACAGCAGCAATCATATGGAGGACTGCAGCTCCGACAAGTACTACCACCCGCTGTTCGCCCACGGAATATGCCGATGGCCAGGATGTGAGCTCGTCTTCGATGACGTCTCATCGTTTGTTAAGTAAGTAGCTCCCACACCCCCCTCTCTTCATTTTTATAATTTCATACAGGTAAGCCCAATCGAGCTTTCGGGGGTAAGTCCACCCAAACGCGCGTACTAACTTTTTTTACAGCCACACCACCGAGGCAGCACATTTAAACAAAACGGATTAGAGGGAGAGAGCACCAAAGGATCAAGAGTAAGATTTTATAAGAATTTTAATAATTTAGGGTTACCAGCCGGACATCCTGGAAAACCGCACCTAACAGTCGTGTCATCCCCCCACCCATAGATCGTCGCAAACATCACAACTACTTCTCAAAATTGTACTAAACAATTTTTTTATATTTTTTTAAACTAACAAAAGACTAATAAAAATTTGCTTAAAAAAATCCCAAAAAAAAAAACATTTCTTGACCCCACCTGAAGGAACACTTAATTGTTTGGCCCCCCCTAACCCATCCGTCCACTTGCCACTAGTCATATTGGACGGCAGGTGTGAGTTCGGCTCAGCTAAATTACCACAGCACGTTGATTTACCTGAGCTGAGTAGTATCCTGCCCTTCGGGGACCAAACAATCAAGAGTTACTCCCCCGCACTTGTGTGTGTGTGTGGGTGACCTTAAACTCGCCGAACAGAACAGTCGGATATAGTGCTCCTCCGGTCGCACACTCTGCCAGGTAATTTGCAAAATATAAATTTTACCTTTCAGGTGCAATGGGAATGAGGTAGCGGCATCTGTCTGCCTCTGCGGTAAGTACTTCTAATTTAATAAACCCCCCCCCCCCCCCCCCCACTCCTCTTCCAATTTTCCGCAAAAAATAAATGGAAAATTGATGAAATGCATTTCGGATTTTCGTGAGCTCAGCAAAATCCCAGAAATAAAATTTGCTGTGTTTATTGGCATCATGCGTTTCACCGTGTACAGTCCGTGTAACACGGACTCGCGTACATTTGCCTTTTACAAAATGTCTACCGGCTGAAATTTGCCCTTTGCACACGCGGACACACGTGGAGTGTAAATTCGTAGTAACCCGAGTCCGTGTCACACGGCACTTACACGGAATCCGGAAGTATACGGGAAAGCATATTTCTTCCGGGCGTACCTTTGGTTTTAAGGCAATTTCTATTCGCACTCTATGTGTCCGTGTATTGTCCGTGTACACGGAACTACACGGGAATCCATGAACGTTCTAAATACATGGCACAGACTGCTGTACACTTTCCGTTTACTGTCGTGTAACTTCATTTACTCTTCCGTCTACTTCCGGAGATTACACGGATATTACACGGACACGGACACGGACGGAAATTATTTTGCGGACAAGGAGGTTTTCTTTTTTTTGGGGCGATTGAGTATTTTTTTCTCGTTACAATTCGTTGCATGTTAACTGACCAGTGTGCGTGTGCTCCAGGCCGTGTAGCTCTGAATATTTCTTCATCGGGTAACCCAGTTTAACCCTTTTTTTGAAAAGCCACATCAGTTTTCTTGGATTGTGCAAAATTTCTAAAAATAGACGGTAGCCATTTGCGTCTAAGGACTAAGGAGTCAGTTCATGTGTGGGGGGACATAAATCTATTTGCGGATTTGTGGATTTTGCGGTAATCTGGCAACACGTTCGGAGGGTTTGCACAATTTTCGAATTCGAAATGCATTTTATCGATTTTTCGCAGCCATCTGCAGAGTGGGAATTATTCATGAAGCCGGAGAGATTGTTGCGGTTGTGGATGGAAGGTAATGTGGTCTCCTGGATGGATGGAAAATCCTCCAGAGATTCGCTTGCGACGGGATGTGGCGTGGCGAGGGTTTCTCGACTCCTTATTTAAATCTAACCAAATGAAGAATCAATAAAAGCTCCCGCCAACAGCTGGGCTGCTCTCTCTTCTGAGTGTAAAATAATTTTCCAGTGCTTCTCAAAACATGAAATGCATGAAAACTAGTCAAAGGAATTGTTATTTTATTTTTTGTTTGTTTGGTCCAACAGGAAATGAACCCCCGAAAGCTCGAATTTTGAAAATTTAAAAAAAACAAAATTTATATCCACTACAAAAATTAATATTTCATTTATCCACACACGTTTGTTTTTTGTTTTGTTTTTTGTTGTTTTCGCTTGTGTTTGGCGGTCCAGGCATCTTAACACCGAGCACAGCTTAGACGACAGATCAACGGCACAGGCGAGGGTACAAATGCAAGTCGTGTCACAGCTAGAAATTCATTTACAAAAGGAGAGGGATAGACTTCAGGCAATGATGCACCACTTGTATTTGAGTAAACAATTTTCGTCGGAGAAAAAGGACTGCAAGGTGAGAAAAAACGACATGCCAATCGGGCAACCCCAATCATATTTTTATTGTTAGTTCAAAGACAAACCGCAAACCTTAACCGCAGCAGCGGTGGCGTAACGTACTTTTACACTCTGCTCTGCCTACAAGAGCCTACTGGGCGGGCTTTAGGCAGAAATGTACATACAGGGTGTTTCGTCTATGGGGGAGGGGACTAAAACTAATGGAGTGATAGATCTCATCTAGAAAAACAAACAAAATCGTATGGCTTTGGGTGATTTGGGGAGGGGAGGGTCGGGGGGAATCTCAACCGTTTGGGGGTTACAGGGTGATTCATAAATTCGGGATGCACATTATTATTTTATTTTAATATTCCCAAGTGACTGTATCTGCAGTATATCCCCCAAGTGGCAAACAACTGCATGCCGATTTTTCGATTTTTTTTTTTGTAGGAGCAGGAGTGGGGGGGTAGGTCTCAAAAATTGGCAAGAGATCAGCGCATATTCTGCCCGTCCAGTTCTTCTAGCTAATTATACTCAAAAACAAAATTATCAGCAATTGTTTTTCACTTACCGTATGACCGTTTCACGTTTTCAGTTCTGTTTAAATAGTCCCAAAGTGAAGCCCTTTCAAATGATACCCCACTTGCTTGTGACGTAAATATATTTCCTTCTTGGGGTCCCAAGTTGGGGACCCCAAAAAATTCATTAAACTTCTTATTTTTCTTTGTGGGTTCTGTAATACATTGGGGCTAGAAAAAATGTCTGCAATCTCGACTGTGACAGACAGACAGTCAGGCAAACAAACAGACAGTTAAACAAGTGACCTTATTGGGGTTTATTTATTTATTAATCACCCTGTAACTCCGAAATGGTTGATATTGCCCACCCCCCCCTTTTCGATTCCCTTGGAAAACGATTTTTGTTTGCCTGGGTGCGATCTATGGCCCTATACACTTTAACGAAGAGCCTATTTGGGGCTTTAGGGGGGAAAAAATATAAGTACAAGGCCGTAGTACAAATGTTAAGGCTGCGGTACCCCAACTATTATTTTTCTTGTTGGAAAATTGTTGTTTGACGCGTTTTTACTTGGATTTGCTTTCAGGACATTGACAACCCCTACATCCCCTGTCCGCCGACACTAGGCTTATCGAACCCGGTAATGCCGGTGTCGATTCGCTCCCCAATTATGAGCAACCCAAACATATCATCGATTAGGAAGCGCATTAGCGACAAGACACCCCTGTCCCTTGCTGGTGGTAAGTACCCGCAAATTCGCTCAGGTTTTCAAGGGGTTTCTTTTTTTTCTTGTTTTGTTTTGTTAAATAACCTGAAAACCTTTTTTTTCATCACTAAAACTGTTTCCACTTTCAATCTCTTCTTGTCTTTCTTTTTTTTATAATTTACTTTTTTTGGTTTTGTGGTTTATTCTTTTTTTTATTTTTTTTTTTCCAAGAAAGTAAAGTGAAAATTTTGTGATTAAAACTGAATTTAATTTTGTCTAAGTACTTGACGTATTTTCATGCTACCAAAAAAGGCTTGCCGTACATGTTAGAGCGGGCCGGACTTGATGTGCAACAGGGTGAGTATCACTTCTGGGAATTTATTTATTTATTTTTCTTTTTTTTTTGAATTTATCTTGGGACGATTAATGGCCCAACAAATGACGGGCGAATGTTTCGATTTTCTTGTTGCTAACGAATGGGAAATATCATGGCATTCCCCGTCTACCCCCCCCCCCATCCCGCTCCCCGCCGCCTACCGGGTAAAACCCCCACAGTGCTAGAAACTCTCCGGGTCCAAGTCGAGATTGAAAACAATCAATTCCCTCCGGCTGTATCAGCACACCAAACAGAAACAATTCCGGGACGTGTAAATGGAATTTAATTCTCGTGAAAGATGAGTTCGCATAAACAATTCATTTCCTCTCCCGTTCGGGAACATATTTCCAGCCACAGTAACACACTGCGTCCCATTCCTCCCGAATATCCCGAATTTCCCGTGTAAACAAACAGTTGAGCGATGTTTCAGATATTACTGCCCTCTGACGGTCACGTCGCCGTCGGCTGGATTTCGTTGTTATTTTTCTAATTTCTCTCCTAAGGCGGAGAGGGGGGGGGGGGGGGCGTTTATAAGTAAACAAAAAAAATTATTAATAAGCCAAGAAAGTGTTTAATTTATGCGAATGCGTCTCGAGAGGCGGCACTTGTTGTCCAGAAATAATTTTTCAAACAAACACCCAGTCCGACCGATTCGGATAATCATACAATAGTGTGCCCTGGCTCCCAGTGGGAGACTCGCGAGGGGGTCGGGGGGGGTGCAAACGGGCAAAGGAAAGAAAGAAATCAGCCACACTGCACGACAAATTGAGGCCATACGGTCTTTCTGTTTCTGACCACACAAAACAAGACGGAGCTCTTCGCTTTTTTTTTTTTTTTTTTGTGATTCAGATCTCTGCCACGTCCGTCGGAGCTCCTCTTGTTTATAGTTCTGTTTGTTTCTTTTAAAATTCAAATAAACATTTGTCCAAATATTTCTCGTATTTATCCGCGCGGATGTACACGAAATGTGCGCACACTTTGTCCTCCTCACTTTGTCCCTCCCCTGGCCATACAAAACCTGCCCCCCCCCCCCCAAAAAAAAAAAATATTGTGAAAACATTCAATCGACTTCCGCCATCGACCACCACAAATTAGATAAAAGTGTTTGCGTTGCCAGGAGCAGTGCACGTTGTAAAGTAATGCCCCTCTGACGACTTTCCTATTAGTTGCCCTTTTTCAATATGCTGGGAGTGTCGTTCTTGTCAGATTAATTTTGTGTGTATGTTACGCGATGTCTTCACCAATTGTGAACCGATTTTAATGATTTGTTTTTTATCGAACAGCCTATACCTCGAGGGTGGTACCTTTGGTATTTCTAGCCATTTACCGTTAACCGGATTTTAATAAAAACCTGTCACATAGGTGTACATGTTCTTTCAATAACAACGCTCGAATTTTAGATGTGAATAAAATAAGTTGTGGGTGAGATATCCACTCAATTTTTATTTTATTTGAAAGAATATTTGATGGCATTAATTATGGAATAAAAAATTGTTAAAATGTCCACCACGGTTTTGTTTGGTGGGACGTTAGTCGGAACAGGTCTAATGTTCGATTTTCCTGGTCGCATAAATCTGGCTGAATTAGCTGTATGGCGTTCGTTATGTTGACTTTGAGGACAGTCTTAAATCGCTCGTGCAAATTGTCCATTGTGGCATGCGTTGTGTGGCATGTAGCGCCGTCCTGTTTAAATCACATGTCATCGGTATTCATATCATCCAGTTTTGGCTACAAGAAGTTGATTATCACCAATCGATCGACCAAATTTGGGTCAACTTTTAAATACAATTGTACGCATCGTATTTTGGCCATATTTCGCTTCTTGCTTCTTCTTGTTTTATTTTTTTTTTTTTCCTGGAAGTTGTTTTGCTTGTATTTCGACCTTTTCGCAATCTGTTTGAATTTTGTAGCACTTTTTGTGGACTTAATCGTCTGAAGTGCTTAGCGGAAGGGTTAACAGCGGGAACTTGCTTCATCCACCCCCTCAATTGTTTATCTTAGTTACGCTCTTGGGGGGCGCGTTGGTGGGTGGGGTTGAAGTGTTAAAGAGAGGAAAGCAAATTAAGGTATTTGCCGGCTCATCAAAAGTCGAGATATTCCGTGGGTGGGGGTGGTGGTGGGGTTTTGCGTGGGGGGAGGTATTTGATGGATTTATGAAATATTTCTCCTTTAATTTCCCATCTTCCACGAGTAATTAGTTCCGTTCACGAAAATTTAATAAGTCTGCTAATGAGGTGATTAAATTTTTCATTTTTTTTTTCTTCTGTGATACGAAAATGACTTTGACCTGTGTGGAGGCTGGTGGGGGCGGGGTGGATAATTGATTGTGTGGATATTTTCACAGATTGGACTTTTGTTTTGTATTTCTCGCATTTTTAAGATAATTGTCTTGTCCTTGTCGCAGAGATACAACGAAATCGGGAATTTTACAAAAATGCCGACGTCCGGCCACCGTTCACGTACGCGTCTCTCATTCGACAAGTGAGTTTGTGTGTTCTA
The DNA here is from genome assembly GCA_947538895.1 of Neoitamus cyanurus. Taxonomy (NCBI): domain Eukaryota; kingdom Metazoa; phylum Arthropoda; class Insecta; order Diptera; family Asilidae; genus Neoitamus; species Neoitamus cyanurus. The sequence goes on from OX384549.1 coordinate 8,037,363, forward strand.
TTATTAGACTGCCCCCAGCTGGAGGCTTTGGTGGGAAATTTCCGGATAGTGTTACTGTTTGCCCGGATATTCCCCCAATTTGAAAGCCTGTCAGGTGTGGGGTTGTGAACATTGCTAAATCCGCTTTCAGTCCATTATAGAATCGCCGGACAAGCAGCTGACCCTCAATGAGATCTACAACTGGTTCCAAAACACGTTCTGCTACTTCCGTCGGAATGCAGCGACTTGGAAGGTGAGTGTTCACTGAACCCTCCATCCCCCTCCACTTCCAAAAAAAAAATAACAAAATAATACAAGGGCCTTAATGGCTTCAGCTTTTGTGCGTAGAACTTGTTTTTCCCCCCTTCGCGCTCATCATGTAACATTCGTTGGTGGAAAAATTCAAAAAATTGTAAGAAAAGTGAAGCGAAAAAAATAATGAAAAAAAAATAATAAAGGGCCCCAGCAAATTACTGCACAGTCTATGGAGAGGGGAATTTGCTTAGTGCCAGCAAGTGAAGGTAAAGTGACTGGCGGAGACTTAACGTATCTTTACGACATGCTTTTCATTTGTTTATTAATTCATTTACTTTTCACAATTTCCCCACAATTTAATACAAAGAAAAAAGAAGTAAAACAGCAAAATGTATTTGTCCATGTGTTGTACGAAACGTCTAGAACGCAGTACGGCACAATTTATCGCTACATAAATGTTTTATGCGAGTTGAAAATGTAAAAGGTGCGGTGTGGACGGTCGATGAGGTTGAGTTTTATAAGAGGCGACCACAGAGATCAACAGCGGCCGCCGCCCTCTCGGTGTCCGGGAGTCCAACATTTGGGTACGTCCAAAAACAATTAAAACAAAAAAAACAAACAAAACAAAACAAAAAAAATACATAAAAACAAAATGCAGAAGAGAGTATTCACTTTCATACTCGAGTGCGATACCAACACAAAAATACCATTTTGCGATTATATTTTCTCACTTTACTTTTCTTTAAAAATAAAATTTAACTTTAACTCGATTTTAAACTCTTTACAGTTCCTTTATCTTTGAATTTAACATTTCTTACAGATTTTCTGAATTTTTGGGTGAGAAAGGTTTCGTGTGCTTGTGTGCCAACTAAAACAGTGTAATCGATCGTTCCAATAAATCTGAGATCGCCGACACCCTGTACCTGAAAAATATGCCTTTGGGGCGTTTTCTTGTGTTGTTGTTAATGTAATTTTAGCACACCGGATGGCGTGTGTTAATATTCCCTTGAGATCAATGTGTGCCTTCACATTTTCAAATGCTGCTGGTTTTTGTGAGCTCTTTTCTGATGAGATTCGAACCCGGGACTCCTGGGCTTCTATGGTAGTGTGTGGATTGGACACGCTAGGCAATTCATATCTGCTACACTTTTATAATCTGACTCTTTAGAAAGCAATACAATCTCAAAGCATGTGGGATTCGAACCCGGGACCTCTGAAACACTAGTCTACCACTCTACCAATGTTGCAATATTCAACAAATTTTGTTTACTGTGGCCTGTGTCTCCGTTAGGGAAAATACTAAACAGCAACGGTCCTAGGAGGCTGCTCTGTGACACTCCCTAAAGCCTTACTGAAGTTAACAGAGAGGATTTCAACCCGTCCGTGTGAACTGATTCAAAATTACCTCATGGACTGACAGCAATGTGTAAACGTTGGCACTGTACTATCAGAGACTATAAAACTTTTATCCGGAGTGCCACATGGCTCCATATTGGGTCCATTATTATTTGCAATTTATATGACCTTGACTGTGTAAGTACTTGGGCAATGGGCAATAAATTAAATCTGAACCCTGAAAAGCCTCAAGCACTTTTTATATACAAGCGCGTGCTATTCAAACAGCAAATTATTATTATTAGATACAGTGGCAGTCAAAAGCAGTCTTCCATAGAAACTGTTAGCCATGTCTCCTCAATTTATTTTTTTAATTCTCTTTAAGTCTCTCAAGACCACATATTCTCGATAGGAGAAAGATAGGACTTTGGGGAGGCCACTTCAGAGCTTTAACGTTATCCCCCTTTGGCAGTGTGGGTTGGGGCATTATCCTGCTGTAGGATGATATCTTCGCCAATTAAAATTTGCATAAACCGTTATAAATGTGATTTATTGGGACGATCCACATCTGCTGTGTGAGAGTGTTAATACAACTTTTGATGTCTCTTTTAAAATTTCACTCTTTTTCACATTTTCACATTTTTTAAACTTTTGAAATATTTTCTATTTTCTTAATATTACTTAAAATTTAAAAATCTGATCACTTCACATTTTGTGAAAGGGTGGGGGAAGACACTAAAGAAATTGATCCGATCCCGACACTGTGTGCCACAACACCCCCTCAAAAAAGCGCGCCAATTTCTTTAGCAGTCGAATTTTAATTCCGTTAAAAATTTTATTCTTAATATTTTCGATAAAACATTTTTGAACCTCTTTTGAACTCTTTCAATTTTCTGCTCCTCTTTTTCAACTCACTCTTGCCTGTTTTGCCCTTAGCAAATTGCATGACTTTTATTGTATAAAAAATAATTTCATTTCCGCAACATGGCCCGATTTTAATTTTGCCGTGAAGCCCTCTATGTTTTCTTGGTCTCAACATAATTTGAGCAATGAAAATAAACTTTTGGGGACAGGGTGGCGTTCCGAGTGAGTGCATTTCCCGTATCGAATTTCGCCGTCGGGTTGCCGACTTGTGCGATTAAATGAATTTATTCCGGCGGACTCTCCATCCTGTCCAGCCGTGTTCGGATTATATTATTTGGTTTTTGTCTTTTTAAAAATGTTTTCTTGGGCTGGGCGAAATAAAATATTATCACAGAAAAGTAATACAAATGCCTCTGTACTTGGCCACTTGGTGGAGGGTCAGTCAGACCACGAGAGCAGCGAAGAGTTTGTTGGAACACCAGCACCAGCCGTTGTGTGCAAAAATACGAAAGCTCGGAGGGAAATTCGTAGAATTTTAGTTGATGACGACGACGGACGGGTTGATTTTGTGAGCTGTGACTGACGCTCGACCAAGTGGCCGAGCACAGAGGCATCTGTATTACTTAGCTGTGATAATATTATGCGAAATTTGCATGCTGGATACTATTGGAACTATTTCTTTATTTTACTATGAAATTTCCCTCTTGTAGTTTTGTGTGTTTTTTGCACTTCCGTTTCTCCTAATGTTCTAGTCGCTACTGGCGTTTAGGTAACTTCTATCGCCGCAGCAGTAATATGATCGAGGCCCTTGGATTTATAAAATTCTCCTCCTCACTTAGCGGGTGCATAGAATTTTAAAATTAAAAACAAACAAAATGCTTTTTGGGTCCAATGTACACCCCCCAAACGTTGGACCTACCCCTTGCTCTCAATTCCCCCCCATTAACGCTTTTCTCTTGAACGCTTTTACTCACTTTTTGTCCAACTAAAAAATATTAATATTTTAAATGGCTCACTTATCATCATTTTCTTTTTATCTACATTTTTCTCTTTCGTTCTCTTTTATTGCTCTCTCTGTTTTGCTCATGCCCACCATTACCTGTCGCCATTTCGTAAATGTTCGAACCAAAACCAAACAAATGCACTAAACCACCCAATCCACCTACCGCTGCTGTGTGACAACTGGTATAACTGGTATAAATTGTGCGACTAACTCAACAACAAACACAAACAAACAAAAAAAAACCGTTCCGTGATCATGTTCGTGTTCGAACGAACTGTTGTCGAACATTTATGAACCGAATAGAACGCCATACGAACGAACCTCTCGCTGCACAAATGCTTCGTAAGGTACGAGGACGATTTTGGGTCATTTTGGATGGTCGACGACAATGAGTTCGTTAAGCGGCGCCATCTATCGCGCGGCCGGCCTAGAAAGTATGAGCCATCGACATCGCCAAATTCGCAAATAAATAACAGCCAACAAAATTCGGGGGGCGGAAAGGACGGTAACAATAATGCCAGCAGTGTTGCTAATTGTGTTGGTGTTGGCGCCGGTGGTGGGGGCGGTGGCGGTGGTGGTGTTGGTGGAAATGGTGGAAACGGCAGCGGTAGCGGAGGTGGTAGCCAAGGATCAAGTGGTGGCGGAGGTAGTAATGGTGTTGGTAGTAACAGTGGTGGATTTCTCTCATGCAACTTTCAGTCACAGTAAGATACAAATAAAACAAACATGCTCTGTAGGTTTGCGTATTTGCTCACTTATCGAACTAAGCACGCTTTCGATCGTTTTGCATGTTTAGACGTTCTGCTTTAACTGTTTTAACGCCACTCTGATTAACTTTATGCAAAATTCCCAAAATGCCAGGCTATGTGTCTCAACAAATACCGAACGTGTAATCTCCTAGTACACGGAAGTGCACGGAATCCGTGTCATGCTAAATGATGTCAGACATCTTGTTGTAATTTGCTCGTCAAATCCTGTCATTTGATGCCCATGTCAAGGGGGTTGTGAAGAAAGATATAATCCGCCATCTTGTGGGCCGTACGGCATATTGGATTTAGAATGACGTCACATAGTTTACCGTATTGTACTTGTCAAACGCTTGCATTTGATAGCCATTTTAAGAATGCCATATTTGGTGGAATTTGTTTTTTTTTTATTGTCAGACATTTTGACTTATAGTGGCCGCCATTTTGCTTCTTTTTTCTTTTATCTTTTTTTGTTTTGTGACGTAATATAGCCAATGTCGCCCGACTACATACATAGACTGCCAAACTCATAACCCTCTTTTGTGCCGTAGTCACAGATAAAAAGGCTCGCGAGGTTTCTTGACTGCGGTGTACTTTTCGTTTATTTTTCGTGTACTTTCGTGTACACGGAGATTACACGGACGCAGAGTGTACATTTCGTATGAATTTCCACAGACCCTGTGGCTCAAAATATTCCCTCCACGTGTACACTCATGCCACAAATGTTTTTGTGGGTTGGGCAAAAAAAAAGTTCCCTTAATTTTTTTTGTATGTCTGTCTGCATGGCCGCCATTTTGCTTTTTTTTTCGTTTTGTATTTTTTTTGTGTAACGCGCTTCCACACGACCATTAAATGTGGCTCTGCAGAAATGTGTTCAGAGTAAGTACGCGAGACAAGTTTTGATTTCTTTCCAAATTTTTTCGAAATCGCTTAAACAATTTTTATAAAATTTCCCTTTTTACTAAAATCGTTTTTTTTTCCTGTTTTTATCGTAAAGTTGTCACTTTTAACCTCTGCATGTTTTTTACTAACTCAATTTTCAATTTTACATACTCTTTCGACTTTTTAAAATTCAATTAAATTATTTCAAAATTTTTGACTTATCTTAAAAAAATAAATTTTTATCTCACTTTGTTCGTCTCTCTCTTTTAACTCTCTTTAATGCAATTTTGCTCTTAAATTGAAAATAATATTCAAAACGACAATTCTTAGGGATAAGTCAAATTACAAATAAAAAACAAAATTGAAATTCTTCCTGAAAAACTAACACCGACATTTTTCCCCCCAAACACGAAAAAAAAAAATAGAAATGCTACGCATGGATCAATGTCGAATTCTCCAACGTATGGGAATGACAATTTTTCGCCCAGTCTGCAGGTATTTATGGAATTTGTGACAAGCGAAAGGTTTTATTTGAAAACGTCCAGAATTTTGCGTACTTCAGAATATTTGGTCGTGTCCTTCAGTGTCCCTGGATGAGTCAGCATTATCCTCAAGTGTAGCGTTCTTAAGGCAGAGCCACGAGGGCTACAGGATTCCATCGATCGACAGATCACCGGACAGTGAGCCACGGTAATTTCATTTCAGACCACAACACAATTTTTTTAGTTATTTGCTTTTTTCTTTGCGTCAATTTGTTCATATTCTGAAAAAGAAATTATTTGTTTTTAATTTTGATATTTTGATGTCTCATGCGAAATCAGTGACCCCGAAAACCCCCATGCACTGATTTTCAGGCAAATCCTTTGAAGTTTACCTTTTTTCGGCAGCCATTTTGGGTCCGCCATCTTTAGTTTTGTTAGATTTGTATTCTGTAACACGAAAGACGTCTTCCTATTAAATTTAACAAAAATTACTTAAAATTGAGGAATTTCGGTCGCCATATTGGATCCGACATTTCGAATTTGAAAATTTTAATGACAAATTCGAAATCAGCGACCCCGAAAACCCACTTGTGCGGATTTTCATTGCAATCGCTTGAAGTTTAACCGGTGAAAGGGAAACATTTAACTTTTTCGTTGCATTCAGACCAAATTTGCCATCATGTAATTTTCTATCGTGTACACGGAGATTACACGGATAGTACACGGACCACGGAGGATGCTGCCTTTTACTTTTTGAACATTTTTATATCTTCTCTTTTTAACTTGGCGCTTATGTTTTTTTGTTGTAGTCTTGTGAAATTTTAGCATAACACATTTTGACGTTTGTTTCTGTTGACCGACCCCCCCTCCCCCCGCCCCCTCTCATTCTGCAGGATATTGACGACAAACGGAAATATCTCGACGCACTGTGGCCAATTTATGTCGCCAACAGATAAGCTAATGCTGGCCAGTTTGGAGCGCAAGACACGCGATCATGCAGGTGATTTGGCCGACCAGAATGCGATCAACAGTGACATGGACGGCAGTGTTGAAATGAAGGCGACACCAGAGGACTTATCAACAACATCACTAGACAACTAAGGCGGAGCACGGATTGGACACCAAAATTTCAACAACAACAACAACAAAAAGAAGAAGAAGATGAACTAATCGGAGGATCATGAGGAGGACAATTTAGCGGTAGAAAGTGTGGAAGGCGTTTTATGGACATTATCTAGTGGATCTAAATTTTTTGAGGAGACTTTTACACAAAGACACTTAGAGAGAGAGAGAAAAAACATACACACACAAAAATTGAACAGAAGAAAGAAGATAGATAAGAGTGGAGGGGAAATTTAAAATTAATGTAATGCTAGTAAGCGGATCTGCCCCTGCACCGCATAGGGTGGGGAGCACAGCGCAGATCTGAACCAATCATTGAGAAAACGAGAGTTTCTTATTTATCCTTCAACGAATTTATTTAGGGACAATTAAGTTTTAATGAGCTTATTTTTGCACTTGAGTAACTTAACGGGATAAAAACGAGTGTGCAAGAGTTTTGTAAAATGTTTCTGAGTAGTTTTCATGTATAGGGTACCTCACATTGCCGGGTAAGAAGAAGGAGACGGGAGTGTATAAGTGTTAGGGCAGGGACCCCAACATCATAAAAAATATTTGAATGTGTAAAAACTGATGGAAGGGAAAATGTAAAATGTTTTCGTTTTCACGTTCTTCTTTTTCGTACAATTTTTCTGTTCTTTTGATAAGATATATTTAAAAAACGAAAACCCAAAAAAAAAAAGAAATAAAACGAGAGAAATCGTTTGGTGCTTGAATGTTTGTAAAACAGAACATTAAAAAAAAAAAATAGGAGGAGATAAGAAAAGTATCTTTTAAGTCAAAGAGCTCTGTTCTCAGCTGGTGTCAGGGGGCTTGTCTTGCTCAGTTAATAAAAAAACCGTTTTCCTCTAACCCCACACCTGAAAATGTCATCCAAGGGTGCATTTCATATCACCACAACAGCCTGAGGTCATTAGAAATACCTTTTAATTCAATAAGATCCCTTTTCTTATGTTGTATGTGTTATATACCTCCGGGCCTATTCTGGAACCCCTCCCCCTCCCAAATGGCTCAAAATTTGTACCAGACGTCGATAGCCTGGTAAGACCCCAAATTGAATGCAATCCACCTTCCACATGTCCTTCCTGTAAGCGACTCCATTTGCTTATTCACAGAGGTCCTGGTTTCACCTTCTAAACTCTACACCGAACTGTTTTAGGGCCCTAATTGGGGCTCCTGGGGTACTCTAAAAATTCTTTCACCCTCCCTTCCATTAGCTACAAAATTCCAAGACTAACCCACTCTGACGCTAGCACCCTTAAAGACGAAATCATATATCATTATAAGGAAAACTATTCTCCATTGTATAGGAAAAAAAGCAAAAAAAAAAAAAATACAAACCCATCACAGTTATCCTCAGAAAAATGAAAGAAAAAAAAAAACTTGTGTTGGAAGGTAACTTTAGCTAATAAAAGAAGAACAAGGTAAATATTATCCAGTTTTAATAAAAACGTAAAATAGAAGAGAAAACAATACAAAAAAAAAACGCTGTACCCATGCAAGTCTTGTCACTGTAATAATTAAAAATCCAAATGAATAAAAGTTTTAAGTCAGATTTTAAACAAACAAAACGAAAACAAGAGAAACCAAGGAAAACAAAAATTACAGACAGAAACGTACGATACGACGCAGAAGAAGAAAAAACAAGAAATAAAATGTAAACCAAAAAAAAATAAAAGAAGACACTTAAAGCAAGTAAAGTGAAATAAAAATTATTTGTGAGACACTGTAGAAAAGACAACATTTTGGATTTTCACTCCTAGCTCCTAAGCCAACTTTATTTTTATTTTTTTTTCAAAAATCCTCATGACAACGCCACTTCTCACACAATCAAAAGAGTTCTCCCAAAATTTAAGCCACAATGAAGTCACTGCTAATTTTTAAAGTGTAAAATAGTTAACCAGTTTAGAGCCGTTGGATTGAAATGGGTTCAGGACCCAACTGTGTGCCCCCCCCCCCTCCCTCCCTCCCACCCTTTCCATTCATAAAACTGCGGAGAATGAAACGTGTGTTCGCTTTTAATTATCTGGGTGTCCCAATAATTGGGTCGTTTACTGTATTTTTCCCTAAATCAGTCATAACTGATCCTCATCCACCTACCGTAGAACAGTTTCAGTTACAACGTCCGCAAACCCAGCAGACCCCTCCGGTTAGGGTCATCCAACTGTTCTACTAGTTTGAGAGGAAACGTACATAGTGTCCAATCCGAACTCTGAACCGCCCGTCCTTAGTACCGGAAGCGGCCGTCTCATACTATGCATTCACAATCGATCAGTTTCTCCACACGCCATATTGTTTTTATCGTATTTCCCCACCCGCGAGATTCAAATTATGACTGTAGTAACTGTCAAATTCGAGAAGACGTGGTGAGTTACTTTGAATCTTTCGAATGGCGGGCGCTCAGCTGGAGGCCTGGAGGGAAAGTGGGGCACCTTGTTCGATTGAAAATTCGCAGGTGCTCAGCTGTCTCACTTTTTGTATTATTTCCAATGAAACATTTCCGGCTTTCAAAAAAATTCACGCGAGTTCCTTTGGGCAAATGTTAAACGTGGCCTAACCATAGGATTTGGGTGAAAGTGGAAGCTTTTTGCTGAACTATGCTCTTTCCTCCTCGACACAAACCATAATTGTGCAACTATTGCCATCTACCGTCAATGTTTTTAATCTTGCATTAACCAGTGGGTGAGTGATGTTTGAACGGTAATAATGAGCTTACGCCGAGTAAAAGCTTACGATAAGCGCAAGTTAAAGTACCCATCCGCCTCCACATGGTTTTATCGTAAGTTCCTATTGCTCAAATGAGTGCCTTTGTATGTGTCCGCTGTTTCAATTTTCATCTGTGTAGAGAATTTTCGGTAGGTAAAACAGCACATGGTCAGCGTCGTTTTTTTTTGTTTTTTTTTTTTTGTAGCGGGGTTTCTCTGACTGAGCTGTCAAAATGTCGTCGTGCCGTTGACTGTCAAAATTTTAGGATCGCGTATTTCCCGTGGAATGTTTTGTTTGTACCGCTTGTTGGGCAATTATCAAACGATAAATACAATCGCTTTGGGGTGCACTCAAATCGAACGGATTTTGTAAATTTGCGACGGACAATTCGAATTCACCGTCTGTTCCGTCGAGTAGGTACGACAGTTTTTGGCAGGATAGTTAGTAATCCGCCAATTGTAAAAACGAACAGTTTAATTGTACCATATAAGCCAAAACTGTTTGTTAGACGCACAAAATTAATTTGAAATTGAATTAAAATTGACAGACAAGTGGTACGGTGTCTGGTGCGCCGGTTGTGAATTCCCAGTGGTCCAGTGATGGCAAGTGAGGAGGCCCTCGTGAGGAGCCCTAGCCGAGTGCAGTGAGTGGATAAAATTTCTTGTGGTCCTTTTTGGTGATTTGTGCGCATTGCCATAAAAATACTCGGGGTGAGATCTAGACGTGTTTGTGACGGCAAAATGGCACGGAACAAAATCAAACAGAAGTTCGTTATTGCGGAGGAGGCGCGCCTGGTGCTGCAGTGCAGGGTGAACGAGTTCCTTAATATTTTGGACGAGTATATGGAATTTTCACCGACCCTGACAAAGGAGGAGAGAGCATATGTTCATGAGTACGTGCGGCCGTTGGGGCTTATGTCCCGGAGCTATGGAACCGGCAAGAATCGCCGCCTGATGGTTTACAAGCGGGTAATGAAAAACAACCTGACCCAGTGGATTGCCCTAACCCCGGAATCTAGACGGCTGCTCGGACGGTGTTCAGGAATAGTGACAACAGTTGAGCCGCCCACAAAGTGTCGGATAAACAAAAAGAGCAGAAACGGAATATTCCTGCTGCCGAACACATCCAAGAAGCTTATCCCGCTAAGAGGGAACGGCCCTAGGTACCTTACACAAGAGCGCCTGGAGTTGCCCATCACCGAGCACAAGGAAGAGATTCTGGAAGCCATTGGCAGTAACAAGGTACATATGTAAACAAATCGATTTCAACAGGTTTTATTTGCTCCAAGCCTCTTATCGGTCGCTCTACGCATGCGTGTTTATTTTCTTCTTATTTTATTGATGTCACTCTTAAGTTTGGTTAATTTGCACGTCTTCCTTCCGCTCAGGGCCGCTCTATCCACAGAGCCCCACCTAAAATTACGAGGAGCCCTGCTACTCATTAAATTGACTGTCCCCTGGCTAAAAAACCTTCTTTCCCCCTGCCACACCCTAGATATTCCCACATAAAAAACAACATCTTCCTTGCGGTCCAACCTTCAAATCCAACCTCCAGTCATTTCATTTTTCTACCCAAAAAAAATAAGGATCTCTCAACCAACACTGTGTTCTTCCCAGGTAATAATTATAAACGGGAACACAGGTTCAGGGAAGACAACACAGGTGCCCCAATACATCCTAGAGAATGCCCATGAGAAGGGTGCCCCCTGTAGGATTGTTTGTACGCAGCCCAGGAGGATGGCTGCGGTCGCAATTGCTGAACGTGTTGCTAAAGAACGAGGAGAGAAGCTGGGCGCCACCGTTGGTTTTCAAATTAGGCTTGAAAGTGAGTTAGAATTTTTTTCCAGCGCACTTTACAGCACCCCGCCATAGCGTCTTAATTACTTTCTTCACACAAAAATTGGGAGAAACGGAACTCTTTTATGCTAGAAATTTGTAGGTGCTCTTATTAGGCCTCCACTGCCCTTTTTGCGTATTAGAAAAGTAAAAGCCGGGTAGGTATGTCCGTTGGGAATTATTTGGGCCGCGGGGCGGGTGCGCTTCCTTACAAAAATGAGAAATTAAAGCCCCAAGTGAGGTTTAGCTGTACTTCCTGCAGACTGCCTAAAAGAGCACATAGGGCCTTCTATGAAACGTAAAGGGAAGGCCCCGTAGGAATATTTGCAGCCGCAGGACTCAAACTATTGGGACATGCGACGTTTCATATAAAAATTAAATAAATGGGACCTTTTGATTGGAACTTTGTGGCAGTTCCAAGTGTACTTTTTGGGGCAAATATTAGCCCTATATTTTGAATCACGGAACTCGTGATTTTGTAAGACAATTGGCGGGGTACTGTGCCTTAAACTGGTTGCTAAAGATATGTTTTTTCCCTCCCCCCTCACCCAAAAGATTGTCTGACGAAAAACACAAATTTAATCTACACGACAAGCGGCTGTGTGCTGCGATCGCTGATGAACAACGTGACGGACACGTTCCGCGGCCTCACGCACATAATAATCGACGAGATCCACGAGCGGGATAAAAATACGGACTTCATCTTGATCACGTTGCGGGATCACCTGAGGCACAACAAGCAGCTGAAGGTGATTCTCATGTCCGCCACCATGGACATCGGTCTTCTTAGCCAGTACTTTGATGGGGTGCCGATCATTAACGTCCCGGGCAGATGCTTCGAGACGCGGACATTTTACATGGAAGACATCCTGTTCCACACCGAGTACAATACCCCCAGGATGCGAGCGTACCTGGCCGAAATAAAGCGGGTGGAGGAGATGGAGAAGGAGCGCAAGAGCGCGTATGTGACTAATTTGGACCAGGAGACTCAGTCCTATGTGGACGGTGTGATAGACCAGTGCTACGATAGTGGGGCTAATGAGGAGGGATTTGCTCAGCTGACCTACCTGATCCAGAGCGAGGGGATCCCAGTGAATGTGGCTCACTCTGATACGCTTAAGACTCCGCTAATTGTCGCTGCCCAGGTGAACAGTTTGGAGTATCTTGTAAAGTTTGCGAATCTGGGAGCTGATAAGTACCTGGAGGACAAAAGCGGAATGAATGCCTTCGACTACGCTGGGTGCTACTTGGACCGGAAATGCCTAGACTTCCTCACGGCACACCGATCCTCAATTGTGATAGAGGAGACCACCGAGCGGGAGAACCTCCTCAAGGCGTATCAGCATCAATTTAACGACGACGAAGAGATCGACCACAACCTCCTCCTGAAGCTGATCAAATCTATATCGGCCGCAAAGTATCCTGGCAGTGTGCTGGTCTTCCTGCCGGGGTACAATGACATCATCATCCAGAAGGACCTGATTGCCGACAATTTGCCCACCAATTCCTATAAGCTGTTCCTGCTCCATAGCAACATGAAGGTACAGGACCAGCAACAGGTACTCGCCCCGTGCCCGGTCCGAAAGATCATCCTGTCGACGAACATTGGGGAGACATCGATAACATTCCCCGACGTCACATACGTGATTGACTCCGGGAAGGTGAAAATGAACGCTTATGACTCGATCACGGGAACGAGCTACCTGAAGTCGATTTGGGTGTCCCAGGCCTGTGCCCAGCAGCGGGCTGGGCGAGCTGGGCGAACACAGACTGGAATTTGCTACCGCATGTACTCTCAGGAGAAGTACGAGTCCCTTTCGAAGTTTGCGATACCCGAATTCCTTCGGATCCCCCTGACAGAAATCTGTCTATACGCGAAAGCCATTAGTCGCTCGTCCCAGATATCTTCCTATCTCGCGAATGCGCTACAGCCCCCTTCCAGTGTGGCTATCTTTACTGCGGTGAACAAGCTGAAAATCATCGGGGCTCTGGACGAGGATGAGAATATAACTGACTTGGGGCTCCATCTCGTTGATATGCCCCTCGAGGTGCAACTGGGCAAGTCCCTGCTCTACTCCATCATTCTGAAGTGTCTCGATCCGGTCCTCACAGTCGCCGCCTTTCATTCTGTGAAAGATCCGTTCATCTTACCCTCGGATCGGGCAGAACGCGGAAAGGCCTCCTTTCGGCGGAAGCTCTTCTCTGGGGAGTCGTTCAGTGACCATATGGGAATCGTGAATATGTACCGCCAGTGGAGGGCCCACAAATCGATGGGCTCCAGCTATGAGAGGCGATTCTGCACCGAAAACTACCTTACAAAAGCCACACTGGACATGATGCATGCGACTCGCCAACAAATCTTCGATCACATCAAACGCACATACCACGTGACCGCGTCGAATGATGTGAACGAAAACGCGGATAATTGGAACATTGTGCAGGCGTGCCTAGTCTCCGGAATTTATCCGAACATTTGTTTTATCGATAGGGCCCGGAACAAAATCACATCACGTCTCGAAAGCGCCGTCGTAATCCATCCCAGTTCTGCCCTCAAGCCAGCTGGATGTAGGGAGCTTCGCCAGTACATTAACCAGTTCAACAGCGACTGGATCGCGTTCTACGAAAAGACAAGGACGGGCACATGGGCGAACATCCGTTACAACACAATCATTTCCCCAGTCATAGTGGCCATGTTTTGTGGAGCACCTGCCAGAAGCATCACACCCCAGCAACCGGCAGTTCCACTATCTGCCGAAGCTATGGAATCAATCGAAACACCCGACATTACGGAAACAGCAGCGGCGGCAGGAGCTGCAGATAATAGTGGGGGACTCCCCGTCGACCAGTGGAAGCTCGTTATCGACGACTGGATCGAGTTTTACATTTGCAAGGATGACAAGGCACTCATTACAAACCTGAAGGACAACATGAACGGTGTCATGACTGAATTCTTCAAGCATGGCCGAGTCGTCAACAAAGCGATCTGTGATCAATTCCTCGAGGCCATTAAGGCTGTTTTCATTAACGAAATTGGCATCGCCGACCTCAAGGACACCTACATGCCAAATCCTGCCGAGGACGTTATGTCCAATATCGGCCATTTCAATTACCCTAGGGCTACCAACTAAAGAAAGTTATCTCGGCAGTTTACTCCTTCCCCTATTGCCCGGCAGTGTCGCCTGTGGCTTGCCAGGGCTTGAACTTTCACCCTAACCTTCATTTCGTTGACATTTTTAATTTTCATCTAATATTTTATTTATGCCACTCCCATCCGGTCCCCATTTTCACCATCATCTACTTACCCCGTGAATCTCGTGCTACGTGTTGCTTGCCAACTCCCTTCCCCCCCCACCCTAAAGGATACTTGGATTGACGGAACTCATGTGTTTAATTTGCAATAAAATTTGTGAAAGTTACTTGACTCGTTTTTGTTCCCTCTCATAACTCCTGAACCGCCTAGTTAAAATAAAAAAATATTTCAAAGCCGAGTGTAAGGTAGTTAAGATGGTACAACGAGGGAATCTGCAGGGACTCGCTCCTGCCTACGCTGGACCCAACTAAGGTTAGTAGGTTAGGTTTTTAGTCTTCACTGCAAAAGCCGTTATTTCTCCAAAATGTGCGCTTGTGCTTGTCAAATTAAAAAAAAAAACTTTTTCACGTGCAAAATGTTTACTGCAAAAATTATCTTTAAAAAAATAAAAATAAAAACAAATTTTGGTCACTTTTAATATTTTCCCATGGTAACGATGGGCTCATAGTTGCAGTCCTCCCCCGAGTCAGCAAAGGCGGCGCTGAATCTCTCGAAATTTTTTGTAAATATCGGCAAATGCCCGTTGGCCTCCAGCTGGTTGATGATCATGTTGACCTTGCCCTTCTTTGGGGACTTGGGATCCGGCAGAGCGCCTCCATTGTCTGAAGGTAGGAGAAGATTCTCCTTCTCCTTCTCCTTATCACCGGGGCCCCCCAACCTCTTCTTCTCCGGCGAAGTGGACTTGTTGAGGCGATTCCAAAACGATTTCTTCACGGGAGTGGTTGTCGCAAGTGGGGCTTCAACGGCATGGTGGGTGGATTTTTCCCTAAACAGCTGAATTTTCACTGCTTTAACTGAAGGGGCAGCGATCGGTTGTGGTGATTTTTTTGCACTTTTCCCACGATCCGGACTATTTGTTGGGCCCGATGACAGCTGATTGGACAGTTTGCTGTGAACGTCTTTCACCCTCGTCTGGAAATCAGACTTACTGCGCGCAAGGTGGTCTTTAGGGCTTTCTGTTGCACCCTCTACTTGGGAGGATCTGAAGCACAAACTTCCCTGGGTGGTCTTTGGCACGTCATATTCCGCTGGAGCTGCTCGCGTTGCTGCCTTAGGGCACCTCTTTGCGGGAAGAGTAGGCGGCTTAAGGCTGTCATCATCGCAGATTGGCTCTAACTGTTCCTGGCTGAGCCTCACGTACAACGAGCAGGGCTCCTCATAAATTCCATCTGTCAGCACATCGGGATTTCTGTACGTCTTGCTCTGCACGGGTGGTGTGGGCAATTTTCGGAGGGCATTACCCACTCCGCCCATCCTCTTTGGACTATCGATTTTCGTGGCGTCGACAGTATCACCCCTTATGGCTGCCTCAATTGCGTGAATCCACTCCTTTGTGTCTACTTCCGATGTGGCCTGAAAGATGATCTTCTTCCCAGCCTCGTAGTCGGTTATTTGGAAGCACAAATCCCGTCGCTTTCCCTCCCCGTAGTGCTCAATCTCCACACCGTTTAGGTTCACGCAAAACGTGGGACGTATCGCCGTAATTCCGTCACTGTAGCATAGCAGCCAGTCTTGCAAAATGCCCGAATAGTATTTTTTGCTCTGATCGAAAAATAGCCGCTTCTCCAGACGAAAGAGTTGTCCCTGTTTCGGGGATTTTTGGATGTTTAGATGAGCCGCCGGAAGACCTGCATACGGACAATCCATGGCCTCTGTGTCATCCGGGGTCTGCGTCTTTGTTGTCTGCAGGGACACTCTGCATACATCGTAGACATCCTTGCAGTCCTCTTTGGTGATTTTTTTAAGGTCACAGTCCTCCTCGTCGCTCTCGTTGGGAGCCCTAACATCCACGTAAACACTTGGCGCTGTTGGAAATAAAGGAAAGGAGTCATTAGGATTGCACACTAGAAATGGGGGAGACGACCCAGAAACTCTGAAGTAGCCGTTACTTTTCCAAAGGGCCCCGCTCGAGATTGGAGGTAATGCCTTTTTTTTTTTTTTATTATTTAAAACCCGAAAGGAGGCAGAGGAAAGGGAATAAGGGGATGAACTCACCCGCGGTCTTAGCGCTCATATCCAAATAGGAGGATTCCTGGTCCCTTGGGGGAGTGCTCGTCACATCCGGTGGATCATGGTGATCAGCACTGAAGTGCCCCAGAGCCTCCTCGCATCGTTCCAGCAAATTTTTGCAGTCCTCCTCGCGCCCCTCAAAACTATCTTTGGTCGTATTTTGGTACTCGTGTGTCTGGAGCTCACTCCTTAGGTACCTGATAATATCTGGACGGGAAGTGGTTGGTAGAACAAATGCATCCGGGGTGGGCGCACTTACCACAAATCAGCAGCCGCACCTCGTCCAGCCTCCGCTGGGTATCCATCTCAAGTTAACTAACAAACAAAAAAAGTAAAACGAAACAAAAAAAAGAAACGAAAGATTCACACTATCGCACTGCACTGTCTGAATTTCGGAAGAAGTCACCACCCGCCGCGACCTATGCGCGCACCGAACACATTCCACTTGCCTTTCTTAAGAAGCGATGAGAGAATTCCTTGGCTGGGAGGAAAGTGGCCACAGAAGATCAGCATCATCCTCCTGCTCCTCAGGGCGAGCTGTGGATGGGCCACACTCACCACCACTCAAACCCTGTGGGGTGAAAATTTTTGGTACGTTGGACGCCCGCGAAAATTCAACAAATGCGAATAAAAGATAAAAAGCGAAAACACAAAATTCAAAGATCGCCCGAAGAAGAAACCGCCGGTCGTCTTGCAAGCATCGCACTAGCACTGCGCCAGCCGATTAAGACCTTAATTAAGTGTGAGTCATCGTCGTCGGGGCCGTCTGGCCATCCGTCCGTCCGTCTGTCCGCCTCAAGACGCTCTTCTGGGGCTCACGGCTGTCTCGTTGTCTTTTCTTTTTTTTTATTATTATTTTATTCTCGAGCCGCGCCAGAGTGAATTACCTCTTAATGAAATCTTTACTGCGCTCACTGGCTTAAGACGACGGACGCACGTCCTCTAGCAGCACAGCAGGAGGAGCGCTAGCATTTTAGTTAGTTGGGCCAGGGGCTCGAGCTTAAGACACGCGCGCGGCTGTGCGTGAATTCAAAAGAGCTGATTTGGTCACGCTCAGTCTACCCATAGGCCACCACCCGCAATGGGCCCTGCCGGATAGCTCTTTTCCCTTCTTTTTCGGGAATCATTCGTTTCCCTTCCCGTCCCACCCCCTGGGATCATATTTTATGACTTCGTCACATAGCGGCAGCTCATTCAGCACCATCGGGAACGGGCGGGGTAGCATCGACCGCAGGGCGCAGCAGGCCAAAGTCGTAAAGAAAAGAAAAAGAACAAGAAAAACCGCAACACATGTTCTCAAGGGAATGGAAAGAGGGCGACCGGGCGATGAGCCGCTCGTATGACTTCAATTTCTTCTTATGAACGGAACCTCTGGCTGTTGGTGAGAGGTGGCAGCGGCCAGCGCGGGGGCTCTAACATGATTCATGAGGGTACAGCTACCGGCCAGCAGTTGCTCGGGTAACCGGTAAGGCAGGCGTACTTGTGTTTTGAATTTTATGATGACGTCACAGTGGTCAAGTAGGCGCCATTGACATATTTGACAGAAGCTTTGGTAAATTTAGAAATAGGGCTTCAGCCCTAATGAGCCCTAATCGGTTTTATAGTGCAATAGGAGGTAATTTAAGGTGGGGGAAGTTTACCTGGAATTGACTAATGGGGATGTGTGTTTGGGAGGGGATAAAAAGAAGAAGACATTGCCGCGAACATTCAATAACTTTTTTTTAATTTCGCATATTACACATTCCGTAAGCAGGCAACAAAAAATAAACAAACAAACAAAACGTTTGCGTACTAAATAAATTCTTAAAGCATGTGAACAGCCTCGAAGAGGGGCATATCTTCGCGTTTTCTCTTCCTTTCGCATTTGGGGCACGGCTGGGAGTCATTTAGGCAGTGTGAATGGAAAACTGCACCGCACAGATGGCACTGAAAAAAAAAATAAAATAAAATAAAATTTCTTAGCATTATAAATTTAATGAATTTGAGGAGGAGGAGAATGAGTACCCGAAATGTTGTGTCCAGATGAAATGGGTACAGCACTTTTGGACTGCCGCAAATCTCACAGATGAACCCTTTCACTCTGCACAGGCGGCATTTGAGGATGTGCTGCTCCCCGAAGAGCACCGTCTTTTGGAGGAGCTGAGCCAGGGTGCCCTTCTGTATCATTTGTAGATCGGCGATGGAGTATTGGTGGATGTGCTCATACAGGTAGTCCTTGTACAAGACCTCCTTCTGGAGGTCCTCGATTATCGATTCTCGGCAGGTGAACAGGTAGGCGCGAATAAAGTTGAGACGAATGCGGAGCGACTGAAGGGCAGCCATTTCCTCCGATGCCATGTAGATGTCTGGGTTAAGGAGCTACGGAATTTCAATTTGTATTTCCACCCAGAGGTACAATTTAGTGTGGAGAATTTTTACCTTTAAGTCTATGAACGGCTGCCATTGGAACTCCATTAGGAATGTGGCCGCTCTCTTTGATACCGCGTACTTGCGGAAGTCCCAGTTGTAGATGATTTTCGCGGGAATAATGAACTGGTTAACATTCATGCATGAATCGCAAAAGTAGTTGCCACTGAAGGCGCAAACCCTAAAAGGGACAAACAATTTTTTTTTTTCCGAATTATGGAGGGATCCACAAAATGTTGAATAATCTTACTGTGCGGGAGCGAACCCAATTCCAAGAGGGTATGCGCATGATTTACACACAAAACCCTGCGAATCGAGTCCTGGCTCCCGGGCCAGTTTGCATAACTGTTCCACCATCTGTTGAAGTTCTTGCAGGGAAAATTTTTCGCTCATCGATTCCGGGATCATTTCGAAGTCGTGTTGCTGTATGGGGGGCGTAAATTTCGTACTAGAGAAATTAGTTAAACAAATATCTACAACCTCTGGCTCCTCGTCACCTGTGGGACTGCCTGGATCATTGGATCCTGCAATTGAATTCTCTCCACCCAATTTCAGGCTGCTTTCAAACTTGGCCCAGACATCAGTCCAGTCCTGTTCCCGGGTCCTTTCGTGCCTAACCAGAAGCGTGTTGTAGCTGTGCCGATCCACCGGGGATCGAAGCGAGCTAGTCATACTGTTCGAGCGGCTGAATGACACCCTGCCATCGGCTGGAGTGGTGGCGGTTGTATTATTATTCCCCAGAAAATTATTATTCGTCGCATTCTCATCGACTGGGTGCGACCAGCCGCTTAGGAGAGTCACTGAATTACCGACAATTTCGTCCTTTTGCTGTGGTAGTACTTCCGCAAGCTCCACCTGAGTCCCAACAGCGACCGATGGAGCCTTTGTTGATCTCCGTGCATCTTCGGTGTCATCATTTCCTGCCTCCTCCGGAATTTTGTCCATATCATCGACCTTTTGCAAAAGTATTTGAAGGTGCTCGCTTTCGGTTAGATCGGACACTGGAGGAGCCGGGAATAGGGACTGATTGAAGGGGGAGTTTGAGATTGATTCGGAGAACACCTCATTCGTTTGCAGGGGCTTCGGTGTGGGTATAACCACAGTGTCCGTCATTGAGCTCGCCACGTCGATTCCACTCGCAATCTTTTCATTTTTGTTTGATTTTTATAATTTTGGCATTAGAGCGCCCAAAGGGCAACTAAATAAGGCATACAAAGGGGAGAAGCTACTTACCGGACAGGAACGGAGTGGAGGTGACCACAGGCCACTTAACTGCAGAGAGTTATTCGGCCAGCTGTTCAGTAGGCTTGAGTTGATCGGCATGTTGATCCGGACAACTGATTCGATTCCCGCCAGGATACGCGAGGCCAACTCTAGATTGTCGCCGTCTTTGAGGAAGGCGTGCTTCTTATAGTAGGGACTAAGGTCCGAGGAGTTTTTCCGTATATTGTCCAAGTAAGAGGAAAGCAGTGACTCATTTAGGCTGAGGCGCACCCAGCTCCTGCAGCACCCGATTTCTGTTGTGATTTGTGTGAGACCCTGGATCTACCAGATTGGGAATAACAAGAGCATTAAGTTAGTGTGATTTGTGTGTATGGTTAGGGCATGGCATAGCTGAGTTATGGCATTGAATGTGCTAATAAGAAGGTGACAGGAAAGCGTATCAGTACATCACCTGTTCTATGACCTGTTTGTGCATAAAAACCAAGAGAGGAGGCCAAAAGCTCGGTTCTGGGCGTCTGTCGACGTCGTTCGTAATCACGTTAATTGTCTGCCAAAGGAATGAATCCTTCAGCCCGTGCAAGAACATCGCTTCTAACGTTGTACATAGCGAACTTGTACATTCATCTAACTCTATGTAATCTAGAATTGCCCGCAAAATCAGTGGTACTCGCTCAAATTAAGAAATAATTCCTGTGTACCTCTGCCACTTTCCGTGAACTCGAATTGTATTTCCTTCGCATTTTCGCTCAGGGAAGCAATTAACACATCTTTTATTGCATTTTCACGATTATACGCAAATATGCTAAGACCTCGAAACATTGAGCTCATTTTTTAATGCTCTGATCTCAGCATAATTCGCAAAAATTAATCCCTACTTCATTCGTTTCCAGCTGCAGACCATATTAAATGTCAGCTGTCAAGCTGTCATATTCAGAAATGTCAGATTAAGGAGTCTCGTACAAGTGAATATCGATGTAAACATCGATAGCTAAGTATCGATGTACGATATCTTAGAACTTTTAACATCGATGTTAGCTAAGAACACTAATTTACCGGCAGTCATCCATTTGGCGCGTAGCGACACCTCTGGGCGATCAAGTTTTGGGCGAAATTCTCGTTTTATTAAAAGAATTAAGTGAAGTGGATTCGTTAGATATTAACCATTTCTAAACGAAGCTTATTCCTAAAATCTACAAGATAATCCTGTCAAAAAAGAACATTGTCGTACTTGTAAAACTGCAACATCATTAGACTGCACTGTCATTAATAAAAACAAAAAAACCACGCGTCATTTTGTTTGCAACAGTAAATGATTACTCGGCCATTTTGTTGAAAGATTTGTCGCTTAGAAGTTGCGGTTGCGTGTTTGCCGGTTTGTGTGAGATTTTACTCGTGTTTTTCGCTTTGTCTCGTCATAATTTAATTCACGATACACTCTAGCTACTCTCTAAATTTGTTGTGTTCACGTTTGTCCAATATATCAATTAAAATCTTCATCGTCGCCGTGCTTAAGTGGAAAAGCAAGCGAAGCCAGCCAAAATGCCGAATGAATTGGAAGTGCTTTTCGTTAAGGCGATGGTCCGTTTCTTAAAGCAGCAAGTACGCGTCCTAAATCCTGAAGCGGCAGAAAGTGCCGAAGTTGCTATACAGTGCCTTGAAGCGGCATTCGAGATACAGAACGATGCAGAGTCTGGGGGCGGCGGAGGAGGTGAGCCAACAGCCGAAGAAGGAGCTGTTGGGGGACCTACAGACAATCCAGCTGAACAAATTAATCTTTTTGAGCTGTTCCAAACAGCCGTCGTAAATGTAACACCAGCCAGAAAGGAGCAGGCTGAACAGGTGAAGAACGAGGGTAACAAGCTGATGAGGGAAAGCAAATATGGCGAAGCCTTACTGCAGTACAACAGGTAAGGGCTCTGTGGTGACGTCATATCGAGCTTGTAATGACGTTTAGCAATTTACAGAGCAATTGCCTTAGACGCGACAAATCCTGTTATTTACTGCAATCGTGCTGCTGCTCATATTCGACTTAGTGAGTACGAAAAAGCCTTGGCTGACTGCAGGATGTCACTCCTGTACAACCCAAACTACAGTAAAGCTCATGGCCGTATGGGGTGAGTGCCGCTTTTCGATTGACTTCGCACAGAAATAATCAAATCTCATTTTTCTGTGACACAGAATTGCTTTGTCAAATCTAAACAGATACGAGGAGGCTCGTCAGGCATACCGAAGGGCAATTGAACTCGAACCTGACAACCAAGATTTCCAAAATAATCTTCGCGTCTGCGAGGAACAGTTGCAGCGAGACCAGGGACCGGCAAATTTACGGCAACAATTCATCCAGAATATGGCTGTCGACAATCCCGATCTCCGTAATTTAATCAGTGACATGCTGAATGATCCAATGATTTCTGCTGCGTTAGTTCCACATTAACACAAACGGTTTTTTTTTTCAAATAATATTTATTAATTTCGTCCTACAGGAGTCGACAACTAGTTGTCCAAATGCTTAACGAGTATCCAGAATTTGTTAGCGGCTTCCGTCAGCAATTACTCAATTTCGCATCGTCTTCTGGGGGTGGGCCCGGGGAAACTGCACCTCCTGCAGGATCTAATCCACAAGCCGCAATGGATGCATTTAGAGAGCTTGAAATGCGACTCAACAGTAATTTGGCGAATTTACGTACTCAAGTACAGCCTAACCAGGAAGCAGGCGGTGACACTGGCGGGAACCAGGATCAACAGCAACCTGATGCCGACCAAGAATCTCATACTACTGAGCAGTCAGAGAACGGCGCTCCCCAGCCAAAACGTGATTAAACGTGAGCCCATAAACAAACAAACAAATCTGTTGAACATTTTGTTGATTTTACCGCGATGTTGTTTTTGTTTTCATAACCACCAGAATATTAAACGTGAATATTATTAAAAAAAAAAAATCGGGCCCGTTCAATCATTTATCTTCACACTCTGCAATTCGTCACCGTTAGCTCCTTCCCCGTTCGGTTATATACGTGTATGTCTGAATTTAATCCCCCCTCACCGACGAGGAGGAGCTCAGAATTAATAGTCACAACGGTCGAAAATTGAATGTTTTATTATTATTATCGATTGGATACGGTGTAGCGGCTGATTTATATTAAATCTAGGCATCATAGATTCTGGGTGATTCGGCTTGTCCCCGGCAATGACTGGACTCCCCCAATTTTGCCACACAAAACAATGTAAACCTCTTGTGAAGTTAGAAGACTTAGTTCTCGAAATAAAAATCTTCCGCCGGGTGGTTTTATAAGTCCTTTCGATCTAGGGCGATACGACCTTAAATAGCTGAATTGCGTATAAAATGCCTATAGGAAGCTTACCCAACTTACAGCTAAAGCGACCTTGGTCGAAATGAGTTACATGACCACCCTCCTATTTGGACCCAATTAGTGGTAATAGCCGCACTAAAGTGCAACATTTGTAAAGAAGGCTGTATTCGAAGACTTGTGTTATTTATTTTGTTTCAAGTAATTTAAGCGATGTTTTTACAAAATTCAATGGAGAAATAAAGGAGTCGTTATTTGTATTTGGCATATTTTCTTACTCTACGCCAATCGTGTCATCTTCATTATTTATCTGCAACGATCAAAAGATAGAAGGGCACAGCCAGGCATCCATGTTTACAGAAGGAGCTTTTGGAAAAGCGTTTGTTCCGAAAGAGGGTAATAAATTGATTGTGTATAAACTGCATATTCGAACAGTTTTGAAAGCTTGTATTACAGTCTCATTTTAGATCCCAACCTTCGTTGAAAGCGTTTTATACCTTTCGTCTCCCAAATTTTCTAGTCGATGGCGCTAGTGGTAACATACCATTTCCTTTCATCGCCCCAAACGAATGAGCCGAAGTGGCTGAGTCAGTTCGTGTCTGTCTAAGGGGTTCCCCGAAGAATGCCTGCTATCGGAAAAAGCCAACTGCTGTTTACCCGAAAAAGGCCTACCGTCTCTCTCTGATTTATTCCTAACGAACTCCGCGATTTAAAAATCAGCTGATTACCCAATCAACCCAGTACTGCAGGAATCAGACAATCTGTTTGCTCCCCTCTAACCCATTGAATAGCCGTGGGATTCTCAGAGGTGGGAATAGTGCAACTGACAGGCGCTCAGCTCTAGGTGAGTGGCGGACGTGACAGCGGCAGTGAACCACAAGTAGTTGCTGTCACATCGCGTGGTAAAGAAGCCGTCGGAAGAGCGAGCATTTCTTCTCTAAATAAAACTTAGAACTTAAACTTAACTTAGATAAATGAGAAGAAAGTGATAAATAAAATAATATTGTCAACATGGAAGTGTTTTCTTTCAACCTCCACTCAGCCAGTTTTCAGAGGTTTGACCAGGCGAAGTAACAGGAGCCCATGAGTGGTAGTAGGCAAATGTTCTTCCTTGCATGATCGAGCGGAGCCTGCGGCTTAATTTGGTTCGAAACAAGTTAAGCCGCGGGCCCCGTTCAGTCAGTTTTCAGAGGTTTGACCAGGCGAAGTAACAGGAGCCCATGAGTGGCAGTAGGCAAATGTTCTTCCTTGCATGATCGAGCGGAGCCTGCGGCTTAATTTGGTTCGAAACAAGTTAAGCCGCGGGCCCCGTTCAGTCAGTTTTCAGAGGTTTGACCAGGCGAAGTAACAGGAGCCCATGAGTGGTAGTAGGCAAATGTTCTTGCTTGCATGATCGAGCGGAGCCTGCGGCTTAATTTGGTTCGAAACAATTTAAGCCGCGGGCCCCGCTCAGTCAGTTTTCAGAGGTTTGACCAGGCGAAGTAACAGGAGCCCATGAGTGGTAGTAGGCAAATGTTCTTGCTTGCATGATCGAGCGGAGCCTGCGGCTTAATTTGGTTCGAAACAATTTAAGCCGCGGGCCCCGCTCAGCCAGTTTTCAGAGGTTTGACCAGGCGAAGTAACAGGAGCCCATGAGTGGCAGTAGGCAAATGTTCTTCCTTGCATGATCGAGCGGAGCCTGCGGCTTAATTTGGTTCGAAACAAGTTAAGCCGCGGGCCCCGTTCAGTCAGTTTTCAGAGGTTTGACCAGGCGAAGTAACAGGAGCCCATGAGTGGCAGTAGGCAAATGTTCTTCCTTGCATGATCGAGCGGAGCCTGCGGCTTAATTTGGTTCGAAACAAGTTAAGCCGCGGGCCCCGTTCAGTCAGTTTTCAGAGGTTTGACCAGGCGAAGTAACAGGAGCCCATGAGTGGTAGTAGGCAAATGTTCTTGCTTGCATGATCGAGCGGAGCCTGCGGCTTAATTTGGTTCGAAACAATTTAAGCCGCGGGCCCCGCTCAGCCAGTTTTCAGAGGTTTGACCAGGCGAAGTAACAGGAGCCCATGAGTGGTAGTAGGCAAATGTTCTTGCTTGCATGATCGAGCGGAGCCTGCGGCTTAATTTGGTTCGAAACAATTTAAGCCGCGGGCCCCGCTCAGCCAGTTTTCAGAGGTTTGACCAGGCGAAGTAACAGGAGCCCATGAGTGGTAGTAGGCAAATGTTCTTCCTTGCATGATCGAGCGGAGCCTGCGGCTTAATTTGGTTCGAAACAATTTAAGCCGCGGGCCCCGCTCAGCCAGTTTTCAGAGGTTTGACCAGGCGAAGTAACAGGAGCCCATGAGTGGCAGTAGGCAAATGTTCTTCCTTGCATGATCGAGCGGAGCCTGCGGCTTAATTTGGTTCGAAACAAGTTAAGCCGCGGGCCCCGTTCAGTCAGTTTTCAGAGGTTTGACCAGGCGAAGTAACAGGAGCCCATGAGTGGTAGTAGGCAAATGTTCTTGCTTGCATGATCGAGCGGAGCCTGCGGCTTAATTTGGTTCGAAACAATTTAAGCCGCGGGCCCCGCTCAGTCAGTTTTCAGAGGTTTGACCAGGCGAAGTAACAGGAGCCCATGAGTGGTAGTAGGCAAATGTTCTTGCTTGCATGATCGAGCGGAGCCTGCGGCTTAATTTGGTTCGAAACAATTTAAGCCGCGGGCCCCGCTCAGCCAGTTTTCAGAGGTTTGACCAGGCGAAGTAACAGGAGCCCATGAGTGGTAGTAGGCAAATGTTCTTCCTTGCATGATCGAGCGGAGCCTGCGGCTTAATTTGGTTCGAAACAATTTAAGCCGCGGGCCCCGCTCAGCCAGTTTTCAGAGGTTTGACCAGGCGAAGTAACAGGAGCCCATGAGTGGTAGTAGGCAAATGTTCTTCCTTGCATGATCGAGCGGAGCCTGCGGCTTAATTTGGTTCGAAACAATTTAAGCCGCGGGCCCCGCTCAGTCAGTTTTCAGAGGTTTGACCAGGCGAAGTAACAGGAGCCCATGAGTGGTAGTAGGCAAATGTTCTTCCTTGCATGATCGAGCGGAGCCTGCGGCTTAATTTGGTTCGAAACAATTTAAGCCGCGGGCCCCGCTCAGTCAGTTTTCAGAGGTTTGACCAGGCGAAGTAACAGGAGCCCATGAGTGGCAGTAGGCAAATGTTCTTCCTTGCATGATCGAGCGGAGCCTGCGGCTTAATTTGGTTCGAAACAATTTAAGCCGCGGGCCCCGCTCAGCCAGTTTTCAGAGGTTTGACCAGGCGAAGTAACAGGAGCCCATGAGTGGTAGTAGGCAAATGTTCTTCCTTGCATGATCGAGCGGAGCCTGCGGCTTAATTTGGTTCGAAACAATTTAAGCCGCGGGCCCCGCTCAGTCAGTTTTCAGAGGTTTGACCAGGCGAAGTAACAGGAGCCCATGAGTGGTAGTAGGCAAATGTTCTTCCTTGCATGATCGAGCGGAGCCTGCGGCTTAATTTGGTTCGAAACAAGTTAAGCCGCGGGCCCCGTTCAGTCAGTTTTCAGAGGTTTGACCAGGCGAAGTAACAGGAGCCCATGAGTGGCAGTAGGCAAATGTTCTTCCTTGCATGATCGAGCGGAGCCTGCGGCTTAATTTGGTTCGAAACAATTTAAGCCGCGGGCCCCGCTCAGCCAGTTTTCAGAGGTTTGACCAGGCGAAGTAACAGGAGCCCATGAGTGGTAGTAGGCAAATGTTCTTGCTTGCATGATCGAGCGGAGCCTGCGGCTTAATTTGGTTCGAAACAATTTAAGCCGTGGGCCCCGCTCAGCCAGTTTTCAGAGGTTTGACCAGGCGAAGTAACAGGAGCCCATGAGTGGTAGTAGGCAAATGTTCTTCCTTGCATGATCGAGCGGAGCCTGCGGCTTAATTTGGTTCGAAACAATTTAAGCCGCGGGCCCCGCTCAGTCAGTTTTCAGAGGTTTGACCAGGCGAAGTAACAGGAGCCCATGAGTGGTAGTAGGCAAATGTTCTTCCTTGCATGATCGAGCGGAGCCTGCGGCTTAATTTGGTTCGAAACAATTTAAGCCGCGGGCCCCGCTCAGTCAGTTTTCAGAGGTTTGACCAGGCGAAGTAACAGGAGCCCATGAGTGGCAGTAGGCAAATGTTCTTCCTTGCATGATCGAGCGGAGCCTGCGGCTTAATTTGGTTCGAAACAATTTAAGCCGCGGGCCCCGCTCAGCCAGTTTTCAGAGGTTTGACCAGGCGAAGTAACAGGAGCCCATGAGTGGCAGTAGGCAAATGTTCTTCCTTGCATGATCGAGCGGAGCCTGCGGCTTAATTTGGTTCGAAACAATTTAAGCCGCGGGCCCCGCTCAGCCAGTTTTCAGAGGTTTGACCAGGCGAAGTAACAGGAGCCCATGAGTGGTAGTAGGCAAATGTTCTTCCTTGCATGATCGAGCGGAGCCTGCGGCTTAATTTGGTTCGAAACAATTTAAGCCGCGGGCCCCGCTCAGCCAGTTTTCAGAGGTTTGACCAGGCGAAGTAACAGGAGCCCATGAGTGGTAGTAGGCAAATGTTCTTGCTTGCATGATCGAGCGGAGCCTGCGGCTTAATTTGGTTCGAAACAATTTAAGCCGCGGGCCCCGCTCAGCCAGTTTTCAGAGGTTTGACCAGGCGAAGTAACAGGAGCCCATGAGTGGCAGTAGGCAAATGTTCTTCCTTGCATGATCGAGCGGAGCCTGCGGCTTAATTTGGTTCGAAACAATTTAAGCCGCGGGCCCCGCTCAGCCAGTTTTCAGAGGTTTGACCAGGCGAAGTAACAGGAGCCCATGAGTGGCAGTAGGCAAATGTTCTTCCTTGCATGATCGAGCGGAGCCTGCGGCTTAATTTGGTTCGAAACAATTTAAGCCGCGGGCCCCGCTCAGCCAGTTTTCAGAGGTTTGACCAGGCGAAGTAACAGGAGCCCATGAGTGGTAGTAGGCAAATGTTCTTCCTTGCATGATCGAGCGGAGCCTGCGGCTTAATTTGGTTCGAAACAATTTAAGCCGCGGGCCCCGCTCAGCCAGTTTTCAGAGGTTTGACCAGGCGAAGTAACAGGAGCCCATGAGTGGTAGTAGGCAAATGTTCTTCCTTGCATGATCGAGCGGAGCCTGCGGCTTAATTTGGTTCGAAACAATTTAAGCCGCGGGCCCCGCTCAGTCAGTTTTCAGAGGTTTGACCAGGCGAAGTAACAGGAGCCCATGAGTGGTAGTAGGCAAATGTTCTTCCTTGCATGATCGAGCGGAGCCTGCGGCTTAATTTGGTTCGAAACAATTTAAGCCGCGGGCCCCGCTCAGCCAGTTTTCAGAGGTTTGACCAGGCGAAGTAACAGGAGCCCATGAGTGGTAGTAGGCAAATGTTCTTGCTTGCATGATCGAGCGGAGCCTGCGGCTTAATTTGGTTCGAAACAATTTAAGCCGCGGGCCCCGCTCAGCCAGTTTTCAGAGGTTTGACCAGGCGAAGTAACAGGAGCCCATGAGTGGTAGTAGGCAAATGTTCTTGCTTGCATGATCGAGCGGAGCCTGCGGCTTAATTTGGTTCGAAACAATTTAAGCCGCGGGCCCCGCTCAGTCAGTTTTCAAAGGTTTGACCAGGCGAAGTAACAGGAGCCCATGAGTGGTAGTAGGCAAATGTTCTTGCTTGCATGATCGAGCGGAGCCTGCGGCTTAATTTGGTTCGAAACAATTTAAGCCGCGGGCCCCGCTCAGTCAGTTTTCAAAGGTTTGACCAGGCGAAGTAACAGGAGCCCATGAGTGGTAGTAGGCAAATGTTCTTGCTTGCATGATCGAGCGGAGCCTGCGGCTTAATTTGGTTCGAAACAATTTAAGCCGCGGGCCCCGCTCAGTCAGTTTTCAGAGGTTTGACCAGGCGAAGTAACAGGAGCCCATGAGTGGCAGTAGGCAAATGTTCTTCCTTGCATGATCGAGCGGAGCCTGCGGCTTAATTTGGTTCGAAACAATTTAAGCCGCGGGCCCCGCTCAGCCAGTTTTCAGAGGTTTGACCAGGCGAAGTAACAGGAGCCCATGAGTGGTAGTAGGCAAATGTTCTTCCTTGCATGATCGAGCGGAGCCTGCGGCTTAATTTGGTTCGAAACAATTTAAGCCGCGGGCCCCGCTCAGCCAGTTTTCAGAGGTTTGACCAGGCGAAGTAACAGGAGCCCATGAGTGGTAGTAGGCAAATGTTCTTCCTTGCATGATCGAGCGGAGCCTGCGGCTTAATTTGGTTCGAAACAATTTAAGCCGCGGGCCCCGCTCAGTCAGTTTTCAGAGGTTTGACCAGGCGAAGTAACAGGAGCCCATGAGTGGCAGTAGGCAAATGTTCTTCCTTGCATGATCGAGCGGAGCCTGCGGCTTAATTTGGTTCGAAACAATTTAAGCCGCGGGCCCCGCTCAGTCAGTTTTCAGAGGTTTGACCAGGCGAAGTAACAGGAGCCCATGAGTGGTAGTAGGCAAATGTTCTTGCTTGCATGATCGAGCGGAGCCTGCGGCTTAATTTGGTTCGAAACAATTTAAGCCGCGGGCCCCGCTCAGTCAGTTTTCAAAGGTTTGACCAGGCGAAGTAACAGGAGCCCATGAGTGGTAGTAGGCAAATGTTCTTGCTTGCATGATCGAGCGGAGCCTGCGGCTTAATTTGGTTCGAAACAATTTAAGCCGCGGGCCCCGCTCAGTCAGTTTTCAGAGGTTTGACCAGGCGAAGTAACAGGAGCCCATGAGTGGCAGTAGGCAAATGTTCTTCCTTGCATGATCGAGCGGAGCCTGCGGCTTAATTTGGTTCGAAACAATTTAAGCCGCGGGCCCCGCTCAGTCAGTTTTCAGAGGTTTGACCAGGCGAAGTAACAGGAGCCCATGAGTGGTAGTAGGCAAATGTTCTTCCTTGCATGATCGAGCGGAGCCTGCGGCTTAATTTGGTTCGAAACAATTTAAGCCGCGGGCCCCGCTCAGTCAGTTTTCAGAGGTTTGACCAGGCGAAGTAACAGGAGCCCATGAGTGGCAGTAGGCAAATGTTCTTCCTTGCATGATCGAGCGGAGCCTGCGGCTTAATTTGGTTCGAAACAATTTAAGCCGCGGGCCCCGCTCAGTCAGTTTTCAGAGGTTTGACCAGGCGAAGTAACAGGAGCCCATGAGTGGTAGTAGGCAAATGTTCTTGCTTGCATGATCGAGCGGAGCCTGCGGCTTAATTTGGTTCGAAACAATTTAAGCCGCGGGCCCCGCTCAGTCAGTTTTCAAAGGTTTGACCAGGCGAAGTAACAGGAGCCCATGAGTGGTAGTAGGCAAATGTTCTTGCTTGCATGATCGAGCGGAGCCTGCGGCTTAATTTGGTTCGAAACAATTTAAGCCGCGGGCCCCGCTCAGTCAGTTTTCAGAGGTTTGACCAGGCGAAGTAACAGGAGCCCATGAGTGGCAGTAGGCAAATGTTCTTCCTTGCATGATCGAGCGGAGCCTGCGGCTTAATTTGGTTCGAAACAATTTAAGCCGCGGGCCCCGCTCAGTCAGTTTTCAGAGGTTTGACCAGGCGAAGTAACAGGAGCCCATGAGTGGCAGTAGGCAAATGTTCTTCCTTGCATGATCGAGCGGAGCCTGCGGCTTAATTTGGTTCGAAACAATTTAAGCCGCGGGCCCCGCTCAGTCAGTTTTCAGAGGTTTGACCAGGCGAAGTAACAGGAGCCCATGAGTGGTAGTAGGCAAATGTTCTTGCTTGCATGATCGAGCGGAGCCTGCGGCTTAATTTGGTTCGAAACAATTTAAGCCGCGGGCCCCGCTCAGTCAGTTTTCAGAGGTTTGACCAGGCGAAGTAACAGGAGCCCATGAGTGGTAGTAGGCAAATGTTCTTCCTTGCATGATCGAGCGGAGCCTGCGGCTTAATTTGGTTCGAAACAATTTAAGCCGCGGGCCCCGCTCAGCCAGTTTTCAGAGGTTTGACCAGGCGAAGTAACAGGAGCCCATGAGTGGTAGTAGGCAAATGTTCTTCCTTGCATGATCGAGCGGAGCCTGCGGCTTAATTTGGTTCGAAACAATTTAAGCCGCGGGCCCCGCTCAGTCAGTTTTCAGAGGTTTGACCAGGCGAAGTAACAGGAGCCCATGAGTGGTAGTAGGCAAATGTTCTTGCTTGCATGATCGAGCGGAGCCTGCGGCTTAATTTGGTTCGAAACAATTTAAGCCGCGGGCCCCGCTCAGTCAGTTTTCAGAGGTTTGACCAGGCGAAGTAACAGGAGCCCATGAGTGGTAGTAGGCAAATGTTCTTGCTTGCATGATCGAGCGGAGCCTGCGGCTTAATTTGGTTCGAAACAATTTAAGCCGCGGGCCCCGCTCAGTCAGTTTTCAGAGGTTTGACCAGGCGAAGTAACAGGAGCCCATGAGTGGCAGTAGGCAAATTTTGCTCGAAAAATTGCTGGGCGCCGAGTCAGACCAGATGGGCGGGGCTTGTTTGTTGCCGAGAGAGCATTTATCTTCGGCAGACACGATTGAGTGCCGAATTAGAACGATTCATGGGTGGGAGCGCGGCTGGGCGCACATGAATAGCAGGCAAATGCAGAAGTAAATTCTCAGTGATTGCGGGTCGGGGGTTGGGGAGCAAGTTGTTTGTTTTGACTGCTGGGCTGGGGTAATCGCGTGATCAGCTGATTTTAAGATCGTAGGTACGAAGACGTTTTTAACGATTCAGAGAGAGATGGCCGGTGTTTTCTGGTAGTTTTTGGAACTGTTTCTTCTGGATTTGCGCGTCCATGATGACAGAGAACATCTTCAGCGTTTTTTAGGCTAGAAAAGCAAAATGGGAGATTTGGGGACTTCGTGGCGGCACGTGATTCCTGGGAGCCTGCAAATTGGAGGAACGCCAGAAAGAAACACTTCCATGTTGTGAAAATCGTTTATTTGTCTCATTTATCGATGGAGTTGTCACTTCAGAAAAGGCGCTTGGATTCACAACTATTTAATTAATTAATTTCTCACTGCTAAAATGTCCTGTTTTGGTTGTTTGGCTCTGTGAACTCGAGGGGGAAACAATTACAGTTGCGGGGATATTGCCGCCGCTGTTGCTTCCTCTTAACGCGATCACTCTTCCGACGGCTTCTTCACCTCGCGATGTGACAGCAAATACTTGTGGTTCGCTACCCGCTACCGCTGTCATGTCCGCCAGTCACCTAGAGCTGAGCGCCTGTCAGTTGCACTATTCCCACATCTGAGAATGCCACGGCTTTTCAGTGGGCTAGAGGGGAGCAAACAGATTCTCTAATTCCTGCAGTAGGGGAGAGAGCGTTTTGTTTTGATGAGGATATAAAATTTGTTTTTACAGATTCGCCCATTTTATGATTTCTAGATTTTCCGGTTGCAATTTTCAAAGAATATTTTAAATATTTTTCCACCTACCGTGTGGGCACTCCCTCCTTCGCTGTGCGACTTGTGACTTAACCTAAAACTTACGTCAGTTGGTAAACAAATCGTCGTCGGCAGTCTCTTCGGGAGACACGACTGACTGCCGAGTGCCGAGTTTGAACGATTCGTGGCTGGGAGCAAAGTTGGGCGCACAGATTTTGTAGTAGGCAATTCGGCAAGCACTTTCTGTGGGTGAGAAGGCGTGAAGGGGGTCGGTGGGCAAGTTGTTTGTTGTGACTGCTGGGCTGGCTGGGTAATCGCGTGAGTCAGCTCGCAGAGATGCTTTTAATGGTCAGAGGGAGATGGTAGGTGTTTTCTGGTAGGGGCTAGAAAAAGAAAAAATGCGGTTCAGGGGTTTCGGGGAGGTACGTGGTGCAGAGAAAACACTTCCATGTTGACAAAATTTTTTGTTCGCCTGCTTTTCTGTTGTTTCGGGTAATTAAGTTTCATGTAGGAGCAGACATGCCCTCAAATTTGTACTTCCACCAAGTCCAGTTGGGCTGGGCAACCTGTTCCATGACGATTTCGCCGTATGGCTCAAAACAGACGGCGGATTTCGCTACCTTGTGCTAAATGCAAGTTTGTGTTTATCATCACTTCACCGCAATAGTCCTGTACGGCTTGCGCAGCCTGCAAATGCTTCCTACAGTCCCTACGCGGCGCCTCAAGTGCAACAATTTGGCGTGGGCTGCCGCTGCCCCAACAGCGATGCTGTCATTCCATGCCCCGTTACATTTTCATACATCCTCGCAACTCTTTTATTTCGATCAGACTTTCAATGCACTGCGGGGGGACTACTAAATACAGTTAAACACTCACGATTGCTGTTGACGCCTCCAGGACCCGTCCGGACATTTTTGCAGCGCTGGAAAAGAACTAGGAAAACTTTTGGTGGCCATAAGCACACGAGGATGGCGGATGGCGGTAGCCGGTAGCGCAACTGTTGAGCCACGTGCGTAGACTAGTGTTTGAATCTGTTCCTCGACCAAGCAATAGCGGCCGAAAGAGAGAGAGGAGTATACAAACATCAGCGGCGGTTACAGTAATTACCTCGAAGTCATTTCTGGTGCCAAAGGAGATGCGCAGGAATGCCAGCAAGTTTTCAGTGAGACTACTGAGACAGCTGGGCTGGGAAATTGGGGGTGATCGATCAGCTGATTTTCAAATCGCGGAGTTCGTTAGAAATAAATCAGAGAGAGACGGTAGGCCTTTGACGGGTAAACAGCAGTTGGCTTTTTCCGATAGCAGGCATTCTTCGGGGAATCCCTTAGCACACCAAAGTGAGCTGCTGTTCGTACAAGCGGCTTGTTGGTGTTGTTCTTTATGCGTTGGTCAAGTGACGCATTTGTTTGATAAAGAGGGAAAGAGGGGGAATCCACGCCGCTGGAATGATCGTTCTCCTTCCTTCCCACTATCTAGCGTTGGTTTACATGGCACAGGGTGATGTTGATGAGGACTGACAGAGGTGGAAGGAAACAACTCACTCATTCAATGAAGAAATTTTTTTTTCATTAATTTTTATTTCAATTTTTTTTTTCACTTTCTTTTCGTTTATGTGCTTTACACGTTTGCTTTAATTTAAATGATTTGCTTCCCGCTACTCGCTAGTCTACTGTGGATGGGTAGCCTCCTTGGATTTTGTCGCAAGTCACCATTACATTCCCAAAGAGGGCGTTATTTCAGTAAAATTATATTTTTTTGTCAAGTTTACGGAAGGGGGGATATGTTGAGGGTTTGAGGATGAGGAGCTGGATTGGTAGGGGTGTGTTGAGTGTGGAGTATGGACTGAACAGGGGTGTTCCTAGTGGATATATTACACAAATTCCCCCCGGGGTTGGTACCATCTAGTAAGGAGGCATTAGCGTCTGCTTAACATGTGGAGAAAAT
The DNA here is from genome assembly GCA_947538895.1 of Neoitamus cyanurus. Taxonomy (NCBI): domain Eukaryota; kingdom Metazoa; phylum Arthropoda; class Insecta; order Diptera; family Asilidae; genus Neoitamus; species Neoitamus cyanurus. The sequence continues at coordinate 8,072,077 of OX384549.1, forward strand.
GTTTTTATTTATTTTACGTACATCGCTTAACTTTTTATTAAATTTTTTTTTGTTTTGTATTTTAACTGAAGGTAAAACGAATATTCTCTACGTGGATTTCACTAAAAACAGTTTTTTGTCGTCTCATTTCTCATTTTTCATTCTTAACCAAAACTTTTAATTTTTATTGCTTCGCGAACATTTTTATTTGTAATTTTACGTTGCCAGCCAAGAGGAACAGAAACACACACGATTTGCCCGAACATTTCGGAATGTAGTTTCCTAAAAACAACACGTTTCCCGCTCACCTCCTAAGCAAAGCGTTTTATTTTGGGGCCAACGACTTCAAATGGCCTTGCCACATTTCTTCTCACTAGCTGAATTGTGTTTTGTAGTGCTGGTAAGGAATTAGACACTTTAAAAAAAAATATATATATGCCAAGTCGGTCCGAGTGAGCCCACAGTAAGCGTGTTAAGGCCCCGACTGTCGAACAAAATGTCGGACCACAACGAACTACTACAATATGACTAGATCTCTTAATTCTCTACAGGGTGTATGCTATCCCATAACAGTTCTTATCACAAGAGAGATTAACTTTCCCGGTTCTCTTTCTCTGCCAATAAGTCCTTTGCCCGCCATGCCGTGTGCATCAAATAAATCAAGGAAGGTCCTTCTCAAACTCCACAAACACTTTTATGTACTTACAGTTATATTTTTTGTCTCTCTATCCAATTCCATTGGTCTGCGTTGTCGTCTCCCCATGCCGGAATGTCTGAAAATGTTTTGTAATGTCGTGCCGGTAGAATGGTATGCGATAGTCGGGCCGATCAAAAGAGAATCTGGCAACACTCCACAGCTCATTCGGTGAGTGGCTACTGCTGCTACTGCTGTGCCCAATTGAGTTGACTGTTGAATTATTTCCAATGCTGCTTCCCAATCGGCTGATCGGTTGAACTCCCCCACCTCCGCCACCCCCGCCACAATGCACAGAATTCACTGCAGTGTGCTGGCCAAAGGCGGCTATTGCCACAGCAGCGGCCGCTGCAGCAGCAGCTGTTGATGCTGATGATACTGACAATGACAGCGATGACGTTGACGATGATGACGACGACGATGACAGTGACGATGCGATTGGTGAGCTGCCATGATCCATCACTGCGATCGGTGGAAGATTCTCGCCACGTCCGATTGACACAGTTGTTGTGCCTGTCATAAGATCACCGGCAACACCACCACCACATCCGCCTACAGTGTTGCCACAGATGTTCGATAATGCCGCTGTGCATGGCATTAGTCCGTTCGTCTGGTGGTCACTTGTAATTGATGACGACGATGAGTGGGACAAAAGTGACGGCACTGGAGTTAGTGGCCTTAGTATTATCGGAGTTTTTCCGTGACCCTATATTTGTGAGGGGAGGGGAGAATAAAATGGAATACGAAATTTTTGGCGTGGTATTTTTTTTTTTTTTTTTGTCAAAATATCATCACGTGACCTTAACCCTTTGGAGACTAGATGGCGCGCTCGTGACACTGAGCACCGCCGCTTGTTGGGTGGTAGTGGGTTGTGAAAGGACGGGGTGGGGGAGGGGAAGGGCTATATCTTGTCTCCATAGGGTTAACGAAAGGCAAACCACTCATCAGCAACTATGCACACAAAAACTAATAAAAAAAACCAAAAAAACAAACAAAAAGTTCGCAAAAAATTTATTTTTCTCTTTGGATCGTGAAGCGCCATCTACCTGGAGAGAGCACAGCTGAAGAGGTCTCACATCCCCCCACTATATTTTTTAATTAATGCCACTACAAAAAATTACCGTACTGTTTCACCTGTAAATAATTGCGGTCCAAAAATCGACTTGACTTGCCTTTCTCACCTTCACAGTATTTTCCTTTCAATTCGGTTTAACCCTTTGAAACGTGTGAAAGGGGTGAAAGGGGTGAAAGGGGCTGATTGGCAGGTGAAAGGTACTATAAAAGTATAAATAGAAAAATAATAGATCCATTTAACGCGACCTCCTCCTGCATATCGCCCCACCACCAACTTATTCAATCATTTCATTCCCCTCCCATCCCTCCCCCCGTTTTGAAAAGCGCGAATACCTGACGGTTAATTTGTTATGCAAATTGCCACGTAACATAGTCCCGTCCCGTCCTGTAGTGTCGCGCGGACGAGGCACCACAAAATTGAATTTAATTATGAGTGCGCGCTCTCGCAATTTTTGATATAGCGGCCAGCCAGACTTAATTCACCTTTTAATTGAATTAACCACTCTGTGCGCCCCTCCCCCTTCCGGCAGTTCCATCACTCACACCCCCTCCATTTTCCTGCCTGTACCAATGAGAGGTGATACCGTGTGCTGGGTGTGTGTTTATCGAGCGGAAAATTAAACGTGAATGCGGTTCTCTGCGGACAGAGGGGTTGTGCCTGTCCTATGGGACAGACAGAAGGCGTTAGCTGAATAAGTTGAGTGAAAAACCGGCCGGAGGGGCGGAGTGGGGGGAAGGGTGAAATAAGGGTCGCACATATAGGTAGATGAATTTGTTGGAATTGGCTTAATTGTGAGCGGCGGCTGGGGGGGGGGGGGGGGGTGATTATGACCGCAGCGTGTGCTAAATCAGTTTGACAAAAAAAAAACCATTTGGGATTTTGGGCCAATCGGATTTCCATTTTAACATATTCAAATAAATATGAGAGCGGGAGGAGAGGTGATAGGGCGGTGTGGCAGTAAACTTTCTTTTTTGATTTTTTTTTTGCTCTTTTACCTTCTGGTAATGGTAAAACCACGTAGGAGCGAAAAGGTGGAGGGAACGAGTTTGTTTCTCTAGCAACTGCTCTCTTTAGATGCAAGCAGTGAGAGGAGAGAGAGGGAGAGAGATATATAGAACTTAATTTCCCAAATGGTGTTTGCAATTTTAATTTTCCTTCCTGCCGAAAACGACAATAATCTTTGACCAGCGCCCCCGAAAATCCCCAAGTGTTGATTTGCATGGAAACAGAGGTACCACAAGGGTCGATATTGGGAGGTACACTTTACTCCCTCTTCTACGGGAAATAACGCGACACAACTACGAGATACGATAAAGGAGGATAGAAAAGGCTACTTGGACTGGTTATATGGAAACACACTAACAATAACATCAAGAAGGTCTTTGGAAGGGCACTGCTCCGAGAGTTCACAAAGCAATCGAAAACGAGTCATACGAGAGAAGTGAAAAATTGTCCTGGATGATGTCACCCGTCACGCCAATGAGTGGTGCGTCGTGCAGAAATTCATTTAATTGGTTCTCATAATGAGTTTATGTTTTCTTGGATTGGAAAGCTACACCTGGTGCTCCGTCAAAAACTTGTTCCAAAAAGTCGTTTCAATCGGCACCAGCCGTTGTGTGTAAAACTACGAAAACTCGGAGGGAAATTCATAGAATTTGGTCTATCTCCAAGTCTAAGAGCAGCTTGGTAATGATTTGAATCCCGAAGACTGGGCAATGATGTGTAAACGCCGAAAATAAAGAAATTTGTAGTAATGCAGATAGCGATGAAGAAGTAGATTTTGTATTTCAAAGAGGAGTAGGCCGCCCTAGACTCCAGCCTACTCAGCCTGCTGGCAAATCCGCCCCTGGCTAGGCGTCAACGCGCCACTTGAAATCTACAATCTACAGACGATGCAAATAATTAAATAATTCTAATTGTTAATCGCAAATAAATTTTGCCCAACACTGGCAGCCCCGGATCTTCGATTTTTTCGAGGTGTGCCCACGCCCATTCCTCCTTTGGGGTTCTGACAAAAAATCAGCGAAAACGCAAAAGGCCACCTGGTGTTTAAAAAAGCAAATAGTCTCTCATTACCAAAACCAAAAAACAAATTCAAACGTTTCAGGAAAAATGCAAACAGGGCGTGCACAAAAACGGCACACATATGGCGAAAATTCAGCTAAAAAAAACATAAAGAAAGAGAACCACTTGCAAACTGTTCTCATGCAGAGAAATATGACTCTGCGGAGAGGTGTGTCTTCAGAGCACTTCTTGAGCCATTATATTCCGAATTCGCGAAGTTAGCGAAAACGTATGGGAAAAAATCGCAATTGAAATTTTTGAAACGCGACTGCCTTTCCAGAGAGGGCGCATTTGAATCCACAATCTGTCAAGCGCGACAATTAGCGAAAAATAAATTCTACGGCTATTGAAATTTCATCCATCCCGACAAAACATGCAAAAAACGCGCGCCTAGGATTCACTTTTTGAGTCACTTGCTTCCGAATTTAGCAGTTAGCGAAAATTCCGCTAAAATGTAAGGGCACGTCGTCCTGTCCAAACACATCTCCCGGGGCACGCCTTGTGTGTGTTGTTTTTTTATGTTGTTGGAAATTTCGCTATTTTTTTTTCGCTGTAATAATTTTTAGCTATTTTTTAGGGCTAATTCTAAAGCAATCCAAAAACCGTTAGATGCCCAATCAATTTGCAACTTTGAGCTAATCTGCATAGGTGGAAAATTTTCAAATCCACTCAACTCATCTCCCGCCCCAGCGAAATAAAAATTAATCCATAAAACAGCCAGTCCAGGAAGAAGCTCGAGGTCGGTCAGGCAGCCTCCCTATGTACCTACACTGTGAGTGAGCGGGTGGTTGGGTGGAGGGGGGGGTGTACAGAGCTCAGCAAATGTCTCAATAGAAAACTGGCCAAGGGTAAGTAATTCTTCTGGAGAGTTTTACATGAGAACTTCGCCGCCGACCAATCACAGCGAACACAGCCCCCCCCGAAAAGTTTCATTTGTTCTCCGAAACACAGCCACCCCCACATTGGGGGCTGTATGTACAAAAACGGTTAACCAACCGTCCCCCGAAGGGAAGTCGCCCTATGGAGTTTCCCGACAGCAAATCTCAGATCCCCCCCCACCCGACCAAATGCTGAGGAATTTCGCCACACTGTATCTACCGCACCACATTTCGTCCCATAAGTTGTCACGCCAGCGGCGTCGGCAGAGGGCAGGGTGGGCGGGGTGGGCGGGCGATGGAATTCGGGACTCGGCACCGTACGGAACATTTTGTGGGGCGTGAGTCGTTTTTGTTGGATAAAGTTCAGGCGCAATTGTTCGACAGAAATGGCAACGCCCGCCCACACTGCTTGTGCTTTGGGTTTTGGGCTTTTGGCTTAGGGGCGGGGAGGGCTGGGGCAGAGCGAGAGATTGTCTCCTTTTCTTATTCCTGGGCATCTCCTTAAAATGACCAATTTCTCTTTCTATTTGTTCTGCGATTCCATTTTTCGTGTTTTTCTTTTGTAGCGGCGCCCTGAAACTCGTTCGACGAATATGTTCCGTAAAATCCAGAGCGGAGCTTCAGGATTTTCTTTTTGCACTTCAGACATGGCGGGCGTGTGAGGCGGGGGAGGGGGTGGCTACAAGAAACGGTAAAATTTCCAGGATACCCTCAATACGGTTTCCAAACTTGCTTTGTTGATTTTTGTTTTTTTTTTTTTTACCAATTCATCTGGAGCTTGATTGCCTCACAAATCTCCCCCCCCCCCCCCCTCTGTTCCTCCTCTCTATCCCCTCCACCCCTCTTACATGGGACTTTAAAGGGACTGTATTGGCTGTAAAATCGAAGTATCGTCTATTGCGTCAACGTGACATACATACGCTCGGATATGCCAAACTGCGATGAAATGTATAAGAATTACCGCAGGGGTGGGGTGGAGGGGGGGGGGGGGTGGTTCATATTATTGAAATGGCATAACAGTGTAAAAAATTGAATTTTCCTAAATAAGCACAAATTCCCTTTTAAATGATTTTAAGGGATGATGAGGCTGGCAAGGGGCCTAATTGAATAATCGAAAGAAGGGGAGGGGAGAATGAGTGAGCGGTGAGTAGCTATTACACGACTTGATGGTGTGTGAGTGGTTTTGTGCCTCTTTGTAATTGGATACCCTGCAGGAAGTCTATTCTTCGATTTCTATTAATAAATTATTAAATTGCAAACTGTAAGGGGCCGAAGTAGCTGTGTGACATGTTCCACTGTTCTGCTGAAAACAAATGTCATCCCTTGCAAACTTCACCATCTTACCATTTGAGTACGTAAGGAGCTCCGTCAGGTGCTTAAGGAATTTACCGATTATTTAACGGAACGAAGAATTAAAAACCAGAAACTAACTAGCTTTGCAGAATAGCAAGAACAATGCCGGCCCCAACAAGGAGCCCTGGGGAACACCACTAGCGATATCAGCTAAATTCGAATTTATATTGTCAAGTAATTAAAAATAAGCGTCTTTGCCGTCGGTAAACAGTTTTATGTGGTCCACAGAGTGAGTCAGTGGATAGGTAAAAACAGAAACAAAACAAAAGCGCACCCTTCTTAACACCCTGCAGGGAGAGAGAGAAGGAGACACAATAAAAAAATTACCACATCACACAGTAGGGCAGAAATGCTGTCCGAAATGCCTAAAACGTAGAACATTGGGGTTTTCGGGGCTGCTGATTTCAAATTTGCCATCATCAACTTCCGAATTCGACCGACCTGGTCCCACTTTTTTCCCCTCAGCAATAGAACACATGCTAGGGCTTCGGACAATAGGGTGAAAAAAGTTTCGCCGGGGGGGGGGGGGGGGGGGGGGGGCTCGATTTATAGGGTTCGCAATAACATGGGCCTTCAGTTTCTTACCTCTGGAACTGGCTGCGTTTTTTTGTGTTCTTGGCTAGTTGGGCCAGTGCCTTTCAAATGAAAGCTGGCATCGAGGGCTTTTCGGGAAGGTGCCCCTTTCTGCGCGGAAACACCTGCAGCCCCAGGAAATCGCATTTAAAGTGTGAAAAACTGCAAAAATTGGCTTCTCGTTTACTTAAGAGACCACAACTCCCGAATTCGACCGACCTGGTCCCGCTATTTTCCCCCGAGCAATAGAACACATGATAGGGCTTCGGGCAACGGGATGAAAACAGTCACGCCAGAGGGAAATTTCTTTATGAACGAGAATATAAGTTGTGGTCATAAGGTCGAAATTTTTATACTTTCCTTCATAAAATTTGCTACGTCGATTTTCTTTTCCAGCTTTTCACGGGTGCTTCGCCCAGAACATAGCGGTAAATGGTGGATAATTCCATTTAAGAGTTTTCCGAAGTTTTGTCATAAACAAATTTTAGTTTAGGCCGTTTTTGGCTGATTTTTTGTTGTGTTTTGGGCTAGTTGGGGAAATCCCTTTCATTCCAAATGGAGACCACCCCCACGCCGCTGGGCCGTATGGGAGAGGGGGTGCCGAAGGGAAGGTGTGTTACATTTAGGAATTAAAAATTACATCCCGGGCAAACGCCGTGTCCGGGCAAGCTAGTACATACACACCATAAAAAGGAGCAAATTCCTGTTAAATGCATAATGCTTCCTCTGGCTGTGTGGCATGTGGCGCCATCTTGTTGACAACCACATATTCTCTAAAACTAGACTCTAGGCGATTGCCCAATTGCTGAGATCGACGAGGAATCGAGACATTTTGTGTGTCTGCAGTAACACTCCCACGTACTGTGTACTACTACTGTGTGGTAATCAATCTACGCATGTATTGTATGTTTGTTCGAATGTTATAGGCTAGAGCGCCACTGGATTAGCCGATTTTGATGAATGAGGGTTCGCTACAATCGTATAAATCCTCCGGGTGTCATGGGCATGCCACAACATGGCGGACTATATCTTTCTTTACAACCCCCTTGACATGGGTGTCAAATGAAAGGGTTCGATGGCCCAAAATTAAAAATCAAAAGTACAAAAGCACACACACACACTCAAAACTCATCGCGTCCACACATAAAGAAGAGCAGAATAAAAATATCATATAAATTTCTCACTTCTTTCTTCATGACGCCTTCCCAGCCCATGTCGTTGGAGTTCTCCACCTCGATGGGGGGTGATTCGGGCACCTTGATTGAAGCGTTGCGGTCATCGTGTTTGAACTGCACCTCATTGTCGATGTGCTCCTCTTCGGTTGTCTCGATGTCGACCATTTCATCATCACTGGACAGCGACTCCTTAATCGTCGACACATCCTCCCGCGAATTTCGACTTGATGTCCGCTGATCGTCATCGACAATCGAACCAATCGATAAGGCCGTTGTCGATGTGAAATTACTCCGTCCCTGATTGATGACTGGCTTGAATGCCGAATTGTTGTAGACAATGTCCGATGTGGTGAGCAGTGCGTTATTATTTTCACCTGTCCCCCCCGATGATGCGGCTGCAGCAGTTGCAGCAGCAGCTGCTGCAGCCACAGCGGCAGCGGCACCCGCTGCCGCAATATTACTGTAGTTTGTCGCATTTGTTGGTGACGCCTCAGTGTCGACGGTGCCATTGTCTGTTTGCTGGGTAAACAGAAGTGAGGCGGGTGTGGGCCGCTTCATCCACGGCAGAGTGTATCCGGGGAATTGGAGGGGATTCGACTTGTTTTGGGCATGCCACATGTAGTCCATCATAAATGAGCGGGAAAATGGCAGAGGCAGATCCCCGCCAAGACCGGGAATTCTTGTGGTCGATGCATTTGCCGGCGGGGAGTTCGGGTGGTGTATATTGACGGGGCGGATTGGAAATTGCGACACATTTCCCGTTGTTGCCGCAGACACAACTGCAGCGGCCGCAGCCGCATGAATAAGTGGCGGACTGATTTGTGTCTCTTTAATTCGCTTCGGTGACGACACATTCGAGTGGGAGTGGGAATGAGAGTGAGAGTGAGAATGAGAGTGATGGTGGGAGTGTGATGTGTTCGGGGAATTGCTCATTAATCGCTTTCTGGTCCCACCGTTAAACATCGCCTTAACGTCCTCCCACGCGTGGACAATCTCCTCGGGCGGGTTGCCGCTCAATTTCATGTGACGTCGCCACGAGTTGAAATTCGCCGCGTCCGGCTGAACGTACTTGTCGCCCGGCCCAATGCGATGCGAATGGAAGATGAATTTGTTCGGGGAGAAGAAGAGGCCACAGTATGAGCACTTGATGCACTTTGCCCGCGACGAATTGTATCGCGACGGTAGAAATGAGCCCCGGCAGCCCCAGGCACACTCGTGATGGACACTAAAGGCGAAATCATCGGGCAATCGTGGCGGCGCATTGTCCCCCAAAAATGATTTGCACAATCGTTCCGCCTCGCGGCGTGTTATCATTCCACAGCGTCGCGAACTGACGGGCATCGCACCAGCCCGCCGCAGAATCTCAAGCTGCACCGGTGTGCACTGGACGCACGTGATGCCGAGCGCAACGCGACGATTGTGAATCTCGTTGTAGCTGAACTGCTTCAGGAGCGTGTTGGAGATCTGCGCCAGGCACAATCGCTCCTGGGACTCGATGTAGAGCGACACAATTGGTATTCCGTACAGCAGCACCGTCCCAACCTGGATAAATCGGACGCATTAATCAGCCACGGCCAGTAACTAGGGGGCGGGGCGAAAAAACGAAAAAAAAACAAAAATAACGTTTCTCAGCGCACTCCCTTGATTAATGGCTAGCCCCCCCCTACTGCACTGGATCTCAGGGACGGGTGATGGGCGCTGGATTTCTGCGCGTTCCCCCGATTACGTTTAAAGTAAAAAACAAAAAAAAACAAATCTCAACCGGGAGAATGCCGGCAGTACGTGATGCGACTAATGTCCTCACGTCCTCCGGCATCCATTAATTTCCGCAAAACTACTTGAGAGCCCACGCCCGAGCATCTCCCGATCCGAGGAATTGAGCACAAACTGCTCGAACTGAAGGAAGCGCAATCCCGGGGAAAATATATGGGACTCGGGGGCGAAGCCTCAAGGGAGTGATTCTTCCAAATCGCAAGCATATTGCCTCTCCACGCGTCGTCGATGGTGCGTGGGGCTGCGTTACAAAATAAACAAACGGAACAAAACGAAAAAAAAGGAACAAGGCAATCCCAGACGGAGCAGCCGAAACTCACCTGGTTTGGCTTGGGGGATGCGACTGTCCTTACGCATTCCTGCGGTGTCTTCGAGTCGATGACCCGTTTCATGAGGTGATGAGACTGCTGCGCTACCGCCTCCATTTCAGCTGCTTACAACTCGGCGACGGCTGCTGCTGCTGCTGCTACTACTGCCCCCGCTGCTGGAGTGGGCTGCTGAATTGTCCTGGGAGTCCCCGTCATTCATTCCACACTCTTTGACTGCAAGAGATAGACGAGATGATTTTGTTTTCGGTTAATTGCAATTGACACCAAACAAAAGGCCCCCCTCCCCTCCCCCGCCCCTTCTTCATGCGATTCTTAATTTTTGTGTATCGCTGAATTTTTTTTTGTGTGACCCCCTTCGTCTTCAATCACCTAGTGGGGACAGTAGGAGTTGATTAAACTCCCAAAATCGACACTGAACGCCTTTTCGGACACACAGGAGTTCCAATTTCCCACACAGGAGCTCAACTTGTTCCTGCAGGAGTTCCACTTTGCCCTGCAGGAGTTCCAATTTGTCCTGCAAGAGTTCCAACTTCACCTGCAGGAGCTCCAATTTCACTGGGCTTGTCGACAAACTCCCCAAATCGACACTGGACGCCTTTTCGGGCATACAGGAGTTCCAATTTCCCACACAGGAGCTCAACTTGTTCCTGCAGGAGTTCCACTTTGCCCTGCAGGAGTTCCAATTTTATTGGGCTTGTCGACAAACTCCCGAAATCGACACTGGACGCCTTTTCGGGCATACAGAAGTTCCAATTTCCCACACAGGAGCTCAACTTGTTCCTGCAGGAGTTCCACTTTGCCCTGCAGGAGTTCCAATTTGTCCTGCAAGAGTTCCAACTTCACCTGCAGGAGCTCCAATTTCACTGGGCTTGTCGACAAACTCCCCAAATCGACACTGGACGCCTTTTCGGACACACAGGAGTTCCAACTTCCCACACAGGAGCTCAACTTGTTCCTGCAGGAGTTCCACTTTGCCCTGCAGGAGTTCCAATTTTACTGGGCTTGTCGACAAACTCCCCAAATCGACACTGGACGCCTTTTCGGACACACAGGAGTTCCAACTTCCCACACAGGAGCTCAACTTGTTCCTGCAGGAGTTCCACTTTGCCCTGCAGGAGTTCCAATTTTACTGGGCTTGTCGACAAACTCCCCAAATCGACACTGGACGCCTTTTCGGGCACACAGGAGTTGCAAGAGTGAAAAGATTCCTCCGCCGTGCATTCGTTCACCAAGTGCAACGACAGCACGCAATCATATCACATCCCCCTCTGCGCCTTTGTGGATGCAAACATGCCCCCACAATTCTCGTCTGCACTAAGCTGACATTTCAATTACACGCCCGGGTGTTGTTTTGTTGCTGTTGTTGTTTTTTTTTTTGTGCGTCATGACTATCTGATGGTCCATGCCCGAGCCCTGTGCCGCCCACAGTCCCCCCCTCGCTCTGGTGAATAATTAAACCAATCCAGGGCTTTATTGAGCCCTCCAATTAACCCCAAAAGATTGTCAATGCGCGCGATGTGATTGAACCGAACTGTGCAGAGATTAAGCACACACTGTGCCAGCGGGGAGTTTTGGGTTCGGGCGGGACGGTGGTTGGGTGGTTCACCGTTTCGGCTGGCGCGGTGCAAGTGCAATTGAAGTGCAGGAGATGGGACAGATGTTCTAAGAAACCCACCCACCCACCCACCCGCCCGTTCAACTTCATCCGCAGGCCCCAAAATGAGGCAAGCAAATAGACACAACGGCTAAATCCCCGTTAATCGGATCGCGCGACAAAGAGCCGCTTTGTTGTGTCTCTGTGTGGGTGTGTTGCTACTGTCCGTCGCGTGCACATCCCGTTGTCGTAACGGCCGCCTGCCTCCTCTGTCCTTTGTTCCCGCGCGAGCAAGCGTGCCCGCTTAATTGTTGTTTTAAATTCAATTTCGGCGAATTAATTATTAAAGGAAATTAATTTGTGTTTAAATAACACACTGATTGCTTTTTCCCGCCTCTGGCGGCATCCACCATCCGCCCGGGCGCATCGTGGGGCTCTCCTGTGGGTGCAGGTGCGAGAGCACTTCCATGTCGTGTGCTTCGCATAATACCGGATGCGCCCCCCGATCCACCCAACCCTACGATCCATTCCAAGCCCCGACCGACACCACAGCCTGTTTTTGGGCGACTGAGGATTGCGTGGGACGCTGGAATGTGCTCCCAGAGGAGCATGCAAGGGCAGGACGGACTTCAAGAGGCACTGAGGCGTTTGCACATTCTTTTTATTTTATTTCAAATTGTTTCTTTATCCTCCCGTTGTCCTCCCGTTAAATGCCACAATCCCTCCTGGCCCGCGCCGTTGATCGCGCAAAAGGAAACAAAAAAAAAAGGCACTCCGGGATGATACGCGCGCCATCCCAATTCACATGGGCCATCCAGGCTGACGAGGACTAGCGTGTACGACTAACTGTTTATTGTCATACCCGTAGAGATCCCGTGGGACACACGCTTAGTCGGAATGGTTCCTCCGCGCACTTTGTTAGTAGTCTCCCGTCCCCGGACATCATCCATCCCGACGGCCCTCCCCCACACTCGTTCGGGTTGTTAACATTTTCATTTTTATTAATCTTCCTGCGGGAGCCCCCTCTGTTTTTGCTTTTCGCACACCCGAGGAGAAGGATACATCCTCAGACGGCCTACGACTTTTATGGCACTAAATGATTCGCATTAGTCCCGTTAATTCTCTTAGAATGCCTCAGGGGGAGACGTGTATCTTGTCCGTCTCACCGTCCCCTGGCGCCCCCTTCACGTGGAACGTAACAAGAAAATCTGGAGGCCGAATGTGATCTGATTGTTTTTTTTGTTTCCCTCCTGTGAACTTTTTCACTTTCTTTCAAGCCCAGTTGGCGGAGTGAATTGTGACCATCTCGCCCGGCGGTGGGAGGGGAGAGGGTTCTGGTCGGTGCGGAACAGAAGGATAAGTGAAATATTTTAATTATCTTGACGCGCCCCCTTATGGGACTCTGGGACCCTATTTCGATTTCATGCTCCAGTACCGCTTGAACTTTAAAAGAAAATCTTGTCATTTAGGAGCAAATCACGTCAGGAGCAATTTGGCCACGGGCCTGTGATTACATTCCAATTAGGGGGCGGACTGGTATCCCTGTGGGACCCCATCTGGCCGACGCACGGTGACGGGCACGTTTTCAGTTCAGGTGTAAAAAAAAAAATTTTTTTTTACGATTCCATTTAGACGCAAATCGGGCAGTGGTTCCAAAATCGAATTGCGGTAGATAATTTCCCAAAGAAGGGAAATTTTTTGGGAAAATCCGAAAACAGGCACGTCCCGAGGGAAATTGTTTGAAGGGGAGAAAAATTCCATTGGACCGGTTGCGAAACTCTCGTCGCGTAATTTCGTTAGGTGCGCTAGATAAATACCGAACTGGCTAATTGTTTGGGAAATTTCGAGGGAATTTTTGGGAGGAGTGTAACGGGACATTTTGCCGCGTAGAAAAACAAAAACCGGGGAAATTTTGTGACCCCGTTTCTGAAAGTCGGTGTCTACTTTTTTTGCTCTTTGCCAAAGACAATTTCCCAAAATGCCCCCCACCCTACCCCTTCAAGGTCAATCTTTCAAGGTCCGAAAGGACCACACGATTTTGCTTTTTTGTGTTAAATAATTTCCCAACATGTATCGTGGGGGAAAATGTTCTCGAGTTTGAGCTTTGCAGCCGGCGGCGCCCAGTCGAACACAACATCAGCCCCCTCCCCCCGCCACCCCACCGCCCTCTCACACAATCCACATCTCGTCAGAGTGGAAAATTTAATCATCTCCCAATGCCCATTCATGTGGCAGTCTGATTTTCTAATTGAATTGGCTGAGTAATTGAATTGTGGAATTTTCCCTGCCAAAAGAGTATGCTACGACCGGATCAGAGCAGCCCACCGCAGTGTCGTCATTATGTCTGCAAGGAGAGAGTGTGAGAGTGGAGTCGAACCTCCCCCCCCGACCGATCCACAACTGGGCTGGCTGATGGCATCCAGGAAATATTTTTTATAGTACAACTGATGATCATGTTCTTCCGCTAAACCTTTCTGATAATGCCGCGAAAACCCATCAAATTTTTTTTTTTTCTGTAACCTGTAACCCCCCCCCCCCGTTCCCACCAGCGGCGGCACACCCCACCCACTCACCCATCCATCATCCAGCAAACATCTGTAGCCCCCCCCCCCCCCCCCCCCCCCCCACACGTTGAGAGAAGAGGAGCGCGAGCACCCAATAATTTTATGGCAGGAGAACGTGCACAGTGAAATTGTTCTTAATTTTTCGGTGCATTGGGCCGGAATGTGCGCGGTGAGAGCGGATGATTTCATTTTCATAAAATGCAAAAACAAGGCCACACACACACAAACAAAGAAAAACAAGAAAAACAAAAAACCAAATCCTTCCCGAAATAAATTTTGGAAAAATTCAAAAAGAGTGTGGTGGCAGGTGTGGGATTAAAATTTATTTTTTCGTGTGCTCTTATGTGCTCAGAAATGCTTGTGAGTTATTTTACAGGTACGTAGGTGCAGGTTACGTGACGCCACAAGGTAATTGACATTCTCGACCTACGAGAGGCACTTAATGAAAACAACAGGCTAAGCGCTCAGGGAAATGATAATTACAGGCAGATCGTTGGGGTTTTTAGGAAAACGGGCAAGACATCCTTTCCGGGTGCCCCTAAGTGTGATAAATGTGAGAGCGGGCTGCGAAACGGTAAATAAATAAAGCGAGTAGGAAGTTTTAATTACTGCAAAAGAGTGAAATATTTTATTAAATATCTCTAAAACGGGACGAGTGGGAATTTTTTAAATAATTTTCCGTTAATTAGGGTAACAAAGGGGCTCAAAGTCCGCTTTCAAATTTAGGGGCACCCGGAAACGGTACTTCTGATAATTTGTTCCTTTTAAAACGTTAGGAGAAATTAGGCACACAAGTTGCACTCATTGTTTTGGCCTGCACATATTTTAGATGAGCGTCTCGAAATTTGTAAAATATACCAAAGGGGGCAGGGGGGTAGGGGTAATGAACAAAAATTGTTGAAAAGTCAGGAAAAAATTTTTGATGGGGCCATTGACAGAATAAAATCATGAAATCATAAAAAATTGCAATCCCAGTTCGTCGCTGACCAATTGACAATTTCAGAGATCATCTGGGTTGAGAGTACAGTTAGCTGTCTGGCCTGCCTACACCGCTAAGGGTAGGAAAGGTCACAAGATCAAATAGCGGAAAATTACCTGAAAAATTCTGTTTGACGTTTCGTTGTTCGTTGTTTTTCGATTTGCACGCGTGTCTTAATGTTTTTCGGCCTCTTGTGCGACTGTAATCCTCTCAAGGCGTATCGCCTGGTCACCACCAAAATTCAACTAACTGAACACCGTTACACCTCTCGCCTACGGCTAGCCGCACTTGCCGAAATGAAAAGGAGAAAAAATAAAAAGCCAAAAACCGAAAAGCACTTCACGTTTGACAACAAACGGCTTGTCCAAAAATCGGTCCGGTGCAACTACCCGATTACTGTTCTTTGGGAGAAATAACTTTTAACGGTTTCCGACTGGAACGCACAAGTTTGAATAATTTTCCCGTTAGCCACACAACTCGGCGAGGCGCACAATAACAATGAGGGCGGCCGCGGCCGTTCGATGGGAGAATTGCGTCAAAGTGAAAATTGGCCACCAGTGGATGTTTGTTGCAGCGGCGTCCGGCGTGCAGCGTTCAGCGTCCAGCGGCTGGATAGAACAATAGCGGGCTCTAACCTGTGGATGATTGCGGAAAACACTGAAAGTATGTTTCACTGCTGCATAGCGGAGCGCCCCCGAAACGGACAGGACACACGGAAGAGCAGACCAGCGGTGAGTCCTTTTTGGGAGGGGGAAGGAGAAGCACACATTTTTCCCAATTTGTGTTAACTAAAGAGGAAGTACCTTTCTGGCTTCCCCTGTCCCTGCTCTGCCTAACCGACGGGCACCAAAGCCGCACGATGCATGCCGGAAAGTTATTTATCCCGAAACCGATTGTACGGGCCACGGGGAGAGGACACTTCTGGGAAGAGAGCCGAACAAGGAGTGGGAGGATTCCCGAAATGTCCTTTCCAGCGGTGAGCAGCGGATCTGTTGGCTGTGGGCTAGTTGCGCCTCAAAAGTGCGATTAAGTGAAATGGACGATTCGGGCCGGGGAAGAAACAGGACGAACCGAATTCCAGCTGCTCCGATTGGCTGTCACCTCAGCGCCAGTGTCACCGCCCACTCGGTGTTCTCGTCAAATTGAATTGCGAGAAGAACGGGCCCTGCTAGTGCGCCGGTTACTGGTCTCGTGGACGTGCCGTACGCCCGCCCGGGTGCGCGGGGTGGGGTGAGACGAACATCCTGTGGAAAGTGCCGTTTTATTTAATTTTCATTTTGTTTAAGCATCCCTTACTGTGATTCGTGATTCGTTTACTTTTTCGTAGATTTTCTTACAGTTACTTTTCTTTATACCGTCCCACCGGGCTGGAGGGTCCGGGGCTGGGCTGGGTTGGGTCCAGGGCCGGGGCCGTGGCCGGGACAGGGCGAGCCTTTATGTGTGACTGCACGGAGGGGGGGGGGGGGGGGGGGGGGGGGGGGGGGGGGGGGGGGGGGAAGAGTCGCCTGTTGTCTTTACTTTTTTTCATTTTCTTTGCCTTACAACGTCAGGAGAATTAATTTCGTAAATTACATCGTATCTGGCCATCAGCAGCCCACTCACATTATACACACAAAAAAAACGGGAAATAACGGGAAACGAGGACAGGAAATTGGTAGGAGAGGAGTTGGTGGTGGCACCCAACCCCATCGACCTCTGTGGAACTTCAACCGGCGAGGGAGGAGAAGAAAAGTTTTCGCAATGTTTTTTATTTTTATTTTTTTTTTCTTGTGTTGCTGACGCTGAAATTAACTATTTCTTTTTATGCGACTTAATTTTCCCATTTGAACGTAAAATGAAGCCTGACGAAAAGTGTGCTCGCTCTTTTGTTTGGCGGCGCCGGCGACTCCCCTCCCAAGTTGCCATAATTGAATTTTCTGTTTTCACTTGCCCTCCCTGCGCCACACGGTGTGCTCCACAATAGGCCCCCCCCCCCCCCCTCCCGCTCATTTCATCCACAGAGTCACATTTAGACGATATGGTTCGCTTTTTACAGTTATTTTCTTTTCGTTTATTTTTTTTCATTTTTTTTTTCAAAGAAACAAAATCTTTTCTTGTTATTGTGCAAGGCAAAAGTTTCTAACGAAATTTTAGAGATTTTGTGGTGATAGAAGGGAATAACGGGATATGGGTAAATATTTGGTGACAGAGGTGGGGTTAATGAATCCCCCCTCCCCTCCCCTCCTCCCCGCCACCACTCAGCAACACGCCAGCGATTCGATTTTGAAATTACCCTTTGTGAACTACTTCAGGAAAAATTTAATAAGAAAAATACTTCCATAGGAATAGACTGCTAGGACCCTATAGGTCGCCTTCTAACGGGACATAGGACAGAAGTTGTGAGGAGCAAAGTTCAAGTGCTCGAAGCGCCCTCTACGTTGGTGCCATCACTTTTGTCGTAGCTTTAATAGAAGACGAGGAAATCGAAAAATAACAAATTTTGCACTTGTTAACCACCCCCCCTCCTCCTAAATTCGAGCCTTAAAAAACTTTTAAAAAAATTGTGCATTTGTGGCATTGTGGCGGGGAGAGGGGAAGGGGGTGGGGGGTGGTATAAAGTAAAATTCTCCGTGTAAAAAAATTGGCCCCACTGGGTTGTGTTTTTCTCGCTTCCCAGTCACTTTGCCAACTGCAATTTCCCGACAGACTGAAATTTGCCTTTTACAAGCTGCCAGGTGAAACTCGTGCCCTAACGGGACGTTAATCGCTCTTCCCTGTAAGCCCACCACAAATTTGGGGGATGAAAAGTTCAATTAATTAAAAACCGGCCAGGACAAGGAAACACACAACAACAAAAAAAAAATCATATCGTTAACTCACATGTTCCGCCACCCCTCCCCCGCGGCGTTAAGATATTGTGGAAGCGGTGGAATGGAGGGGGAAAGGGGGACATGTTTACACGGCCTAAGTGCCCATTCAATTTGAAAGGTAGTCAAGTGTCGCCGACCACTTAAGGGTCACCTTGATTACTTTCGCGTGATGGATGAGTGTCCGAAATTGTCGGTTGGGGAGGGGGTGGGGTGGACACGCTATCTTTTGTAAACAACTTTGCCTAATATGAGGCGCAAAGGTGATGGTAAGAGAGGAAAGCCTTTCTTGTGTCATTGCGGGGGGGTTTGTTTCGTTGGAATGTGTGGCACGCGTTGTAAACAACGCAAGCAAGGTAAAACAATGGCTGGGGCCGTGACAAGCGGCGGCGGCGGCCAGGTCAGCCGGCAGTGGCAGGCAGGAGACCATCCGTCGGTGCCGCCGGCGACTATTAGAAGGGTAAACAACGGCTAAAGTTGGGTAAACACAATTAGCAAATTGAAACAAGTCATTTACCGAAGTCATTATCGGGTGCCCCGGGAGGGTGGCGGGCGTGCGGGTGAGCGGGATGGGCAATTATGACAATTCGTGTGGCGGCAATGCAGTTCCAGTGAACCGACAGGGAATTTTCGGGGGAGTTCGCCTCGCCCCGTCCCCTGTGTCGGCGGACAGGACCCATAAACAGGTGTCTTACAAATTATCACTTTCCTTCAATTATCACCGAATTATTCGCACTCCATTATCCCGCCGTGTGCATGCATGAGTGCGACTCGTCCCCTTGCCTCGCGTGCCCTTTGGCAAGGGGCGCACCATGCAAAAGCCACCGAAGGGGCTCATTGATTATGCGGCGGGCGAGTGGTGTGCTGTTCAGCCCGACCGTCCGCCCTTATGCGCTCCTACAAAATAAAAGGCCAACGCAAATAACTCGCAAGTTTTTCATGTAATTTATTTTTTTATTTTTTTTATTTAATGTTTTTCCCCCACCACCCCCCACCCGGACCGACGCCCGGGACAAGACCCAATTATTCTCTTCTCTCGCCTTTTATAATTTCGTGGCGCACACGATGGAACAAAAATTTTGTTTTTGGCCTCAAACGAGGTGGCGGCGGTGACGGGGGGGGGGGGGGCATAAAATATTTTTGCGAGCAAAAAGGGAAACAATTATTTTGGCCCACCCGGCGGCGGCCCGGGTGTCCATTTTTGCATGGGAAATCATAAAACTGGGGGAGAAATGAATTTGCGCTCTGAATATGCAATGAGTGTAATAAAAGTGTCACGCCCACAAACTGCTGAATAAAATCGTCCGGCAAACAATTGATAATAACGGAATCACGTCACAGTACATATCCCGTGTCCGGGAGGACGGGTGATGTCCTTTTTTTTTTGTTTTTCGGGGTAGCACACAGCCCGGAAGGTACCTGCGCCCGCCTTGGGGGGTGCCTGATGCTGCCTGTGGCGA
The DNA here is from genome assembly GCA_947538895.1 of Neoitamus cyanurus. Classification (NCBI taxonomy): domain Eukaryota; kingdom Metazoa; phylum Arthropoda; class Insecta; order Diptera; family Asilidae; genus Neoitamus; species Neoitamus cyanurus. Next base: position 8,091,413 of record OX384549.1, read on the forward strand.
ATTGAGTGAGCACAATGCAAATGGGTGTCCGGCTATTTAGTTCGGGCGGCAATTTCTCCCGGTAATGACTTTATTAATGAAATTACTTTGCGCCCTCGACTGCACACACACACACGCACTCGCACGCGCATAATATTACGCAACTAACGGTTTTAGGGCGGGTTGCAAAATAGATAAACTGCCGTGCGGAATTTTATTGCAGTCATCTCATTTATTCGCCCATTAACGGATAATGCAATTTTGCGGCATATTAACGGTTTCTTAACGTCGCGAGGGAATCACACGGCACCACACGCACCTACATGATGCCAGCGCGGCGCGACGCGGCGGTGAGGCGGCGAAATGCCACAAGGCGCAAATTGTCTGAGGTGGCTCGCCCGAGTGGTGTGAACAAACGTATCTCAGGCCACTTATGGTGGACGCAATCCGTCGCCGCATCAGTTGGCAGGGTGACCGATTTAGCGGTTTTTCTGGATTTTATGGTGTTGTTGCCCGCGCCACCCATTAAGCGCATTTCGCAGGTGGCCAATTGCAGGAGAGTTACATGAATTTGGACGATGCAATTTGCGACCACCGGAGAACGTGACTGAATGAGGCGTTGCTGGTGCAGATATTGCGAGTGCCCCAGCTGACTGTGAGTAGGAGCCGATTATTGCAAACGACTCGGTCTAAGGGACTTACAACGTTAATATTGAACAAAAGAGGACCAAGATGGCTCCCTTGGGGTACCCCACAAGTAATTAAGGAGCTCGTGGGATATTTCGGGGATTGAGCGGGGCAATAGGTGGTGGGGGGGAGGGTTTTACACACAATGACAACACGAAAATAATTTTTTTTTAATTTTATTTACTTTGCAAGATATTTACAAGTTACAAACTTAAAAAGAAAAATAATAATAAGTCGCACTTACATTGGTACATGCGGCCAGAAGGCCAGAAATGAGCAGACCCCGCTAGACTAACCGTATTTCGTTTTTGTCTTTTGTAGGAAACACAAGAAAATATAAAAAAAAAATATGACAACATGACAAAGTGAAATTAGGAGAGCACAAACGCAAAGACAGATAAATAAGACACCTCTTAAAAAAACGAACAAATACTTTCAAGGATCTGGTGGGTGTGGATTCGTTCTAAAAGTCACAGAGCCACAGTGACGTCCAGTACAGGAGATACAGTCCAAGGGCGTAGATGCCGTAGACAACGGTGTAGTGGAGTATCTTCATTCTGCAAAGGCAAATTTCAGTTCGTATTCAGCGTCGTTCAGCGGTATTCGCCACACACACATTTTGTTCCTCAGTGCCCCCCTGCCCCCCCTAAAAAAACCGAAAACTGACCTCTTATTCCTCCTTTTGGCCTCGGCAAGTGTACTCTCGTCCTCCTTCAGGATATACTTTCTCAGTCCGTCAAAACTTTTCTCAAACAAGCACGTCCAGTCCACGCTCTTCATATCGAAGGCGAACATCAATTTATCCTCCTCGGACAGTCTTGTCCACAACTGTCGAACACTTTTGTTCGAGAAGGTCCAATTGTTGCTGCTAAAATATCTCATGACATCGCAAAATTTGTGAACCTTCCTGTAGATTTGTAACATCCTGCAAAAAGGCAAACAGAGGGTAAATGAATTTATTTGGGGGTTTTCGGGGTTGATGATTTCTTTCATTTTGAAGTCTGCCATCGAAATATTTTGAAATGGAAGACGGCGGACGCAATGTGGTAACTAGAAATATTTTCAACTTGAACAGATTTTCGGGAAATTGAATGTAGAGGAGTTTTGGGGGTCGCTGATTGTAATTGAGTTACCTGGGCTTCTTGCCAGTTACAAATAGTCCGGCGTCGATTAAAAATCCCGGCACTGTGTGGTACAGGAATGCAAGGATGGTGAAGGCGAGCTTGTACGGCGTGACTGTGAGTCGTGGATACCAAATTGATTTCGTGATGGGAATATTGATGCCGTACGTGTACCCCACTTCGATGTACTGCCGCCAGGTGATGAGATTCTCCGGATCCGGCACATAATTGTACACTGGCGGCTCATCATAGCTGCAAGCAGGAGGTGAAGAATTTTTATTAGGACTGTGCGGGGATACTAAAAAATTAAAATAATTGTCACTCGCACTCACTTGTTGTTCGCCACATCCCATACGCTGGTCAGTAGGGCGTTGACAGCGTAGTCGACCGGTACAACATGCGCCGCCATATCGACGTTCCCGCAAAATACACGCAAAATGCCCGCCCCGGCGCCGACAATAATGCCACTCGGCCCGTACATGTTGTCGATCCACCCCTCGATGGGCTCCTTGTAAGTTGTGATGACTGAGAAACAATTCGATTTACAAAATTTTATTCAGTTTGTTAGGTGTAGGGGTTTCCATTTTACAATTGTTTCCCCCACTTGTGTGGCACGCAGCGCCGTCTTGTTGGAATCTTTCCGGAGAGGGAAGAAGTAAGTCCAACTTTTTGTGAACGACTACGAATTGAGAGATGTTTTATTATCGCGTCAACACCTTCTAAACTATCGTGCCACGTTGGGGTGAAATTTTTATGAACGACGACGAATCGAGAAGGTGGCAGTATCCTCTGACAGGAAGGGGGTACGGTCTTTAAATTTTTAATGCATTGAATTGGAAACCCCTTACACCAATTTGAATAGTTCTGTTTGTTTTTCGTGTGTTAAATTCCTCACCAATTGCCGGACGAAATACTGCGACTGGTAGTCCTTTGCCAAAATTCCTAATGACATCTTCGGCCAATGCTTTTGTGAATGTGTAGGTGTTTGGGTAGCCCTTAATTATTTCGGGTGTGATATTGTCCAGGGTCTGCTCATCGAGACAATCGCCCAATTTGCAGGCATTCTCCCCCGATAAATTGACCCGATAAAATTTCTCATCAATGTGCCGGTGAATGCAATTCGCAAATGCTGTTGACACATGCAGGCATGCCTATAGGCCCATAGGAGTGAGGTAGATGGAAAATATTATTTGAAAGTCATTAGTTTCCTGTTAACGTGTTTTCACAAGAGAGAGAGAGAAGGAGTGAGAGGGAGGGTGGCGTGAGGGGAGGGGAAAGGTGGAGAAAGAGACAGAAAAAATTATACCGCCGCCTCACCTTAAGTTTTGTCATTCCCCTGGAGAGCAGCAGCATTTCCCGTGTGCCGGCCGCATTAATTGCAATGGCGAGCTTAAGCTTCTCATCGAATCGCACTGTGGCCGCTGCATGAATGACAATGTCGACGTTTTGCTTGAGCACCACCTGCTCCTCCGGACTGATCCCGAGCGCTGGCTGGGAGCAGTCCCCAATAATTGGTGAAATTTTGTGGCGAAATTTTGGCTTCTCCGTTTTAACAATTGCGAAAATCTGAACGCAAATGAATTTTGGTAAGAGTCACTCCCTTGAAAGTAAAATGGGGAAAATGGTCGGGCAAATATATTTACCGGATCGTTGAAGATCTCGTCGATTCGCGTGTATATGTCTTTCCCTTTCTTGGAGCGAATGAGAATGTAGATCTGCTGCAAGTCCGTCACACGCAGCAATTTTTCCATAATTACTGCAAAATAATTTTTGAGTTTTTTTTTTTTTTTTTTATGACTTAAGAAGGGGAAAAACCGTTACTCACTTTTGCCAAAGAAACCTGTGCCGCCTGTGAGGAAAATAGTCTTTTTGTTGTAGAACTGCTGAAGTGGTGTCTCGTCTGGAAAAACTATTTTTGTTTGTATGTTTAGTAAATTTTAGTTCCTTCCATTTTAGCTCAACTAACTTCCCCTACTCCCCCTACACCCCCTACCCCCTACTGCGTAATTGTGCAAAATCGTAGTATCGATCCCAACACCATAGCCGCCTTCTGCCCGATCGCCAACAGATCCTTCCACATTTTCCAGGGAGTGCCTCAAGGCTCTATCTTGGGTCCCCTTCACATTTTACAGATTCACACCAGCCCAGAAAAATAAAATCCCACGGGTACAGTTACATCCAGGGGAACGACCTTAAATCACAGTCAAGGCACAGAGCTTAACCTTTTATTCGCCCGAGAGTCAGTGGGTTGAGGTACGGAAAACAAAAGGCCAGGGAAGTGCGTCACAAGTCGCAAGCCACAAGAGCGACGGAGGTTGGCCATTACCTCAGCTCAAGTACTTTTTTTTAAATTCATTGACTTGACGCGAGTGTGACCTTAAGTGGGCTGCGATTTGATTGCGCGCTTAACGACGAGAACTCGGGGAGGTACTTACCTTGCGACACATCCTCCAATTTCGTTCCGCCTGACTGCAGTGGTGCCATCGTTGTGTCTGAAACAAATTTAAATCGCTTGAGAATTTTTTTTACAACTAGAAAATGGATTTATCTGTTTTGTATAATCTTAAGAGCAAAGCCGGTCAAGTCGGTGATTTTTTTTTAGTATTGTCGCCATGTGTGCCTTGAGGATGCTGCTACAGAATTTCGGGTTTCTTTTTTTTTTGTTGACAATTTTTGTGATATGTTATGAACCTTGGGGGCATGCTGTAAGCCTTAGGAATGGAAGGAAGCTCGAGACTACGAGACTGCAAGCAGCGGTGACCGATTTTCCCTCCCCCATTTCTTGCAAGACGTTTATTGTCCCTAATGCGTTTCTTTTTTAAAAGGGGCGAAGGGTGAAGGGCGCATAATGATTTTCGGCGTCTCAAGGCCTCTGCCACTCACCCTGGCCATTCTGTTTGCTGCATTTCACGCTTCTGCATGATCTAGCGCAGTTTGTTGCTATGTGACCGAACCTCTGGCAGTTGCTACACTGCACGAGTCCTTTTCTCCTCCCAATCCATCCCAACTGACTGTGGAATCATTTGGGTACGCCGAACAGTCATCACGATTGATTGAGCAGTCGCCTTGCATTTAAGAGCACCCCCCCCCCCCCTTTACCCCGCCCCGCTACCACCCTGAAGCGACCTTGACAATCGCAACACCACACCCAAAGGTGATATAATTAGTTGAGTGATCTTTGGCAGCCATTTACGCCAGTCCGCCGCCACTGCACTTCCACGGCATTGAGCAGCTGAGCTGTTTACGTAGTCACTTACGTAACTCCCTACTTTTATTCTACGGGAAAGAAATAGAACCAAACCGACTTGAATGCACTGAAATGCATTTGCGAGGCATGAGAAACTTAAATGCGCTTTTGTTTCTGGGGAAATTGTGCCCTTTTGCACTTTACGTGAGACGAAAGCGCTTACGCAAGCGGGCAAGAACGCTCAGTGGGTGCTGTGAGGGAAATGTCGTGAAAGAACAAACGTAACGAGGACACACAGAGGTGCACACCGTCCCACGTAAGTTGTGGTGGATGGAAGAAAACCGCAACAAAAACAAAACAAGAAAAAACTCGTTTTGCGAAACGGCCGGCCGCTCGAGAAATGAAAGGTAATCGTGCTCTGCACGTTTTTGCATCTTCTCATTTGCGTTTATCACTACCGGGTATTGCTCCCCCGGGTGATTTGTTTTATTCGTTACCGTCAACCGCATTGGGTCAGGTATTTCCGTTCATGTGCGGTCTGATCTGTGCGATGCATTTTGTATTTTTCCGTAATCGCAGCATCAGTTGATCAGTTGTGGGAGGGGAGTGATGAAATTGTTTTTTTTTTCTCATCTAGGTAAAGTTGGATGCGCCGTAAAAAAGCCATTTTTGCAAACTCATTCGTGTGATCACTTGTATGCAGTTTTACCAGTCGTTCTGCCCTGCTGCCCTTTTTTTTTTTGTTTTTTTTCAAAGGCGAGCAGTGCATGAATTAATCCACAGCGCCGAAGGTGACACTGTAACTGACATAGATCCATAGAGGTGATGAAAATCAGCAAAATTAAATCACGCCAGTGTGACCCGCACTTGACCGCTTTTTTTTCATAATTTTCCCCCCCTGCCATCCTTGCAGAAATGCGCCCACAAAAATACCAGCCGACTAGTTTTTTTTCCCACCCAGCCATAAAAAGTGATTAGGCACAACACAACGATTGCGCGCACGGGGAGGAGGTCATCAGAGAGAAAAAAAGAAAAAAAACCTGCCGAATTATTAATCGAAAACGGAAGCCTCGCAAACCGAACGGACGAGACACTATAAATTTCTCTGCTCGCTTCTTTGTTAAACTTGAACTTGAAGGAGTTGCACAACAATGACACGCGCAACTCGTGTGCTGTTGGCTGCGCGAGATATGGTCGGATGGAAGAAATAAATTATGTATGAAATTTTACAACAATAAATGTAAACCTGAGATTGGGACTTGTGCGGTGTGTTATGCAAATGGGCCGATGGGCCGTCATATGCTGATTTCAAGGCTTCGATTGTTCAGCAGCACCAAGAATAGACTGGACCTTTTTGTTTTGCTTTATTTGACTGGTTCCCGTTCGATCACAAAAGACTGCCAGCCAAAATCGGGCACGAGTACTACTTAATTAGTGCCCCCCCCCCCCCCCTCACCCCACCCCTGCCTTGAAAATACCGTAGTGCAGATCTTGGCGACTGATCATAACTGTCACATAAATCATTTTTTACGAATATCCGTTAATTAGTTTTCGAGATATCGAGGAACATGCTGAACAGAAACAAATTCCCACTCTGTAACTTGAATTTTAGCATTTCCGGTCGCCATATTGGATCCGCCATCTTGAAATCATAAATTGCGTGTCTTCCCTGGGAATCGAACGTTAAATTTTCCCTCAATATAATTCACACATGGAATTTATAAAATCGATTTAAGTGGCTGTGAGAAGTTTTGCAGTGCACAACGCAACTGCCGAGCCGACCGCAAGGCGCAAATACCCATCAAACGGTACTTGACCACATTTCAACATTTTTAACGAGACCAACTCGCCTCCGAGGTCCGATTTCCGAATGGGCTGTCGGAGTTGCAGTGCAGCGCATTTAACCTTTCCTGATCGCAAAATTTTATTTGTTTATTGTGCGTTTACACCACCCCCCGGTCGTAAGCTAATGCAACGGCGGGTGGCTGGCGGCGATCATAAACCCGCTCGTCTTAGCCAGTAGCCGCGCCACACTGATCCAATGTTTTCATGTTTATGATCGGCGACATGACATGCATGACATTCCGGCGGCACACACCGCACGGCACGCTCCTAAATAGCCCAGCCCAGCAGTGAAGCCGTTGCACGATTGCAGCAGCTCTCCCACCGCTGCACACCAATTGCAGATTCGATTTCGGTTTGGTGCGGTTGCAGTCGGAAAAGTGTCAATGCCAACATGTTCTTTTTTCCGGTTTTTGCCTCATTTTTTGTTTTCGTTTTTTTGTTTTTCTTGTTGTTGTTTGTGTTTCTGCTTTTCGATTAGATTTTACTCGAAGACAAAACACCACACAGCAAAGGAGCAGGCGCAGTGAGCGATTTGCTTGCAAAATTGTTTTGCCAGGGGCTAATGACACAATGCAATGGTATGTTCACCTTTTGTTTCTTTTTGTTTTTTTTTTGCATGTAGAACGACCCCTACAAAGTCAAGGGAATTGGTGACTAAGAAACAAACGGCAGCACACCTTGCGGCGAATGTTTGCAACATTTTAAATGCAAACAACAAAAGAGCTTGTTCATCCGCAGGGCCCAGTGTCACAATAAGCGGCAAATGTAAATGGCCGTAGTTGTTTATTGCGTTGACTTTGAAGCTTCATTTTTTTACAGCTATAAGCCACCATAGGCCTAAGTATTTGGTGTTAATTTCAACTTGATACCTCCACGCGTTTGTGAGAAAAAGGGTCTGGACCAACAGACAGGCAGGCGTGCAACGCAGTCATCCTATCAGAGTTCCTCCCGTACCCCCTCTCCTGTATGTCCCAGCAGGGTGGGGGTGGTGTCATTAATTCAAGCATTAATATCATTTTCACATATTCCTTATAATTTTTCGTTTACTGTAAATAAGTCAATTTTTTCCATTTATTAGCAATCGGCAACAGGGGTGCACATTTTGCCACACTCAAAAAAATTTCAAATTTCAATAATCCATAGCTTCAACATTTGTCAACATTTTCATCCCAAATTTAGCACACGTATTCCCTTGTGTGTTTTCTATTTAAAAAAATTATTTTCACACCCTTTCCCCCACCCTTTTTTGCGGGAAAAAATAAACAGTGAACTCCTACCCCTTTTACACGTTATTGCATTTTACGCACTTTCTCCAAATGTTTTTCTATTTTAAATGTTTCACGTGTTTTGAAATATTTTCCAACAGTATTACATTCGAAATCAGCGACCCCCAAAACCCCTATGACCAGAATTCGGAAGCCTGTTGTATTTATAGCACTCTGGTTCGCTAGCGAAGGAAACTATTCGAATACTTTGAGCGCTTTTTACTCGCAACCAATTTAGTAACTGTATGAGCTCTGGGTTTCAGCAGGACGGCGCTACATGCCACACAAGCCGCCCAATAATCACGTTTGATCCCCTTGTGTGTGTGCCTTGTGAAATATTTTATCCCAAAACCATCAGACCCCGTCCCGCCTCGCAAGTAAAAAGTTGTTGCCGAAGTTTCGATGGCGGACGGCGTTTTAAATCAGCGACCCCCAAAACCCCAATATGTGTGAATATTTCCGTTGATTAGTCGCGTGCTCTTGGGTCACTTCGCATGCAGTCAGATGGAGTATTTTTTGTTTAATTTAATGGGATGATGTTTTGATGGGACGGGGGAATGAAAAATGTCTTGGACTAGGAAGAAATTATTCTCCAAGGCATTGGGTGAGATTTTTTACCGTTAAATAGTGATTGGGCCAGAGCTGAGGCGTTACTTACAGAGCTATGGGGTCTTCCCTCCAGCCAACTTCTCACAGAATGCGTCGCACTTTTTGTTTTTGTTGCACTTGTGGGTCGCACGATCGGTTCTTGTTGCACAGGACGAAATGCGCGCACGTTCAAGCTGAGCACTGAATCAGAACAACAAACAGCATATCACATTTGAGTCAACGGAAATTAATTTTCAAATCCTTTTAATCACACGAAAAACGCGCGCAATCCGCCGCCACAAAATTGAGAGCGCGTCCGTATACCACCCGTCCAGGTAACTGCCCAAACGCCTAGTAAATTTTCGCGACAGGTGAAAACAGTTTAAATAGCCGCACACCGATCGGTGTACCTACTCCGGTTGCGTGCCTCGCTTAAATCTATTTGCACGGGGGCATGCTCAATACCTGGCGTGCGGTCGCGTCACACACAACTCGATCGCCGGCCAGCCACACTCCACCGGATCTTCAGGTAGTCGCCGGAGATTGCCGGCCAGTTACCCCGTCCCCTCTGACCACAACAAAATCCCAAGAGACATCTTTCGGGGGAAATTGTGCAGAGGAAAAATCTCAGCGTGCCTATTGACTGGCCGCCACTTCTTAGGGGGCCTCCATCGAGCACCGATCGCGGCGGATAACAAACACCCCGCCGCGCCGCCACCGCCACCGCACGGCTGATTAGAACAAATTTTTCCTCAACTTTCAATCGTACTGACCGCGCCGTTACGTGTTTGTTTTTTTTTTATTTTTTTTTTTTTTTGATATCCTCTCCCTTCGGCGCGGCTAATGGGCAATTTGGGATTTTTATTGATTCAGCGCGATCAACTGCTGTTGACACATCCATAAAAATTTCCATTACGACCTTTCTAAACATTTTTGCGGCTTCTTTATTTTTTTATTTTTTTTTTCTTATTATTTTTCAACTTTTTCTACACTTTGGCCACTTGTAGTTTTGCCTCCCCTCAAGCGGTTGTGTAAAAACAAACAAAGGCCCATCGGGCGAATTGTTTTGCGTGGAAACGACAAGGACAATGAGTTCCTGCCGCTGTTTGCAGCATGCCCCACTCCTGTTGCAACAATTACACCAAAAAGTCAAAAATGTGATTTTTTTCCTGTTTGTGTTTTGGGCGGATCAACTCCGAAATGTCCTGCCGGGTAAACGCAGCCAGGTGGGAGCGTACCCCTGCCGTGCTTTGTACAATTGCCTCGCACAGTCGAGGCCGCCAGAAAAGTACATTAGAAAAATTTAATACAAAACCATTTGCAGGGGTGTGTACTGCGTGGAAGAGCAGCCATAGGGTCAATGGCACGGTATCTGAGTCACACGATCTCCCCCTTGCATTGCCCCCCCCCCCCTTCCTCTTTACCATCCTCCCTCGTAGTACACGACTGTAAAATTCCAATCCGTGCGCTCGGATTGAGAAAAACCCAATTAACTCACTTAATAAAATTCAAATGTCGTGTAGAACTTTTGTTTTCAATTCTTTGTAACAGCACCGACCACCCCTCCGCCCCCTTTTCGTCCCACCACCCTCCCGCGCGTATACCAGCGCCAGAAATTTAGAAAAATCCACAAAAACAAAGTGAAACAAATTTTGCCGCAGCGCAAATCGCGCGTTTTTGTGTAATCAAATCACGCACGCGTACTCCCCCTGCCGCGCCGGTACGATTAAATATTTTCTGCCCATTATGAAGATGGCCATGCAGTCCGCGGGGGCCGGTTAATTATTTCATCGAATCGGTGCGACAGGATATTCTGGTCACGTAGCGTGTTGGCTTCTTTTTAAAATGAATTTCCTCTTTTGGGTTTCACGAGCTGGCGGGTATACCCCTTTTTGGTGTGCCCACCCCCCCGCCCCCTCCTCGCGCAAGTGATTGAAACAAAGGCAAATGCGGGACTCGACTTTTGATTTACCCAAAATCACCAAGATGACGCCTCATCCCACACAGCTCAAGGAATCAAAATCCTTTTTCTTCTTCTTCTTCTTGGGGAGGTAGGAAATAAATTCGTGCACACAATCTGGTAACCGGATGGGCGACGACATGTAAACAGCTGTGACGCAATTGCACCACCAGAGTCATGTAAACAGCGGATAACTGTTTTGCCGCCTTCTCTTTCCTCACAAAAAACAAAAAACGAAAAAAAAACAAATGAGAGGAACACACGGCCGCTTACATGATGACTGCTTAAGTCTCACGGCCGCTGGTAAGAGTTGCCTAATCGAAGGTTAAGGTAGCGAACCTGCGAGAGACCGCAAACGCAAAGGCCTAGGGCACCGTCAAGGGTGTGACCAGGTGGCCTGGGGAACGTGCGGCGGCGGCAGTCGGTGCGCGCGCTTCCGATTTATCAAATTAGTGGCGGCTGGTGCTGATGTTGTCGCCCCGTTGCCCGTCGTCGTCTGTCGCCTGTCGCGGCATTGTGCTATCAGCATTCACCATTAGCATAATTTGGTGGGTCAGTTCGAGATGATGGAGAAGAAGAAGAAGAAGAGGCACAATTATGAAATTTGAGAAAGTTGACCGACCAGACCCGCCGACCTAATCGGGGGCCGTAATTACGGCGCGGCGGCTTAAGTGCCTTTTAAAGCGTTTGCGTGTGAATTTTTGGGATTTTTGCATTTTTCTAGATTTTTGTTATTCTCTCCAGTTTTCGCCGAAGGCGTCCCGCCGCCTAATGGGAGCTCTGAAATTTTTTTTTTGCAATTGGCACGCCATCTGGAGTTTGTGCAGGGAATATTCCACCCGGCAAAGCGACAAGGCAACAAAGCGTTAACCTGTTCGGGTGGAATATTTCCTGGACACTTCTGCATACCACCGTCAACAGTCAGGGCCATTAAGCGCGCGTCATCAACGCATTTCCGTACGTCATTCCGCTCCAGCTAAATTGAAGCAACATTCAGTGCTGCGGCCACTTAGCTGTCGCTTGTCTTATTTCTTTTTCAACATTTTATTTTATTATTATTTTTTTTGCGTTTTGTAATTTTTTAAGAGGCACCGAGGCCAAGAACAAGTCCATTACGGCGGCTGACGTAAATGGGGCGAGAGTAGGGGAAAAAAAACAACAACGAAGCTGCCACCTAGGCTCGAAAATGTGAAGGGACTGTGGAATTTGCAACTTGAGCTCGTCCCCATCCTCCCTAGTCGTCCGGCGGCGGCGCATGGCTCGGCGCATGGCTCACCGCATGTACTTTACGTAATTCGTCTACGTAAATGCAAATGCGCCCCCGGCATGCATGCACTTGCAGTTTATTTTATTTTTTCATGTTTTTCATCTTTCCCCACAAGGCCAGAGAAAGCTGCTTGGACTTCAGTCTAATTGTGAATTTCCCTTAAGCACGGCCCTCCCCTACTTGGCGTGCGTACTTATCGGCTTAAATGCCCACCTCCTCGCCCGATGCGATCTCAGCGAGCGCCCATAAACGCTCGCCTTATGCAAACAAATAAATATTTAACTTCTTCACACCAGTTGATCTTTGGAGTTTTTGCGGCGACACCGCGAGAACTTTGTCGCCGTCGTCGGTCGTGCGGCTTGAGCTTTGTCCCAAAGCAAACATCGGGCTGTTATGCGTCTTCTGCGTCTCATGATTTTTTTATTTTTTGCCTCTTATACAGTTAACCAAGTGTGGAGGCATTAAAATATGCTAAAATGCATTTAACGAACAGCTCCACGGTAATTTCAATTTGGAGTCTACTTCACGAGCATTAAGCGCTTTTAACGAACCCACAGCACCCCCCCCCCCCCCCCCACCCCCGCCCCTCTTCCTCTGGTTCTTATTTATAATGCCTCCACCTTGGCTGTCCCGCATGAGTGCTCGCTGAATTGAATTCTAGGAAGAGCGTGCATGCTATTTGGTTTCAGTAAAATTGTTAGCGACCCCGAAAGCATAGAATCACTCAATTTCAGCGCTGTGTGGCACATAGCGCCGTCCTGTTGGAACTACATGTCATCCAGTTCGGGCCACTACAAGAAGTTGCCGCCGCCGATGTCGCCTTGTCCCTAAAAATGTTTAAACTAATAAACAGAATTACCAACTGGTGAAATTGAATCGCTACCCGCCACCACCATCAGGGTAATTATATTTTCGCTCTTTTATCGCAGCCAGGGAGGGTGGAGGGAATTAATGAAAATAATTGACTTGCGATTGAGAGGGCCGCTTTCGGGTGATCATAATGACAAAAATAATAACACCACACCACCGATGGCAGTTGAGGGGTGGGCGCCCCCATAGTTGCCACTGCGACGCGCAACGGCTGGAAAAATAATTTCTTGCGCCCCAGGGGGGGGGTTCCTAGTTCTGTCCGCCAGTTAGCAGCAGCTTCTACGCATCCTTATTCAATTTATGGTTTTCCCGAAAGGGGGAGGAAAAATCACTTCTTCGGTTTTTTTTTTATTTTTTTTTTGTTGTGTTGTTTGTCCCCCTAATAATTTTTCTCATTGTGTTCTGCTGATTGTTACATGTAAGCGAAACCAAAAGAGAAAGGAGAGAAAGAGGAACAGCCGTTGCCCTTGCACCACGTCCACCACACCGTGTGCACCGTAACGCACTTGATGCGACGGCAGAGAGCCGTGCGGTGAACATCTGTACATTGGTAGGGTACAGCAGTGCAAGGGGAATGGTGACGTGGAGACGCTAACTACGCCCGGGACGGGATCTCGCACCCTCGACGGGCGAACATGGCAACATTCCCGAAATAACAGTTAATCCCCTGTGTAGTGTTATTTAATTTACCTCATTACGTCGAGATTTGGCCGTGATAGAATTTTACGAGGTATCCTACCCGCAGCCGACGGCCGGGTGTTCGGGCGCCCTTCCCGGCGGAGGGCCCACCCCTTCTCTCATTACGCAAGAAAGTTGCTTTAACGCCACTTGAGATAATCTTTTTGTTTGAGAAGTTGGCAATCAGCCCAGCCGGCGGTGGAAGGTGGATGGTGGCTTAAGGCTGCGCCGCGAAGGGTAACGGGGGAAAGATAAACAAATCAAAACAAACACGAGAGCAAGTGTGGGCTTTTAATTCGCTCATCGGTGCTCCGTCCCCCGCGCAACAGGGGGCGGTATTGCCCTTAAGGAGGAAATCTGTGCAACCATATCCGCCAGTCCATCGACCGAATAAATTTTATTTACCTCTTTTAAAGGCGCCACGAATTGTTTGTGATCAATTTCACGGAACATATGTGAGCACTTGCCGGTGCCGGTGCCGGTGCTGACTCCCCCAGCCCTCACCCTAATTACCGTAAACAAATTTTCCCAAAATAATTCGCAACAAAAGGCACAACAAAGGGTGTGTGCTCTCTGTCCGCGCGAAATAAGAGGAAGCGCGCGCGCGTGTCGAATTGATTTCCATTCAAAACATTTCAACGGTTGGGTTAATTTATTTTTTTCTTTTCATTTTTTTTTATTATTAATTTGGCGAAGAATCAGACGAGCACACCAGCAGCAGCAACAGCAACAGCCAGCAACCCGTAAAAAGCGAACGAGAGAAAGGAAAAAAGAAGAACACCGTTAGAACAAATCCAGCGGAAATAATTTCCCTAAGCCTTTTAATCCTTTCCCGGTTGATCCTGGGCCCGTAGCCGTGTAGCCGTAGAGCCGTTTAGCCGGCCAGCGTCGAGGGGTTTGTTTTGAAAATTCGTTTTACAAATGTTTGTTTGGCATGTTCGCAGTGGGAGGGCGCAGTGGCCCACCGAAGGGCGTCGATTACGGCGGATGACTGCGTCAAAGTCTACCAGTCGTACCTGCTGCGTTCCCACTGTTAAGGGATTTACTTTTGATTTTTGTCCTCCACTTACCGAAATACCTGGCCGTGCACTAACCAACTTGGTGAACAGGTAAATGGGTGGGGGGGACGCGCATACCCACCTCTGCAAATCTTTTCACTTTTTCCACATATAACGGGACAGTTGTCCACCAAATCCGTTCGGGTGTTTCGGTGTTTCGTAGTTCACATTCAGGGGGGAAATTCCGATTTTTAAATTATAAATACGTTCGCCAGGTTTTTAGGTTATAAGTTCAACGCACGAGAATTCGTGCCAACCTCGGGGACGGGTGAGTCGACAAACTGCTGAATTTTTTTAATTAGACGAAAAACTGACCCCTTCAGGCTCCGTCCACCAAAGTGATCGAATGTGATCTTATTTGCCAATTTCACATTTTGCCCAATTTTTCCTCCTCCTCCACAGGACATAAAAATTATAAAAAAAAAAAAAAATAACAGCAAACCCTTCACGGGAAGTTTCTCTTTCACAGCGCAAATCGCCGTGCCCCGCTGTCGTCACTGGCAAAAAAAGGTCAGAAAATTGGAATAAGGGCTTGAAACATTTTAGCGTGCTCGATAAAAATCAGATTGAATGCTTCAGCGGTAGGTTAATATGATCCCATGGGACATTTTGCAAACGAACCGTCCGCGCCATGTCCCAGGCGGCCGACCTCACCATTTCCCAGATTCCCTCTCCCTCTCACACCCTCCGCAGTGCTATGCTGTGTGCTGTGTGCTGTGTGTTGTGTGCCCCCGTCAGCAGTAGTGTGGAAAGTTAACGAAGATGTGATCGGCTGCTGGTTGGTGAGGGGAGGGGTGGGCATGGCGTTGTGTTTTTATCACTGAAACAACGTCTGCTGGGGATCAAATGGAAACCAACAAAAAAAAAAAGTCCGCACGTTTAGAACTTGTCATTCCCTCAATAAATTTTTTTTTTTTTGCATTTGACTGCAGCCCCCCTAAAGGTGAAGCTGGCAAACTCCATTTGGACGAGCCCCACATCCAACCTACGCCCGAACGTCGTCGCACAGCCACAGCCTGGCGACGGAGGGGGGGGGAAGGATTTATTGAATATGTTCACAGTTGTCTCGGAATAATCATTTTAAATAATGCAGCCGTGTCCCCGGAGGGTGCGGGTCAATTGCCACATTGTTGCTGTGCTCGTTTAAAAAAAATATCTCTCTGACCTAATTGGCGGCGGGCATAAATAATTAGAGCGATTGGGACACGTGGCCCGCATTATTTGCCATCCCCCATCCCAACGACTGCCACTATAGAGGTGAGCTCCCTTTCAAATTCGTCGACTTATCATTTCTTAAGCTTTTTCACTTTGGTGTTGCGAAACTCGCTAAGGAGGAAATTCAAATATATTCCGGTGTGGCAAAGCGTGATTGGGGGGGGGATGGGTAACAGTTAAAGCCGTAAGATCTTTTAAGACGATAAGATGAACGTGCCGGTTATTAGCCGCAATTTGTAAGCGCCTACGCAGCATCCCTTCAATGCTCACATAAGCACCTTCCGGCCCACCCTCCAGCCCACACAACAAAACAGCCAGCTCTTGTGGTAAATAACGAGCGGGTGGGTGGTGGCGGGACGGGCTTTTCCAGGTGAATGTCAAATTGGAACAGGTGACGCCTTATTTTCCTGTTATGTCGAAATTAACGTGTTTAAGGGGCTCTCAATGCAAATCACGTGCCCCACCCCAACCGCCACGCGCCCTGTGGGCATATCAAAGCAACAAAGTATTTTCTCTATGGCAATGCCGATAATGACGTTTTTGATCCTCATCCCCACCCAGGTCCCGTTGTCCAAAGAACTTGCGTGAATCGTAACGACTTGCTGCCTAAGCTGATCGGGGGCTCATTAATTAATTAATTACGTAATGGTCTTACAATCCCTGTGCCGGGCGGAGGGGTTGGGGGGCAGGTTCGGTTTTGTTTAATTGTGTAACTTTCCTGCTACACCACTCAATTAGTAGAAATTTGTTGTTGTGCCCCTTCCCAACACTTGCAAAGGTGGGCTGAGCAGAGTCGTAAGGAATAAATGAGATAGCGGAGAGGGTGGTGTGTCACAACAGCACCGGGTAAAGGGTTAAAGGGGTGTGCATAGAACCACCTTAGGCGAAAAGGATTTATGCAAACACAATCGAGTAGAGCTGCCGCCTGTGTGACCTCTTTTGCTTCTGTCATTGCCGTGCTCTCCACTGCCCACACCCTCCGCAGGCTAGCACAGCCAAAACATAAATTCCCGTCAATTAATTTAGATTTCTCCAGCAATTACTGGTTAGAGGGATAATTAAAACCTCCAGGGACTAAATACACACATAAACAGTTAAGCGAAGGGTGTGAGGGGATCGGAGTGATAATTGTGACATTCT
This sequence comes from Neoitamus cyanurus, assembly GCA_947538895.1. Taxonomy (NCBI): domain Eukaryota; kingdom Metazoa; phylum Arthropoda; class Insecta; order Diptera; family Asilidae; genus Neoitamus; species Neoitamus cyanurus. Next base: position 8,108,273 of record OX384549.1, read on the forward strand.
AACGGTGAATATGAGCAAATCCGTTGAGCCGTTGTTTTCAGAATTTACGCACACCCTCACGTCCTTTAGGAAAAAATTCAGTATGTAAAATTTAAAATGGCTGCACGCCGTTATTTTCAAAATATCACACCTCCCCCTCCGCCGACAACAGCCGACCAACTAGAAAAACGCGCCGTTACACTTGAAAGGATTATTTTTTGGAGAAACGGCCGGACCTACGCTGCCCTGAATTTCTTCTGCAAAGTAACTCTCAAAAAAAAATAAAATCATAATTGGATGGCACTCAATTACAACGGGAAATTGCGTCTATTTTGCCTTGAGAGCTTCCTCCAAGAATTCCACCTCGCTGCCCGGAAAATTTTTCATTTTCATTTCAACGGTAATCCAGAGGAGATATTTTGTTTTGTGTTGTTGTTGTGTGCGTGCGTGCGTGGGTTGGACTGGAAATGATGAAAGGGCCCTCATCCAGCTTACGGTAATTACCTCACGATTCCACCAAATTAATTGGTATCCACTTTCACAATAAACCGATTTTCCTCCTCAAGGATACCGAAAAACGGCAAATGCCCGATAAATTGAATTTTTTCTTATTCAAACCTTTTTATTTATTTTTTTTATTGCCTGGTGGAGAGACGATTGTGGGAGTTTTCCTGTTTACAATTTCCTTGAGTGGTTGATAACAAACCGAAATCCGCTTATGAGAGGAGTCTGCCCATACCACCGGCGGGTTAACATGCATCTCGGGCCGTCGTGTCCACTTCAGCCCGAATTCGGGGGCAAGTTGGCAACAAAAGATAATCCGCCTCAAAAGGGAGGGGGCCAACAGCCACAACATGTGGTCAATGACTCAATAAAATAAGAAGAAGAAGTGGAAGAAAAAGAAGGCACAAAATGCGTCCAGAGGTCATAATGGAATTTGATTTAGTTTTTCGGCGATTATCGATTATCCTCTCCCGTTCCGCTTCCACCTGTCTGGAAGGGATGAGGGTGGAGACGGGGGCGGCTCTGCTCTGCAACAAATCCAGCCCAAGCCATTTGAGTTAATCCGCACCCGACCGGATTCGAGGAAGCTCTTGTTGTCCAGGACGGTGTCGTCGCATTCTTTGGGGTGCCCCTTGCAATTGCCATAAATTTTTGCGCGGGAGGGATTATCTCTTTATCCTCCAACGGGATTTTTCTTGTTTTGGATTTATCACCAGTTTTCATCCTATTCAAAATTCCCAGCTGATTCTGAGCTGAGCAATTCGCACGCACCTCAAACCTTCAACAGTCAAATACAAATCGTAACGGCCAATTCAAATCGTTCAAATCTCATCGGTGGAACCGAGTCACGTGCCAGTGCCTTCGCCTGTTCGTTCAACCGAACTAAACTGTAAGCAAATTCAAGTCCACCCACAACCTCCCACTGAACAATTGTTTTTTGGTACTGCATGCCCCACCTATTGGGAAATTGAGGAAATATTTCAACGAAGGTTAGAACTTGTTCAGGGCTTGTCTGCATCCAAGTCCTCATCTTCGTCATGTTATGCCAGTTCACACGTCACACCTAGTTAAGCTCTCTTCGAGCTTTGTTAGGCAGTATAACAGTTAAGGCGAGGCAAAGTACTAAAGAGGTTTTTGTCTCTGCTTTATATGTATAAAACTTTTGTTCCGAAAAATAATTCGAATTCTCATTGTGGCAAAATGAGTTTTACGTTTTCCTGCAAATCGTGGGAACCGAAGGGAAAGGCAAGCCAAACGGAAAAACATCGCTGAGGTACTTAACTCCGTCGGCGACGGGAAGTTTGGAAAAGTGACGTCACTTCTGGCTCGCTACGTTGGCGAAGATCGTCCGAATCGTCGCCAAAACGGAAGTGGGCAATTTACGGGCTACCCGTGGCTCAGCAGAACTGGCTAAACAAAAAAATCCTGAAGGGGAGTTATAGCCGTTAAATTTCCCCCCCTCAACATTTAACGAAAAACGAACCACGTACTGCCAACATAGCCGGAGGTCAAAGTAGCGAAAATTGAATTGGCGACCATTATGTCGGCTGCGGTTTTCGGGATTTTTCCGGTTCTCTACGCATAAGAATTGATTCGTTCGGTGTTCCGCGTATTGATTGGGGCCCAAAGAAGGCCTCACATTCGAGTACGGGGAAAAATCGCGACGATTTTCCGCATAATTTAATGAAAACAGTTGGCGTCGGTTTGAAACGACGCGGCGGGCTATCGAAGCGGTGGTTTCGTTGTGTGCGGATTTTTTGGCGATTTCTTGCGCCGCGCGGGTTCTGCACGGATTTCCATGTAAGTAAACCTTTGCTTTCCTTCAATTTGCATTTCACACAAATTTCCGAGTGGCTAAGAGTCCCTAGGGCTCCTAGGGGTCCCAGTCCTCCGGGCGCGAATGTGTGTGTGTCATACTCTCTGCAGTTCCCTATGAAGCGCAGCTCTCTCAAATCCAAATACAGCCGCTCTCCTCTCATAAAATTTCTAACTGTTTTTCTACTTTCAATTTCAGAATTTCCCAACGGTGAGCATCAGTTCCGGCTGTCAGTTTGTGTTGTGCGCGTTTTCCAGTGAACATTTTCCTTTAAAGCAGAGCAAGTCGGTTTAGTGATTGTGGAAATGTGCGGAAAATTATGAAAGGAAAAGGCCAAAGTTTCGGCTGTTAGTGGGTGCGTGTTTTCCGGCGAAAAATTCACAAAGCAGAGCAAATCGGGGTAGTGCAGTGCAAATTGAGGTAGTGCAGTGCAAGTTTAGTTCATGAAAGTGTGTGGAAAATCCGATCGGTGCAGTGTTTTGTGGAAATGGCCTGTATATGAAATTTTGGCAGTGCGAAAGAGAACGCCAATATGTGCATGAATAAGTGCAGTTATTTTATTGTTTTCGTGGAGAAGGCGATCAGCAGGAGAAGACGCAATGGTGAGTGATTTTTTTGTTTCCTTTAGAGTAAGTCACCGGTGGATTTTGTGAGCAAATTTGATAAGAAAGCTCAATGTTCCGTTATTCGGGGAAAAGCTTCTCTGCCTCCCCACAGTTGTTCGAGTCTTGGCTAGCGGTTCGTCGATGTTTCAATAAAAGCTCTTCTATGTCTCTTGCATCCGGTCGTCCTTTTACAGAATCCTCCATCGCTGTCAATTTTAATTGGTACTCCTGACGCATGTGACGCTTTAGTTTTGACGTTTCTTAGCTTGTGAAGTGGGACTATGCCTGATTCATCAGTGGCTAATCGTAGATGCGGTTTTTTTTCGACATAACTGTTTACTTCTGAGACTTTACAACTGTTTACTATAGCGGATTTTTTCCATGCAGTTCCTGTCCTGCTTATCGACAATTGTCGAATAGCATAAATCCCCTGAACAAGCACAGAAACTGCTCTAAACTGGGCAGTGGAATTGTGCGGCTGCATTTCTTGAACGATTCAAGGTGGAGTGAACGTACCATCAAGGAAAAGTGTTGGCTGTGCGCGAAAGACGTCAGAAGCTTTTTGGGGGAATTTTAGTATCTGTCTTTTGTCTAAAGATAAAAAAAACTAAGAGATAATGCGGCTGTCTATTAAGTGCACAGAGATAAACTCAGCAACTGATTAGTTGTATTACCAAGGGGATTTGTTCTCCTAGGGCTAAAAGGATTAGCCGGGGAAATCTCAAGTAAGGAACCGAATGTTTTTCTATTTTTTATTATTTTGATTTCAAAGTGAAAAGGTCTTGTTCTGTGTGCGGTTTTTCATTTTCCGTTTCGAAATCAGTTTAAAATTCAAGCAAAATAACTGCAGAGCTCAATGCGCTAATCATATCAGTTCTTCCCAGCGCTATGGCTCACCTTGAGCACTTCGCAATTTCTCTCTGCAACTGTTTTGCTATGTTTCAATGACAAATTACTGATTTTTTTTGCGTTTTCTCAGTTTTTATTGAAGGCTCGCAAGGCGTGTTGAATCAATTCAACCAAGAGAGTAGCCAACCGCACCGTTTTCGACTACCAGACCACTGAAAACCAAAAACAAAAAACGAACTCAATGACAACTTAGTCGAAGAGTAGATATTGTGATAATAGCTTAAAATAAAGCAAAGCAGACCAGTTTTTTCTTAACCAGCTAAGTCCGTACCGTACCAGTAATTAATTTAGGTGAAAAAATGAAGACTGGCAGGAGATATTTAGATGTCCAGTGGCCCACACCAGTGATTGGATTTATTTTTGGAATACTGCTCCTTTTGCACGCAACTGTCGGTGATATTGAACCAAAAATCAACTACGAGGATCCAACAATCGCAGTCACAGTATGTTTTTCTATTAAATAGAATAGCCTTCCTTCAGGCGATGTGATTCTTAAAATTCCCCAATTTGCAGAAAATGAGCAAGATAGGCGTAGAAACAGCGAGTATGGGAAATACTCTTGCTACGGATAGTACAAAAAGCTCCCTGCCCATAACTGACTTGGGTTTCATACATGCATTCGTCGCTGCGATTTCTGTAATTTTAGTCAGCGAATTGGGCGATAAAACATTCTTTATAGCGGCGATAATGGCGATGAGGCACCCTCGTTTGACCGTCTTCTTTGGAGCTATGTCAGCTCTTGGTCTGATGACAATACTTTCAGCCGTATTCGGTATGGCCGCAACTATAATACCACGCGTCTATACCTACTACATTTCGACGGCACTATTTGCTATATTTGGCCTGAAAATGCTTAAGGACGGATACTATATGTCCGCAACAGACGCCCAAGAAGAGCTCGAAGAAGTCCAATCCGATCTGAGGAAACGGGAAGACGAGGTAAGGTCAAGCTGAACGAATGGGTGACTGTGACGAATGTGCGCGCGCTTTTTTTTCCCCTTCTTTCAAATTCACATTAATTTCTCTATGTCAGTAGATGTTTCTGTACCCTTACATTTTTACTAATTAGGCACTTTGAGCGTAGAGGCATTTGGAGAGATTTCTAATAGCTGCCAGGAGCTTATTTTTATTTTTTATGCTATTGAAGATATGCCTTTAGCTAAATTTCATCCTCTAAATTTAGATCCTCGTCGTGTATCCTATTTTGGTTTAATGATGTGAGTCGTTTTTACCTCTGTTGTGGACAGTGGTATCACTAAAATTGGTGTCAGGTGTGGGGTGATCAACAGCTCAATTTAATACGAATCTTTTTTTTTAACGTGAGAATATGTAGGTCTGTTGCTTAATGTACATAAAAGGCGAAAGTAATTTTCATACGAGTATAAACGATTACTTTTAATGTGGTAAAGGAAGGTCTAGAAAATTTTTCCCAGCACTGGCGCTAGATTAGAACCCTGCGCATTCTTCATATGTTCTATTTACGACATTGCCAACCTTACAGTAAATATAAGATAAAGCAGGATTCTGCCAATGTTCGTCCTTGTCGGTCACATAAGAGAAGCTTAGAGCTGAGTGATCACCTGATCACCCCTTGATATTTTTGTGTCAATCATATTTCATTTACAGTTGAGTAGAAAAGAAGAGCCATTTCATTTTCATTTCTTTGTCCGTAGACAATGATGTGCCATCCATCAAAGTTCCCTTTTTTTTCTTTTTTCTCTCTCTTCCCCCCGAAATTTGTGTGAATTATCGCTCGTTGATATGGACTGACGGTGATAGTTGATGAAGTCAATGAAGAAGGACAACGACTGTAGTTCGAGCACATCACGACGACGATGCAGCGATGATGATGATGACGATGATAGCGATCCACGACGTGATGATCAAACGCGATCAATGCTATCGTCAGCAATTAGTAGTGGATCAAATTCAACAGCAATTGTGACCAACACGGACACGTCAAGGAGATCAAATCATCATCAGTTGTCGTCATCGTCGATGGGCAACTTGAGTATTACCAGTGGCCGTGGTGATGGGTCAACGGCCTCCACAAATTCCAGATATAGCGGTAGCATTGGTGGTGGTCTCGATTCGGCTGCTAGCCCAATAGCTGTGGCTAGTGGTGATATTAATGCAAATGGAATGGAGCTAATTCAGATTGGCAGCAAGAAAAGGGTTAGACATTGTCTCTATTTATTCTTTTTTTTTTTCTTTCAATTTTTTTGCTTTTTATCACACCAACAAAATGCTGAAAAAAGGAGAGATCGTGAAAGTTTTTGATTTTTCTGGTTTTTGTTTCGGAATCTCTTCGTCCTTTGGTTTATAACTGCGTTTTCTTGTTTATTTAACAGCGTTTTTGTTTTCTCTGTTTTATTTTGTCTTATTTTGTTTCTGTTTTAATTTGTGCATGGAGTGGTGAAGGTTTACACATGACTCTACATCCGAATTGGGCCATTCTTCACGTTTTATGTTTTGAAAGGCTTTCCTAAATTGTCGAAAAGAAAATTATTAGTTCATGTTGCTCTTAATTTGTTCGTTTATACAATTGTTGCGTTCTCCTCGCAACGCTTGTTTTTTTTTTTTTTTTTTAATTTTGGCTGTGTTAGCTGACGCATTGTCCTGTTACAAGTGCTCGTTTTGCTCTCTGTGAAAGAGCCTTTCTAAATGATAAAGCAGAGCAACAACTATCATTTTTTGTACTTCACCTGTCATTTCAATTATCGTTTAGTTAACTGTTCAATAGCCCACGTATAAATTAGTTGTAGTGGTGCAGGGGCTTTAAACTTTAAGGTTGTGGCACTATTCTGCGTTTATTTTTGTTTTCGTCCTCTGTTTGCTTAAATGTATGTTAAGTAGATATACCCTTGTGTGTACATAGAGTTGAGATAAGAAGACAATCTAGGCAGGCTGGAAAGGTTAATAATATTGTGCAAAAAATTCCTCTTCTTCTTCTCTTTCTATATCGGTGATCGCGCCAACAGCTGGAACGAGAGGTTACCTCAACGCTGGTCCAAGATCCCGAGAGTGGCGTTGTCCGGAAGCAAAATACGCGGCGAAGTGCCGCCTACTTGGCTTCGCGGATATTCATGCAGGCGTTCACAATGACATTCCTCGCCGAATGGGGCGACAGATCACAGCTGACAACGATTATTCTGTCTGCACGGGAAGACGTGTACGGCGTTATTGTTGGAGGATGTTTGGGTCATGCAATGTGCACTGGTTTGGCCGTTATTGGCGGCCGTATGATTGCCCAACGGATCTCTGTTCGTACCGTCACACTTGTAGGCGGTGTCGTGTTCCTTCTATTTGCTATCAGTGCTCTTTTCTTCAGCCCAAACGAGGAGTGATTGCACTGTGGACGATGCGAGGATGTGAAAGGAAAAAACTTCCTACTTTTTTGTTTTGTTTTTATTCTTGCTAGATGTCGAGATTTATGTGTAAATAATAAGTGGCACCAATATGCCGTGAGGATGGATACGTGGAGATGAATTGGCCGTTCATGTAAAGCTTTTTTTTGTACAAAGACCCAGAAATCTACTTTGGAATAAAATCATGTTTTAAAAAATAAATCACTTTCCGACTTTTATTTCCTTTCATCATTCTCCTTGTTCGCGGTCCATCCATTTCTTCAGATCGGGAATGATCATGGCGGTCCATATTCCTCTAGTCTCCTCATGTCAACGTCACTGTCAGCAATAGCGGCGAATAGTATACTAGGACAATTGGTTCGTATACCGCTCGGTAGGTGGAGTGCCCCTGTGCTAATTTACCAAATCTAGAACCTTTCGCCGCCGCAATCCTCAGGGAAGACTGTCAAGCCGGGCTGCTAGTCTGAGGTTTGATCTGCCCAAGGGAGATGAAATTACCTCCAATTGAGTCCCTACAAATTAAAATTTAAAAACAGCTTGCTTTGGCCTTGAGAATTTGTTTTACTAGTTTACTGTGTGCAGAGGACTGCTTTGTTCTATGCAACAGAGTACCGTTACAGAAGTGACATTCGATGTTTTTTTGTTGTTGTTGTGTTATCGATTTTCCAAACGGAAGTTGTTCCTGCGAATAAAACGATCAGAGGCAATTAACAGTTCGCATTCATTGGGAAATCGATCAAGTAAGAAGTTTCTTCTAATTGTGTGTCCCCAAAACGGAGCGACTGCATCGGTTTGCCTCGGAAAATGCCCAAATAAAGCGGAATTGTGCCAAGGTCAATTCAATTGCTGTTTTTTCTTTTAAATCAATTTTCCACACTGATGCGTTGTCCCATTTAAGGAATAATATCTGATTTTGCGCACGACGAACTTAAATTGCCCAAATTGGGGACAACGAGCGCTCGTATTTCGAAAGGTGAGCGCGCTTTTCATTTAATTATTCGTGAACAGGGGAATCTTTAATCCCAAACTGGTCGGCAGGGTGTTTTATGATAAAATTAAGCGAGGAGGGGATTTTATTTAATTTTAGCGGAAGTGACGAAACGTCGAATAAATTGCCTGATGTGTATATGCGCATAAGGCCGAACAATATTGGTGCAGTGCCATCTGTTGTTTGAAGGTAACACCATCCCTATATGTGCCATTGCACACCAACACATGTCATAATGGCACTGACAAATGCAAGCACAAGCCAGCTATAGTTGCAGTTAGGGGAAGGTCATGTGGTTAAGCGTGCTCCAATGTTTTCAGTAAATATCACTTGTAACTTGCTGGCCGGACGCGAAAAGTGAAGCACAACAATCAAAGAGACTTGCCATTAATCAGTTAAAGAAAATTGTGCGCGATATGGATGCCGTTGAGAGTGCAAATTTAAGTGTTGAAATCAATTCGAATGAGGAGAGCGACGCTTTCGGCACAGGCGGGTATATTTACAGTTACAGTGTTCATTGTTTATAATTTTTATTTATCAAAATCCTTTCGTCCTCTTCTCAAAATTAATTGCAGTGGCTATGGAAATCACAAAGTCATCGCTAAAATGCCCGTTGAGCGGTATGCCGTCGAGTACAACATGAAACACAAAAATCGCGGAATTGCGCTAATTTTTAATCATGAAAATTTCGATATACCCTCATTAAAATCTCGCGCTGGCACCAATGTTGACTGCGAAAACCTGTGCCAGTCCCTTAAATTACTCGATTTCGAGGTGATTGTCCACAAGGACTTGAAGCTGAAGGAGATTCAATACCACATCGACGAAGGCAAGTAGAGTTTTCTCTTTGTTTGGATTGCTTAGTCCGTGTCCCCCCAGGAGGTGCCTGGCTGCTCTGCATGCCATTAGAGGAACTTTTTTTTTTTATTTCAAGCCAAGGTCGTCTCGCTGTGGACTATGGAAGGACACGATACGGTTAAATTGCATGTAATCATCCCTTTAAGCCCTGAATCACTTCATTTAGCTTAAGAGCACGTAACCACTTAGCTTGTTTGTTTCGTTGTTTTGTTATCAACTGATTAGGTGCTTTGTGTCCATCCTTATCATAAATTAGCTTATTAACACAACTCTCAGGTGGTTTGCCTGATATCACCTCACAAATGCAATAAATAAACGAGAAAAAAAATTGAAATTCTATCCGAACAGTATCGCGGCTGGATCACGCGGACAACGACTGCATTCTGATCAGTATCCTGTCACATGGTGAACTCGGCTATATTTACGCCAAAGATGTCCAGTATAAGCTAGATTCGATATGGCACTATTTTACAGCAAATAACTGCCCAAGTTTAGCCGGTAAACCGAAATTATTTTTCATACAAGCCTGTCAAGGTGATCGTCTTGATGGCGGTGTGGTACTGTCTAAGACTGAAACGGATGGGGAGTCCACAATGAGCTACAAAATACCAATCCATGCCGACTTCTTAATTGCCTACTCAACCATACCAGGTGAGAAATATAAATAAAAAAAATAAAAAAATATATAAATCGTATACTACTCCCAATAGGCTTCTATTCCTGGAGGAATACAACGAAGGGTTCATGGTTTATGCAATCACTGTGCCATGAATTGAATTCACATGGGCGAAAATACGACATTTTAACGCTCCTAACATTCGTCTGCCAGCGTGTTGCTCTTGATTTTGAATCAAACACACCCGACTGCCCTTTGATGCATCAGCAAAAACAAATTCCGTGCATTACGACAATGCTAACGCGAATATTGCGATTTATGGAAAAGTAGGGGACTCCCATTTTTGTTGTACTTAAAGGACTCCCTCTCTATCGTCATGACGACATTTTTACATAAGACAGTAAAAAAACAAAAAAATGGATTTAGTAATCAGAATTTCGATGAACAATTTTTTCTTGTAATCTAGAATGAGATTTTTTTGACATTTTTCTTGTAGTGTCCTTACCACTCGTTTTTTTCATGAACATGTATTTGAAGAACAATTTTACCAGTGCTATTTTTTTTTTTTTTGAGTTCTTTATATTTTTATTTTGTTAGCGAAAAATAAATAAAGCAAATTGAAGCTTCTGTCTTATCCTTGAACCGTAAATGGACAAAATACAGCTTATCTAGCTAATTTTTATTTTTACGTGCTTAAAATGAACTTCAGACCTCTGTTGGTTTTGCGTTGATTCAGTTTTCATTAATTTCCACATATTCGATTAATTTGGGAATTGGCACGCGTGCATTGTTTCATTGCGCACGATGTATCGCGTGTTTTGTATCAAGTACGAAGGAATGTGAATATGAGAAAGAGAAGCAAGTTATTTTCTTTAAAATATCCAATATAACGGAACAAAGGAAAGCATGGCAAATAAAGCGGAATTTTCAAAATTTTAAGGTTATGTTTTACTCTTGACAAATCAAACTTGCATCCATTCGGTAAACTAACACAGCCTCCCCCTTTGGATTGTTAATGTGTGAGAAATGCGTTCAAGTTGATATATTGGATCGTCGATGTGGCAGGAGACAAATGAGCAATTCCCTCATGCTTGACGTGTTCATAGACGACGTACCCCAGCAGTCCAGGCACGGGTCAGTGACGTAATTCCGTGTGTAGCGTCCGTCCGAATAAAAGCTCCCTCAGCCATTCATTCCAATGCATATGTATATTTGTTTACATCTGTTGACTGATAGTTTAACCAAACCGGCAAAAAGTCCTTGCATTTGAAACATAGAGCCACCTAGGTTTTATTAGAAGAACTAAGTGGGTAGCTTGATCTGTTCATCAGCAGTTTTGCAGTTTGACTTTTAGTCGCGATATTCGCCACTAGAGGGATTGTAGTTGGGAGTAGTGTAGTATTAACGCAAACAACTGGATTCTACTTTGGATCGCTTTTATTCGGATTTGCAAAATAAAACAAGTTATTATTAAAATTAGGAAAAAATAAATAAATCTCCAGCAAGGAAAGCAACTTTTACGAGTACAGGAAGGCGACAGTTTTGTGTGTAGAAAGGCTGAAGCAAGGAAACAATTTACCGCAACTGTTTTTTCTGTTGATTACGGTTAAGGGAGCTCTCTTCACCCCTTCCCCTCTTTAGTACAGTTAAATGCTGGGTAAGGTAGATGATTTGTTTTGCTATTTGTTTCTATTTTAATTAAAATTCGCTTAAAATGTTTTTTTTCGTTATTTTACAAAATAAATTTTGGGGGAAAAAAAATCAAACATAAAAAAAAGTTAGAAAAAATGAATTCAGTTCTTCTTCTTCTCCTCGGAATCTGTCTTTACTTCAGGATACTCCAACTTGACACCATCCTCACAGGTGAAGGTTGGACAGCAGAATGGGAACGATGCTGTCTTGTTTGTCTTCTCCTCGTCCAATTTGCATTTGTCGTTGGCCAGTGGAAGTGGTCCACAATCTTCAACCAATTCCAAAAGTCTAAGGGAATTTAAATTTATTTTATTTGACTGTTTTGTTGCTATTGTGCTTTTACTCACTTTGGTGAATCCTCTGACAAAACGCATGTCGAACGTCCGCAGAATGGGGAGAGGTCCCATGATTTGCCTGGTTCCACTGTAGCGCAACGGGTTGACGCGAAGCACATACCTGGGAAGTCTGAAATAACAAAATCACATGAGAAATAATTCAAATCATTTCTACAAATTTAAAAAATGTTTTTTACACGTGACAAAATTTAACTGTCGGGTTGTAGGCCAAAGGAGACAATTTAGAGGATACCGGCATAAGCGAATCGTCAGAATCTTAATGTAAATATTGTGCCACAGTCTAGCTATTAAATTCTCTGTGACACTTTGTCCGCTCGTATTACCTTTTAAAAGGAAAACTGCCAAAATTAAATATAAATAAATAATTAAAATCAGTCCATTGGTTTCAGAGATCTAGGGTGGCACGCGAACCCTTTATGGAAGTCCCCAACCATCTCAACGCGCCGCTGTGCGCAATTTCAAGTTTCCTTGCCCAGTGGCTGAAGTGGTTTAAGACGTATCGTGTGGGTTTTCTAATTGAATTTTAAATGAATATCTCATTTGCACACTTGCCCGAAGGTGCGTGACTCATTAAAAAGTTTTCTTGCAATTGCAGGCGAATGCCATGCGAAAGAATTCATGCCAGCCAGTCGAATGCAGGCCACCATCCAGAGGTATATCACCTTGAAAGAGCAACTATCGATAGAGGGTATCTCGTTTTACTTTCGATTGCGAAAAACCGAATGCACAGCCTCAGGCTAGTCTTATTCTGCAGTCGGAGTGGCCATACCACAAATGTTTCTTCGGTTGCAGTAAGTGGTATCACTTTTTGTTTCATACTTTCACTATTCATTTCTTTTTCGAGCAAACGAGTTTGTCCGCTTCTGTTGGTCCGCCCGGTGGTTTCGTTTTCCACAAGCTTCGGAAAGCTATCCCGTGGGTATAAACAGCGGAGCATTGTTATGCAATTCATTGGGGTATTGGGTGAGGCGCTGTCGCAAGTCGCTCGATGGGAAATTTTAAACTGGCTAGACACTCGGAGAGAATTTTTATTTGGCTTCTACGAGTTGTGATTTTATACCTCATATACCACCCGATGTTGGGGGGTTTTTTGGGCTGCTTTTTTTGTTTTGGTATAAAAAGGACTTCTAACGTTTGCTTGGTGGGTTTGTTTTTTTACGAGGAAAATGTCTTTAGGTATAGTAATGGTGTCTAGGAGGGTATGACTTGGTATACTTTTGGATATAACAGGAAGGGTACAAGGACGATGTCCTTGAGTGCAGAGGGGCTACAACTAAGTATTCCTTTGGAGTATCACAATGGTATTGTCGTATGAGGGTATACATACCTCGGAGCACATCGGCTGGGATCAGGCGTTTGTAGATCTTGGTAGCGCCCTCGTCCTTTTTCGTATCCTCTTCGGCTGAGTGTACAGCGACAGCCAAAAACGCAACACAAGCGAATGCGGTGAATAATTTCATTTTTGCTTTTTTGTGCTTCTTTTAGTTATTTCTTAATAATATCACAAAATTTCTGTTGTCAGTAAATAATTTTTGGTTTTCTCTTTTTCTCTTTTTTTTTGTATATTTCTTGTAACAAATAAAACGTCGGAAAATCACAGCAATTTCACTTTTAAATTTTATGTTTTTAATTTAATCCGAGATTTACGTTATTTTGTTTTTATTGTTTTTATATTATTTTTATATTTATTTCGCAGAAGAATAACCGTCTTGTTTTTTTTTGTTCGTTTTGTTTGCTTGCCTTGGGGAATTGAGAAAAGTTATAAAAATTGTGTTCCCGAAGAGGATAAATAAGTCGAGTGAAAGTGTGGACTGAAATGAATTGAAAATTGCTACCAGCGCTCGTATTTATAGTGGAGAAAGGAAGGCCCACCTCCACCGCCGGACCGGCAGCAGAAGAAGCCCCTTCCACAGCACACTGGCGCATCGGTTGTTGGTGCGCGCGCAGCGGGTATGGTATGGTTTAACTTAGCTTCTACCTTGTGAATCATTTGCTGAAACCGTTCTGTTTGCAAGTATTGCGGGTCTCTGCAACTAGAGTTTTTTGCTTCGTACCCACAGCTAAATTCTCCGGTTGCTCTGGAGCTTTCCCGGATTGGGGTACTGTAAGGCTACCTTGAGATGGCACAGTGTGCGCGGAGGTTTTTTTTCTTTAAAGCGCGGTTTGGGAAGAAATAGATCACTTTAGGGTGGGGGGAAGGTGCCGTGAGCGCAGAGGGTTACCGACACCGTGCCTCCTTTACTGGGTTGCGACTATACTCTTTTTTTTCTGTTACGATTTTAGAAAATATTTGAAAAACTAATTATACTTTTAGATCGAAACTTTAAAAGGTAAAACTCCTGAATAGATCCTCCCTAGAAGAGGGCGAAAAATAAAATAAAATTCTAAAAATATCGCTCCTTGTTTTGTTGTAATGGGGAAATTTATTTCATTCCCATTTTCCACAAGGTTAAAGTTGTCGGGTATAAAAAAAAAAAAGGGAAAAAAATCGTAAAAGTGGTCTGGCGTGACATGCAATCTAATGAGGTTTTTTCTTGCCCGCCTTCTTACAGGTTTAAAATCGTCGCCGTTGTCATCGCCTTCGAGACAAAAGAGGGGCATAAAAAGACCAGAAGCCTTTGTCGTGTGCTATTGCACCGCATCCCGCAAGAGTTGAGACAGTACCGGGCATATCGAGTTTTATGGCTTATTCTTCCGCCCCCTTCGTTTCTTTTTATTTTCATGCACAAAGTGAAGGGCTTAGCTGAAAAGTTTCCTAAAAATGGTTGATAGTTAATATCTTCCTATTGGAAAAGAAACACTTCCTAGGAACCTGGAATGAAGATCGAAATTTAAAAAAAATCGTCAGAAAATTATTTAGATTGCACGTTACCCTCTATTACTGCATTGGTAGGCAGAATGTCTCTAGGATGAAAATCAAAATACCCTTTGATACGCTGAGATCTTGCTTGCCCTCATTTTTTACCAAAATTGCATAAGAACCTAAAAAAAATGCGAATGAAATAAAATGAAAATCTCCACCGAAATGTTTATGCGTGGATAATTTTGTTACTCATAGAAAAAATCATTTTTATTTGCTAAGCTCATTTACCAAGCCATTAAAACATGCTAAACGTACTCGCACATACCGCACCATGGCTGTGCACACGGGGCAACCAAATGGTTGAATGGTTTTCTACGAATTCACGCAACAAAAAAAATTTTTTTTATTTACACAGATTCGGTCATTGCCAAGAACTGATCCAACTAATTATTCCAGCGAAACGTGAAGAGTTACAAGCAAAATAATCGGAGAAAATAAAGCAAGGCAAACAATTGAATTTAATTATGAAATCTGATATTTGGGGGATTTGTTGATGTTGTGTTTCTTTTGCAGGGGCGTTGGACAGAGGGTAACGAAATCATCAGCCTGTAATTCCATCAGTTAAGCCACTGGACGTAAGAATGTTTTTAGTAAGTGAAAAACAAAATTGGCTTGCTCCCAAATACGGAAATACATTTCCACCTCTTAACTTGGGGGATTTGCTTTTGGCAAAAAGGCGTCATATAAAAATTGCCCCGTTTCAAGGCAATGATGCTTTTATAAATGTAAAAGTCTGTCCTCATTATACTCCGCGCTCAAGAGAGCTGAATATCAATTAATTTACCTGTAAGTGCACCTCTCAGGTCGGAAGACGCAGTTGCCTTCACCTGCCCCTCAGCATAATCACAATTCTGGGAATTATTGCTAAACAAAGAAACCACTTCAAGGGTAACTTTTCGCGCGACCAAATCAGCTGATTGAGGTGCTCTGCCCCGAAATTGAAGATAAGCCAAGCCAACTAATCGCACTTAGTGCAATAATTGCCTTCTCCTCTGTGCACCTTGCGAAACAATTGAGTGCTGGGAAGTTTTATTCCGCAAAACGATGCAAGCCAGCAGGGCTCCACAGAAGTGTGGGCCAGGGGGGTGGTGGTTTTCTCGAGAACTCCCCCTGATGATATTTATGCGTTTGTTCAGTCTTTTTGTTAATTTTTTTTTTCGCGTTGGTGGTCACTCGGAAATTTTTTACAGCATTACTTCATAAAAAAAAAATGCGTTGACCTTGCGGTGACCAGAAAGCGTAATTCCTACTGTTTACACACCCTGCCCCTTCGCACATAGTTCCAGCACCTTCGTGGACAAGCGTTGCTTTGTTTGACTTTTTATGCTGTTTCTTTTTTTTTTCATTTATTTTGCAGCTATGTGTCCCACAGTGCTGTATAACAGAAGTTTTCCGGAGCTCTGCACAGTTAGTTAGTCAGAGGTGAGCGGATATGCTCATAAATCTGCGGAAATCTCTACTGTTGTTGGCAATTAGTGTTTATTGCATTTGCGCTCGTCCACACCACACCAAATGACGAAAACAACGGTTGAGCTTTTCTTAATTGATTCACCGTTTCCGGAAAACTGCCTGCAATACTGAAGAACTAACGGTCCGTCCTTTGAATTTCTCTGATTCTGCCTTATCTACAACCGCGGCGACCGTTGAGCAGACTTCTTAAATCTGCCATGCCGACACCTCTGTTTACAGCAATTGTGCAGAGTTTCAAAAATGTCCTAATGCTTGAGGCGACTTATATCATATGCCACGCCATAACTCTGTTTACAGTTATTGCATAAGATGGCAGTTACAAAAATGCCTTCAATGGTCGGCTAAGTTTGCTATCAAATAAATCGCACAATGCTCTAAAATGGATTTGTTCCTTTAACCGCCCGGAAGTGAAAATTTAAAACGAATTTCGGGACTGAATATCGACAGAAAAAATTTGAGTGCACCTTTGCGCGGAATAACTGCAATTAACGGTGAGTGAACTGCTCGAAAATAAAACAACCTTTCCAAAGATGGTTCTGTGACTTGCTCAGTCCAACAAACGGTTGATTTGATTGAGAGTTTAATTTGAGAAAAGACCTTGTCCAATTACCTCTGGGCCCATTTAGCCTTGACGACGTCGCAATTAAGTGAGACTGCCTGGGGCTCACCCGCCGCTTACCTATCCGCTTTTACCTGCATTTTATGACCCGAATGCT
This sequence comes from Neoitamus cyanurus, assembly GCA_947538895.1. Lineage (NCBI taxonomy): Eukaryota > Metazoa > Arthropoda > Insecta > Diptera > Asilidae > Neoitamus > Neoitamus cyanurus. The sequence continues at coordinate 8,125,013 of OX384549.1, forward strand.
GCCACCTTTAGCAGATTTACTAGTTTACCATCTAGCTAGCCTATTTGCTTGCAAGAAAATAAATTTGTGCAACAAGAAAAAGCGTACGAAAAAAAATCAACTCAACAGCCACATTAAGTGTGAGTCACTGCGAGTTTTTTGTTTTTTTTTTGCTGATTTTTTGTCTTTAACTCTTTAACTTAATCTTAAGGAAATGCGCGGGTCTACGACGCCGCCGTAGTTGACGGTTGTTGGCGGGGACCGACGGGGGAACGGTCGCCGCGATATTGGGCAATCGTATAACTTTCGACTGTTAAAGAAGCCCCGGCGCTCTCCCATAAAGTGACGTGGATTTTACCTTCAAAAATAGCCTCTTCCTCCTTCCCTCCGCCGTTTATACGATTTTGCGTCTTGTTTTCATCTACACAGTCCTCTTGTTTTTTTCGATTTTGCACTCTCAAATTTCGCCCCAAATTGGCGGACGCCGGTTTGGGTTGGCTTTTCGATGCATTACTGAAGCCCCATCGGTTTTTTTATGAATTTCTTTGCATTTTTTGCTGCGTAGTGAAAGCATTTCTCCTCACAACTATCACGTGATCAGATAGCTGGATAGCCAAAATATTTCTTTTAAGCTGTAAAAAAATCTCCCGACAAAAAAATTTTGAAATCAGCCCAACAGAGCGACCGGTTCACGTTCAAATGTTTTTTTTTTTTTATAATTTTTCCAGTAAACTTACTGCTGCAGCGGAAATGCAAATTGTGCAATTTTATTGATTTATCTTTTCTCCTCCTGCTGATGATTGAAAAAGAGAAGAAAAGCAAGACTGAAATTTTCCTGTTTTACGCGCTGATGTAACTTTTCACGCAATCACGTAACGCACATTGGTGCGGAAAACGCATAAAAATTCACTTTACTGTCGGAGGCATTATAGGAATTTCTATTTTTTTTTTATCTGTATCACGTCCTTGCTTTCGGAGGAATTTCTTCCTTTATGTGCAATTATGAATCTCCAGAGGTCAGATGTTGCCTTCTTGATCTTTGGGAGGGATGAAATTAGATCACATGCGGAATTTGCTCGACGAACCCTCTTGCAAAGCTATGAAGAAACAATTCAGGTACCTAGTTGACAAAGATGCAAGAAAATTAAAAGGGAATAAGCAGAATCGCAAAATAAACGGAGAGATATGAAGCGAAGAAAAGATAAAAAAACATCTAAATAATTGAAAGTAAGAACAAATGAAGTAAATGAGAAAGGGGCATCAGAACAAAAAATTGAAGCACACGAAGAAATATGAAACAGGTGAATCAGTGAAGGCCTACATCGTTTAAGCGAGGTTCTGTCTTGATGGCTCAGACTCAGACCAGTTGTCCCTTCGAGTCGTGGAATCTTCGAGAAATCTCGCATCTTTTCACTTTCAAAAAAAGTGAAGCAGCGCACATACCGCACCGCACCCACTCCGTTAAAGTATAAGCCCTGCTCGACGCAACCAGTGTGAGGGTATGTGCTTCACACTATCTTCATAAAAAAACAGCTGGGGCCACTCCTTCAGTGGTAACTCTTTCGTATGACTCAGTGGTTGGTTACCTACTTAAGTTTTTTTTTAAAGGAATTAACCTCTTGCAAGGCTGAAGCTTTCTCTTCTTCGCTGATGTGATCATGTGAAGCAGCGCACTCACATGGGATATGCTGTTTGTCTAGCACTACCTGAGCTTGAGGGCCCATATGGTGTTTTTCATTTTAACGAACTAATCGATTGGACCTTTTTCTGAAAGAAACTTACGAGGCTTAACCCATTTTCTGACTGCCCTTGAAGCTCAGGCAGTAAGTTGTTCTTACGAGGATATTTTTTCTGTCCGGTGTCGTGTCGTTACCGCAGAAAAAACGTGATCGAATCTTTCCATGTTCTCCTTTCCAGTCACGTCACCGTTTTTGCTTATTTCTTTCCTCTTTTCTCTCTCGCTTTTTCAGTTTCGCTCTTCCTCTTTGGTGGCCTGCTTAACGTCCCATTGCAAGCAACCTGGTGGCAGTTGTGCGCAATTAGCAACAGGTAATTGCAAGAAATTAATACTTGTTTCTGTTCACGCGCCAAACAAACGAATTTATTTATTTTTTATCATTGTTTTTCGTAACAAAAAAATTTATTGACTCCGGTCTGGTACTTTTGTTTGCTTCGTGGGGTTCTCCCACATTTGCGCAATTAAAGAAGCAAAAATTGAAGTCGCGATGAAATTATATTTTTAATTAAATTAATTAAGTACTTTGTACCTCTTCACAGGTAGCTCCAAGCGTTTGTTTGCATTACTACACCTTTAAAAGCAAAACTCATGCGTCTTTTGAGGTTAGGGTCGTGTTTGTATATTACGCTATAACTTCATAATTAATGCACTTATTTTAGTGTACTCTTCTGTAAATGATAGGTATGTGTAGTGAGCTGACTACCTATTAGAATAATTTTAACCAAACCTTGATCTTCATTATGCTTAATAAGCACCAGTGGCCCCAGGTAGCACAAAAGGTTGCTAAAGACCAAGCACGAGGGGAAGGAAGAGGTGTGATTTAATGGGAATAAAAGATGTCTTGAAAATTACAATTTGTTTACTAGAATTAGCCTAAACATGCTTATCTGTTAGCAAATTAAATTATGCAGTAACAATCTAGAGGATTCAACAACCAAGAAAACATGATCAAATTTAAAAACAATAATAAGATATATGCGTCTGAAATCCATGCAGCTTCACTTAATTAATTTTCTTTGCTTGATATTTCGGACTTGATCCCCACAATGAGCCGCGGATTTTCGGTAGAACTTCTGTAAAAATAATTGTGCCCAAAAAGACAAGTAGTGTTCCTATCCAGTGGAATATTGTGAACGGATTTTTGAAATATATTATTGAGAAGAGCAGCGAAACGAATTTCCTCAGTGTAACAACTAGGGTGACTGTTAGCGATGAGCACTCTGTCGTTAAAACGTACACCGAACTTATGCAAATGTACTGCGTCAGGACGTTACCAATCAGGTGCACACAAGCGATTGGCAAATTTATTCCTACGACAGGTACTGGGATTAGTGGAGTTGATGCTGCTATGGTCAAGTGATCCCAAATGTTGTTGTACATCAAAAAGAATCCTGGGAGCGGCAGCAGGTGCTGTTAAAATAATTTTAAAATTTAACATTAGCCACCGCCGATTATTTCATTTAACAAAAACTTACCGTGTAGAACAGGGCCTCCTTTGGATGCTTCCCATACCGCTTATAAAGTACTTCTTGGTAAATGCCCATACGCGCCGAAACGAACAGGGCAACTGTTAGCAGAGTGATTCCAAGTGTCCACCAAAAGAATACCGAAAATTCGCTTTCCTTATCGTCCATTTTAAGGGCGGGGTTGCTGGTGTCTTTCTGTTTGATCGGGCAAAAGGTGAACAAAAGATTCAATTTGGGAATAAAAATTTGTTAACTCACCACATCAGTACCTGAAACAATGGTGCAAATAATGATGCCAGCTGTTATCATAAAGACAGACAGGTACTTTGAGAATTCATAGGTTTTCTTCAGTATCAGAATTCCCATTATCATATTCGCTATAAGAGATCCCTTGAAGAATATTTTGACGGTTTTTATATAGCGAGAAAATTATTTTAAAAATAAAACACCTACCGCTCGAAAGATCATATGCAGGGGCATTGGTATGTTAAAATCAAAAGCATAGTTATTGCAAACGCTCGCCACAAAAAACATAACGACCAAAATGGAATAGTCCTTAAGACCGATCGTCGGCTTCTGTGTACCGCATTTTGCTGTAAAGATGAATCCCTCGATTGAGATGAACAGGAACTGCAGGAAGGTTATGAGATTCCCAGAGCCTGGATCCGCCCTAAAAGCGTTGAAGAAATTTAAATAATATAATAGCGTTAATTCGAACAGAGGTGTACTCACTTCACAAGCAACTCCAAAAACACCACATTGCTGCAGCATCCCACAAATACAAAAATTATAGCAAGAAAGGCTTTGGTGTTCATGGTTGAGCTTATTCTGATTTTATTTAAATTTTACTAAAAGGTTCTGTCGTTTTTCCTATTTTCCTAGGCTGTAGGGTACACCAACTGTTTGTCTGTCCGTTGATTGCGCTATTTAAAAGAAATTCGAATTTTTCGACTGATCGCCGTTGTGCTCAGCATATTTGGAGTTTATTCCTTCAGTAATATGCGCAATCCGTTATAAACACAGGAAGGCATAAATTTGTGCTAACTTTTAAACCACCTTCTGGTATTATGCAATGATCCGATTTTTTTCCTGCTATTTGTCGCAAGTAATCCTATTTATCTACTTATAAAACAATTTGGTTCCCATTCATGCGTTTTTTTATTGCCCGCTGAGATTAGCACGCTCTCTTAATGTAAAAAACCTTTCAAGGTTATGCGGGTATGCCTGATTCAGTTTCTTGGAGATGAATTAGTTGCCATGTTTTGTACTGTTGCGACTGGAATTTTTAGAGATTGTTAAAAGTTATCACAAACGATTTCCAAGAGGTTCCATTTATTTTGACGTGGATTATGATTGCACGAATTCTTCTCGTCGGTGAACTTTAAACACCTGTCCCCCATTAATCAAATGACTGGAGAAGTGTCAAATTTTGACATTTATGTGACATCTCACGGGCCTGTAAAAGCTGTAAAGCCAGCTGATCTAAATTCTGACATGATTGATGAGTGCTGAGCAGCTGATTCTAGAAAGTTGCGGATTGTTAATTTATCCGAAAGATGGAACTGCTTGAGCCGTTAAAAGCTCATCTCTGTGGAGGGACAATATAGAGACGGCTACTGAGAATTGAGAATTAGTTCCAGCAACTGTGAAGTGACCGGCGCAGTCCCTCAGATGACCACTTTCACCACAAAAGCGAAAACTTTAGTACTTTGCTGTGGTGTCGTTTGGGTTGAGCAGACTGCAGGAAACATGTGAACCCGTTAGTTTAAGCTGTCAAACTTAAATTCATATAGTTGCACTAATTTTCCGTCAGATGGAACTCAAATCGTTAAAGGTGTGAAATTAAAATGTCTTTAATATTTTCCAAGAGATTAAAATCAGTTAAAAATTCCCATTAACATTAGCAATGAAAATATATTTGATTCAAGAAATAAATTTTTTTTTTTTTCGGTAAAAGTGAAGACGTGTCTGTCGATATGGAGCCTCTCTGTGATGTGTTGTGAGATAACAGTTTCTCTATCCATTCCACACTGCCATTTGCCAGAGTAGGATGGCATTAGGTGTCATTCGTTCCCCATAAATACAGTTCACCACCACGAGCTGGCACCTTAGTGAGTAGCCCACTCTCCACGCAACGAGACAAAAGTCGCTGTCGCCAACGTCGTGTCGCCGTGTCCTGTCTTGTCTGTTCTTTCTGGCATAAAAAAAAAAGAAACAAGAAAGCGCAAATTTTTTGTTATTTTCTTTTGTTCTTCTTGGGATAAAACCAGTAAAAGGAGACGATCCAGGACCTGCAGGAGTGCCTCTTGTTGTTTTTTTTTTCGAAAGTGTGCAGTAAGCTCTCTCCTCGCGGAGCAACAATCGCTTAAAGGAGCTAATAGTGGTGCGAGGTGCCACCAGACAAGAAAGCAGCCGTTTTCACCTGAAGAATTTTGTGAATTTCGAAGTGTAGTCTGCCCAGGCGGTGAGCCCCCAGGAATTCATTAGTCGCTATGGCCCCAAAACAGAGGATGCGTATCGCAAACGAGAAGGCGAGCAAATACATAACAATGCGTGGGAATGTCCCCAAGTCCTCGGTAAGCTAACGTAAACGGGTTATTTTGCCCACCAAAGTCCTAGATAGTCCTCCTCCGTAAGGGGCGCCACGAAAAATGTGGGCGCTGCTTCCCTCAGGGGGCCCCACTTTGCCGTGATGTGGTGTGTCTGTCAACAAAAAAGTGCCACGCCGTATCTTTTGAAGTTTCATGGTGGTGACATTTCATGGGAGCGTTGATAGCGATGCCTTGTCGTCGTGTCACATTTTACGTGGAAGATTAGATTTTCTGTGATACTTTTACTCCTGTGGGAGGTTTATTAAAGTGGTATTATACGTTTCTTGACTGTGGATATTATCTGGGGGTTTTCAGTTACAGCATTTCGCTGTTACGCCTCTTGCTCTTTCTTTCTCGATGGGATGGCGTAGTGTTTGAACAGGTGTTATTACATTCTTTTAATTGTGCGCTATCAATCCACCAGAAGGCACCCTCCTGCCCCCAATCCTATTGAAATATCTGCAAATACACAAAATGGCAGTTGATTAATTTCGGTGATTACACCCACGCAAAAGCACAGATTGCCTACATATCTTTAAATTTTTACTATTTTTTAGAAAAATGTTCTATCCAAATATACCTCACATTTAGCTGTTTTCCTGTGTGGGGAAAATGGTGCGAATTGTGGATTTTTATTTTTCTCAATTCCCCTAACTTAATGCTAGAATTATAATGCCCAACAGCTGAAGCTGTTTTGAGTGGCATAAGTTCATGCAGGAATAGGCATGTGCTTCGCGCCTCAAAATCCCAGTTTTCTGTTTACCTCATTATCTGCAACCGTTCTTGGCGTATAACGAAATATCTTCGCAGATTACATGCCGTTTTTTCTTTGTTTTTCAGAAGAATAAGGACAACCAATATCCGGTCGGACCGTGGCTTCTCGCACTGTTCCTGTTTGTCGTCTGCGGATCTGCAATTTTCCAAATAATTCAATCAATCCGAATTGCGTAATTTAATATTTTTTGTACACAAGGCTACTGCTCAAAAAAAAAACGAAAAAAAAAGAAGAAATAAGAGGATTTCTCTAAAACTCTTATTGAAAACATTTAATAAAATCCTACAACCGATCTTCTTAAAAAAAAAAACAACTGTCTTCTGATTATTATTTCACCTTTATTTTAATTCTCGATTTTCATTTTACTCTTCTTTTGTAAATTTCGTAGCGAGGAGTGATGACTTATATTAAGTAAAAGACCAGGGCACAGACGAAAGCCGTAGAAGCAGCTGCAGATAATGAATTAAAAGCAAAAACAATGTAAACAATTTCTTTTTGTTCTTCCAGTCCTTTTCCTTTATTTTTTTTTTTATTTTTTTATTTTTGTAAAATAGACAAAGCTAAGGAAACTACTTTATGACTGATGAAAAGTAAAACAAAAAAAATACATTTTTATAGTAAAAAATAAAGAGAAACGTATTTATATAAAGTAAAAGTAAAATAAAGCAAAAACAAACAAAAAATACATTTTTGTAAAAATTTAAAATAATGAAATAAAGTATCGTTCAAACGTAACTTTTATCTGTAAAACAGCCAAGCTAGGGCCAAATACCAAACACAATTCTGCCAACACAGCCCTATTTGAAGGACAACAGCATTCAGGTGCAGATTTTCCTTTTGCTCCCAGTTTACTGCTTTAAAATACTCTAGAAAACGGAGCATCAATTTGTTTAGATTGTAATGGAGTTTAAGGGGAACTTACGCGAGTAAGAAATTGTTCAAAGAGCGATGGCAGGTGTCTCTCACGTAATGTTTTGTATGTCTTAAGCAGACGCAACGTGTAAATTTGCTTTGAAAAAAAAAATAATAATAAATGTACATCTCACTGTTTGTGTCTCGTTTGTTTGCGGGCTAAAATGTATGATGCGTTCGAAAACTCAGTTTGTGCTCCGTAGCTACTCTGGGCGGGACTCCGACGGCACAGGAACAAAAGACTAAAGCGACCAACTCGAAGGATCAGGTGTCCCATGGTGGGGTCTTTGTTACAGCCATGCCCTGTGGCGCGGTGTTCTTGTCCCAGGTGTGAGAGTCCAAAGCTCATCCGGCTGCATTCCAATTATATGGTGGATGCACTTGCTAAATTGGAAGTCGCAATATGGCGGAATGTTTCAGTATGGGTGTCAAAAGCCGTTATAGTTTCCAGTTGCGCCTAAATGCATGTATATTTTTAAGTGTCAAGAAATTTTGACAGCCATTTTGTATTTTGTCTCATTCCGGGACTACTTCCATTCCAGCGTCAGAACGTTCTCCGGTTTTCGGCAGCATCTTTGTTTTTGGTGAAACTCAGTGAAAATATTACCGCGAAAATGTAAAAGCGACTTTGTGAAATGAAATGTGAAACGAGTGCTTGTTATTTAATTTCAATTTCACCTTGTGGTCTGATCGGACGCCATAGCTTGCGAGGAAAGCTGAAAAGCTTCCATAAGTGAAAGTGCCGTTATTTGGTGTACCGCGTGCTGTTTGGTTTTTGTGTGATTTTAGGATCAAGCATTGTGGAGGACGGGGTAAGTGATAATTTTTAATAATTTCGCTTTAATGACAGTCTCATCGAGTAGCATCAGTACAATATAAACATTTATCTCGCGGAGCGCTGTATTCCATCTTCAGACGATGTGCCATGTGTGCTTCTCAAGCCATGAATTTGTTTGTATTTAGTGTCGGTAATGCAGTTAAAGCCGTCGCCTTGAAAATTTTTCGGATTTCTTGGGAACACCCAACTCGGGTGTTACGCGAAACAAATTGTTTCGGATAATACAGGGTGTTGCTAGTGATGAGAATCATACTGGTTAAATTATATTTTCTTGAGCCTTTTGCCCGATACCCCTGTCGCCTGCTAATGAACAGCATGGCTAGTCACCCATCGAGCCTAGCTTGTGCTGTTCACATTTGACCCGGTCGGTGTACCACGGCTCTCACCCGTGGTTCTTATATTTGACGCAATTCCCTTACCACGTGTCCCACACGATACTGGAGGCGATGGGATTCAACCTAAATTAATTGTAAGACAAAATGACTGTAAATCAAATAAATAAACACTCGACAGCAGCTCTTTTTCAAATTGTTTTTTATTAACCTAACAAAGCATCGCTTGAGATATTACAAGTTCACTTACACTGTCTAAAAATTGCGATCATTAAAAAAACTTAAATTAGAAAAAAAATTTAAATACTGGAGATGAAGCTCTAGCTTTTTCCCTCAACATTTTCCACTCCTTGCGTCTTCACTTGTGTGTTCGAAAATCGAAATGATAATAAATAACGAGAAAAAGAATAAATAAAAATCAAGAAAAAAAAAACAACGCATCTCGAGCAAAGTTACTTAAATAACTAGTGGATATTGCGTGATAGCATGCAATTCAGTACGCCACTGCCTTCCGAGGGGGAGCAGCCCTAGAGGCAGGGGCGTAGAGGTGTTTTTGTTGTTGGTGCTGGTCTAATGTATTTCTGCCAGCTGTTTTGCTGTGGGCCATGTTGTATTCGAAGGAGTGTAAAATTATTCATGAGTTCATATTGACTGTTTAATTGGCGTGGCGTGGCGTGGTCGACGGGGGTCGCCGAGGATCACATGCAGCCACACGACTCAACCACCATATTCGGCAATGTCTTGAGGGTAGCTGTGTTGTTGCTGTCCCTGTAGAAGAGCTGCAGTGATGAGTACTTTTTAGCAGTGCAGCACGGAATTAGCTCCAGTGCCTTCCCTCCAGACTTCTCCTTCTGGTAGATCACTTTCTGGAATTGAACATAGGCCTTAATTATTTTTTTTATGCTTCCTTTTTTAATTCTAATTTAAAAACTCACCCTCAAAAATGAACTGTGATGTGTTCCGCTCATTGTAATGCTAGCAGCTGTCGAGCATGAGCCACGGCAGAAGTATGCGTTATAACCTGGCGGTTGGATTATCCAGTCGCCCCAACCGATCTCCTCAAACGATATGTAAAGCTTCTCTCGGCAGCATTCGGTCGCTCCAGCTGTACAATTCACGCTGCGCTTTTGGCGTCTTCGTTTTCGGCTATTCTGTGTGTCGATCACAATAAACGGCCGGTAGTCCTTTTCCGTCGATATTAAGTCTTCCGTTATGTCCATTTCACATGACTCACACGATATTTGAATTCCATGCTCCAAGTCGTGATTGTTGAACCATTTCCTAATTGGCCATGCTATGTCGAATTTAATCCAACCCTCTGGAAAGGGAAATTAAACGGAATGGTTTACAGGATGTTACGTCATTAACGTTTGCTTATATATACTACAAAAAGACTTGATGGATTCTTTCATCTCGTTTCCTGCATACTATTATAACAGTTTACCGTTTGTTCCAGGAAATTCGGTTGAGCCGTTTTCATTCTATAGTGCAACATATCTACATGTCATAACCTCACATTTCGGGGGTCAGTGTAGGAATATTGCCTACTTTAAGGAACATATCTAACGAGTGCTGCTCGATTTTTGGGCATCTACTCCGCTTGGAGTCAAGGAATGAATGGGGGAAAAATAAATTCCCGAAATGATCCATTCAGGATGCCTGGGAAGGGTACGGTACCCCTCTTTAGGTGCGTATCTTCAATATATACAGATCACGAAAAAAAAAAAAACGCAACTTTTGTTTGATTTGCATTGGAAAGATATTCTCGCCTCCGCGCATCTCAAAGTACGCTTTGTCTGACAAAATAAGGTCATCTGGCGGCGCAATGAATTGGGAACACATCTGGATGTCATGCTTCTGGCAATGGTGTGTCTCATTGCGTTGGATCTCTAGACGATCGCGACCCTTGGACCCAAAGAATTGAATCACGTTCACGTTTCATGACATGCACACACCAATCGCATTGGTCGCCAGTCTAAAGGTCACAGTTATGCTGCGTGACCACTGGACCATGCGGTGGAGAGTGATAATATTTTGTACGGGATGTGGGAAACGGCTGGCTGCTTCTGCCTGCCTGCCTGCCTGCCGACTTTAGAGAACAGAAGAGTCTGTGGTCTGTCTCTAGCCAATTGGGGGTGTAATAACAGATTCCAGGAAATTGAACGTGATATGACGAAACGACCCTTTGGTCAGAAGGAACAAAGAGCGCTACTCCGTCTGTAGGGGTACCCCGGACCAATTGATGAATCATTAAGTAACTGCATAGGTGCCGGCCTGATGCTTTACTGCTTTTGAGGATAAGATGTAGGATAGGGCTACAGGGGGTTGCTCTGTAAAATCATAGTCATACTAACCTTCAACACCTGTCGATTGTATTGCCATAGGCTTGGCCTTCGGAAGGTATTTGTCGTTGAAGCCACGTTCAACCTCTGCGACCACCAGGGTTTGTTTCATAATATCGTTGCGGCTCTCCTTTTTGTACACCCACAATTCGGCTGTGTTCACATCATTGCCATCAACGTCGCCGTCGATTTTAAACGAGAAACATATCGACGGTATGTTCTCCTTGTGACGACAGTAGTCTTCGGCTGTAAACAAAAGATAAATTAAAAATAGGGCCACATACCATGCAGGCAAACATGCAAAAATTAAACAGAACGAAATCTGAAAAGGTTCGGTCCACGATAAGACGAAAAAAATTGCGTGAAATCAAGATCCCTCGTTTTCGCTCATATTGTTTTTGTTTTCCTCGAATTTCGAAGAGATGTACGACCCCGCCGACCCCAGCTGTATCTGGTTCCGGGTGTATTTCAATACACCTAATATCAGGCTGACCTTAAACCTTACGATTTCGTTCATTTTTTCGCCAAGTAATCTCATCTGAATGGGATGCGCCGCTTCTTCCCAACAATACGTTTTTAATTGCCTGCTCTTTTGCCCGATTAATCAGAGTATTGTTTGTATATTCACTAGGTGACCAGTACTATGGCAGAGACGGGTTATTTATGAGATATCAACCCAAAATTTCCATTCGTGATATCCGTTTTGCGGTGTTTGTTTATTTTTTCAGGGTTAGGACTTCTGGCAAATATACCGAAAACCACACGCTTTTTACGTGGAAGAGTTGTTTGTGCAAAAATATAATTTTTGCGGGTCAATGTAATTGTGATTAAATTTTTAATTCACAGAGAAACAAATAGCTGATTAAGCAGAATTTTGGAATGACTTTTTCCGTTTATATCAGCGCCCCCTCAATTATCTGACATATGCGAAAAACCGTATTAAAATTGGTGTTTGCGTTTTGCTGTTATAATGGAACAAACATACAAAAAAATAAAGAAAAGATATATCACATTCTCGGAAATGGCTCACTAACACAATAGGGGCGCCATCTGGTGGATAATAGGGTAATTACTTACGGATCGAGATCACTGAACTGTAGAAAGTACTGGGTAGTGCATAGAGGTGTGCAAGGTGCAAGGGTGGTTTGGGAGGGTTAGTAACTTTTTGTTTATTTAAATGTTTACCTTGATCCAGAAATATGAACTTCTGACTCGTCCTAGCGTAATAATCGTCCAAATCCTTCGATAATGTCTTCTCGTCGTTATGCAGAGTAGTGCCCTCAAAGATTGGCTTCGGTAGATGACCCCCAGATATCTGTGGCCTCTCCTTGAGTCGCAATTTTTGCAGTATTTGATTTTTAACAAACTCAATACGCAACTCGATCAGCTCCTCCTCGCTGACCCGGACATTTGTCGAGCCCGAACACTTTGGACACTTAATACCACCGTTATTAGCGGCACTGTTTTCTACACTATTTGTAGTATCACTAGTCACTACGACGTTTGAATTATTGTTGTCGCCGTTTTCGGTTAAATTCCTATTTAAAAAAGCTTCTACTGCTACATCACTAGTTTTATCACTTGGTAAGCCACCCGGCTTCGATAGCTTACTGCCCTTATCTAGAATCGTCCATAAATTTGGTGTTAGTTTATGATTTTCATTTTCATTTTGTTGTCGTTCGATGCTACTAATGCGACCATGGCCGCCCCCTCCGTGGTGATGATTCTGGTGATGGTGCGGTCCGGTGTGTCGCAGGTGGTGATGATGCTGGTGGTACGAATGCACCTCAGCGTCCACTAGCCGTATAATACTTTTTTGGCCCAATACCAAGCAGGTAATTGCGAAAATGGCTAAGATGTGTCCAGACATTGTTTAATCGCCCTCTGGTGTCCTCGACCGCAAGTTTCGAGAATATTCTAATATCTATAGTAGTGTGGCGCAATTATTTTGCTCTATTTTCCCTTTCCCGTCGGGGAAGTTTTTTGGAATCTTAAGGCTCTTCCACCGGTTGTAGTCGCACTCCACTGATTCGGCGGCTAAGTATGGCGCAGTTATTCGAGAATCCTGTCCGCAATTACTTTTAGTAATTGGAGTAGCTTAACTGATGCAATTGAAGGGTAATTGAACGTAACTCAAGTAGTAATTAATGGATTTAGACGATTTAGACGTAGCGTAACTCTAAAATTTCATGCGGAATCACAAATCGGGGATATTTATTTAATCGAGTTTTCGATTTGGATTTTATAACGATATTACTATCTGTTCGGCAGCAGTAAGATACTTTTTTCTAATGTCCATCCTCCTGAGCACTTCATAGAACTGTTACTCCTACCCCCTGATGCCTAGACTATTCTCAAATTGTGTCCTGCTTTGATAATTTCAGTCCTTGCGGTGCTACTTTTATATTCGTGTCAATTTTTGTTGAAGTGAGTACTCTGGCGCAATTTAAATCGCTCCTTTGATGGATTCTGCGGAATAGAAAAGGGAAATACCGTTTTTTTAGTAAGCATGCCCTTCCATCCTGAGCAACGATATGTTTTAATTTCGCTAAAGTGCTCGGCTACTGGGCTAAGTTAAAACCATTCGTTTCCAGTGTAAGCCGTTTAGCAAAAATATTCTAATAGTAGTGTAAATAAATCTTAAAAGTCTATACCATGCAATTTCTCCGTTTAATTTAACAATTTGTGCCCGTTGCCCATTTCCCAACGGGGAGAAGTTGAGTCGCATTTTAACGGTACCCGCGAAGCATTCGTGTGGGAATTTAATCAAAACTGATTGAGCCGTTTTTCGGCAGCGGATACTGCGGGATGATGCAATTTTCGCTCTCGCTAGCCTGCAGGGAATTCTTTACAAGTTCTCATCACAAAACAAACTGCGATTTGCGGCCAAAACGTCCGCTCCAATTAAGTGGAATTAATTAAACTGTAAATCTATGCAAGAAAACGTTATTCGTATAATGAGAACAACGGCAGCAACTTCACACTCGTCGGTAGGGCAGTTTACTTTCAAATTGCCAATAAAAACCGTTGTGAAGGCGTCACAACAATCAAAATTAGGGAGACTAACTGTAAGAAGTTTCCGATTATCCGCACAATTGTTTAGTTGCATTTAGTGAGCTCGCCGTTAATTGTCCAAGACAGAATTTCATCAGCCGGATTGCTAAAAATGTAGGACAGCAGGTTCGTTTGGTGACGGTCACCTCAAAAACTTGTCCCAGTTCTCTCGAAGGCTGTTAATTTTTATTACATTATTTTTGAAAAGGTTGCCTCATGCGGCGGTCCCGCAAATTAGTCATAGAAACCGAACCCCCGCTGCCAACAAATGCGAAAAGCCTCTTCACGAAGCTAAAATATAAATAAAAATAGCAAAAGTGTTGTGGATGGTGTTTTCCCCGGTTTTGTTTACAACAGCAAAATGCGTGGACTTTGGAGCGTTTGTACGCAAAAAAAAAAAAGAAACAAAAAAAAGGCACACAAAAAATAAAAAGGTCGGGTAAGAGGTGATGCAAGTCTTACATGGAATTTCATAGTGTTTCCATGGAATGCAGTTAACCAGAAATTACATCAACAAAGTGTTTGGGGTTTTACGGGATTCGGGGTGATGCGATTAAATTCTCAGAAAATTTATGTTATCCGCTCTGACCCCCACGGGCTGCCGAGGCATTGTATGGAGTTTCTATTTACAACTTGAACCTTACATACGTTTTGTAGCTTGTCCCAGGATTAAGGCACCAACATGTTTGCCACAATTCACTGCAGCTAGCACAATTCACAAAAACAGTGGAGAAAAAGCGCGCGAAATTCAAATGTTCTTTTCCCTTTCACTTTTCCAGTTGCAATAAGTTAACACTTGCTTGGGCTGAAGAATACAGTTCTTGTGTTATTTATATATTTTTGCTCAAAAAAAAAAATATGTCGCGATGAAAAACGGTTCAACGATTGTAGCACTTTTTTAAAAAGCTTAAAAATCAATCGAAGATAATTTTACACCGACAGGAAGGCGAAGCGTAAGGCAGACGACGTTGTTCGCGACTTCCTTAGCACAACAGACAGTTTACAGTAAAGTATAGAGTGTGTAAAGATTTGGTCGATCTAGTCGCGATCGGCGATCATGTTGTGACGATTTTCTCGAGTTGCACTTTGTTTTTTGTCTTTTATACTTCTCCAACAAAATGAAAAGCAGCCAGCAGAGCGCTAGACGGTGGTATGTCTCTCAGAGGCTCTTAAGATTGCTTAAGTTTCGTCCGATTGACTCTCTCAAGAATATATTGTCGTCGCGATCGTTAATCGTTTTCCCACTATCTTCAAAGAAGATTTTCTCTGTTTTTCTTTACAGCTCGGTTAACCGTTTCGCTCTCTACACTCCTTAAAGGGGCACTTTGGGTGCTCACTATTGAGTAAATGGCCTCTGTCCAGATACTCCATATAGTAAGTCGCAAGTTTCGGTGTTGATAAGGGGCTCCCACAATCGCAGTATTTAATTTTAAAAAAATAATATGTTCTCCTTGTTGTCTAGATAAAATCAAAATGTTCTCTTCCCTTCCATTCGTTTTAAAAATTTCGGAAATAAAAAAAAAACATGTTATATGCAAACTGGGGCTCTGGGACTGGAACTCTCTTGATCTCGTCGCGGTACTCTCGATCTCTAATATTTTTTTTTTTTGCAGGTGCGAATAATTGATCGATTGTAGCGATTACCGGTCATACACTACTTAGTGTACCCCTTTTTAGGGTAATAAAACCCATATCAGCACCACCTTTGTACCGACGTACCTTTAAGCAGCAGAACCCCCTTATCGGGCAAGCCAGCAATTGCCTCTTCAACTAAAAATAGTCGCGCAATTTTAATTTCCAGGTCCACTTTCATACACTCACTTTGGTGTGGTGGATTTTTTGTTTTATTTACTGAAAAAATATTTATTGCAAGCTTATAGGCAGTAAAAAAAAAAAGGTGTGATGATTGACCTATTTGATATCGTCTTAGAAATCACCACCACGTGGTGTGGGCTTACATTGTGTTCACGTGTGGGGCGTGTTTGTTTGCCTATCAATCTCGAGCAATTCCACAGATCTTAATGTGGTTGTTCGATTCATTCAGGTGAGATGTTTTATATGTGAACCTTAACATCACCACCCACCGCGTCCTCCTGGTCGCCCAATGGCGCCATGTTCTCGCCATTTTCATTCAATTCTAGAACGCATGCTGCTTTGCCTAGTAAAAAATCAGACCAGTCAGCTAATTCACTTGAATAATATAAAAATAAATCCATGGGTTTGTAAAAGTTTAACAAAAAAACTTTTTTTGCTCCTTTTGCTAAAAGAAAAAAATTCCCAACGGTCCAAATCAGCATCAACACGCGGCTAATGTTTTTGCCCACCACACACGTGTGGGTAATAATGTCTTTTTTTTTGTTTGGGGGGCTTGGGCATGTATGTATTGCAGGATTCAGGCCGCGTTCACTCACCCAACGGATGTTTACCGAACTACTGACCATGGACCAGACGCCTGCTAAAAACAGAGAAGGCATGGCTTGCCCCTGAGAAAAAAACTACATGAGTGATTCGTATGAGCAAAAAAAAAAAAAGAGAAAAAAAAAATATTCGTTCGGATTACATGGGACCGGGCTACTGAAGAAGATCCGGAACGGCACGAGCCAAGTGCGCGCATCTTATCACTAGAAAATATATCTCTCGTTTCCCTTTTCCTCCCCTCACTTGATCCGTCACCCAAGTCAACATAAAAAAAACATAAAAAAAAAGCAGCAAACGGAACACCCGCACCGTGGCCGCGGCAGCACCAAAAATCATGTGGTCAGTTATGGAGCGCATGATAAGCGAGTGGACATTGGAACCACGAGGAGCAGTCGGTGGTTCCGACTTAGCTGCTTTAGCTTTCAATTTTCTTTTTTTTTTTTCGCAGGCTGCCTTCACACACTTGCTCCACCCCCCGTCTCTCCGTTTGGTACATGAGTCGAAGCATCTCAGACTCTTTCGAGAGATTGGATTGGGGCTTTGCTGGCGTTATCGCTCACGAAATATTCTCGTCTAATTATCTCCCAGTTTGGGTGGACTGTGCACCGCTAGACAGAGTTGTTGGCTGTCTCAGGTCTCAGGTGCTAACAGGCGAGGATGATTCAATTGGTAACGCTTCCGGCGAAAGCGCCGGCCTCGCGGACAGGTGTGCTTGCGATGATTTCAATTGTACTTTGCACCCTCTCGAGGGGTATGTGGAAAAAATGTAAAGACCTATCGCAGCCCCCGACGATTAGTTCACTTTGAATTTGAATGCTAAATCGCTGGCTGTCGTTATCGCGGTTGCAACTTGCCTCTGAATGACCGGACGCCTCTTGATAACTTTAACTACCTGAGGTTTCATTAAATATGATTTCTTTCTTTTGTTTTTGTTGGGAGACAGACAGCGGTGGAATTTGCTGATTAAATGTGTGCGCTAATTTTGGGATTTTTAGGGTTTCGTACCAGAATTGGAGAAAAGCGAAACGCCACGATGTCTGTCTCGTAACTTTTCTACTGTTTAACCCAGAAAGCTAAAATTTGAAATGTTGGCGGGTCTGTGGGGGCTGATGGGAAAGGTATAAGTTGCGCTTGTTTACTTTTTATTTTACGAAAACTCTGATACAGCGAATTGAGGTTATACTTGCATTGCATTTAACCCTTCATCGGGCAACACAAATTGTCCCAGGATGTAGCCAGACGTCGGATTTACCGTTTAAGGTGGAGAAATTGATCGGAAACTGCATTAGCGTACGATATTCCGAGATGAATTGCGACAGTATGCGTGATGTATGTTCTGGTGCGTTTGGGGAAGGGGTGGTTGGAATCCTGGAAGGATTGCCAATTTCATCCCTAAGTTATGCCTGTGTGTGGCGAATATCCAGAGGCACTTGTCTACTGAATAGTTGTAAACTAGCCGGAACGGTGATAAGCTGCCACGTGGGGCGCACAGGGTTATCAAACGTTTGGGGAAAAGTTGGGTAGCAGCGCCACAGCAGCCGCGCGCTCTATTCAAAATTTTCTACTCGGTGAAATCTATTAACGATAACACGAGAATGCTGTAGCGCGCTGTTTCTCACGCATAACTAGCGCGTTCAGCTCGACCCCGGAAGAGATTGCATGCGCGATGGCATGGCGCCTCTTATCATGCGAATCAAATCGATCGATGCTCCGATCAATGGGCAGGGCACTGTAACGTGCCAGGAAATATCGATTACATGCGATGGGGCCACATGGAAATTCAATCAAAAATTCCCCTGTCTCTGCTAAGTTGCTAGTTGTGTTGGATTTCGGGCGGTGTACAGGGTGAAGCGGCCTAAACAACACCACACCACCTCTTGCCTGTTGGACTGGGCAATTTCCACCGGATCAAATTGTGAGGGGCAATAAATTTATTAATTGCCCCCACAGATTAGCCGCATATTTTCCCCCGTGAATCACACAATCAAAAGGTTCAGTCAGTTTTACCGCACCGATTCGGGGGCAAGGTCCAATGCGCACAGTGTGTGGATCACTTCATCATAATTAACAATTCCAGAAAATTATTGGCGGCATCGTTGCTGTTGTCGTTATTTTCGCCATATAATAAAATCGAAGCAATAAAATTTGTAATTCGCTGATTTGAGAAGTCAGGGACTTTGCGATAACGGTACATGTCTCACACCCGCACCGATCGTCTCAGCCATCATCAACGTGACCGTTATTATATTTTGCGGGGGCAGAACTTTGGACTATCCATGGAAAAGTGTGGTCGTTTTTTTTTTTTTTACGTCGTATTCCCCGCTCGTCGTCTTAAAACATTTTCGGAGCGTTTATTTTTAGCCTAAGATCTCCAGCTGATACGATTGCTCCGATTAGACGCTATTTCGCTGCTTCAGACCTTTTCTTCCCTTAACGGTGATTGTGTACAATCTGCGACGGTGGGGAGCACGGAAATAGCAATGACGACGCGCTGTCTTGTATTACGGATCGGCTGCCTTGACCACTGGACCTGACGAGGCGCACAATACGGGAACAGATTGTTTTGCAAACGCGCTACCAATTCTGTCTGTTATTTTACCGTTACTCCTTTGTCTCTTAAAACCGTTCGGCCTCACAATACTGCGCCCAGGTGGTCGTCAACAAAAGGATGTTGTCCGTTTATTTTAAGGATCAGTGGAAAGATAAAAAGGCGTTAGGTTAGCTCTCAAAAAATAATTTTTAATTCACACAACCACACAAGACAAAAATGTCCTCACGCCTAAAAATGTTACGATCCGGTTAACTGTGCATTTTTTTTATTTTTATTTTGCTTGGTTAGGTATTAATACGCCATTCCCTCTCCAGGGTCTCAACGTGTCGCAAACGTCTCTGTTGACCCAAAATTAAAAATTGTCCGGTAGAATTGATACGCGTCCTTCTCCTCGCCAATAATTTTGTAATGTCTGCTTGTACCGTTAATGGTGAATTGGCCGCAGTGTGAGGGACAGAGGAGGAGATCGTATCCAATAAATGTCCTGCTAAATTTTTTTATGAACAACAATAAAAAGAAAGAGACAGACAGCCATTTCATTCAGCATTAAGTGTAGTAGTACCGCTAGTTATCTGCGATGGTGGTGATGGTCGCATTGCAGGGAATCCCTGAGCCGATAGACCACACCATGTTTTACTTAATGCACCGCCGCCACTGCTTCTGCTACTGCTGTTGTGATTTTGTGGGAGCCATGATGCTAAAACACTGTTAGTACTGCTACTTGTCACTAGATTGTTCCACGGCGATTTTAGGGTGCTACTACTGCGAGTCAATTGCTGTTTACTGGCGAAGTCTACAACAATTGTTTTTAATTGTCTGCTTAAGGAAATATTTAAAAAAAAAGGGTTCCTCTCACCCCGCCAGTTGTTGAAACCTTTCCGCTGGTGTATTAGTTCAACTGTCCGCCGCGGCCGGAAGTAGGTCTCTGCAATATCGCCGTCATCTCCTTCAAAATGGCTCTGTTCACCGTTGCTGCCATTGGCCGCTTCGTGGTAATCGTAACTGCTCGGGTCGATTAATAAACGCTCGCTGGTCGGATGTGCAGAGCCTGCAAAGAAAACGAAATCCGTTAGTACTTTTTTAAACACGGCGGTAGTAGCAGCAAAGCGTCACTCACCGGCTGGGGGAAGTCTAAAGCGATTCATCGACTCCTCTGGCAATTTCCATTTCCTGAGGTCATCATTCCACGCCGACTCCTGCAGGATTATGTCTGGATCCCTGGAAAAAGGGCAAAAGTAGTTAAACCGCATAAACAGCTGCGGCACAATCTCTCACCAGTATTTCCCGTCCTTCCTCAGGATAGGCAGAGCCAGCTCAAGGAGTTGCTGGTAAAATTTCAAATTCCTCTCCAGCCGCCTAATCGTGTCCAAGTAATCGGCCCTGTCCAGCTGAAATTCAGACTGTAAGTCCGAAACTTCCCGTTCCAGAGCGCGTATCTTTTGTCGGCAAATTTTAATGGAATCAGTTTTAGCCCTGAGCTCGTGTTGAATGTCGCTGTAGTGCTCCTGAAGTAGATCGCGATCGGCGCTCTGTTCCACCCGACTCAGCGCCTGGGCCAAAGCACTGATGCGCCGCTGAGCGGCCAATTTCTTCTTGTAACGGTTTTCCTTAAGCTGGGAATCGTTTGCCCGCTCTCCGCCCACCAAAGCGTTTTGAATCACTTCAATTCGATTAAGGGCCTCCTGCTGTGTCTTCGCCGGCACTGGCCCCTTGTTGTTGTTGTTGTTCACCTCATTGATGGCGAGATCGTGTAACTGTTTCTCATAGTGAACCTTAAGGGATTCCATGTCCCTTACAAGCTCCTCCTTCTCCTTCAGTTGGGCATCATATTCCGCTTTCAGGCGGGACGTTTCAGCCTCGTACTGGGTGCGCAACTTAAGCCCCTCCTGTTCCAGCCACAAATTCTGGTCAGGACTAGGAGGTGTAGTCGCGCTCGTGCCACCGTTCGCCTCCAAGAGCTTCTTCAGCTCCAGAATCTCTCGCTGGTACTCCTTCAGCATCGTGTCTTTGGGGTCCTCGTTGATGTGAGGCTTATTCTGGATGTTTTTGGCCCGATTCGCATACCGCAAGGTCGACAGGGTTTCATCGTAGTTGTAGTCAGCCGGTGAGATGCAAGCGACCATCAGAGTTTTTGTGTTGCCGCCGAGTGAGTCCTGCAGGAGTCTCGTCAGCTTGGAGTCCCTGTACGGGATGTGCTTTGTCCTTCCATCCACCAGGGCTGATATCACATTCCCGAGAGCGGAGAGAGACAAATTTATTTTAGTCGCCTCCTTGAGGCGGTCCCCAGTAGCTCCCGTTTTATTCTGCCGTTCAGAGCCCGCTAAATCGACCAAATTCAATTTCCCCTTCCGTATGTTCGGCGCATTGGGGCCCTCCAGGTTCGATTTTGTCTCGATTTGCTCCAGGCTAATTGTAAAAATTGAATGAGACCGGGAGCTGCCGGCATTCATGAGCGTAGCGCCGACTATGCGATTTTTCATGCCCAGCCGAAGGAGCTCCTCGCACTCCCGGGCATTGTGGACGGCATGTGTTGACAAATTCTGTACAACGACCCCCTCCCCGGGGATCTCCTTCAGATTGAGCTGTCCACCTCCAGCTTCGGGGCTCGGCTGTAGTAGGTCCCTAATGTTCTCGTTGTATATCTCCAAGTAGCTGGCCAGGACCAAATAGCGCACATCCGATGCCACTGAGATCGCCTCGAAAATGTGGTCAAAGGAGCGCGAGATTATGCCCCGCTGAGATGAGGTGATCAAGGCTGGATCGGGCATTTCCGGGCCCTGCATCGTATGGGATTTCCCACATCCGGTTTGGCCGTATGCAAATATCGTCCCATTGTACCCCTCCAAGACGTTCTCAATGAGGCCGTAGCAAATGTCGTTGTAGATCGCCTCGGTGGGGGCTTCTGGACCGTAAGCATTGTCGTAAGTAAACGTTTTCACTGGGGCTGAGGGGTCCTGAGGATTGCTCAAGCTCACTGCACACTTTCGAAAGTCCACGATGTTCTAAAAACATGTTCATTTCATTTACAGTGAGAATTTCCCGGGGGGGAGAAGCAGCTTACCTTGCACTTCATGGTCATCTCCCTTTTGTTCATGGGACGGCACCGAACCACAACCCTAACAGTCTCAGCCATCCTTGCGAAAATCTACTAGAAGTGCCCTAAACGTCCTTTCCTATGGGCAGACTCCCCTGCCGTATGGGGCGATGCGTTTTGTGCAGAAGCTCCTTCCGGCAAATGCCAATTTATGAAAATGCACTGTAACAACACACCCAAAACAAAAGCAGGTATGTCCAGGTAATAGATTCACTTTGGCGCCTCGTCATGCAAAGCAGCACACTATGGCCGTGTCCAGACAGAAGCCCACTCTCAGGTTTTTACCTATTGATTTCCAGGGGGATGGAAATTTGTGATTATTCGCAGGCCCGCACTAGTTTTGGGGTATCCCACACGCTAATCGACTGTATACTGTCCAGAGCGCCCTAAGCTAGACCCTGCACTATCCGTGCATTAAATCTGGGTCAGAGCAATTTTGTTGTCGCACTCAGTAAATAAAAAAATAAGGGGGCACGATTCGCCGCTTCTTCTAAGGTACACAACAAAGGCAGAGGGGGGGCTCCTCGTCTGTAGCGCTCTGTAAATGTCCAGCTCAGTCCAGAAGCAGGGCACACGACTAATCGAAGGGCTGCTCCCATAACTCAACGGAGAAAATGTAATTACAAGGTCAGGAGGTCGGGCCCACCCACCCTCACCGATTTGGGGCTGTCCAGTCAATTTTTATTCGTCATAGAATTGTCCTGTGAATTATTGAAGTCGCGATGACGCGGCTTTGTGGAGCTTCTCCTCATTTCCACACATTGCCCCCCCTAAACTTTAGCCCGTCAATCATCAAATCGTGCGAACCGCCAGCGGGCGCAACAGGGCGGGGGGCTGCTTCCACTTACCCTCGGCCGGGGCCAAAGGCCAGCACAGTCAGTGGCTATGGTAACAGTCGCTGTGGACGTGGGCGCCTTAGATGTACAGCTATTTCCGGCGATATACCCTTTTTGGGGACTTTGTGACTTATTCATGCATTTCTGAATGAGGGTCAAGGTGAGGTGCGCCCCTTATTGGGATTTTGGGCGGCCGGAGCCGGAACCGGTGGGGGTTAAACGGAGGGGCTATTACATTGTGATTGCCGCAAATTAAGAACTCCTTGGGGGTGGTGGTACGGGCAAATGCTTTAGGGAAGAGTTAAATTGCCTTTGTGGGCTTTGTTGGGGTTTTCGTGGGTTTGTTTTAATTAGTGGCAGACTTGGACCATGGAAACCTGTTGTGCGAGTTACCCGCGTTGAGCGGCAACGGTTGCCTTAAATGTAATTTTATCTTGTTTATGTTTATTCCCCCCAAATGCAACTCGACAAATTTTGTGGAGAATAGAAAACCGCAAGAATGTTCACAACTGCTATGTAACAACGAAATTGACTACTTACAGGCGTTCAAATTCACTCATCGAAATTGTCGTACTAGTTGGGTTCGAATCTGCTCTAAATTGCAATTGCCGTTGCCTAAGTAATAGGCATAAATAATAGTCGTGACATTACGTCGGTAGAAAAATGCGCTCTGCTTTGGTTTAGGGAGAAAAATATCCCCATCATGCAGGCAGGCATTTATCTGAGATGTGAACCTATTCAGCTAAGGGAATTTTTTTAATCGTTTATCAGTTATTTATCGTAAGGGCAAACTTGTGCGTTTCAACTGCGGAAACGGTGTCGCTTCCTGTAGTACGCTGACGCAGCGTACTCACGTGATTCCAACAACGGTAATGTAAAAATTTAAACGTGAATAAATTGTTGTGATGTTTTAATTAATTGCCTTGGCCCCCACTTCACAATCCTGCCACCCTAAATGTAAAAACTCTGTCGATCGTGATCCTCCGATGTTCCGTTAGTTAACGGGATTCCTTCTGAGTGAGTGTCTCATAATTGTTGCTGGCTGGAGAATTTATCCAGGAATTTTCGGGACGGTGTAATTGCCCCAAAAAAGGGTGAAAATTCGACGCCCCTAATCATATGAGTCGCAACTGCCGCCGCCGTTCCGTTACTGAGGCCCCAGAAAAATATTGAAGGTGCCACCGTTAAGCGTACCGCTCCCCCCTCCACACGTCAGGCGCCCCGTCGGCTTAATATGCATCCGCTGTATTAATCGCTGCATGTTCACAAACTGTTCGAGACGTTTTTTGCGGCATTCATTGAGCGCACTAAAAAAAGCGTTAGCATATTTTACCCTGTTATGTGGTTTGGCATTGGAGCGAGGGAGTCCCCCCCCCGGCCGTGTTATGCAACATATGAATTAACTTTTTTAAATAATTTTCAAAGCACAAAAATTTAAATGTCACTCCTAAGGTGACTCGGGCGACGATTACGACACCATCACGCGTGGTGGTCCGTTTTGTGTGGATATTAACGTTCAAGGACCCCCTCCGCCCCGTCACACCACCTCCCAGTCGTCTGGTCTGATGCAAAAAAATTCTCGGAATGCAAAGGCTTCAGGTTGCAGGTACGTCGTTTGCGACTGCGGGGCTCACACGAGTCGCAGACGTCAGCGATGCATTTGGAAGCGGGAGGAGGAGGAAGGGGATGCTTAATGGAGAACACACGTCGGTGGGCAATTGAAATAAATTAGAATTGACCCGTGGATGGACGTGCGTTGAGGAGGATTTGTAGAACGTAATCCGCTTTTGTCGTGCGACCCCAAAATAAATTTAAACCTGAAAAGCCTATTAGGGCACCTTTTGTCCGCCACTTAAGGGGACAGTTGGCTAAGAGATATAACCCACTTGGCCCCCTTTTCATTAGCTTTTATTTACTTGTAGGTAAATAGATCAAAATGAGGAAGAATATCAAGCCGACTAAAAGCTAGCGCTAGAATGTATAAAGCGGCTGAAACTTTTCTATACATCGCCACTCAGCCTGTTTGGGGGCTAGAGGTAAAACAATGATCTCTACAGCGCGGTATGCATGCGCCATACCGCGCTCACAGTCATAAAAGTGGCTCGGGGCGGCGCCGCATGCCGATACCTCGTGCCGTGTCAGCACAAATATTTATTTAATTGTCGCCTTTTGCAGCTGACAAATGTTTCTTGCTTCTTTTTAGCGCAATCACGTGATGTTAAGCCGATATCTGATTTACCTTACCTTCATAAAATGTGTGCCGTATGCACGATTTTTATTTTTTTATTTTTTTATAATTTCACAAGGCCCCCTGATGTCTGTTCAACGTGTCGTTATAATTATTCCCTGCCTAGTTATAACGAACGTATTTCGCGCGCGAAAATAATTACAAGACAGAGCGCAGGGGTTTCTGATTTTGCCAGATAGTGGGGCGTACAGAGCACGACTCAATCTCGGTCTTGAAAAATTGAATTGTTGCGCGAATTGAATCATATTAGACCCCCTACGCGAAAAAATTTCCATTACATGATTGAGGGGATCTTTTGTGCGGAATGGCGCGGTGATTACCCCGAACGTTTTTAGAATGCTTGAATAATTTTACGCTCACGAGATGTGCACGTGATGCGGGCATTTATTTATCTACAAACATTAAATTAGAAAAAACTAAAAATAGAAAAAAAACATCAACAGAATCTACGGAGGGATACAACAGATTGGTTGCCTTCAAGGGGTGAGAAGGTACGAGAACACGCTTAGTAGGACTACCCACTGTCTTGCTGGTCCTTGCCACGATGATGCGGCTGATGCGCTCCTTTCTGCGCACCTTTTGTTCAAGTAGTCCACCGGTCCCAAGCAGCCCACATAGCTCATCGCGTACGCGAGGTAATTCTGCTCGAAGGTGCCACGGATTAGGCTGGATCCTGGGCCAGTTGCGTAGACAGCCACATCCTCGCCCCCGTGTGTTTCATCTTTTAAGGGTAGTGTCGCCATATGTCGGTAGGTTGGGGAGGATCTCTTCTCCATCCCCAGCTCGTCGACTCTCACCCATGTGCCGTGATATGATCGGGAATCGTTCGCCCTGTGCTCATTAAATCCCGGCCCATTTGCGTAAGTCAAAGTTTCATAGGGTGGCTCATTGTTGGTCTTATTGGCGAACCCGAGGATATCTTCTCCGCGCATCGGATATCCATTTAAAGTCATCGCATGCGAGTGATCCGCTGTCACGATGATTAGGGTCTCCGATGGGTCCGTTAGGGTTAGCGCAACGTCCACAGCAGCATCGAATTCAACGACTTCCTGGAGAGCTGCATGGGCGTAGTTCTGGTGGTGGGCCTGATCGATCCGCCCGCCCTCCACCATAAGGAAAAAACCATTTGAATTTTTCCGGGTAAGTACTCTAATCGCCTGCTGGACCATTTCACTGAGCGACGGCTCCTCTGGCTCTCGGGCAAGCGAGTAGGTGATGTGATTGTTACGGAACAGCCCCAGTAGATAGTCGGTGCCGCTCGTATTCACCCTCAGGAGCTGTTCTCGGGTCCTAACGAAAGTTGCACTGCCCGGAGGTTTTGTCTTTAACCAATCACTTGTAAGGTTTCTGCCATCCCCCCTCGAGCAGACATCCTCCATGTCGCCCTCAAATGCCACAGTTTGTGTTTCAGCCCCATTTTGGGCTCCCATGGCGGACAATCCGCCTCCCAAGATCACATTTAATCGGCTCCCGGGCTCATCTTCGACCAGCTGCCGTGCGATGTCTTTGTAGATGCCCGCCGAAGCAGGGGGCAGCTCAGTGTCGCACTCCCAGTCCCTGTGGTAAATTTTCGCGTACAGAGCAGCTGGAGTTGCGTGGGTTATGCGTGTGGTCGTCACCACCCCGGTCCGTTTTCCAGCCGCAACGGCCCAATCGAGAACGGATTCCAAGCGGCCCTTATTCGCGTTCGTCGGTGAGGTGCTCGCATCCATTCCGATTACCCCATATTTAGTCTTGATCCCGGTGAAAATCGCAGTTGCTGTCCCAGCCGAGTCCGGGACCTGCTTGTCCACGTTGTATGTCTGGAAGGAGCGAATTTTTTTTTTTTTTTTTGTTAAGGAGCACTCTAAGTGGGGTTGCGATCGAATTATACCTTCGCCAGTCCCGTAAATGGGAAGTCCTCGAAAACGAGTTTCTCATCCTCGCCAGCCCCACCCGCCAGCTGACCCTTGTAGATGCGACCAGCGGTTACAGTGGTCATGCCCATACCGTCCCCAATAAATATGATTATGTTCTTGGCCCTCTCCGCCTTCATGGGAGGGTTCGAAAGGACTTTTTTTAGGTAGGTGATACCCACATGCTGCCAATGGATCGAGTCTGTAAAGATGTTTTTGGTTTTTTTTTTTTTTTTACAGTTGTTAACTAAAAGATGAGCCTCCCTTACCCTCAACTTTTCGTACAGTCGCCCCCGTGACCAAATTTGGGGGACTGCAAGCAAAAAATATTACTGCGGTGATGCCGACAACGGCGGAGAGAGTCACCTTCATTGTTACACTTCACTAAATTTTGCGCCCCCCGATAGACCTACCAGCGCACCTCGCGCCTGCTCAAGTGAAGCTTAAAAATCTTACGAGCTTGCTGAACTGAATTAACGCTCCACCACGGCTACTACGTTTGTGCCAACGGGGCTCGAGCTCTGGTTGTCTCAGGCCCGGAATAATACTATTAACGTTCGACAGCGAGAGTCACAGAATTTATAGTCCGAGGGGTTGTATCGCACGGCAGCTCTTGCTTCCTAAGATACAGTGACCATATTTCCACGGCACGCTGGTGTGCCCAACACCCCCGACGTCTCACCTGTCCTTCTGGACAGCCATTTATTGCTCCGCATTGTCATAGCGTTAATTGTTTTTTTTTTCTCAATTTTTTATTGTCGTTTTTATGAGTTTTAATTGTTTCCCCAGATTCTGGCCAGATTTCCATTTAAGCCAGGCGAGCTTATCGCGCTAACGAAAGCACCTTTACGACTCGCTTGATGCGGCGAAAAAATCTTATCAGTTCACGCTGGACGCGGGCGGCGGTGGGGCTTGGCTGAAACTGCACAGGTAGAAGGCTAGACAGTTTATTGTTTTTAAATTGGCCCACATCTCTTCTCCGGGTAATCTCGGGCTTATACCGTCTGGCAAAACTGCTGTTCTAAGATAAGCCACTGCTATAAAGCTTAATCACTGCGCTTGATTCGTTCCCGCAACATTTTCGCATTTTATTGGCTCGACCGTTGATTTAGCACAATTCAAAATTTTCGGCCGTTATCTTGCCCGTGTAGTTGTTGTTCTGGTCGGTGCGGTAGTGACGTCACGTTTCCTTTCAGCCACCTCAACCAGCAATTGCTCTCTACAGTGCTGACAGCTTGAATTTAATTACCCAAAAAGTTTCAGGGAAATTTCTTCACACTCAACCAAATACTGGTGAAGCCCTAAATTGCCTGCATAGCGGGACAAGCGGCCATTTTGAATTTATTTTCCTGTGACGAGTTGGATAAGTTCCGCACATACCAGAGACCCTCTGCGGGTGAATTATTAGACCAGTTGGCATCACTGCTCCTCAGCAAATCCGCTGAATTCGCACTTGTCAGCCAACAGCGTCAGTGCCATGCAGTGTCATTATTGTCATAAAGCTCAAAAAGGTAAACAGTGGGGCTGCAGAGGACAAAGTGCAGGTTTTTTTCGCTGATCCTCAAAATTTTTTTTCGTTCTACAACTTTCAAAAAGAATTTTCGTCGTCTTTTTTTTTTTTTATATAACCACACGAGAGCCGCACCAGGAGAGTCGAGAGTTAATTAAATTCGATTGACATCGTCGGAAATTTTTTGGTGATTTTTTAAAAGCAAACAAAAGCAAAAGAGAAAAAGTGCACATTCAGGTTTTATTCAAGTGCTTGCAACCAAAAATAGTCAGCGAGGAAAATAATCATGCTCCGGAAGGCTGGCAGTTTGTCATCACCGGCGGTAATGAGGAGGCGCACAGCAGCCGTTCAGCGGAGGCTGTTCGCAACGACCTTTGAGAGCCACCTTGACCCACAGTATCAGTTTATGCAAAGGTCCATGCTGCCCACAATGTACTTTCAGAATTCTCTGCCTCGTCTGCCCGTGCCGAGCCTTGATAAGACCTGTGACCGCTACCTGAGTGCACTGGAGCCCCTTCTAATCGAGGAGAGCTACCGTAAGACAAAAGACGTTGTCACCCGCTTTCGTACGGGATCGGGGCTTGAACTCCAAAAGCTGCTCAAGGAGAAGGACTTGGCAAATAAGCAGACCAGTTATATTTCAGAGCCTTGGTTCGACATGTACCTGCGTGACCGGGTGCCCCTCCCCGTGAACTATAACCCCATGATGGCGATTAAGCACGATGTTCGGAAAGAGTACAATGATCAGCTCGTGCGAAGCGCCAACATTGTGATAAGTGCCTTACGCTTTAGGCGCTCCCTTAAGGATGGATGTCTCGAGCCAGAGGTGTTCCACCTTAATCCGGGAAAAAGCGACAATAACCGCTTTCGGATGCTCATGAAATTAGTTCCTCGTGCCTTTGCCACGTACGCGGCATACACCTTTAAGGCCTTCCCCCTCGATATGAGTCAATATAACGGTCTTTTTGGGGCCACACGAATCCCTGAAATGGACAAGGACAGAATCTATCGAACTGATAAATCTAAACATATCCTAGTGCTGAGAAAAGGGCGATTTTTCGCAGTTGATGTACTTGATGCTGATGGTATGTTTTGGGTTATTAAGTTATTTCTGCGTTTATGAGCAGATTAATTTTTTAGGAAATATTGAGCCGCCACAAGTTATACTTAGCCGACTGAAAGAGGTCCTTACTGGTAATGTAACGCCTCCAGAACATCCCCTAGGGGTCCTCTCAGCCATTAATAGAAATGATTGGGCGAGCCTTCGTCACCATCTAATCGAAATTGGTAACGAGCAGGTGATGAAACAAATCGACTCCGGACTGTTCTGCCTATGTTTAGACGATAGTACAACATTTGACGAGAGCAATCCTGTTCCGCTTGTAAGAGACCTTCTAGCCGGTGATGCGGTTAATCGGTAAAGAGATTATTTGGGACCCAAACGGGCTCAGTGTTCTTGTAGGACTCTTGCTCAGCCCTTGAATCTTTTTTAGGTGGTTCGATAAATCGTTCTCACTCGTAGTAGCTAAAGACGGTTCAGTAGCTGTCAATTTCGAGCATTCTTGGGGTGATGGGGTTGCTGTTATGAGGATACTGAATGAGTTGTACAGTGAAACCACAACATCGCCTCTAGTCGACCCAAGTATGGTTCCTAACGACCCGAATAGTGGTGCCGGATCGGTCAGAGAAATTGTCGTTAAACTGGACGACCGAATGAAGGCGGCTATCACTGAAGCCAGCAAATCGCACAATGCTGTCATGAATTCACTCGATATAAATTATCTGAAATTCACCGATATTAACAAGAATTTCTGTAAAACAAACCGTGTCAGTCCGGACGCCACCATTCAGCTTGCATTCCAGCTGGCGATGAAGCAGCTGTTAGGGAAATATGTGAGCACGTACGAGTCGTGCAGTACGGCTGCTTTCAGGCACGGGAGAACTGAAACCATGAGGCCATGCACAACAGCGACAAAAACATTTTGCGACGCTGTCCTCTCAGCAAATCGCCCTAGTACGGGCGAGCTGCGTGCTCTCATCGATAAGTGTTCAGCGGTGCATGGGAATCTGACCAAGGAGGCTGCAATGGGACAAGGTTTTGATCGGCACCTGTTCGGCTTGCGGCATATTGCCGAGGTGAATGGCATTAAGCAGCCGAGCATTTTTCAAGATGCCTCCTACCAATTAATTAACCACAACATCCTCTCGACGAGCACCCTATCGTCGCCAGGCCTACTTGCTGGAGCGTTCGGCCCTGTTGTGCGGGATGGACTTGGTGTCGGGTAGGAAATTTATTTTCTCTTTTCATGCTGAGCAAAATTGTTTTTTTTTTTGTTCATTTCCCAGTTATTACATTCAAAACGACGAGGGTGGGTGCATGGTATCGTCCTACAAGGGCAAACGGGACGGTGCCCAGTTCGTTGATAGCTTGAAGACTGCTCTGGACACAATTCGAGACGTTATCGCTGCGAAGTAATCAGTTGTAAACGGTTTTTTTCAATGTACAGAGAGTAAAAGGTTCCATTAGTCCTAACGCAATTATGAAGTTTTTGTAATGTGACCAATTAAACTAGAAAAAGTCGAAGTTAATTCCCCGTCTCCTCGCATTTTTGCTAGTTTATTGCTTGTCGATCTGCTGTCAAAGTATGACATTTTATAAATGTCATTTAGCCGCTTATTCTCCATCTAGTGACTGCAGCGCCACTGATATTGAAAAAAGTAAAACAAAATCCACACCATACGAGCAGTTGTATGCTTGTTGCAGGGGTACCAATTGCACAAAACGTAATCACAACCTCTCGTAGTGTCAGCCATCGCCCCAAAAGTTGTAGAGCAGTTTGTTCGAGAGAGAGACGCGGAATTTTTTATTTTCGTTTTTTTCGGATAGGTAAGGATTAAATCACGGTGCGTTAATTGTTCGAACAAAAACTGCACACCTTAAGGTGTCGTGTGGTGATAAATTGACCGATCGTGGTGGCCGTTAAATGGCTGAAATAAATAAAAACAAAAGAGAGGACTTGTACTCTAATATAACTGTACGGGTGTGTTGAGTTGAGTTAGAAATTTTTGGGGGACACACAGGAGAGACACCCTCTTGGCATTTCCGTCCGACGGTGGGTCCGTGTGGGTCCCTTTTCCCTGTGTTCCGTGTGTGAGTTCACTGGAAAAAAGGTTCCGAATAGCAAAAAAAGGTGCTCCGCTGTCACGAAGGGGCCCCACATAAATTTTGTAAAAATTTCTGCTAACCGTTCTTTTAAACGTTTAAACTACCCCTTCGCCCGGGGGAGGTCAAGCCTCTTATCCACTTCTGGACAAAGCGAGAAAATACACAAAAAACACCGGAGGATTGTCATACATTTTTTTGTTCCCCTTCGACTGCCGTGTGTGCCGTTGTGCTACTCTGCCGCGAGGGTGCCCCCATAGTGAGTGAGCCCTCCAATTTCCGCCACAGCCCTGCGAGTAGAGTGCCTTGGGTCTCATATTTTATTAATTTTTTTTTTCCCATTTGCCAAGAAGTTTTTACAGGAAATTTCCTCATTGCTCTGTGTACAGAACGATTGCGGTGATGTATGTGCGCTGTGTATACGAGGTGATTTGTAGCTAGCTAGCTAGTGTGTGGTGTAGCAGTTCTCGCCCCATTCGCTCCCCCGTGATCACACGCTAAAAGAGTAAAAAAATCTCGTGGAATTAAAGCGGGGCAATTTGTTTTATTAATAAGCCTTTGATGGTGCACGCCACACAAAACGAACGACGAAAAACCCTTGGAGCCCTAAGAGCGCTCACAGTGCGCGGTGTATGCACAAAATCGCCTGTGTGTAAATCAGCTTACCGCCTACCATTTATTCTAGGCGTTGTCAGGAGGGCAAGTTCAATCGGCAACTTATTAGATCCATCGCAAACCGGTGAATCTCGCCTCTCTTATTTCGTTAAGCCACCTCCAGTCCAGCCCACGAAATTAAAGCTCCCATCCCATGGTGTAGGCCGCTCTGCGAGGTATGCAACAAAGTTCAGACCTTTCGCTTTTAACCACTGCACCGTGCAACCCCCGCAGATGCCACAATAGCTGACCCTTAACCTGGGGCAGTTCAAATTATCACACGGCGCAACAGTACATACTTGTAAATTCATTTTTCTTGCAATTTTCATATACCCATGTGCTATCACATTTTGCCTCAATTGCAGTGCTCACCGAATCTCTTTTTCTCCTAACAGAAATAAAAAATAAAATAAAATTAAATATGATCGGTTTATCTTTTGTTGACCCGCAGAAATAGAGGGGTGTAATTGCGGCGCTACCAAAAAAATAAACTAACATACAAAACAAATAATTTTTGGAAAATGCGTGAATACAAAATTGTCGTTCTTGGTAGTGGAGGCGTTGGGAAATCAGCTTTAACTGTACAGTTCGTTCAGGTAACTGTTTTTAGAATATAAACATAAAGAATGGATTATGTGAAAAACATCATTCCATACTTTTAGGGTATTTTTGTAGAAAAATATGATCCCACCATTGAGGACAGCTATAGAAAACAAGTAGAAGTAGACGGACAACAATGCATGCTGGAAATTTTAGACACTGCCGGAACAGTAAGCTCCTATCCCCCCTCCCACAAAATGAAAGGGGTACTAATTGTTGTATTTTCCCAGGAACAATTTACTGCAATGCGTGATTTATACATGAAGAACGGTCAAGGATTCGTTTTAGTTTATTCAATTACAGCACAATCAACCTTCAATGACCTTCAGGATTTGAGGGAACAAATCTTAAGAGTGAAGGTAACTGAGACTAGATCTGATTCTTGGGGGATATTTTAGGAATTGATAATCTCTTTTGATTGCCCCTGGAATTCACTCATTAACTGCACAATTATAGTGCTTATATTATATATAGAGAAAAATGATTTACCATTCGTCTTTAGGACACTGACGATGTTCCCATGGTCCTTGTAGGGAACAAATGTGATCTAGAGGAGGAGAGAGTCGTCGGTAAAGATTTGGGCAAAAGCCTTGCAAGTCAGTTTAATTGTGCATTTATGGAAACATCTGCCAAAGCTAAAATTAATGTAAACGATGTAAGTTTCTAAAAAAAACAATTTTGTTAGGGTTGCCATCAATCTTTCTCTTATTTTATTTTTCAGATTTTCTACGATTTAGTGCGGCAAATAAACAAAAAATCCCCGGAAAAGAAACAAAAGCAAAAGAAAAAATCGATTTGTGTTCTTCTTTAAGCAGAACCAACATAACTATTAATATTTTTTTTTTTTCATTTTTTTATTCTTTGTTTAATTAAGTCTAAATACCATTTGTTCCTCAAAGTCTTCTATCCTCTACACGAATTTCGTCCTTTATCCTCGTCCCCTCTCTTTGTTCCCGCCGTTGTTTTGGGTATCCCCCTCTCCCCTTTTTTCGCTGTAGCAATTCCACTTCACTTTTGTGCATTCCCCTCTATATATGGATTTATGTTATAAGTGAAAAAAAATTTAATTAGTAAAAAAGGAAGTAGAGAAAAGCAAATGAGAGAAGGATTTGTAATTAAAAAAAAAAAAGGAAATGTTCTATAAAACTGTCAAAATTGAGAGATAAGAAATATTTTGCGTTTCATTACTGTGTAAAAGGAAAAATCTAAAATCCGAAATCGTTACGATTCATGAACCAACGGTGACTGTCCTTCGCTTCTAGGGCTCGTTTTTTGTGAGGTAATGTGATGATTGTCGCCAGTCACCTGCAAGAAATTAATCAGAACTCGATTGACTAATGACCATCGCCACATTATCAGATATAAACGGGCCGTCTTTACAATTGTTTTTTCTACAAACGTTTTCTTTCTATTTTCCTTGTTTTCACATTCAACGAAGGGCGAAGTGTATTTTTTTTTTATTATTAAAACTAACTTGTTCCATTGCCCCCAATTCCCATTCCTCCTTAATATTACGATTTTTTCAAACGATTTTTTTTATATACAAAACAAAAAATATTTTTACAATTTTATTCTTAAAAATAATAAAGTTACAAAACTATGAAATTGAAATTTGTTTGTGAAGCAGAAGAGGTAGGAAAATGCCACGTTACATATAAAGAGAGTGTGAGAAGTAACTTCCCCCGTAGCAAATTGTTTTCATATATGCCACTCCCTCATACTACACGTCCACTCTTCCTGTATCGCTTTTCTATGTCCCCCTCTCCCCCATATAACGTGTATATTTTCAAGAAAAAAAAAACGAGATGAAAAACCAAAAAAAAAACTGTTGTTCGAAAATGTCGTTATACAAAACCAAAACAAAAAAAGTAAAAAAAAAAAAGCTTAAGAAATATTTGTCTCCTTCATGTTTTTTACTTGAGCAAATTTGTAGCTTGATTCCTGTTTAACTGTTTTTTAACGCTTTTTACATACGTTTTTAAGTATGAAAAAATGAGACAAATGGAAAACGTTCTTATATGACTTGTTGTTGATAATGCAGAGCGCCTGTTGGGAGAAGGAGTTAATAATTTGCGCTTGAACTGTCAAATTTATTTTTATTTTTTTCGTGCCCCCGCTTTTTATTGCTCTGCTTAACCATTTCACCCACACCACTAATTTGCTAACGGCCGCTATAAAAACCCCTAAGTAAAAAATTAACCTACTTCACTGCGTCCTTTTCACAGGGTCTATGCACTGACCGTGAGATGGCGTTTTCAAGCCACCTTCATTCGTTCATGTTTTGCGGAAACCTCAGCCAGTCCTATAACGGTCTCAAAAGCCTCGGCGATTGTGTGTGATTCGAGCTCTCGCAATAAACTCACTTTTAGCTTCAAGTTCTTCACAATGGGGCCAAATTGTAAATTCAAAACGCAGAACGATCCGTTGCATCGCCTCATGCCGCCTTGTTCGGATAGAACACTCGAGAATGTGGTCAACTTCACGGCAAATTGATCCGAAAATTTTTAATGTACAGTTACATTCCATTCTTTTCGGCTGTCAAGTCAAATTCATAGCGCGCAAAGTTTTTGAGGTAGTTAAGCAAAAATGGGTGATCGTGTGCTTATTATAATATTATTATATCGGAAATAGTACAAGGCGAGGTAAGTAGACATGAGTTCCATCCAGTCGCATCCCCCCATGAATTGAACTGACGAGGATCAAGCAGTCATAATTTCGATTTGCGGTGATTGCGGAATTGCTATAATAATTTTTCTACTACTCAATCTCGTCTTCGTTGACTCGGAGCGCCCTTGCACCTTGCAGAGGAGGTTATAAAAAAACAATGCCACCCCCTTTCATGGTCAAACACTGGGGAGGCGGCGAACCAACGTAGCTAAATTGCACACGATATTGAATTTTTTTTTTGCTGTTACAGAAAACGGCGTGTGCATGAAGAGTTGGTGCTTAGGGCAATTTAAAGACGATACGACTGAAAACGGTAACGGCAATCGATAGCTGGTACGACGTTTATACGGTTGGAAATAAAAGTTTGGACCTTAGGTAAGCGATGCAATCAATCCCTTTTGTGGGTAACGTCCTTAATTAGAAAATTTATAAGCCTCCCAAGTAACACAAATACGACGGGAAAGGTGAAGCGATCGTTTCTTTTTTTATTATTTTCCCTTTTTGTAAAAAAATTTGAAAATAAAAAAAGAAACCAAACCAATTATTATAATATATGACAAATAAGAGCATTAAGCAATTGTGAAAATCCATATTGAGACATTAAAATAGTAAAAAACTGATGAATTTGACTAGTTAAGCTAACATTAGATTAAATGAAGTGAAAATGAAAAAAGAAAAAAAACTTACATCCCTCGTAGATAATCGAGATCACTAAATTAATAAAAAAAAATAGGAAGTAATCGTTTATTGAATGTAAAAAGAATTTTTTTTTTTCGAAAAATAAAAACAAAGAAATTGTCAACTGTTTCTAGCATGTAACACTTTTAAAAAACAAAAAACAAAAAAAATTATTGACAAACGAGACGAAGAGAGTTTTCTTCCCCGGGACTACTTCATGTAATTTCAACATAAAATGAATTTTTTGAAATTTGTTCTTCCCTACAAATGTTTTTCTCGCTTTTTATTTCCGTTTTTGCGTTTTGTTCCAAGTTGACTGTATATTTAATTAAAGCAAGGAGAAAAGTGTACAAAAAAATAAAAACTAAGCTTGAATGGGTCTGTTACGTATATTTTGTGTTTCCTGAAAATTTTAATTGATCGTACGCATCCCCCTTGAACCTCCTTTGGCAGTGCTACGATTTCTTCGAATGGATTACTATTAATTTGTCGTCAGCAGTTTTAGAGCTATAAGCTCACAAACATACAAGAAACCCGGATGTGGCCCGACAGCCAATTCAGCTCTCCTAATGGTAGAAAGTGACTGGGGCTCTCCCTCCCTGCTTGTGCTCTTTATAAATTCAGTTGTTTTTTATTTAAAATGTTTCTTTTATTAAACGAACAAAATGAGTTAACAGTAAATTTTATCTCTCGTAGTTAGACTCTATAAATTTTTTTTGTGTTACTATAATAATAAATTTCTCTCGAGTTAATCCGACCTACAAACAAGAGAGGGGCGATTATAAAATTCTTTCTCTTGGAG
Source organism: Neoitamus cyanurus (assembly GCA_947538895.1). Lineage (NCBI taxonomy): Eukaryota > Metazoa > Arthropoda > Insecta > Diptera > Asilidae > Neoitamus > Neoitamus cyanurus. The sequence goes on from OX384549.1 coordinate 8,162,156, forward strand.
AGCGAAGTACATAACAAATATTAAAATTGACTCTTTTAACAACAACCTTTGTGTATGTGTGTCTCTCTCCCTCTGCTCAGCATTTTGTTTTACGTTGCGGTGGAGAGGATGGGAGAGGTGTAGGTAATATGGTAGGAGAACGACACCTGTTGAGGGAAGCAAGAAGATGGAGTAGGTCAGGAAAGGAGGACAACAATTTCTTAAAAATTAACTGATTATCCATTTGCGTTATTTTTCCACACAATTTTCCTTCTGTTTTGAGCGATGCTAAGGCTAGAGCTACACTACAGCGCTACTAAAACTAGTTCCAGTTACGAAAAAAAAAAAACTTCTCTTAGTATTGATACCACGGCTGGCGCCTCACCCAGCGCAATCTGTTGTTTGTCTGGTCTGAACGAATTTTGATGCTGGCACCCTCTGCAGCACGGACGGTTTCCTTGACCTGAAACAAAATGCAATTTAAGAAAACAATAAAAGGAAAACACCCCCCGAAGATGTGATCCTTACGCTTTGCATGAGATTCTGAGCATTTCCAACCAGCATCTCAGTAGCCTCACGATCCTCGTCGGATCCCTGGGCGCCCAGCATAGTGGCTTTGACCGTTGAGAGAATTTTTAGCTGGGTACCAATTGTTGGAATCCGTTCGCACACTTGCAACAAATTCGTCCGAATCCTTCGGTCCGTGCACTGTCTAGCGAGCTCCTTAGCCAGCCGTGTCACATCTTCAGATGCTTCAGCGATTTGCTTAGCAGTTGCAATAAGCTCCCTTTTGCTGCCCTTCGAATCTGCTCGGACTAGCTCCGAGAGGCGCGCCATAAGGAGAGCCATCCGCTTGGCTGCCGCAATAATTTCGTTGTCTTTCGATGACCACTGTCGGACCTCCTGGTGCAGTCCTCTAGCGGCGATCTAGAGCGGAAAAATTATTAGTAATTTTACCGTAGGACACTTACAGGAGTCTCTCATACCAAAATTGGCTGATTGGCGTGGGGCATAGCTCGGAACACCTCATCCTCGTCGTCCGTCTCTGGGGGTGGTGGACGACTGGGTGGTATGCCTTCCCGAGGCGGTGGAGGGCGAGGTGGGGCGTATTCTAAAAATGTATTTCAAAATCAATGTGGTCTCCTGCTTTCGTTCTGTTTTAAGGACTCATACCTGCGTTCAGGTTCAAAGCAGCGATATTCGGAGGCGAAGGAATCTCTGGGGTTTGGACAATAGCGCCCCTTACATCACGGACAGCCGCTAGGAGCTAGAAATAGGGGGACAATGCTTAGTGAGGCTCGCCTTACGTGGTGGGGCTCAAACTCACCTGTTTGTTGGAATCCCTCCATGCGGACGCAGCCGCTCCGTCGTTTATGTTTGCTGCGACTTGCTTGGCGTCCTGAACCATATTGGGTAGGGTCCTCTCCAGCCGATTGGCGGCATTTGTTAGCTTGGCAGTGAATTCGGGATCCTCAGAATTCTCACCTTCTTGCTTCCCGACCAGCAAGACCCGGTTAACCAGACGTGCAATATTCGACGTGTTGTCCACCATCTTCTGTGGCTGCTTGCTCCTAATCGCTTCCTCACATAGGAACGTGTACTTCTGCATTTGCTCCTCGGAAGTCTTAATGAAGTCGGATGGGTCGGTTGCCTGATCGCAGAGGGTACGAATGCGAAGCACCGTGTCGGCGTACTGCTGCTTCAAGTTATTCAAATGCTCTTCAGCCGCTTTGCTCGTTGGGTAGTTCATTCGGATCCTTCCGGCCGATATTAGCTGGGGCGTAAGGCTGTCCACTTGAGCCGCTGAAGAGAGCAGGATTTCGGCGATTTTTTTATTACCCCCAGAGCCTCCAGCGGCAACCATCCTACTTGTCCTCGAAGCGCGATCGCTGAAGGTCTGGAGGTTGTTTGATTTTTGATTGAAATTCTGCTCCCTGCCTGGTGTCCCTTCGGGAACATTGACCGCTTCGGTGAATTGCTTAAGGGGCGTCGAGACGTCCATGAAATCCTCAACTACTCTGCTAACCAGGGCATTTTGGATGCGCTGCTTCAACTCGTGCAATTTCTGGTTCAACTGGCGTGCGATCTCCTGCCCCTCAGGACTGTCGCCAATTCCTGCGGCACACATTTTCGAAAATTTATCCGATAGCCCCTCCACTTCGCTGCACAGCTGAAGAATTTCATTTTTCTGGTGACCAGGACATCCCTCGGCAACTTTCCTACCTTCGCCGACAATAAGAGCTATTGCGCTTTTGCCCAGCCCCTTATCATCAATATTGGGGCTCTGCAGCCATCGACAGGCTTGTTCTAGCCGACCTTGGACTGTGTGGGCAGTCTGCTGAAGTCCAGCTTTGTCGACACTCAACACCGCACTCAGAACGGCCTGCTCAAGGCTCCCAAGCTTGTCCCGAATTTGTCTGGCGAGAGCCTCAGCCTGCGGTGTGGACCCCTTCCCATCCTGACGGAGCTCAGACAGACCGTTTGTCATCCTGGTGACATCATCTGCTATCCTGCGAATCGTCACCGCATCCTGCGGAAGGCATTTGTCCGCTACACAGTAGGCGTTCTCAATAATCTGCCGCAGGGCCTTCTCCCCTACACCACCCTTAAGGGCGTACGGGTTGGCGAGCCAGTCATTGGCCGACTCCATTTTGTTCCGGATCGCATTGTGGAGCTTCTTTAGGACAGTCATGTGATCCAGCTCGCTGGTGTCCTCATCATACGTGGTCAGCTGGAGCACCCGAATGATCTCTTGGATCTCATCGCTCATCCGTGAGGCAAGGTAGTTTCTGTTCTCTGCAGCCTCGTCCGCTCCAACGCCCCCCTGCTCCATGATGTGAATGTAAACCTTCATGCTGCAGATGAGGATCGGGGCGAGAATCTTCACCTGTTCAAGGCATCGGACCAAAATCTCGCTGTGCACTTGGTGGGTGAGTTCCTTCTCGCGGGCCCCAACCTCTCGAGACACCTTGCTTAGGCATGGGGACAAATCCTTGAGGAATTGGATCAGATCCTGCATCGTATCGATGACCTCCGCTATCGCAAGGTAGTCAAGGACCCTCTTGCACTCCTGAATGATTTTTCGCACCTCAGACTCATCGAAGCAGAGGAGGAGTGATGAGGTTCCCTGCAGGATGCCTCTGCTCCCCTCAATTAGTTTCTTTCGTGCTGGGCCAGAGTATGGATCGTTGCGAAGCATCCCCGACGCCTCCTCGAGCAGCTGAGAGGCTGTTTCGACGCGGGTCAGGGCGCTCGGCATGTCCTGTTTGAGGATATTGTCATCTGAGCTGTTAATCGTCTCCCGGCCGACCTTAACAAGATTCGCCACAGCCATCGATACCGCCTGAACGGGGCGACTAAGGTCCGGCATTGCATTGCCATCTTCGGCCTCCTCGTGGAGGATCACCAGTCGAGAGACCTGCAAGAAGGGAGGGTGGGTGTATTCGAGGAGAAAGAATTGTAAAGCATCCGAAAGAAATTAGAGCATCGGGCACGAGGACAAGCCTTTTCTAGCCACCCCTGGACTGTGTAGTGGATCAGTCGTGCCGTGCGAATGGGGCACAAGGGGAGGAGATGGTGTGAGGGATTGCATTTGTTCCGGGTAATGCATTACGAGTGCGAATCAACTTTCAGAGAGCCAGGCGACCTCGCAACGAATTGTGCAATTTTCTTTTAAAGAATTACCGCACGGTGCGGTGCTGTGCGCTCCAAGAAAAGTCAGCCGTGTGCCGTGACGAAAGACATTGGAGCTGCGTGGGCGGGCGGCTTATCTGCAGCACCAGCAGTTGGCACGATGCCGGATTGCTACCTAAAAAAAGATCGCGACAGCCACCCAGAGCCCGTGCTCAGTAAGCGGGCGGCCATATGGTGCCTTTTCCCGTTATTTCTCTTGTTATGTTGTGTTTCTCCATTTGGCCCCCTCTTGGGACGGGATGGGCAGGATGCTCTTCGGCACAATCCCAACAATATCTTGTTTGCCTCCACCTATCCCCGCCGAATGTAAACAAAACTATCTTATGGGGTCGCGTCGCGTCTCGCCAATTGTCCTCGGGCTCGCACTCGCTGAGTCACGGGAGGCATTAGTCATCTTCCCAAAAATTGCGAAATGTAATCAATGCCACACCTTAAGGCGCCCCCGTCCCGTTGTGTCGTTTTCGTTATCTCCCGGACTTACTCCCTATGCCTGTTTTGCGGATTTTTTTTTTTGTTTATTTAATTTGCTTTGAGGCCGCTCAGAGGGCGACTAAAGTGCAGCATGGAACGCTATTTTATGGGAATGGGAATAATCCCGTTACGTTGGATGGAAGTTGGAAGAAAGGGACACAGTTATTTTGTGGACGGACTCTTGACGCAAACGGCGTGGATTAAAAATAGATCGCCTGGTTTTTTTGTTTTTCTTTGGATATTTCTGGATTTTGGGAGGTGTGGGAACATTTAGCATTAAGCGTGCTCCTTACCTGTTGAGCCACAGGCTCAAGGATGCTCTCGATGGTTTTTGTGTGGAAGACTGGCATTTTGTCACACTGTTTTTCCTTTTGTGGGGTGAAGAAGTTCCTTTCTCTATCGCTCGAACATCAGTTTAGGGACCTCTGCTGCCTGAAAGTACATTCATAAATTGGGAGCGCTACTTACAGCCTCGCTGTGCATGCAGCGCGAAGGTAAACTACAAATTACAATCCCACAATTCTTTTTTTTTTTTTATTTAGTTGGGGAGGTAAATACTGCTTGCTCGCAACCGAGGAGCCCCAACACAAGTTGCACAACATTTATTTAGTGTCCATGCGGGGACTAAGGGAGCGTGTCATTCAACATAATGTCCACCCACCGTCAGTCCCTACCTTTACCACAAAAAATCATCACAAAATGCGACCCCACACTTCAAAGCACTGCACACTGTCCGCACTGGACAATGCACATAGGGAGCAACTGAGCAAGCTCCACTTCACACAGTACATATACAACACAAATCTTCCGGCCTTCCCTCAAAGCACGAAAGGGGCACTGGAGCACAAATGGTCGGTTCAACTTGTTGGGTGACTAAAATGCCAACACAAAAAATCCCTCAGGAGGTAAACTTGCACCAAAGGGGCTCTGGTGTATGCATGCAGTCGGGGTGCAGTTTTAGCTGCACCACACAAAAACTAAATAAATAAAAATAAGTCCGCCAAATTGTCAGGCCAACTAGTCACAATACCACCCAGTCAGTCCCCTTCTTTGAGGCAAGGCCAACTGCTGAAATAAATAACTAAGAAAAAGGGGGAAAACAAAAATAAAACGAACGGAAATTGGGTACCCGTCTTTTTTAGCGAAAAAACAGTCAACCGTCCGACAGATGAAAAAACGTACTGAACTTTCAGACACGACTGGCCAGAGCTTTGGGTATCATGTTCATGCGGGGCACACAACAAAATTCAATTTATGTTCTCAGCAAAACCGCCTCCTTGCCCTGCGCGTCCCTCAAGCCAATTAAAAGAAAAAATACAACTTCTCTAGCCATTATAGCCAAGAAAACAGGCCCATTAAGAAACGGTGATGAGTCACCGCACAAGTCATACACACCGTCTTAAGCAGTGTCGCTCTGTCTCCACAGTGTACTCTCAATTCTGGATACCATGGCTCTGGCTCACAAGAGTCGCAATAATAAAATAAGTCATCTTGCGACGGTATGGTGCTGCGGTACTGGACCAGGTAGTTCTCAGGTTAACTCTCACTGCACCTGTGCCAGCGGAGATTGTTTTATAGTTTTTTGTTTTTATTATTATTTTTGGTGTGGTAGAGAAGGGTGGATCTTTGAGGGGCCTTTGTGAGGTATTCTCAGCTGCAATAAACAAACAGCTCGATTGCAAAAGAAGCTGCGGGTATTGGGAGAAATATCTTTGTGTCACACTTAGCGAGATTGAATTAATTTTTTGGAGTTATTTTGTGCAGATGATCGCACCAAAATAAGCTTGAGAAAAGCTCAGAGCCGATCTAGCGATCTTACCGCTGGGCTTCCGAAGCACTGCAATGCTTTTAAGACAGTTCACGTAGGATAAAATGTGTGGGGGTGATATAAAACAGTGTTGTTCTATTTTACATTTTAATAAACATAAACAAAAAGTTATGCTATCCTTCTGGTGGCTGTAGATTGTCGTATATCTCCTCTATCCCTTCCAAAGCTTTTAGCTTACCACACATGGCGTCATACAACTTAAGTTCGCTCTCCGGCACGGTAATGGGAATCTGAAAAAAGGTCAATTATCGCATCTCTTTGCTGTGCTTGAATTAGGCGTGCGTACCTTTGGTACAAAAATATGTTCACCACCCTCAACTCTATATCCCCTCTCGTTTAGCCTGGTACTGATGCTGTTTATGTTCTCTGGACGGCAAATGAACTGGAAGTTAAACGAATGTGAAAAACGTGGAAATGCGGCACGCAGAAGTTGCTCACATTGACCAGCCCGGTTTCGTATTCGGCGACTTCAACCTCTTCAGCCCCAAATTCAATAGCCGCTTCGGTGCAGATCTCCTCTAGTTCCGCTTCAGAATTCACCCTCTCCAAAACCGTTGTGTCTGGCTTAGCCTCGATAATACCGTACTCCTCGAATAGGTGCAGCTCATCAACGAGGACTCCCCTAAAGAAGAAAACCTATTATTGGGCTTGATCCTTTTTACCTGTACACGTGTGATGTCCTGCACTCACCTGGCCTTCTTCACGATAGGCGTGAGGTTCATCTTCAGCGAGGCCAAATTGTCCGTGTACACGATGCACACCATGTAAATTTTATTAAGCGCCCGCACTCCGATGATGTGCTTCTTCACATGCGTCTTGCTCTGCTCGCAGCGTTTTATCACATTCTGAATGCTCGCCATTGGCATATTCTTGCGAAGTGCCTGATCGATCACTGACCGTAGGGTGGCGTTAACAGTTGGATTCGATGAGCCCCCATCTGGGAAATTTAAGTGATTTCTTTAGGGCGTTTAGGCAGGTGCGAGAACATACCTTGTATAGCCAGCTGAATTTGTCGGGATAACTTTTTAAATGCGGCCGCTTTTTGTCCGTCTTTCAAAGCTTTTGTATGCTTAATGTTGGCCCATTTCGAATGGCCAGCGTGGAGAACAGGGAATGTGTGGAATTTTGTGGGCAAGATTCCCATACAAGGCTTGGCATTTGCAAAATTCCACCGCAATTGCAGGACTCGGGGAAGAATTCTAATCCAGCTGCTCATCTCGCACCGGCTATTGTTACGTCCAAGTCAGATGAAGGAGAAATGTCAAAGTGACTTTGGTGGAATTTGATGTGGAGTGGAACGCAGTTAATGCGCTCTTGCCGTAGGGCCAGCTAACACCGCATTTCAAAAATGCAAATTAGGAAATAATTTCTTTTGTCGTTTTATGCAATTCGCGAACAATTTTACGTGGAGAAGGCGAAATAAAATTGTTCGCAGTGGAAATTGAACATGTGATTGAAGTTTTCAAATTAAACAAATGTAGATGGAGCTGCTGTCGCATAATGTGCTTAGGAATTATATCCAACTTCACAGTTGACAGAAGTGTTTGTCGGGGGAAAATGTCAAGTGGTCGAGTGATAGGAATAACCATCCAATTACAGTTATAGAACGCCCCCATTGAGATTTTCCTGATATTTCCTTTGTCAGGGCATTTCTGATATTGCCTGCAAGTGAAAATGGTAATTAGATTTCGTCCATCTGTCAGAACATATTCTTTAGACAATTTTTTCTCCACAACCGCAATTGCAGCTCGTTCTAGTCCTCGGTGATATGCACATACCGCACAGGTGCAGTAGCCTCCCAGCGAAATTTAAGAAGCTCCTCGTCCCCGGAAGGATCCATCATATTCTGTGCACGGGCAATTTATGTACGAAGGACTCATTTGATTATCTCAAAACGCTAGCAACTGACGTTCATATAGTTCGGGGTGATTTTGATGAGGTGAGGGGTTTGTTTAAAACAGTTGTGGAGGCTTTTTGTTTTTTGGGTATATACGGTGGGAGTTGATTATTAAATGACTTCTGCAGAATCTCAACTACCCGGAACAGAAGGTGGTTACCGTTGGACAATTCCGTATTGGTTTGTGTCATGGACATCAAGTCGTGCCATGGGGCGATCCTGAGGCATTGGCCCTAATCCAGCGACAGTTGGACGTTGATATTTTAATATCAGGCCATACGCATAAATTCGAGGCATACGAACATGAGAACAAATTTTATATTAATCCTGGGTCAGCAACTGGAGCTTATAATCCCCGTGACACGTAAGTGCATTGCCTGGCTTTTTCCCCTGAGCGTTTTTTTACTCGCAAAACCAATGGACCGCTGCTGTTTAGAGGCCATCAACTTAATTTCTATTTATTAAAGATTTTTTGTTGAGATCTTCACATCTTTGATTTCTTGCGGAAGTTTGAAATTAAAATTTTGCTTTGCCCTAACTCCTTGTGCTTAATTCCCTGCTCCCTTTAACTAGCATGATAACGGTTCAGCAATGTTCTTTACACTTTAAAATCATAAAATAAAAAAAAATTAAACCTTCTGCAGCTCTGTGATTCCGTCATTTGTGCTAATGGACATTCAGAGCACAACCGTCGTTACGTACGTGTATCAGCTGATCGGTGATGAGGTCAAGGTCGAGAGGATAGAGTATAAGAAGAGCTAAAAAAGGCCTTCGAATCAATTAATCGAAAATAATTCCATATTTGTTGGCATATACACATTCAATTTATATAATCTCTCAATATTTTCCTTTTATATTATTTTCTCTCCATTATTAGTATATTTGTACATTCTGTGAAGGTGTTCCTTATGCGAAAAATATATACTGACCCTGTTCTTGTGTTTTCAATTTTCTGTTTGGAGGTAATTCGCAAAATAAATGTATTGATGAATCTAGTTGTGTTTTTTAAGCGGCTTTTGCTCACAATGGTAAGCGCACTAGACTGCCATGTCAAAAGCTCTGCGCATGTTTCATCTAGTCCTGCGCTTTTCTGAAAATTCTTACTGAGCATCAACATGCTCCGCACCCTCCCATTGTGTACTGCTCTGTCATTATCGCGGATAATTCGTGGCAATTGACTGCTGGTAGCCTGGTTGCCTGGTATTATTAGAAAGCGGAAGTCTCGCCATGTTGTCTCATGACCTGAGCAGGGGTAGGAAGAGGGTGGGTAAGGAAAGCTATGTCAGAATTGGACCACTGTAAAAAAATACAAAAAAAAAAAGGAAATAAAGGAGATATACAAAGAAACATGCAGGAAGAGGGTTTTACTTGAAAGCTGGTACCCGCCGGTGCTCCGACTGTTCTGAATTAGTAAAGCGGTGAACTGTCGCTGTGCGACTTCCCGTTCTATATATACTCCGGGGCGCTTCTCAGGCGTTTGTGTTGTATTTTTAACACCTTTCGTCTATTTAAGAGATTTAAGAGAATTCTCACCCGGTAAAGTACACGCCGTTTTGTCTGTATTAAATCTAAAAAACTAAAAAAGAATAATTTCGATTTTCCGCATTCAGAGAGAGTTTAAAATGTGGAAAGTGTGCGCGCTTTAAAAATAACTCGGTCGAAAAAGTAAAAATGAAAAAGAAAAAAAAGTACTACAGACACACTGATGGTCCAAATAATTCGTCAGATATCGCCTTCCTCTCGCGGCGCGTACCTTGTCTATGGGGTGCATTGTCAGGTCGACGAAATAAACACCTTTTCGTCTCTCCGTCACATTTTTGTAAAAAAAAAAAATATTTGGTTTAATGGGGATCCAAATTTTTGGCCTAAAGCACGCTCTTACGTTTTTCTACCAACAAAGAGTTCGCCGTTAAGTCGCTTTTGTCCGTATGAAGTTCCATCAGTTTTGTTGGACTACCTGAAAATAAAAAAAAAATAAAGTAAAAAATTCGAAATAGTCCTTTGTCGCGTTACAGTGTGTGAAACGAAATCGAAAGTGCTCCTCATCTGCTGGTCCAGCCTGGCCCCCTCGCTTGCGGGAGAATGTGATTAAGAGGAAAACAATATCAAGCGTGCAGTGACTACAGTGGCTAGCAGTTTGGTGTGCAAAAAAGGAAAAATTATTTGCAAGGGAGGAGAAAAAAATAAGATGTTCGAACCTCTTCCGTTACGTTGCGGTACGTGCGGTTGGTCGTGGAAAAAATGTGCTAGAGCGAAAAAGGGGCGCACTTCAGCCACCGCTGGCATTTAGTTCTGGTGCTTCTGCAACTCCCCTTCCGTGCGAATAAAGGAAACCGAAGGGACAACAGTGAAGTGTTTTTGTGCATTTTTTTTTATAACCGTAAATCATAGTGAGTTGGACCCCATAGCCCCCTTTCTCGCAGAACAGGAGCACAAATCATCCCAACATGTACATCTACGAGGAAAAGAAGTGAGTAAAAAAACAAAAAACAAATTTCAGTCGAAGAGCGCGTGGGCAGAGGACGAGTAGATTTTTTTTTTATCTGTGGGAATGTGTCGCATCATATGTTTACCGCTAGTTGAACAAAATAAATGATTAGCAGGAGTTGGACAATAACAAAAAACAACAAGCACAAGAGACAAAATTAAAAACTATCGACCTTGTGGGCTTGAGGTTATTTTGCTCCCGGCTGTGGGGGATGAGAAGAGAAAGTCGTGTGGCGTGAAAGAAGACCTCGATCATCTGGCCATTGGGGAGTATCTGCGGCACCATGTCCCTCCTCGTCGGACGGAAGCCGGAAATCGGCAAATCGTTCTCCTCTTGACTTCCACCTCGTCCCCAACTTTCTTTTCATCCAGGAAAAACTTCAAAACATTTTTCCTGTGGTGCACCGCGTTAACTTCCAATTTCCGGAAGTCTTAAAGGTGTTTCGGAAGGGGCTGGGGGGTGCACTTGCCGCAATTCTATGTCACCTCGCATCCCAAACATTTCAGGGAAATTTTCTTCAAAGGCTTTCTCTCTGGTGCAGTGGATTAGGTGTGGTGTGCACCCGCGCACAGGTGATATGGGAGCGCATTTCTTGGCAACACAAGAAAAGATCACCACCGCAGGTGGGAACGGTATTTTTAGATCGGTCACGCATTCGACCAGCGGATACTTTTGGCTCTTCTCTGGCTAAATTTAGCCCAACTTCGTGCGCAGGGAACAAAGGCACATTCTGGTGGCTTTGGGGGGTCGCTCCCAGCAGTCACACTTTGATGTGCCATGGCAGGGATATCTTCATCGTGGGCACATGAAATTTCGGGACATCTAGGGCTCCAGATTGGGGTGATTCCATTCCAAGAGGCACCGGAGCCCCCCCGTCAGGGGCCTCCTAACAATTTTGAAACCTAACAAAACTCTTTGACCACCACAACCTGTTGGTGCATGCAGGGAAAAATAAACGGTTTTTTTCGGAGTTGTTCCGTTTTCCGTTACATTCCAGTTAGGTGGCTCATAGCGCCTTGCCTTCCACTTTTTAAGTTCCACACCACCTCCACGGGGATAAGAAGGGACGACACACGACAAATGTCAAAGCAGGTCTCGTCGTCGTACGGTACTCTGGCTGGTGGTGGCACAGTTTTTCGGGGCTCTACAAAAAAAAAAAAAACAAAAAGGGCAGAAAAGGAGAACGTCGCGGCAGTGATCGATTATTGTTATTTTGCATGAAGTAACAGTACTTTCCGGACAGACAGGGTGAATTGTTTACGGTAAATTAACGGGCCGATTTTGGTGTTCGGTTCGCCTGACCCTGGACGGTCTCAGTATCCCATTGGCCCACACAGGAGAGCATAACTGTGGACAAGAAGTAGCGGTACAGTGAGGCCCCAATTTGGGAGGACCTGAAGTAATGCGTGGGGATGAAATCGAAAGATTTTCTCCGGTGGTGTTGCGCTACTGCAACCCTCGCCACCAAAGGGTGAGGTGTGCAGTTGCTTAAGTAAGCGCCCGGTTGGGGACAACAGCGCTCCCGGTGCTCCGGTGAGAAAATACTCAGGGGGTGCACTCTGTCCGCCTCATCAGCCCCCGTGAAAAATAAGAATGTCCTCTTGAGGTGTGCGGTGATCTCGTCACAAGGTAACAGGGGGTGGAACTAATAAAAAAAAAAAAAACGCTGGTCCCTCCTACAGGAGATGTGCGATTGCTGCCCTGGTTGATATCGAGCAGGAGAAGCAGTGTAAATCCCGTTACGGGGTTCGGTGGGGCGCGAGTGATTATTGTGGGGCTGTGCGGTTCGATTGGAGGGCTATCATCCAATTCTAACGGGTCATTTCGCAAAAATCAATGCTTTTAAGGCGGCGTTCGTCGTGCGGGATGTGCTTTCTCCTTTCCCCGGACTCCCCATTCAAAGTGGTTACCACCACCACACTTTCTACGACCACTCCGTCACAACTGTAACATCAGCAGAGCATCCAGCTATCAGCCGAAAAGGGGAAGTATACGGTGGCTGGGTAACGGGACGGCACAGTCGCGTGTGTTGGTGGGTGCACGCCACCCCTAACCCTCGGGTGGGTTTACTAAAAAGCGTGAGTGAGGAAGGAGCCGCCCGACCAACCATCGGACTTCTGAGTCTCGTGTGCCCGAGCTTTTAAGGCACACTGCACCACATCACTCCGTCGAAGAACTGTCAAAAAAGAAAAAAAATTATAACAAAAAAGGTCCATATTGTTGGGGGCCCCGTTCGCACCCACACGATTGGTGGCGGTGAGGTGCGATAAGGAAAGCGACAAACGGAATTATTCCATCCCTTAATTGGAGCGGATGAAGTTGTGTTGAAAGGTGCGCTTAGGCTGCCAAGTGCTCCGCACAGTGCGTTTTGACAATTCCTAGAGGCCAACCGCTGTAAGCTTCCACTAAACAGGGCCCCATTCTTCGCTCTCTTTGGGTCCAATTAATAATCCGTTCAGAAGTACCGAGAGAACTCCTCCTCTGGGTAAGTCAGCAGAATAATTGATTTTTTCACCCTGTGTGCATGCCTTGCAGTTTTTTTTATTTTATTTTAATTTTAACATCTTTGTGGGGCATTCGTTCTGCCCTTAGTGCTGCAATTTATCGGATTTATTATGACATATCACCTCAGCTCACTCAAATCTTGGGGCGGCGCTTTGCGCGGTGGAATCTGGGGGTTTTGTTATACCTAGGGTAGTGAGTTGTTCCATTTAAAACCGTTTTTACGTTCCCGTCAAACCTCCCTTTCAGTGTGCCGTTCTAAATCTCATTGCCATTCATTTATTTTATTTTTATTTCAACTCTTAGTGCATGTCCTCGGAATCTAGAACAGCCTGTTATATTGCTGCTGGTGTCGTATATCGCGAAAGTAAACATTTCAATATTGTAATCATCGGCTCTGCGATAAATATTGTTGTTTGAGACCCTTAGTGAGTAACGCTGTCTACCCCGAGCCCTATGGGATCTTCTGGTGGGGAATCGAGTCACTCTCATCCGGCCAACTCCCTTTTCAAGGTAACTAGAGGATTTGAAAAATATTCCGAATTTCGCAAGGAATATGCTGAAATCTTAAATAGCGCCCACATCGATGAAATAAAAAATACCCACTCTCCCTATTCCCACCTGCACATTGTGGAGACGTTGGAAACAACAAAAAACGGGAAAAATTCTGGAAAATAATTAGGTGGGACAAAGAAAGGTGGAAATGGAAAGAACCTACATCATCAGCTTAAAGATGTGGGGCGCTTTTTTTTACAAATATTACGAAATGCAGCTCAGCAAAATGCCCATTTCGCCACCTAAAATTTTAAATTGAGTATATTAACAATTTTTGTGAGGAAACTGTAACTTACGTACTTAGTCGGGAGGAATTTCAGAGATTTTAGTAATATTATGTCTCACTCCTTATTCAGCGAGTTAATTTTGCAGATATAGGTCGGCTGAAAATTATTTGTGATTATAGGCGCGATGGTCCTAATGCTGTTAAGCTAAAATTGAAATTTTTTTGATTTAAAAAAATTCATTTTAATTTTCAGAGATGAAATTGAGTCGAATTCACGTGCGACACCTGGTCTAAGGCCGGGCAACGCACTACAACGTTCGGCTACACTACCAGCAAATCCGAAAAGACGTCCAGTGGCCAAAAGTCGGGTGACATTTCGAGTGCGTTCACCATCAACAGACCAAAATAACAACGTAAAAATGACTTCCGAATATCAAAATGATTTACTCCAGCCAGGCCATGTGGTCAAGGAGCGCTGGAAGGTTGTGCGAAAAATTGGAGGAGGTGGCTTTGGAGAAATCTACGAGGGACAAGATTTAATTACACGGGAGCAAGTTGCCTTAAAAGTCGAGTCGGCACGACAATTGAAACAAGTCCTTAAAATGGAAGTGGCCGTGCTAAAGAAACTCCAAGGGAAGGAGCATGTGTGCCGGTTTATTGGGTGCGGCCGTAACGATCGCTTCAATTATGTCGTTATGCAGCTGCAAGGGAAAAATTTGGCTGAATTGCGAAGGGCTCAGCCCCGAGGAGCGTTCTCCTTGAGCACAACGCTCCGGTTAGGTCTACAAATTTTAAAAGCCATAGAGTCGATACATTCGGTTGGTTTTCTGCATCGTGATATAAAACCTGTAAGTATTCTGCAATAGCCTCCTTCGCACGGTTGTTTGACACAATTTTTTTTAGAGTAATTTTTCTATTGGTCGACTGCCGTACAATTGTCGACGTGTCTATATGCTGGACTTTGGCCTAGCGCGACAATATACGACGGGTACGGGTGAGGTAAGGTGTCCTAGAGCTGCTGCCGGATTCCGTGGAACGGTAAGGTATGCATCAATAAATGCACATCGCAATAGGGAGATGGGCAGGCATGACGACTTGTGGTCCCTGTTCTACATGCTCGTCGAATTTGTTAATGGCCAGCTGCCATGGAGGAAAATTAAAGACAAAGAACAGGTCGGACTGATGAAGGAGAAATACGATCACCGCCTCCTCCTCAAACACTTGCCATCTGATCTTAAGCAATTTTTGGAGCACATACAGTCTCTTAAGTATGCAGACAGGCCAGATTATGCTGTAAGTTTCTTTAAAAAAAAAAAACAAGACAAAGGAAAAAATCGTTCTAATTACTGTACTATCTAGATGCTGGCGTCCCTATTTGAACGATGTATGAAGCGAAGAGGCGTTAAAGAATCTGATCCCTATGACTGGGAAAAGACCGATGCCATTGCCAATACAAATGCTAGTCAAGGAAACAATGTGCCGGCGCAGGCCAAGAACGAATACGTTCAGGGACAGGTTACACAGATGACTGTAGCTGCATCAAATGCAAGCGGAACTGAATACGTAAATAATTGTTTACTCTTTACTATCGACAATTTCTGACTCCCTATATTCTTCCCTTCTATAAAAAAAAATGTTGCAAACCATAGGCAAGACGGCGTAATGAAATCGATACAGTCCAAATGGCAACAACAGAACCGGTGAATCATCACAAGGATAAGGTAAGGTTATTATTTTTTTGGTTTATGTGATTAACTTTTATTTTTAATTTTTTTCTGGAAGGTGGACAAGAACTGTAACGCAACAACATCGCCGCATAATGAAATTATTAACACGGGCGTTAATCAAAACAACAGTTCGCATCAAATGCAACCGTTGCAACAATTACAGCAGACCACGACAACGCATCCTGCGACACAGCCAAGTACGCCGGCTAGTGCTGTGAAACCACAGAATCAGCAGCAGAATGTTAATGCGGTTCTGCATAATAGCACACCTGTTCAGCCAATTAAAGTAAGTTTCATGTTGTCTTCCCTTCCACTTATCCCACAACATTTTCAACCTTTTTTTTTCGGAATTCACAGGTGCAAAAGGTCCCAAGCGAAGCCATGATAAATCTCTCCTCTCGCGATCGTGATATAGTTAAAGCTCAGTTCCATTCGCGTAGCAGTGATCAACAACATAACTTCCAGCAGACGGTACAAAAGAAGTTTGCCACGCCTGCAGCCAGTCAAGAAACGAATCCGAATCAGAATAGCCCAATAAAACAACGCCGATCGACGTCACAAATTGAACCGAACGAGGTTGATGCATACTATTCAAACGAGAATGTGACTCCACCCTTTAAGCCCCAAGAGAAATCAACATATGGCCGATTGCGTGTATTGACTGCACCTCCAACAAGCGTTCATGAGCTGGCTGCATCGGAGACTGGATCACCACGAGAGAATGATAATTCTTCATTTGTGTTCGGTAATGTTAAGGGAGGTGGTAGTATCGATTTATTGCGAAATCCAACACCGTTGAGCGGTGCAGGGAGTAGCAGTAGACGATACAATTTGCGACCGTCTTCGGGAACGGGATCCACTCAACGATTAAGCGCTGGAAACAGGGATCACTCTGTCACACAATTTGCCTTAATAGATGATGAGAATGTCTCCGCCCTTCAGCAGGTTACGAAGGGTGGTGGGGCCCTCACCCTGGCATCACAGTGGAAAAGCCAATTTGATGATTCTGAGGAAACTACCGACAATGAATGGAAACAAGAGCCACAAGTGAGTTTATTCATCCATTTTAATTTTACTGTATAACAAAAATACTTTTCGTCTGCAGAGTCCTGACCACCGGGATAAGAGCAATCTGGCGTCACAGTCGCAACCTAATTTAGTCACTAAGCAAACAAATATTCGAAAGCATGATACCAAACGGAAAAGGTAATGATTTTCGGGAATACAATATTTTGTTTACCTAACTTCCCACAAACGTGCAGGTGTAATCTAAACATCGCTGGAATAGAAAATTACACAAATTTGCAAGAGCTCCTGCCGCACTGTTGGTCTGAACCTGCCCTAGGGAATATACTGCGCAGGGACTTGGAACCTCCCATTATACAGCAGGCTGCATTTGATGACACTGTAAGTATTTTATTTGGAAAAACTCATTGGTTTGTTTTTTACAATAATTATAAAATTATTTCTTGTCCTCTCAGGTATTCCGGATGGACATTGTTCGGAATGTTGGTGTCCGAGAGCATTGCACCGAATCACGAAATAATAATCCAAAGTTGCTTAAAAAACACCGTAACAGCCTTCCAAACGTTGCATTCAATAACTCTGTTGCATCTTCAAGGAATGCTCCCAGAAAGGAATTAGCTGACGATGGTATATCTCTCAATAGACAAAATGGTCCACCTGATGCTGGCGTAAATCCATCGCCATCAACAGTTGTGCCACCACTATCTGCACCAATTTCCTCTTCCGTTGGGAAAACGACAATTTTCCACTCAAATTGCGAATTAAAATTCACCCCTTGGAAAATTGAGACGGCAACAGCAACAGCTGCAACAACTGTTAATGATGTTGATGCTAGCGGATGCTGCACTACAAGCGAACAACAAGATGAGGGATGTGCTGTTAGCGGACGTTTGGAAATTCGAGTCATTCCACAAGGTAAGGATTATTTGTTTACTTTTTTTGCTGGTGTTATTTTTTTTTTGTTTAATTACTGGGAGGGAGGGGAAAGGTTAGTTTTTCTTTTTTAATTGGCTAAAAGTATTGTGAATTATTTTATAAATTGATTTCGCGTTAAAACCCTTCGAGATACCGTTGAGACTTCGAAAGAAATTTAAGGAACAAAAGACAGGCAAGAAACGTGATATTTTTTGAGGTCGAGATGATTTTCTTTTGAGAGTGGTATGGGGACCCTTCTTACTGTTGATGAGTGGGGAAAACCTTTAAAGTTGTTTTGTGTTGATAGCTCAAAATATCCCTAAAAGAAATTAAAATTTGGAAAGAAAATAGACATAGACGACGAGCCCGATTAATTTGTAGCAGTTGTATGGGCTTCAAGGTGGTTGTAACGAAACCTAATGGGACTTTTTTTTGGTATCTTTTCCCTTGAAATCGTCCAGAGAGTCCCAATCCAGACGAATCAGTTTACTTTGATGCGTTGGCGAATGGTGCGAACACGGCAACCCTCTTGAATTGTAAAGCTGAACCAAATAAGCTGAACAGCAGTACAGACAGAAGCAAGTTGAAGTCAACTACAGCGGGATTATTGGCGTCGTCCGGGGAAGATGCGTTAAATTTGAAGAAATATAAAGTTGTCGGGGGCAATGAGCTTGAGGCAGCCCTAGCAGCAGCATCCTCGCTCCGGTACAGTAATCAATTGCAAAATAGCAATGCCGGCAATGTTGATGCGGATGGCGATGAAGAGGAGGAGCAAAATATGTCTGGACCAGTTAATCTTGGATTTGAGCTTATTTCGAGCGGTGATGAGCGATCGACGAGTCCTCCGCGGGAGCAGCAGCAGCAGCACCAACGGTTGAAATCCCGCAATCAGCACGGCGAGGACGGTAGTAGCAACAATTCGAAATCGAGGGTACGGTGTAAAACTACCGCTGATGCAAGTGTCGGGGGAACTGATGAGATATGTGAGGGGCATCAGCAACAGCAACAGCAGCAGCAGCAGCGCGTGGAAGCTACTGAGACTAGTTCGATTGTCTCGCACAAAGATTCCTACCACAGTGGGGGGAGTGGCGGTGGTGTAGTGGGAGGGGCTGTCGGAGTTCCAGTCTATCCAGGCAGTGGTAGCGGAGGTGGTAGCAGCGCTGCGTCTGGCAGTAGCAGCAAAATTCCTGTCCTCAATCCAAACCTGCGGCTGTCAAAATGCGCATCGTGGGCCGGGTGTGATACTGCTACACTGACCAACAGTGCGACTGGCGGCAGTGCAGTGCAACAGCAGCAGCAACAGCCTCCTGATATGGCGGACCTCACACCAGGTTGGTTTTGATGTATAAAAGAAAATATAAAAAAAAAGTGAGAGACTGTGTTCTTTTTAAATTTATTTATACATGGAGGGCAAATTACTGCTCAGCCTTTTGTTTTGTTGTTTTCATTTCTTTTCTAAATTAAATTTTTTTTATTAAAAAAAAAACAAAAAAGAAAATCACAAGGAATAAAAGCGTTTAGACAAATTGCCCTTTAGCTTTTAATTTTGTTCTTTTTTTGCAATAATAAAAAAAATATACATGTATTTCCTCGATTTTTACACGACATTTTCGATTACTTTTTCCACGCATTCAAATTGTGGTAACGTTGAAAAAATAGCGCTCCGGAGACGTCGACAAACTGATAAGTACGTGACTGATCCATCGCAATTAAACTTACGTTTCACCCGACCGAAATCGCGTAACGTTAGCAGGTAAGTGGGAGAGAACATTTTGTTTTTATTTACTTAGACCTCGATCCCTCAAGCGGGATGACACCCCTTTTATTTGATTGACTTAAAGCCCTCCCCCCCGAGTGATCGAGGGCTAATTATTTTACTGTTTGTATTCTGTTGGTTAAAAAAAAAAATGTGTTCGGCACAGTATCCAAAAATAGGGTGACCGCTATGATCGATTCCTTGAACGATTTTATTATTTTTTGTGATGTGCTTCCGGAAATTCATGAAGTTTTTAATTGTTATTTAGAAATTCAAAATAGCGACGTGGGAACGTTCGAAATATTTCATTTATGGTGAGGTGATGTGGTCGTCGTCACGTCATCACTTTGCTTGAGGACGTGATACAATTGTTTTTTGTTGTTTTTTTAAGGAATCGATCTGCCCTAATTGCTCTGCAAAATTTTAATTTCGATTTGCAAAATAAAAACAATCACCCAAAAAATCTCCTTTAAATGAATTTTCTAGAAGTCGCGGAATACCAACGCACATGTTAGGGACATTTGATGACAATTCCTCGGATAATAGTGGGGAGGAGAGGAAACAATTCATTGCAAATAATCCGCAAAATTCGCATAAATCTTCCAGTGGTGGCGGTGGAGGTATCAGTGCTGGTGCCAGCGGCGGTGGTGGTGGCATCCATCAGAGCCTCGACTCGAGCTGTTCGTCAAATTTAGCTTTATACCCGATACCCCCCTACAACAGCAACCATAACAGTGACATTGCAATTAACGACAGAAATCAAATGAATGCCAGCATCGATGGGGCCGTTGGACGAACAGCGGCTACAGGAGAATTTGAGATTATCCGGAACGATATTACCCCGCCTCCTGGCGCCCCAAAGCCTGAGAATAGTGCACGTCTTCGACGGTATAGGCATAATTTAGACTAAATAATAAAATTTAAAAATAAAAACAAATTTCACACTAAAATTATAAATGTTACCAACTTTACTGCGAAGGACACGTTTTGGTTGATGTGTTAGTTTTTTTTTTTTTGTTAAGTTATTGATGTCATCCAACACGAAAACATTTTAAAGAAATTAACTGTGCTAAGTGTAAAGTGAAACAGAAATCGATAAAATCTAGAGAAACGTGAAAACCAAAGTAAAAACATTTCGTAGAGGTAAAAAACTAGTTAATCACATTTTTGAGCAAGGGGGGGTAGCGAGTGTTTCGATGTAAGACAGACTGCAAGCCGACGAAGGTACGGTAAAATCTACCAAACCGCAAGCCACAACCTTAGGATATAAAAATCACACAAAACACACACACGAAGACAATTTTTGAATTTACTTGACTTGTAATGTTTGTTGCTGGTGAGGAGGAGGAGGAGAATTTTGAACAATACTTGTAGTGGTAGTGTGGGTGAGCTCAGAACATTTTTACGCTTTCTGTAAACTTACAAAAACTAAAAATTATCGAGTAAAATAAAATTCGACTAAACCACACCGGTAGGGAATTCGCACGTTTTATTTTTATTTTTTGGCATTAAAAAGAAGAGCGAGACTCTAAGGGGTGAAAAACGTTAAAACTACTGAAACGCGCGCGCTCGCATAAAACAAAAAAAGACAAAAACTATTTACCGTTAGAAAAAATATCTACGAAAAAAAAAAAACAACATAAATCTTTTGTGTAGACCAATATCATTAGAGTAAGACAGCTGTTAGGCCGAGAGTGATGGAGAGGGAGACACTGAAATACAATTAACAGTAAATAAATTTCACTCAAACGAGAATCGTGTAGTGCTTTAGAACTCTTCCGATTTATTCATTTCGCTCTCGACTTTCGTTCCGACTTTCATAGCAGGTGTTTGCTAAAACCAATTTCGGGGTCCCATCATCCTGCCGCCAGCCCTGCGGTCTCTTTATCGAATTCACAATCGTTCGTTTTGCTGCTATAGGAGAAATTGTCTCATGTTGAAAAAGATTTCCCCAAATATCACTCGACTGCGGAGATGGCAAATGAATAAATCGCAAAATAGCAAACAACAAATTCTACTAGCTCCTTAAAACGTAGTGAGGAAGAACATACCAAAATGTCCTTTCTAGAAAAAAATACAAAACATGCGTTCTCTCGCTTTTGTTTAAATTTAAAAAGAAAAAGAAGAAGAAAAAAAATCTAACACGACACTGAAACACCCACAAACACACACCACACACATTTACTTATTCTAGTCACTAGATAAATTATATTTCGTTAATAAAATGATATTTTCTAAAAGGGAAAGCTAGATATATAATGGGTATATTTTTATTGCAAATTGTGTAACTGTATAGCGAGATAGAGAGAGGGTGGGTAGCGTGAGAGTGAGCAGGACAGTTGATGCTTTTCGTTTCGTTGCTGTGTTGTTGTTAAACGCAAACACAAGTAAAAAAGGGCAAAAAAAAAAGATAAAAACGAAGTAAATACATCGAGAGTATACACGAGCGATTGGTGTCATGTGTGGGGTTACAATTTGTTTGCCTCCTTTTTATCAAAAAACTGCAAAGAAACAAAACACCAGCGTCCAACGTGAACGTCTATAAAATGTAAAAGAACTAAAGGCAGAAGTAAAATAAGCTGAAAATGTTTTTGTGTTGTTATAAATAGAAGAAAAGTGTAAACCAAGATAGCAAACGTACAGAAATAATGTAATTCTCTAAAGAGAATGTAAAATAGCAGTAAAGTGCGAAGGAGACGAAAAATAGGAAAACATTTTTGTGTAAAATAGCCAAAGAAGCGCAGCAACAATAGCGGCAGCAACAATATACCATAACACATTTCTAGACAAGGAGCCCTACTGAGGGTAAGGCCACAATAAGAAGAACACGGAACCAACCACTTGTCCGGTTAACAAAGCGAAAGAGAGGCGGCAACACACTCGACTTAGTATGAACATAAAATGTAACGGTAATTACTCGGTATCGTTCTAATTATTTTTTTAAAAATTATAAAGACGAAAAAACAAAACGTGGCAATGCTCTCATAACTGAGATTAGTACAGTTACGACGTTTAGGCCACAAAGAGGGGGGAGAGTTTCCAATTCTAGCAATCGCGTGGTGAGCGATCGAACGTCTCCCTTGCGCTCTGCATCCTCTGAAACTTCTCGCGAAACGAAATAAAAAGTCTTAGGCGACGGACCTTTTTTGTTTAAAAATCATCCCCCCCCCAATCGCGTCCCCAAATTGCTAGAACTCCCCCCCGCGGACATTTTTCGCTCTACATTGCTGCAGCTTTCTTTTTTCTTTTTTTTTTGGATGAGAAAAGGAAAACTAAATACGAAGCACTAAAGCAGTCGGCAAATGTTTTCGGCGAGCAGAACCAGCCGGCGGACGGGCTAGGGAGAAAATTACGTAAATTATGAATTAAATAAATAAATAAAAATAAATGGAAGAAATCACTGTGATGAACGTTCTTGTAGTTCTAATTTAATGAAGAAAACTAATTTACTCGTTTCTATTAGTTTCCCGACTAGTCAGGGGCAACCATAGCGGCGGCGAGGAGCAGGCGACCACTAAAACATTGTAAAAACGTAACGAACATTTTTGTATTTCTGGAGCTGTGTGCGCATACTGAAACTACCAGAGAGGAGGCACTGTTTATAGTTAGCTTTTGTTAGGATTAGTTCAGGACATTGTAAGGGTTCGCCAAGATAAATAAAATACGCAATTTTTGCTTTATTCACGGAACGGCCTTTTCATTCAGCACCCCGTCCCCTCTGCAGGCCAGTCAGTTTTCAGAGGTTTTAGCAGGCGAAGTAACAGGAGCCCATGAACCGCAGCAGGCAAATGTTCTTCCCCGCATGATCGAGCCGAGCCTGCGGCTTAATTTGGTTCGAGACAATTTAAGCCGCAGGCCCGGCTCAGGCAGTTTTCCAGTTTTCAGAGGTTTTACCAGGCGAAGTAACAGGAGCCCATGAACCGCAGCAGGCAAATGTTCTTCCCCGCATGATCGAGCCGAGCCTGCGGCTTAATTTGGTTCGAGACAATTTAAGCCGCAGGCCCGGCTCAGCCAGTTTTCAGAGGTTTTAGCAGGCGAAGTAACAGGAGCCCATGAACCGCAGCAGGCAAATGTTCTTCCCCGCATGATCGAGCCGAGCCTGCGGCTTAATTTGGTTCGAGACAATTTAAGCCGCAGGCCCGGCTCAGTCAGTTTTCAGAGGTTTTAGCAGGCGAAGTAACAGGAGCCCATGAACCGCAGCAGGCAAATGTTCTTCCCCGCATGATCGAGCCGAGCCTGCGGCTTAATTTGGTTCGAGACAATTTAAGCCGCAGGCCCCGCTCAGGCAGTTTTCAGAGGTTTTAGCAGGCGAAGTAACAGGAGCCCATGAACCGCAGCAGGCAAATGTTCTTCCCCGCATGATCGAGCCGAGCCTGCGGCTTAATTTGGTTCGAGACAATTTAAGCCGCAGGCCCGGCTCAGGCAGTTTTCCAGTTTTCAGAGGTTTTACCAGGCGAAGTAACAGGAGCCCATGAACCGCAGCAGGCAAATGTTCTTCCCCGCATGATCGAGCCGAGCCTGCGGCTTAATTTGGTTCGAGACAATTTAAGCCGCAGGCCCGGCTCAGCCAGTTTTCAGAGGTTTTAGCAGGCGAAGTAACAGGAGCCCATGAACCGCAGCAGGCAAATGTTCTTCCCCGCATGATCGAGCCGAGCCTGCGGCTTAATTTGGTTCGAGACAATTTAAGCCGCAGGCCCGGCTCAGTCAGTTTTCAGAGGTTTTAGCAGGCGAAGTAACAGGAGCCCATGAACCGCAGCAGGCAAATGTTCTTCCCCGCATGATCGAGCCGAGCCTGCGGCTTAATTTGGTTCGAGACAATTTAAGCCGCAGGCCCGGCTCAGTCAGTTTTCAGAGGTTTTAGCAGGCGAAGTAACAGGAGCCCATGAACCGCAGCAGGCAAATGTTCTTCCCCGCATGATCGAGCCGAGCCTGCGGCTTAATTTGGTTCGAGACAATTTAAGCCGCAGGCCCGGCTCAGTCAGTTTTCAGAGGTTTTACCAGGCGAAGTAACAGGAGCCCATGAACCGCAGCAGGCAAATGTTCTTCCTTTTGCATGATCGAGCCGAGCCTGCGGCTTAATTTGGTTCGAGACAATTTAAGCCGCAGGCCCGGCTCAGTCAGTTTTCAGAGGTTTTAGCAGGCGAAGTAACAGGAGCCCATGAACCGCAGCAGGCAAATGTTCTTCCTTTTGCATGATCGAGCCGAGCCTGCGGCTTAATTTGGTTCGAGACAATTTAAGTCGCAGGCCCGGCTCAGCCAGTTTTCAGAGGTTTTAGCAGGCGAAGTAACAGGAGCCCATGAACCGCAGCAGGCAAATGTTCTTCCCCGCATGATCGAGCCGAGCCTGCGGCTTAATTTGGTTCGAGACAATTTAAGCCGCAGGCCCGGCTCAGTCAGTTTTCAGAGGTTTTACCAGGCGAAGTAACAGGAGCCCATGAACCGCAGCAGGCAAATGTTCTTCCTTTTGCATGATCGAGCCGAGCCTGCGGCTTAATTTGGTTCGAGACAATTTAAGCCGCAGGCCCCGCTCAGGCAGTTTTCAGAGGTTTTAGCAGGCGAAGTAACAGGAGCCCATGAACCGCAGCAGGCAAATGTTCTTCCCCGCATGATCGAGCCGAGCCTGCGGCTTAATTTGGTTCGAGACAATTTAAGCCGCAGGCCCGGCTCAGGCAGTTTTCCAGTTTTCAGAGGTTTTACCAGGCGAAGTAACAGGAGCCCATGAACCGCAGCAGGCAAATGTTCTTCCCCGCATGATCGAGCCGAGCCTGCGGCTTAATTTGGTTCGAGACAATTTAAGCCGCAGGCCCGGCTCAGTCAGTTTTCAGAGGTTTTAGCAGGCGAAGTAACAGGAGCCCATGAACCGCAGCAGGCAAATGTTCTTCCCCGCATGATCGAGCCGAGCCTGCGGCTTAATTTGGTTCGAGACAATTTAAGCCGCAGGCCCGGCTCAGTCAGTTTTCAGAGGTTTTACCAGGCGAAGTAACAGGAGCCCATGAACCGCAGCAGGCAAATGTTCTTCCTTTTGCATGATCGAGCCGAGCCTGCGGCTTAATTTGGTTCGAGACAATTTAAGCCGCAGGCCCGGCTCAGCCAGTTTTCAGAGGTTTTAGCAGGCGAAGTAACAGGAGCCCATGAACCGCAGCAGGCAAATGTTCTTCCTTTTGCATGATCGAGCCGAGCCTGCGGCTTAATTTGGTTCGAGACAATTTAAGCCGCAGGCCCCGCTCAGGCAGTTTTCCAGTTTTCAGAGGTTTTACCAGGCGAAGTAACAGGAGCCCATGAACCGCAGCAGGCAAATGTTCTTCCCTGTATGATCAGGAGGATCGAGCTATAAAGAAATTACTTTACAATAAGGATCTAAAAATGACCGTTCATTATTTAAAATTTTTTATATTTTACTTCTTTAAAAACCACAGGTGTTCCTTAACAAATTATAACCACACTAAGGGAGCTAAGCCACTACGATTATCGTTCATTCACATCGAGACCGAAAACACATTTTTAAAATTGACATGCAGGGAAATTTACGATTTTGCCTTTGGGTTTAACGGAATATCAACGTCGAGTTAAAATTGTGGGCAATACTACAGCAGTGGGCCTATTTTGGGTTGAGGTGGAGCTAGTCAAAGGTTTAGGCGACTGCCTGTTGATCCTGCTCTGCAACTCAATGAGCGCCTTCAGCTCTTCCTGCTCTTTTCGGAGGTTGTGGTTATCAAACTCAAGCGCAGTGATCTTCGCCTTCAGCTCCTCAATGTCTGTCTTTTTGGCGGCAACAGTTTCCGCTGCATCTGAAGCAGATTCAGACTCTCCTTCAGCGGGCGTTCCGCGGCGTGGTGACGGTCCTCTGTTCAGGATGATCGTCCTCGATCGCAGAACCCGCGTTGGCATAACGCCCGTTTCAACGGACTCCGCCGAAACATTTTCTGCAGTTGTCTTCTTGGAGCCTTTTTGGTCCACCGATGACATCGCACCACGGCCTCTTCGCTTTGGCGGCATTTTCTTTATTTAAAACGATAAAAACTTTAACTTCTCAACCACTCCACTCACTTTGGCACTTCTAACTGTGACTGGGCACGTTCTCATCCCTACGTCACGCGTTTAACCGTTGCAGAAATATACTCGGCCTGGGATCAATGATGTTAAGTCGTGGGAAATTTCCCAATTCGTGGGAATTTTACCATCTAATAATGCTGGGCCCTCGATGGATATCTGGTCGGAGCATTGAAGGGCCCCTTCGATCGCTGTGTCCGTCAACAATAAATACAACGGCTGCAGCGGCAACAAAATCATTCAATAAAGCACCCGCTGATAGAGCGCACGGCCAAGGGAAAAATTTACTTTTCATGAGTAGCAGATCAGGTCCGGGCTGAGCTCCACACAGAATTGATCCATCCGTGGGCCCCAATCCCGCAGCCCACAATGCGATGCCGTCACCCACCACCCGCTATCCCGGGCTGAGGTGCGAGCGCTCTTCCAGGAGCGATCTTACTTCAGGGCTCCAAGGCGCCACGGCCCAGCCAGCCTGCAAGGTGACGGGGTGGGGAAGTTAATCTCTCTCTGTAAGTAGGTACCCCTCAGGACGAATGGGTTCAGCTGGTAATTGTTTGACTTGCACAAGAGGCGCCCGCAGCCATCCCGACCGGGTGATTGACAGACGTTAGTTCCAGTAAATTTGTTTACACGTTCCCTCGCTCATTCAGAGCACTTGAGGCTCGGCGGCATTGTTTAGGACCATCCAGGAGGACGTTCAGCCCACCCCGACGACCCGTCCTGCAACTTGGTTCCGGTGCTCCAGGCTCCAGGACGCTCCGAATCCTGACTGACAGGTGTGGCCCGGAATTCTTGTCCCGCCACCCTCTTTCAAATCCTTCCCGGTGGTTTCCTTTCTTCATTTCGTTTTAATTCAGCGGAGCACCCCGACATACGTTTCGCTCTGATCGGGGCTTCGGGCTGTCATCATCAGCCCCGTAAATCCCCCCGGCTCTGTTTCACTGTAATCTCGCCGAATGTTTTGTGTTAACAGAGATCTCCCGGTTGGGCCCATGGGAGACTATGGCGGGTGATGCCGGGTGCTGGGCTGGGTGCCTTGAGTGGCTTTCGATGGAGCCCCGGGCATTCGCAGAATGCGACAAGCGAGCGAGTGTTTCCTACTGTACTGGAAGTGCTACTTCGGGAAGTCTTCTGGCGCTTTGTCTCTGCCCGAATTCTTCCGGAGCCCCCCCCCCCCCCCCCCCCCCCCACCCTACTACAAGAGGAATCGGCGACATATCTGCTCCTTCTGGGTGAAGGGCGAGTGCAAGCGTGGAGAGGAGTGCCCATATCGCCACGATAAACCGACCGAACCAGACAAAGCAAAACACAGTGGCCAAGACAGACCGCCGCTACGAGCCCATTCCAGGACTGCCGCCACCCTCAGCAAGTGCATCGAACCCGAATGATTTCTTCAATCTCCAGCAGGAGGTGACTGTTTTACCGCGCGGTATGAAGCTCCACCAGATTCCGGCGAGCATTATTCCGCCTGGATCCTACCCAATGTACTCGTCAGCAGCCTACGCAGCACCGTATGCCTCCATACCCATGCCATCATCGTCGATCCCCTCGACAAGCACCGGGATGGATGCCATCCCTCCCCCTCCCGGAGGAGCAGCTGCTGTCCACTACCCCAGCCAGGACCCATCACGCTTAGGCTCTGTTAAGAAGTAGACTAATTTCTCGAGGGTTTTTCAATAAATGTAAGCTTCCCGCCAGATTGTTGCTGTTTTTTGGGGGCCCACCGCAAATTAAACTGCTTTGGCCTTTATGGAATTTCTTGTATTCTTACGCCTAACTCGATTACAAATAAAAGCACAAAGTTAAGAGTCCTGGGGCTCCTCATCTAGGAATTCTGCATGATCCGGAAACTGGCTCACCTGCGAATCAAAGATAGACACACCTCTTCGGGCTATAATTACGATAAACCATTCTCTTGGGCACCCTCACTTCGTATTTGTTGGTGAACTGCGGATTCTTGTTGAGCAGAACTTCTTTGAGAATCCGAAGTGGAGTTATGGCTTTTTTGCTGATCATTAGCCGCCGATTTGGCTCCTTCCCACTGCTGGTTGATTTCAGGCTTTTCGCCGATGCGAGTCTATGAAAATAAGGGCACAGTTAACTTCATAGGATGTTCAGTCTGCGGTCAACTCTACAAGGAGACGAATACTTCTGTTGTCTTGACTGTGTGTGAAATTTCGCCCTCAATTTAGCCACAACACTATTCGTCCACTCTTCCAGGTTTGGCCCCTCCATCGGAAAAACTTACTGGTGCAAGGTTGCTCTCTCCCTTTGTAAATCCTGACTCGAAGTACAAGTCTCGGATATCGTCGGACTTTATGTAGTTTACCAGCATTTCTCGGCAGTAATTGGTGTTCACGTCGCCGCTGTCATTGCCCAGACCCTTGCGGTTGTTCTTAATCAAGTAGCTGAAAGGCAAAAGGAGATCATTGAAACTTTTGTAAATACTGAACAGGAACTTTTGAAGCTATTTTAAAAATGATCAAAACGACTGTTCCTTTCTCTCATCATGTGTACATCAGGCTAACGACTAAGCCCAGGCGCGCTCTGGATGTTTGCAACGCGGCTAAAATTGTTACACTCGCAGTCCAGTGAGAGCACTTTGCTGCTGCGACTTTTTATCCCTTTCCCATAAGAAGACATTGTTCCGATTATTTCTCCGCGTATCTCGGTGCGCCCCTATTTCTACAAATGCCTAAACACTCAAACGGGCTAAGCAATACATAAATAGTAGCAAATGTATCCTAATGGGGCGAACAGTTTCTTTCGATTACACTTCCCCACCCCGTCACCTTGCAGGCTGG
The DNA here is from genome assembly GCA_947538895.1 of Neoitamus cyanurus. NCBI lineage: Eukaryota > Metazoa > Arthropoda > Insecta > Diptera > Asilidae > Neoitamus > Neoitamus cyanurus. The sequence continues at coordinate 8,191,073 of OX384549.1, forward strand.
CTGGGCCGTGGCGCCTTGGAGCCCTGAAGTAAGATCGCTCCTGGAAGAGCGCTCGCACCTCAGCCCGGGATAGCGGGTGGTGGGTGACGGCATCGCATTGTGGGCTGCGGGATTGGGGCCCACGGATGGATCAATTCTGTGTGGAGCTCAGCCCGGACCTGATCTGCTACTCATGAAAAGTAAATTTTTCCCTTGGCCGTACGCTCTATCAGCGGGTGCTTTATTGAATGATTTTGTTGCCGCTGCAGCCGTTGTATTTATTGTTGACGGACACAGCGATCGAAGGGGCCCTTCAATGCTCCGACCAGATATCCATCGAGGGCCCAGCATTATTAGATGGTAAAATTCCCACGAATTGGGAAATTTCCCACGACTTAACATCATTGATCCCAGGCCGAGTATATTTCTGCAACGGTTAAACGCGTGACGTAGGGATGAGAACGTGCCCAGTCACAGTTAGAAGTGCCAAAGTGAGTGGAGTGGTTGAGAAGTTAAAGTTTTTATCGTTTTAAATAAAGAAAATGCCGCCAAAGCGAAGAGGCCGTGGTGCGATGTCATCGGTGGACCAAAAAGGCTCCAAGAAGACAACTGCAGAAAATGTTTCGGCGGAGTCCGTTGAAACGGGCGTTATGCCAACGCGGGTTCTGCGATCGAGGACGATCATCCTGAACAGGGGACCGTCACCACGCCGCGGAACGCCCGCTGAAGGAGAGTCCCAATCTGCTTCAGATGCAGCGGAAACTGTTGCCGCCAAAAAGACAGACATTGAGGAGCTGAAGGCGAAGATCACTGCGCTTGAGCTTGATAACCACAACCTGCGCAAAGATTTTGAAGACCTGAAGGCTATCATTGAGCGGGGGAAAAGGAACAACAGGCAGTCGCCTAAACCTTTGACTAGCTCCACCTCAACCCAAAATAGGCCCACTGCTGTAGTATTGCCCACAATTTTAACTCGACGTTGATATTCCGTTAAACCCAAAGGCAAAATCGTAAATTTCCCTGCATGTCAGTTTTAGAAATGTGTTTTCGGTCTCGATGTGAATGAACGATAATCGTAGTGGCTTAGCTCCCTTAGTGTGGTTATAATTTGTTAAGGAACACCTGTGGTTTTTAAAGAAGTAAAATATAAAAAATTTTAAATAATGAACGGTCATTTTTAGATCCTTATTGTAAAGTAATTTCTTTATAGCTCGATCCTCCTGATCATACAGGGAAGAACATTTGCCTGCTGCGGCTCATGGGCTCCTGTTACTTCGCCTGGTAAAACCTCTGAAAACTGGAAAACTGCCTGAGCGCGGCCTGCGGCTTAAATTGTCTCGAACCAAATTAAGCCGCAGGCTCGGCTCGATCATGCGGGGAAGAACATTTGCCTGCTGCGGTTCATGGGCTCCTGTTACTTCGCCTGGTAAAACCTCTGAAAACTGGAAAACTGACTGAGCGGGGCCTGCGGCTTAAATTGTCTCGAACCAAATTAAGCCGCAGGCTCGGCTCGATCATGCGGGGAAGAACATTTGCCTGCTGCGGTTCATGGGCTCCTGTTACTTCGCCTGGTAAAACCTCTGAAAACTGGAAAACTGCCTGAGCGGGGCCTGCGGCTTAAATTGTCTCGAACCAAATTAAGCCGCAGGCTCGGCTCCTGATCGTACAGGGAAGAACATTTGCCTGCTGCGGTTCATGGGCTCCTGTTACTTCGCCTGCTAAAACCTCTGAAAACTGGAAAACTGACTGAGCCGGGCCTGCGGCTTAAATTGTCTCGAACCAAATTAAGCCGCAGGCTCGGCTCGATCATGCGGGGAAGAACATTTGCCTGCTGCGGTTCATGGGCTCCTGTTACTTCGCCTGCTAAAACCTCTGAAAACTGGAAAACTGACTGAGCGGGGCCTGCGGCTTAAATTGTCTCGAACCAAATTAAGCCGCAGGCTCGGCTCGATCATGCGGGGAAGAACATTTGCCTGCTGCGGTTCATGGGCTCCTGTTACTTCGCCTGGTAAAACCTCTGAAAACTGGCTGAGCCGGGCCTGCGGCTTAAATTGTCTCGAACCAAATTAAGCCGCAGGCTCGGCTCGATCATGCGGGGAAGAACATTTGCCTGCTGCGGTTCATGGGCTCCTGTTACTTCGCCTGGTAAAACCTCTGAAAACTGGAAAACTGACTGAGCGGGGCCTGCGGCTTAAATTGTCTCGAACCAAATTAAGCCGCAGGCTCGGCTCGATCATGCGGGGAAGAACATTTGCCTGCTGCGGTTCATGGGCTCCTGTTACTTCGCCTGGTAAAACCTCTGAAAACTGGCTGAGCCGGGCCTGCGGCTTAAATTGTCTCGAACCAAATTAAGCCGCAGGCTCGGCTCGATCATGCGGGGAAGAACATTTGCCTGCTGCGGTTCATGGGCTCCTGTTACTTCGCCTGGTAAAACCTCTGAAAACTGGAAAACTGACTGAGCCGGGCCTGCGGCTTAAATTGTCTCGAACCAAATTAAGCCGCAGGCTCGGCTCGATCATGCGGGGAAGAACATTTGCCTGCTGCGGTTCATGGGCTCCTGTTACTTCGCCTGGTAAAACCTCTGAAAACTGGAAAACTGCCTGAGCGGGGCCTGCGGCTTAAATTGTCTCGAACCAAATTAAGCCGCAGGCTCGGCTCGATCATGCAAAAGGAAGAACATTTGCCTGCTGCGGTTCATGGGCTCCTGTTACTTCGCCTGGTAAAACCTCTGAAAACTGGAAAACTGCCTGAGCGGGGCCTGCGGCTTAAATTGTCTCGAACCAAATTAAGCCGCAGGCTCGGCTCCTGATCGTACAGGGAAGAACATTTGCCTGCTGCGGTTCATGGGCTCCTGTTACTTCGCCTGCTAAAACCTCTGAAAACTGGAAAACTGACTGAGCCGGGCCTGCGGCTTAAATTGTCTCGAACCAAATTAAGCCGCAGGCTCGGCTCGATCATGCGGGGAAGAACATTTGCCTGCTGCGGTTCATGGGCTCCTGTTACTTCGCCTGGTAAAACCTCTGAAAACTGGCTGAGCCGGGCCTGCGGCTTAAATTGTCTCGAACCAAATTAAGCCGCAGGCTCGGCTCGATCATGCGGGGAAGAACATTTGCCTGCTGCGGTTCATGGGCTCCTGTTACTTCGCCTGCTAAAACCTCTGAAAACTGGAAAACTGACTGAGCCGGGCCTGCGGCTTAAATTGTCTCGAACCAAATTAAGCCGCAGGCTCGGCTCGATCATGCGGGGAAGAACATTTGCCTGCTGCGGTTCATGGGCTCCTGTTACTTCGCCTGGTAAAACCTCTGAAAACTGGCTGAGCCGGGCCTGCGGCTTAAATTGTCTCGAACCAAATTAAGCCGCAGGCTCGGCTCGATCATGCGGGGAAGAACATTTGCCTGCTGCGGTTCATGGGCTCCTGTTACTTCGCCTGGTAAAACCTCTGAAAACTGGAAAACTGACTGAGCGGGGCCTGCGGCTTAAATTGTCTCGAACCAAATTAAGCCGCAGGCTCGGCTCGATCATGCGGGGAAGAACATTTGCCTGCTGCGGTTCATGGGCTCCTGTTACTTCGCCTGGTAAAACCTCTGAAAACTGGAAAACTGCCTGAGCGGGGCCTGCGGCTTAAATTGTCTCGAACCAAATTAAGCCGCAGGCTCGGCTCCTGATCGTACAGGGAAGAACATTTGCCTGCTGCGGTTCATGGGCTCCTGTTACTTCGCCTGCTAAAACCTCTGAAAACTGGAAAACTGACTGAGCCGGGCCTGCGGCTTAAATTGTCTCGAACCAAATTAAGCCGCAGGCTCGGCTCGATCATGCGGGGAAGAACATTTGCCTGCTGCGGTTCATGGGCTCCTGTTACTTCGCCTGGTAAAACCTCTGAAAACTGGAAAACTGACTGAGCGGGGCCTGCGGCTTAAATTGTCTCGAACCAAATTAAGCCGCAGGCTCGGCTCGATCATGCGGGGAAGAACATTTGCCTGCTGCGGTTCATGGGCTCCTGTTACTTCGCCTGGTAAAACCTCTGAAAACTGGCTGAGCCGGGCCTGCGGCTTAAATTGTCTCGAACCAAATTAAGCCGCAGGCTCGGCTCGATCATGCGGGGAAGAACATTTGCCTGCTGCGGTTCATGGGCTCCTGTTACTTCGCCTGGTAAAACCTCTGAAAACTGGAAAACTGACTGAGCGGGGCCTGCGGCTTAAATTGTCTCGAACCAAATTAAGCCGCAGGCTCGGCTCGATCATGCGGGGAAGAACATTTGCCTGCTGCGGTTCATGGGCTCCTGTTACTTCGCCTGGTAAAACCTCTGAAAACTGGCTGAGCCGGGCCTGCGGCTTAAATTGTCTCGAACCAAATTAAGCCGCAGGCTCGGCTCGATCATGCGGGGAAGAACATTTGCCTGCTGCGGTTCATGGGCTCCTGTTACTTCGCCTGGTAAAACCTCTGAAAACTGGAAAACTGACTGAGCCGGGCCTGCGGCTTAAATTGTCTCGAACCAAATTAAGCCGCAGGCTCGGCTCGATCATGCGGGGAAGAACATTTGCCTGCTGCGGTTCATGGGCTCCTGTTACTTCGCCTGGTAAAACCTCTGAAAACTGGAAAACTGCCTGAGCGGGGCCTGCGGCTTAAATTGTCTCGAACCAAATTAAGCCGCAGGCTCGGCTCGATCATGCAAAAGGAAGAACATTTGCCTGCTGCGGTTCATGGGCTCCTGTTACTTCGCCTGGTAAAACCTCTGAAAACTGGAAAACTGCCTGAGCGGGGCCTGCGGCTTAAATTGTCTCGAACCAAATTAAGCCGCAGGCTCGGCTCCTGATCGTACAGGGAAGAACATTTGCCTGCTGCGGTTCATGGGCTCCTGTTACTTCGCCTGCTAAAACCTCTGAAAACTGGAAAACTGACTGAGCCGGGCCTGCGGCTTAAATTGTCTCGAACCAAATTAAGCCGCAGGCTCGGCTCGATCATGCGGGGAAGAACATTTGCCTGCTGCGGTTCATGGGCTCCTGTTACTTCGCCTGGTAAAACCTCTGAAAACTGGCTGAGCCGGGCCTGCGGCTTAAATTGTCTCGAACCAAATTAAGCCGCAGGCTCGGCTCGATCATGCGGGGAAGAACATTTGCCTGCTGCGGTTCATGGGCTCCTGTTACTTCGCCTGGTAAAACCTCTGAAAACTGGAAAACTGACTGAGCGGGGCCTGCGGCTTAAATTGTCTCGAACCAAATTAAGCCGCAGGCTCGGCTCGATCATGCGGGGAAGAACATTTGCCTGCTGCGGTTCATGGGCTCCTGTTACTTCGCCTGGTAAAACCTCTGAAAACTGGCTGAGCCGGGCCTGCGGCTTAAATTGTCTCGAACCAAATTAAGCCGCAGGCTCGGCTCGATCATGCGGGGAAGAACATTTGCCTGCTGCGGTTCATGGGCTCCTGTTACTTCGCCTGCTAAAACCTCTGAAAACTGGCTGAGCCGGGCCTGCGGCTTAAATTGTCTCGAACCAAATTAAGCCGCAGGCTCGGCTCGATCATGCGGGGAAGAACATTTGCCTGCTGCGGTTCATGGGCTCCTGTTACTTCGCCTGGTAAAACCTCTGAAAACTGGAAAACTGACTGAGCGGGGCCTGCGGCTTAAATTGTCTCGAACCAAATTAAGCCGCAGGCTCGGCTCGATCATGCGGGGAAGAACATTTGCCTGCTGCGGTTCATGGGCTCCTGTTACTTCGCCTGCTAAAACCTCTGAAAACTGGCTGAGCCGGGCCTGCGGCTTAAATTGTCTCGAACCAAATTAAGCCGCAGGCTCGGCTCGATCATGCGGGGAAGAACATTTGCCTGCTGCGGTTCATGGGCTCCTGTTACTTCGCCTGGTAAAACCTCTGAAAACTGGCTGAGCCGGGCCTGCGGCTTAAATTGTCTCGAACCAAATTAAGCCGCAGGCTCGGCTCGATCATGCGGGGAAGAACATTTGCCTGCTGCGGTTCATGGGCTCCTGTTACTTCGCCTGGTAAAACCTCTGAAAACTGGCTGAGCCGGGCCTGCGGCTTAAATTGTCTCGAACCAAATTAAGCCGCAGGCTCGGCTCGATCATGCAAAAGGAAGAACATTTGCCTGCTGCGGTTCATGGGCTCCTGTTACTTCGCCTGCTAAAACCTCTGAAAACTGGCTGAGCCGGGCCTGCGGCTTAAATTGTCTCGAACCAAATTAAGCCGCAGGCTCGGCTCGATCATGCAAAAGGAAGAACATTTGCCTACTGCGGTTCATGGGCTCCTGTTACTTCGCCTGCTAAAACCTCTGAAAACTGGCTGAGCCGGGCCTGCGGCTTAAATTGTCTCGAACCAAATTAAGCCGCAGGCTCGGCTCGATCATGCAAAAGGAAGAACATTTGCCTGCTGCGGTTCATGGGCTCCTGTTACTTCGCCTGGTAAAACCTCTGAAAACTGGCTGAGCCGGGCCTGCGGCTTAACTTGTCTCGAACCAAATTAAGCCGCAGGCTCGGCTCGATCATGCGGGGAAGAACATTTGCCTGCTGCGGTTCATGGGCTCCTGTTACTTCGCCTGCTAAAACCTCTGAAAACTGGCTGAGCCGGGCCTGCGGCTTAAATTGTCTCGAACCAAATTAAGCCGCAGGCTCGGCTCGATCATGCGGGGAAGAACATTTGCCTGCTGCGGTTCATGGGCTCCTGTTACTTCGCCTGGTAAAACCTCTGAAAACTGGCTGAGCCGGGCCTGCGGCTTAAATTGTCTCGAACCAAATTAAGCCGCAGGCTCGGCTCGATCATGCAAAAGGAAGAACATTTGCCTGCTGCGGTTCATGGGCTCCTGTTACTTCGCCTGCTAAAACCTCTGAAAACTGGCTGAGCCGGGCCTGCGGCTTAAATTGTCTCGAACCAAATTAAGCCGCAGGCTCGGCTCGATCATGCAAAAGGAAGAACATTTGCCTGCTGCGGTTCATGGGCTCCTGTTACTTCGCCTGGTAAAACCTCTGAAAACTGGCTGAGCCGGGCCTGCGGCTTAACTTGTCTCGAACCAAATTAAGCCGCAGGCTCGGCTCGATCATGCGGGGAAGAACATTTGCCTGCTGCGGTTCATGGGCTCCTGTTACTTCGCCTGGTAAAACCTCTGAAAACTGGCTGAGCCGGGCCTGCGGCTTAACTTGTCTCGAACCAAATTAAGCCGCAGGCTCGGCTCGATCATGCAAAAGGAAGAACATTTGCCTGCTGCGGTTCATGGGCTCCTGTTACTTCGCCTGGTAAAACCTCTGAAAACTGGCTGAGCCGGGCCTGCGGCTTAACTTGTCTCGAACCAAATTAAGCCGCAGGCTCGGCTCGATCATGCGGGGAAGAACATTTGCCTGCTGCGGTTCATGGGCTCCTGTTACTTCGCCTGGTAAAACCTCTGAAAACTGGCTGAGCCGGGCCTGCGGCTTAAATTGTCTCGAACCAAATTAAGCCGCAGGCTCGGCTCGATCATGCAAAAGGAAGAACATTTGCCTGCTGCGGTTCATGGGCTCCTGTTACTTCGCCTGCTGAAACCTCTGAAAACTGGCTGAGCCGGGCCTGCGGCTTAAATTGTCTCGAACCAAATTAAGCCGCAGGCTCGGCTCGATCATGCAAAAGGAAGAACATTTGCCTGCTGCGGTTCATGGGCTCCTGTTACTTCGCCTGCTAAAACCTCTGAAAACTGGCTGAGCCGGGCCTGCGGCTTAAATTGTCTCGAACCAAATTAAGCCGCAGGCTCGGCTCGATCATGCAAAAGGAAGAACATTTGCCTGCTGCGGTTCATGGGCTCCTGTTACTTCGCCTGCTAAAACCTCTGAAAACTGGCTGAGCCGGGCCTGCGGCTTAAATTGTCTCGAACCAAATTAAGCCGCAGGCTCGGCTCGATCATGCGGGGAAGAACATTTGCCTGCTGCGGTTCATGGGCTCCTGTTACTTCGCCTGGTAAAACCTCTGAAAACTGGCTGAGCCGGGCCTGCGGCTTAAATTGTCTCGAACCAAATTAAGCCGCAGGCTCGGCTCGATCATGCAAAAGGAAGAACATTTGCCTGCTGCGGTTCATGGGCTCCTGTTACTTCGCCTGCTAAAACCTCTGAAAACTGGCTGAGCCGGGCCTGCGGCTTAAATTGTCTCGAACCAAATTAAGCCGCAGGCTCGGCTCGATCATGCGGGGAAGAACATTTGCCTGCTGCGGTTCATGGGCTCCTGTTACTTCGCCTGGTAAAACCTCTGAAAACTGGCTGAGCCGGGCCTGCGGCTTAACTTGTCTCGAACCAAATTAAGCCGCAGGCTCGGCTCGATCATGCAAAAGGAAGAACATTTGCCTGCTGCGGTTCATGGGCTCCTGTTACTTCGCCTGGTAAAACCTCTGAAAACTGGCTGAGCCGGGCCTGCGGCTTAACTTGTCTCGAACCAAATTAAGCCGCAGGCTCGGCTCGATCATGCAAAAGGAAGAACATTTGCCTACTGCGGTTCATGGGCTCCTGTTACTTCGCCTGCTAAAACCTCTGAAAACTGGCTGAGCCGGGCCTGCGGCTTAAATTGTCTCGAACCAAATTAAGCCGCAGGCTCGGCTCGATCATGCAAAAGGAAGAACATTTGCCTGCTGCGGTTCATGGGCTCCTGTTACTTCGCCTGCTAAAACCTCTGAAAACTGGCTGAGCCGGGCCTGCGGCTTAAATTGTCTCGAACCAAATTAAGCCGCAGGCTCGGCTCGATCATGCAAAAGGAAGAACATTTGCCTGCTGCGGTTCATGGGCTCCTGTTACTTCGCCTGGTAAAACCTCTGAAAACTGGCTGAGCCGGGCCTGCGGCTTAACTTGTCTCGAACCAAATTAAGCCGCAGGCTCGGCTCGATCATGCAAAAGGAAGAACATTTGCCTGCTGCGGTTCATGGGCTCCTGTTACTTCGCCTGCTAAAACCTCTGAAAACTGGCTGAGCCGGGCCTGCGGCTTAAATTGTCTCGAACCAAATTAAGCCGCAGGCTCGGCTCGATCATGCAAAAGGAAGAACATTTGCCTGCTGCGGTTCATGGGCTCCTGTTACTTCGCCTGCTAAAACCTCTGAAAACTGGCTGAGCCGGGCCTGCGGCTTAAATTGTCTCGAACCAAATTAAGCCGCAGGCTCGGCTCGATCATGCAAAAGGAAGAACATTTGCCTGCTGCGGTTCATGGGCTCCTGTTACTTCGCCTGCTAAAACCTCTGAAAACTGGCTGAGCCGGGCCTGCGGCTTAAATTGTCTCGAACCAAATTAAGCCGCAGGCTCGGCTCGATCATGCAAAAGGAAGAACATTTGCCTGCTGCGGTTCATGGGCTCCTGTTACTTCGCCTGGTAAAACCTCTGAAAACTGGCTGAGCCGGGCCTGCGGCTTAACTTGTCTCGAACCAAATTAAGCCGCAGGCTCGGCTCGATCATGCAAAAGGAAGAACATTTGCCTGCTGCGGTTCATGGGCTCCTGTTACTTCGCCTGGTAAAACCTCTGAAAACTGGCTGAGCCGGGCCTGCGGCTTAAATTGTCTCGAACCAAATTAAGCCGCAGGCTCGGCTCGATCATGCAAAAGGAAGAACATTTGCCTGCTGCGGTTCATGGGCTCCTGTTACTTCGCCTGGTAAAACCTCTGAAAACTGGCTGAGCCGGGCCTGCGGCTTAACTTGTCTCGAACCAAATTAAGCCGCAGGCTCGGCTCGATCATGCAAAAGGAAGAACATTTGCCTGCTGCGGTTCATGGGCTCCTGTTACTTCGCCTGCTAAAACCTCTGAAAACTGGCTGAGCCGGGCCTGCGGCTTAAATTGTCTCGAACCAAATTAAGCCGCAGGCTCGGCTCGATCATGCAAAAGGAAGAACATTTGCCTGCTGCGGTTCATGGGCTCCTGTTACTTCGCCTGGTAAAACCTCTGAAAACTGGCTGAGCCGGGCCTGCGGCTTAAATTGTCTCGAACCAAATTAAGCCGCAGGCTCGGCTCGATCATGCAAAAGGAAGAACATTTGCCTGCTGCGGTTCATGGGCTCCTGTTACTTCGCCTGGTAAAACCTCTGAAAACTGGCTGAGCCGGGCCTGCGGCTTAAATTGTCTCGAACCAAATTAAGCCGCAGGCTCGGCTCGATCATGCAAAAGGAAGAACATTTGCCTGCTGCGGTTCATGGGCTCCTGTTACTTCGCCTGGTAAAACCTCTGAAAACTGGAAAACTGCCTGAGCGGGGCCTGCGGCTTAAATTGTCTCGAACCAAATTAAGCCGCAGGCTCGGCTCGATCATGCAAAAGGAAGAACATTTGCCTGCTGCGGTTCATGGGCTCCTGTTACTTCGCCTGGTAAAACCTCTGAAAACTGGAAAACTGCCTGAGCGGGGCCTGCGGCTTAAATTGTCTCGAACCAAATTAAGCCGCAGGCTCGGCTCGATCATGCAAAAGGAAGAACATTTGCCTGCTGCGGTTCATGGGCTCCTGTTACTTCGCCTGGTAAAACCTCTGAAAACTGGAAAACTGCCTGAGCCGGGCCTGCGGCTTAAATTGTCTCGAACCAAATTAAGCCGCAGGCTCGGCTCCTGATCATACAGGGAAGAACATTTGCCTGCTGCGGTTCATGGGCTCCTGTTACTTCGCCTGGTAAAACCTCTGAAAACTGGAAAACTGCCTGAGCCGGGCCTGCGGCTTAAATTGTCTCGAACCAAATTAAGCCGCAGGCTCGGCTCGATCATGCAAAAGGAAGAACATTTGCCTGCTGCGGTTCATGGGCTCCTGTTACTTCGCCTGGTAAAACCTCTGAAAACTGGAAAACTGCCTGAGCCGGGCCTGCGGCTTAAATTGTCTCGAACCAAATTAAGCCGCAGGCTCGGCTCCTGATCATACAGGGAAGAACATTTGCCTGCTGCGGTTCATGGGCTCCTGTTACTTCGCCTGGTAAAACCTCTGAAAACTGGAAAACTGCCTGAGCGCGGCCTGCGGCTTAAATTGTCTCGAACCAAATTAAGCCGCAGGCTCGGCTCCTGATCATACAGGGAAGAACATTTGCCTGCTGCGGTTCATGGGCTCCTGTTACTTCGCCTGGTAAAACCTCTGAAAACTGGAAAACTGCCTGAGCGCGGCCTGCGGCTTAAATTGTCTCGAACCAAATTAAGCCGCAGGCTCGGCTCCTGATCATACAGGGAAGAACATTTGCCTGCTGCGGTTCATGGGCTCCTGTTACTTCGCCTGGTAAAACCTCTGAAAACTGGAAAACTGCCTGAGCGCGGCCTGCGGCTTAAATTGTCTCGAACCAAATTAAGCCGCAGGCTCGGCTCCTGATCATACAGGGAAGAACATTTGCCTGCTGCGGTTCATGGGCTCCTGTTACTTCGCCTGGTAAAACCTCTGAAAACTGGAAAACTGCCTGAGCGCGGCCTGCGGCTTAAATTGTCTCGAACCAAATTAAGCCGCAGGCTCGGCTCGATCATGCAAAAGGAAGAACATTTGCCTGCTGCGGTTCATGGGCTCCTGTTACTTCGCCTGGTAAAACCTCTGAAAACTGGAAAACTGCCTGAGCGCGGCCTGCGGCTTAAATTGTCTCGAACCAAATTAAGCCGCAGGCTCGGCTCGATCATGCAAAAGGAAGAACATTTGCCTGCTGCGGTTCATGGGCTCCTGTTACTTCGCCTGGTAAAACCTCTGAAAACTGGAAAACTGCCTGAGCGCGGCCTGCGGCTTAAATTGTCTCGAACCAAATTAAGCCGCAGGCTCGGCTCCTGATCATACAGGGAAGAACATTTGCCTGCTGCGGTTCATGGGCTCCTGTTACTTCGCCTGGTAAAACCTCTGAAAACTGGAAAACTGCCTGAGCGCGGCCTGCGGCTTAAATTGTCTCGAACCAAATTAAGCCGCAGGCTCGGCTCCTGATCATACAGGGAAGAACATTTGCCTGCTGCGGTTCATGGGCTCCTGTTACTTCGCCTGGTAAAACCTCTGAAAACTGGAAAACTGCCTGAGCGCGGCCTGCGGCTTAAATTGTCTCGAACCAAATTAAGCCGCAGGCTCGGCTCGATCATGCAAAAGGAAGAACATTTGCCTGCTGCGGTTCATGGGCTCCTGTTACTTCGCCTGGTAAAACCTCTGAAAACTGGAAAACTGCCTGAGCGCGGCCTGCGGCTTAAATTGTCTCGAACCAAATTAAGCCGCAGGCTCGGCTCGATCATGCAAAAGGAAGAACATTTGCCTGCTGCGGTTCATGGGCTCCTGTTACTTCGCCTGGTAAAACCTCTGAAAACTGGAAAACTGCCTGAGCGCGGCCTGCGGCTTAAATTGTCTCGAACCAAATTAAGCCGCAGGCTCGGCTCCTGATCATGCAAAAGGAAGAACATTTGCCTGCTGCGGTTCATGGGCTCCTGTTACTTCGCCTGGTAAAACCTCTGAAAACTGGAAAACTGCCTGAGCGCGGCCTGCGGCTTAAATTGTCTCGAACCAAATTAAGCCGCAGGCTCGGCTCCTGATCATACAGGGAAGAACATTTGCCTGCTGCGGTTCATGGGCTCCTGTTACTTCGCCTGGTAAAACCTCTGAAAACTGGAAAACTGCCTGAGCGCGGCCTGCGGCTTAAATTGTCTCGAACCAAATTAAGCCGCAGGCTCGGCTCCTGATCATACAGGGAAGAACATTTGCCTGCTGCGGTTCATGGGCTCCTGTTACTTCGCCTGGTAAAACCTCTGAAAACTGGAAAACTGCCTGAGCGCGGCCTGCGGCTTAAATTGTCTCGAACCAAATTAAGCCGCAGGCTCGGCTCGATCATGCAAAAGGAAGAACATTTGCCTGCTGCGGTTCATGGGCTCCTGTTACTTCGCCTGGTAAAACCTCTGAAAACTGGAAAACTGCCTGAGCGCGGCCTGCGGCTTAAATTGTCTCGAACCAAATTAAGCCGCAGGCTCGGCTCCTGATCATACAGGGAAGAACATTTGCCTGCTGCGGTTCATGGGCTCCTGTTACTTCGCCTGGTAAAACCTCTGAAAACTGGAAAACTGCCTGAGCGCGGCCTGCGGCTTAAATTGTCTCGAACCAAATTAAGCCGCAGGCTCGGCTCCTGATCATACAGGGAAGAACATTTGCCTGCTGCGGTTCATGGGCTCCTGTTACTTCGCCTGGTAAAACCTCTGAAAACTGGAAAACTACCTGAGCGCGGCCTGCGGCTTAAATTGTCTCGAACCAAATTAAGCCGCAGGCTCGGCTCCTGATCATACAGGGAAGAACATTTGCCTGCTGCGGTTCATGGGCTCCTGTTACTTCGCCTGGTAAAACCTCTGAAAACTGGAAAACTGCCTGAGCGCGGCCTGCGGCTTAAATTGTCTCGAACCAAATTAAGCCGCAGGCTCGGCTCCTGATCATACAGGGAAGAACATTTGCCTGCTGCGGTTCATGGGCTCCTGTTACTTCGCCTGGTAAAACCTCTGAAAACTGGAAAACTGCCTGAGCGCGGCCTGCGGCTTAAATTGTCTCGAACCAAATTAAGCCGCAGGCTCGGCTCGATCATGCAAAAGGAAGAACATTTGCCTGCTGCGGTTCATGGGCTCCTGTTACTTCGCCTGGTAAAACCTCTGAAAACTGGAAAACTACCTGAGCGCGGCCTGCGGCTTAAATTGTCTCGAACCAAATTAAGCCGCAGGCTCGGCTCCTGATCATACAGGGAAGAACATTTGCCTGCTGCGGTTCATGGGCTCCTGTTACTTCGCCTGGTAAAACCTCTGAAAACTGGAAAACTGCCTGAGCGCGGCCTGCGGCTTAAATTGTCTCGAACCAAATTAAGCCGCAGGCTCGGCTCCTGATCATACAGGGAAGAACATTTGCCTGCTGCGGTTCATGGGCTCCTGTTACTTCGCCTGGTAAAACCTCTGAAAACTGGAAAACTGCCTGAGCGCGGCCTGCGGCTTAAATTGTCTCGAACCAAATTAAGCCGCAGGCTCGGCTCGATCATGCAAAAGGAAGAACATTTGCCTGCTGCGGTTCATGGGCTCCTGTTACTTCGCCTGGTAAAACCTCTGAAAACTGGAAAACTGCCTGAGCGCGGCCTGCGGCTTAAATTGTCTCGAACCAAATTAAGCCGCAGGCTCGGCTCGATCATGCAAAAGGAAGAACATTTGCCTGCTGCGGTTCATGGGCTCCTGTTACTTCGCCTGGTAAAACCTCTGAAAACTGGAAAACTGCCTGAGCGCGGCCTGCGGCTTAAATTGTCTCGAACCAAATTAAGCCGCAGGCTCGGCTCCTGATCATACAGGGAAGAACATTTGCCTGCTGCGGTTCATGGGCTCCTGTTACTTCGCCTGGTAAAACCTCTGAAAACTGGAAAACTGCCTGAGCGCGGCCTGCGGCTTAAATTGTCTCGAACCAAATTAAGCCGCAGGCTCGGCTCGATCATGCAAAAGGAAGAACATTTGCCTGCTGCGGTTCATGGGCTCCTGTTACTTCGCCTGGTAAAACCTCTGAAAACTGGAAAACTGCCTGAGCGCGGCCTGCGGCTTAAATTGTCTCGAACCAAATTAAGCCGCAGGCTCGGCTCGATCATGCAAAAGGAAGAACATTTGCCTGCTGCGGTTCATGGGCTCCTGTTACTTCGCCTGGTAAAACCTCTGAAAACTGGAAAACTGCCTGAGCGCGGCCTGCGGCTTAAATTGTCTCGAACCAAATTAAGCCGCAGGCTCGGCTCGATCATGCAAAAGGAAGAACATTTGCCTGCTGCGGTTCATGGGCTCCTGTTACTTCGCCTGGTAAAACCTCTGAAAACTGGAAAACTGCCTGAGCGCGGCCTGCGGCTTAAATTGTCTCGAACCAAATTAAGCCGCAGGCTCGGCTCCTGATCATACAGGGAAGAACATTTGCCTGCTGCGGTTCATGGGCTCCTGTTACTTCGCCTGGTAAAACCTCTGAAAACTGGAAAACTGCCTGAGCGCGGCCTGCGGCTTAAATTGTCTCGAACCAAATTAAGCCGCAGGCTCGGCTCGATCATGCAAAAGGAAGAACATTTGCCTGCTGCGGTTCATGGGCTCCTGTTACTTCGCCTGGTAAAACCTCTGAAAACTGGAAAACTGCCTGAGCGCGGCCTGCGGCTTAAATTGTCTCGAACCAAATTAAGCCGCAGGCTCGGCTCGATCATGCAAAAGGAAGAACATTTGCCTGCTGCGGTTCATGGGCTCCTGTTACTTCGCCTGGTAAAACCTCTGAAAACTGGAAAACTGCCTGAGCGCGGCCTGCGGCTTAAATTGTCTCGAACCAAATTAAGCCGCAGGCTCGGCTCGATCATGCAAAAGGAAGAACATTTGCCTGCTGCGGTTCATGGGCTCCTGTTACTTCGCCTGGTAAAACCTCTGAAAACTGGAAAACTGCCTGAGCGCGGCCTGCGGCTTAAATTGTCTCGAACCAAATTAAGCCGCAGGCTCGGCTCGATCATGCAAAAGGAAGAACATTTGCCTGCTGCGGTTCATGGGCTCCTGTTACTTCGCCTGGTAAAACCTCTGAAAACTGGAAAACTGCCTGAGCGCGGCCTGCGGCTTAAATTGTCTCGAACCAAATTAAGCCGCAGGCTCGGCTCCTGATCATACAGGGAAGAACATTTGCCTGCTGCGGTTCATGGGCTCCTGTTACTTCGCCTGGTAAAACCTCTGAAAACTGGAAAACTGCCTGAGCGCGGCCTGCGGCTTAAATTGTCTCGAACCAAATTAAGCCGCAGGCTCGGCTCGATCATGCAAAAGGAAGAACATTTGCCTGCTGCGGTTCATGGGCTCCTGTTACTTCGCCTGGTAAAACCTCTGAAAACTGGAAAACTGCCTGAGCGCGGCCTGCGGCTTAAATTGTCTCGAACCAAATTAAGCCGCAGGCTCGGCTCCTGATCATACAGGGAAGAACATTTGCCTGCTGCGGTTCATGGGCTCCTGTTACTTCGCCTGGTAAAACCTCTGAAAACTGGAAAACTGCCTGAGCGCGGCCTGCGGCTTAAATTGTCTCGAACCAAATTAAGCCGCAGGCTCGGCTCGATCATGCAAAAGGAAGAACATTTGCCTGCTGCGGTTCATGGGCTCCTGTTACTTCGCCTGGTAAAACCTCTGAAAACTGGAAAACTGCCTGAGCGCGGCCTGCGGCTTAAATTGTCTCGAACCAAATTAAGCCGCAGGCTCGGCTCGATCATGCAAAAGGAAGAACATTTGCCTGCTGCGGTTCATGGGCTCCTGTTACTTCGCCTGGTAAAACCTCTGAAAACTGGAAAACTGCCTGAGCGCGGCCTGCGGCTTAAATTGTCTCGAACCAAATTAAGCCGCAGGCTCGGCTCGATCATGCAAAAGGAAGAACATTTGCCTGCTGCGGTTCATGGGCTCCTGTTACTTCGCCTGGTAAAACCTCTGAAAACTGGAAAACTGCCTGAGCGCGGCCTGCGGCTTAAATTGTCTCGAACCAAATTAAGCCGCAGGCTCGGCTCGATCATGCAAAAGGAAGAACATTTGCCTGCTGCGGTTCATGGGCTCCTGTTACTTCGCCTGGTAAAACCTCTGAAAACTGGAAAACTGCCTGAGCGCGGCCTGCGGCTTAAATTGTCTCGAACCAAATTAAGCCGCAGGCTCGGCTCGATCATGCAAAAGGAAGAACATTTGCCTGCTGCGGTTCATGGGCTCCTGTTACTTCGCCTGGTAAAACCTCTGAAAACTGGAAAACTGCCTGAGCGCGGCCTGCGGCTTAAATTGTCTCGAACCAAATTAAGCCGCAGGCTCGGCTCGATCATGCAAAAGGAAGAACATTTGCCTGCTGCGGTTCATGGGCTCCTGTTACTTCGCCTGCTAAAACCTCTGAAAACTGGAAAACTGCCTGAGCGCGGCCTGCGGCTTAAATTGTCTCGAACCAAATTAAGCCGCAGGCTCGGCTCGATCATGCGGGGAAGAACATTTGCCTGCTGCGGTTCATGGGCTCCTGTTACTTCGCCTGCTAAAACCTCTGAAAACTGCCTGAGCGCGGCCTGCGGCTTAAATTGTCTCGAACCAAATTAAGCCGCAGGCTCGGCTCCTGATCATACAGGGAAGAACATTTGCCTGCTGCGGTTCATGGGCTCCTGTTACTTCGCCTGCTAAAACCTCTGAAAACTGGAAAACTGCCTGAGCGCGGCCTGCGGCTTAAATTGTCTCGAACCAAATTAAGCCGCAGGCTCGGCTCGATCATGCGGGGAAGAACATTTGCCTGCTGCGGTTCATGGGCTCCTGTTACTTCGCCTGCTAAAACCTCTGAAAACTGCCTGAGCGCGGCCTGCGGCTTAAATTGTCTCGAACCAAATTAAGCCGCAGGCTCGGCTCGATCATGCGGGGAAGAACATTTGCCTGCTGCGGTTCATGGGCTCCTGTTACTTCGCCTGGTAAAACCTCTGAAAACTGGAAAACTGCCTGAGCGGGGCCTGCGGCTTAAATTGTCTCGAACCAAATTAAGCCGCAGGCTCGGCTCCTGATCATACAGGGAAGAACATTTGCCTGCTGCGGTTCATGGGCTCCTGTTACTTCGCCTGGTAAAACCTCTGAAAACTGGAAAACTGCCTGAGCGCGGCCTGCGGCTTAAATTGTCTCGAACCAAATTAAGCCGCAGGCTCGGCTCCTGATCATACAGGGAAGAACATTTGCCTGCTGCGGTTCATGGGCTCCTGTTACTTCGCCTGCTAAAACCTCTGAAAACTGGAAAACTGCCTGAGCGCGGCCTGCGGCTTAAATTGTCTCGAACCAAATTAAGCCGCAGGCTCGGCTCGATCATGCGGGGAAGAACATTTGCCTGCTGCGGTTCATGGGCTCCTGTTACTTCGCCTGCTAAAACCTCTGAAAACTGCCTGAGCGCGGCCTGCGGCTTAAATTGTCTCGAACCAAATTAAGCCGCAGGCTCGGCTCGATCATGCGGGGAAGAACATTTGCCTGCTGCGGTTCATGGGCTCCTGTTACTTCGCCTGGTAAAACCTCTGAAAACTGGAAAACTGCCTGAGCGCGGCCTGCGGCTTAAATTGTCTCGAACCAAATTAAGCCGCAGGCTCGGCTCCTGATCATACAGGGAAGAACATTTGCCTGCTGCGGTTCATGGGCTCCTGTTACTTCGCCTGCTAAAACCTCTGAAAACTGGAAAACTGCCTGAGCGCGGCCTGCGGCTTAAATTGTCTCGAACCAAATTAAGCCGCAGGCTCGGCTCGATCATGCGGGGAAGAATATTTGCCTGCTGCGGTTCATGGGCTCCTGTTACTTCGCCTGCTAAAACCTCTGAAAACTGCCTGAGCGCGGCCTGCGGCTTAAATTGTCTCGAACCAAATTAAGCCGCAGGCTCGGCTCGATCATGCGGGGAAGAACATTTGCCTGCTGCGGTTCATGGGCTCCTGTTACTTCGCCTGGTAAAACCTCTGAAAACTGGAAAACTGCCTGAGCGCGGCCTGCGGCTTAAATTGTCTCGAACCAAATTAAGCCGCAGGCTCGGCTCCTGATCATACAGGGAAGAACATTTGCCTGCTGCGGTTCATGGGCTCCTGTTACTTCGCCTGCTAAAACCTCTGAAAACTGACTGAGCGGGGCCTGCGGCTTAAATTGTCTCGAACCAAATTAAGCCGCAGGCTCGGCTCCTGATCATACAGGGAAGAACATTTGCCTGCTGCGGTTCATGGGCTCCTGTTACTTCGCCTGCTAAAACCTCTGAAAACTGGAAAACTGCCTGAGCGCGGCCTGCGGCTTAAATTGTCTCGAACCAAATTAAGCCGCAGGCTCGGCTCCTGATCATACAGGGAAGAACATTTGCCTGCTGCGGTTCATGGGCTCCTGTTACTTCGCCTGCTAAAACCTCTGAAAACTGGAAAACTGCCTGAGCGCGGCCTGCGGCTTAAATTGTCTCGAACCAAATTAAGCCGCAGGCTCGGCTCGATCATGCGGGGAAGAACATTTGCCTGCTGCGGTTCATGGGCTCCTGTTACTTCGCCTGCTAAAACCTCTGAAAACTGCCTGAGCGCGGCCTGCGGCTTAAATTGTCTCGAACCAAATTAAGCCGCAGGCTCGGCTCGATCATGCGGGGAAGAACATTTGCCTGCTGCGGTTCATGGGCTCCTGTTACTTCGCCTGGTAAAACCTCTGAAAACTGGAAAACTGCCTGAGCGCGGCCTGCGGCTTAAATTGTCTCGAACCAAATTAAGCCGCAGGCTCGGCTCCTGATCATACAGGGAAGAACATTTGCCTGCTGCGGTTCATGGGCTCCTGTTACTTCGCCTGCTAAAACCTCTGAAAACTGGAAAACTGCCTGAGCGCGGCCTGCGGCTTAAATTGTCTCGAACCAAATTAAGCCGCAGGCTCGGCTCGATCATGCGGGGAAGAACATTTGCCTGCTGCGGTTCATGGGCTCCTGTTACTTCGCCTGCTAAAACCTCTGAAAACTGCCTGAGCGCGGCCTGCGGCTTAAATTGTCTCGAACCAAATTAAGCCGCAGGCTCGGCTCGATCATGCGGGGAAGAACATTTGCCTGCTGCGGTTCATGGGCTCCTGTTACTTCGCCTGGTAAAACCTCTGAAAACTGGAAAACTGCCTGAGCGCGGCCTGCGGCTTAAATTGTCTCGAACCAAATTAAGCCGCAGGCTCGGCTCCTGATCATACAGGGAAGAACATTTGCCTGCTGCGGTTCATGGGCTCCTGTTACTTCGCCTGGTAAAACCTCTGAAAACTGGAAAACTGCCTGAGCGCGGCCTGCGGCTTAAATTGTCTCGAACCAAATTAAGCCGCAGGCTCGGCTCCTGATCGTACAGGGAAGAACATTTGCCTGCTGCGGTTCATGGGCTCCTGTTACACCCTCAAGGGTTGCCATGCGAACAATAGATTTTAACATACGTGTGTCTCTTTCCGCTACGCCACCCAGTGGTAGTGGTGGTGGGTGGCATGTACTTGCTGGTGGTGTGCAAAAATTTTTAAAAATTATAACTGTGCGTTTGCGGCAGCCGTGGATGACAGTCGTGTGAATTTTCTAGGGAAGAACATTTTATGATTGGAAATACTTCCGACACGAATAACAATGGGCGGCTGGGTAGTGTATTTGATTCCAATTACGCAGTACTAGAAATAGTAACCTGTTTTGCTTCTAATTGCAAAAACAAAAACATTTCAGGGCGTCCAAAAATTGTGTCCCCTATGGAACCTCGAAGCGTTCACCTCCGTACAGAAGTTCTTAGTTGACACGCCCCTCAGTTTGTTTACCCACCGCCCCAGTGGCGTATTTTAAGATTTGGCGCCCTGGGCCTATAAGATGGGCTTTGCCGTTTTTTCGAAAAATCGACCAAATTCAACATGCCGATTTGTTGGTGTCACATGAAAGCTGGAATCGAGGGCTTTTCGGGGAGGCACCCCTTTCTGCGTGGAAACACCTGCAGCCCCAGGAAATCGCATTTAAAGTGTGAAAAACTGCAAAAATTGGCTCCTCGTTCACTAAAAAGACCACAACCCCCGAATTCGACCGACCTGGTCCCACTTTTCCCCCCTGAGCCACAGAACACATGATAGGGCTTCGGCTTTTCGGGACGGTGAGAAAGTGCTACAGTAAAAATAATTTTTTTTTTTTATTTCTCGAGTATAATTAAGCAATAACAACATAACGTACAATATGGCTAAGCAAATTTTTATTTTCTCATTAACATTACGGCCCTAGTCTAAATGTGTTCTCCTCTCCATGATTTCCCCTTGTGTCGTCTTCGTCCATCCGGTGAGTTCGATTATTCTGGCACTTTATGGAATATGTTTTTTATCTTTTTAATTTTGGCTACCCCTGGATTTGCTCCCTTTAATTTGTACTAAAGCACTTTAGTCTCAAACGACAGGACATATCATTTAGGAAATTCAAAGTTTTTACCTCGGCTACCTTCCCAGCAAAACAGAAGGTAGATAAATAAATAGCCTTCCACTGGAGGTTTCTATTATTGTGTCCCGAAAAGTCTTTCAAGCCCGTTTGGCGCTTTTCAAGCAATTTTAGTGATTTTTGCTCCTAAAAAATGATTAAAACTCGAAAAGAACTTACAAATCATGTGCACTCGAAAAGACTGCATCGAGACAAAAGAATAGACCTCAACTCGTTCAACAGTTAGTAGGCGAATAAATTACACGAATAAATAAATAAATTAAATAAATAGTTAAAATTAGGTGAATTTACAAAACATGCGCCGCCCAACAGGTGTGAGCGACAGCGGCATATAGGCGGGACTAACAGAGTGCCAACTTCGGTTGTCTAGAAAGAGTCAAACCCGGAGAGGTCGCTGCCCTGCGTGATTCAACAAAAATTAATAAAAAGCAATAAAATGCGTACAAGGAGTTTTTCTGCATTTACCCTGTCCGGCTTGTAAAGGTGTGTGTGGGGTAGCAAGAACGTCGATCCCACGTCCCTCTCTGCCATAGTGTTTGCCTCCTGTAGGTGACATATAAATTTTGCCATTAGTCAGAAAGTTCTCTAAAAAAAAAATTCCCTACGTCATTGTTCATCTGCGACAGCTGTTTCTCGTACATGCTCCTCAGCGATTTGGTGGGTGGCTGTATAGTCGTCTCATCATAAGACCTCGCCTCCGAAACGGTCCTGTTAAAAATGCATTTTCATGTTGGAACGTCTGTGCACATTTCTTGGGGGTTGTGGTGAAGGAGGGATAGAAAAACTTACAACTCATTTTGCTGCATTGTGTCCAGCCAATTGTCCATCGAGTCGATGAAATTACCACCAGAGCTCGAGTATTTTTTCCTCAAAATAGATTTCTCGTCTTTGCCTTTATCGTGGCCAACAGTGGCGGAGACCTCAAAACCGGCGGACACAAGAGCCCCACCACCGCCACTGTGGTGATGTTTTAGGCTCGCTAATGAGTTCCTCTTCGTTGGCATGTTGTTACCGCTAGCATCGAGATAGCTTAGAATTTTACTTTCGGCAGCAGCTGAAATTATTTCACCGCCTGACCCACTGCCCATTGCCTTAAGTGGTCCCTCTAAGCTAACATGGACCGGACTTTGAGGTGGCACAGGGTGATATTTAGCCCGTGGAATCATAACGGTGAGTGATCTATCGTTTTGGTCCAGAAGATTACACCGGCGTTCAGCTTCTGCAGCAGCAGCCGACAGATTGCTCAGCGGGGGGTTAGGACTGCTTGCGGTGCTATGCTTTTTGAGGGTGTCCTGAAGGAAAGGCGGAGGGGACAATTTTAAAAATGAATAAAAAAAACAAAAAACCCGACCAACCTTTGGCACATATGGCAGAGTATTGCTTTGGCTAATTTCACTGCCCGAATCCTTGATCATGGCTCTCTTCTCCATTTTTAAATTTCTGCTGAAAGCCTTTCCCCCCTTCGGGGGGAGGATATTTATTCCGGCGATAATCGACTGTGGACTCTTAGACCGCCTCCTTTTTGAGCACGTCACCAGAACGCAAAAGAACAACAACACCAGCAAACTGGCCCCGATTGCAATCAAGGCGATGAGAAGAATTTTAAGATTCACCTGGCACGACTCCCCCGCATACCAGTGGAAGCATTCACAGATCGGCTGTTCCATCCCATTCGGGGCATAGCACGTGCCGTGGTAGTTGCATTTCTCGCATCCAATCAAATCCGCCGAACACTTACGCCCCGGATACACCGGATTTTCGGATAGATCGGCATAACCGTTTTTGCAGCTGCACGTGTACGTTCCGTGCAAATTGAAACATTGCGAATTCTCGGAACAGTCGTGGAATTTGGCATCGAGGCATTCATTAAAGTCCTTCGCCTTCAGCTCATCCACGCCAGACTTAACGGTGTGCAGGTCTGTCCCACCAATGCTGAAGTTGTTGCTACGCAAGTACTTCTTGAAAACGTCCACTAACCGATTGTCGTCACTGTTGTCCGACAGCTGAGAACGGGAAACGGATTAAGCAAATTCAAATTCAAATTCCCCCCCCCCCCCCCCCCCCCCCCTGTTCAACAGAAAAAAATTGCAATTGCCTAACCTGGAGGTAAAAATGACCGACGACACCGTCATCTGTTGGATTCCTTTCAAACCCAGTCACATGAACGCCATGATAGACATCCCGGAAATCGGACTGCATTACCATCCGATCGAGGGCGTCATGTGTGACACCCGCCCAGTGAAGAAACTCATCGGATGTTGGGTCAGCGAGCTTTGCATCGAACAGTAGGCGCTCCTTTCCGAACCGGTAAATTGGCATCGTCAACGAGTATGTGTAGGTGGCTGCAAAGGAAATACAGTTAGATATGGGCATCACCGCATGCAGTGGGCTAACGTACGTTTGCATGGCCGATCCGGGAACATTCTGGCAAAGCCGGGCCGGCAGACGCATTTCATGTTCCCCTCAATTCGCTGGCATAGCTCGTTTCTAGCCGCTTTGCAGTCGGGCCGGCATTCGATGGAGGGATCCCTTCCGGAGAGTTTTTCCCCACCCTTGTTTTGCTTGGGCGGTGTGTCGATTAGTATGCCCCCCAGCAGGACGTGATTTGGTCCACTGCCCTCGGGGTCTTCATCCCTTCTGGGCAGATCGTAGTCGGGGTCGTCGATGGTCTCTAAATTCGACACATTTGTCCTGATCACCCCCGGGGGGCTCTTCTTGTCCGTCATGACCACAAAAATGCTCTCATTCTCTGGGGCTAGCTGCTGGGGTGGTTGTTTCGGGGTTTTAGGTTTGGGTCTTCGACTCTGCGGGGTTGATGGCTTCGAGCTGGTGCTCGGCGAAGGTGGCCCCGCCGTGCTAGTCGTCCTGTTCTCGTCGTCGTAGTTAATGATGAGCTCGTCCAAGCTGCCCTCGGAGTCCTCAACGAACAGTAGAACCGCATCATCGCCCTGGTCGGCCTTCTCGTTGGCGGGGCTCTTGTCGTGGGAGGAGAAGACGGGGTAGTTTTGGTACTCGGGCAGGGTGTAGACGGTCGTTATGGTCGTCCGAGTTTCAGGGGGTGAACTTATCGTCACTTTGGTCGGCTGGAGGAGGGTGTGGGTTTGCGTCTCGGTGGCAGTTTCCGTTGCTGTTTGGGTGATTGTGTCCACAAGTGTTGAGGTTTTCGTTTTCGTGAAGATCAGGGTGCGGGTGGATGGGATCCCCTGGCTCTTTACTACCGTTGTTTTTGTCGTGGTCACCGTTAGGGTTTTCGTGTTCGTGATGTACTTTGTTGGGAGCACGATTTTGCTCACCAGTCGGGTTTTGGTCGATACGCTCAGCAGGGTGGGATGCTGCTGGTGGACGTTCGACGATGAGCTCGTTGTGGGGCTATACTGGGACTCTTCGTGTTCCGAACCCAAAATCATAATCTCGTCCGGGATACGCTGCCCCGGGTGGAACATCACGTTGGGTCGATCAGTTTCGGACTCGGGGGGCACTTCGGATTTCTTTTGCGGGCGGTGAGTCGGTTTTTGGGCCTCCTTTCCTGTCTGCTGGGGTGTGGTAGGGGTAGCTACTGTCGTTTCCCTCCCAGCAACATAAGTTGGCCCTGCCGGGGTGGGTGTTCGGGTCTCCTCGAGGGGCACTATCAAAATTTCGGGCATCAGGACCATGTTGAATGAGGTTGTCGCCTTCTGAACGGTACTGGGCGCTTCAGATGGTCTCTTCGCTGGGGTGGGGGTGCCTTGAGTTGTGATGAGATTCTCCTCAAAGGCGTACACCGGCTGCTCCTTATGCTTGTGGTGATGCTTTTGAATGCCCGGCGGTGGGGGCACCCGTCCTGTGGCCGTAGGCAGGGATTGTTGCGTTGGATGGGATGCGTACTGTGGCCGTGAAGCTACCCCCGGTGGCTTAAGTGGGGGTGCTGACATTGATACTGGCGGTGGGGGCGGACTTAATCCCATCACTTCCGCCTTCCGAACCGGCTGGACGGGCGGTGGGGGTTGCATGTTCATCGACGGTTTCGACACGTACGGGTATGTGGTCACATTGGGGAGGGGCTTCTTCTGTACCGGTGGCTTTTTCATCAAATCGCTGTGACGGTTGGGTGTGTGATTTGCGACGGATGCAGTTTTAACGGTTGTTGTCACACTTGCCCCCTCTTCCAAGTTATTGATCACACCCAGATTGTGGGGGTTAATGCTCTCCTTGAAATCGAAGATCTCCTCCCCCGAATCTTTCTCTCCATCGATTTTGAATTTATTTTGGGGCTCACCCCGGTGCGGTGGTGCCATCTTAGTTGTCGTGTACTTTGGATTAAAGGGGGCCTCAGTTTGGCTGAGATTTTGAACGTCCCCGTCGGACTCAGTGCCGGGATCAATCGGGAGGGACACCTCATGGCTGGAGGTGTGCTGCTGCTGGGAAACATTATTTTTGTGAAAATACGTCGGCTGAGGGGGTTTCTTGAATTTCTCCCCCTGCCTAAGAGTTATATGCTCGGTGTGACGGTATGGCGCCAAAGATGGCGGCATTTGTCCTGGCACTGGGGTAAAAGGCCGGCCCGGCAGTGGGGAAAGGGGGAAATTGGGTAAAGCTGTGAAATTGTTCCTTCCAAGACCATTTATTGCGGCGTACATGAAGTGGGGATACTCCTTCATTCTCACCGAGGGGGTTGTGATGTCAGCGATGCTGGGACGGTAGCTGGATGATGTGACGTTCCCCTTGACCGAAAAAACGCTCCCTTTCCGCACCAAACTGGGCTCTAGCCGATTGATAAGATACTGCCCGGGTAGAACTGGCAATGAATTCGACTCTTGCACCACCTCCCCCTCCTCGTTTTCGTAGTCTTCGATGTCGTCATCATCTCCCGCGAGATCGTAGCTGGTGCCATCTGTCAGTGAGGGCTGGGAATATTCCAGCTCTGCAGGACTTCCGTAATGAGCCGATCCAGCGGGGGAATCGGGAAGATAGAAAACATTGTTTTTCCCCCCCAGCAGACTGGTACCCTCGATTTTGGTGGGTTTTGCTGGAGTGTGGAACTCGTGGAATTCGCCCGCATGGACCGGAATTATCGGTCTGGGCTTAACAGCTGCCGACTCTTTCATCTGATTGAATTGGAGTCCCGCAGGGCGCCGCTTTAGGGGATTGTGGTGGTGGAGGTATGTGCTCTGGGGCTTCCTGTAGCTCCCAAACTCCAGTCCCGATGAGTACTGCTTGTTCCCCCCATACGGCGCCGGTAAAGGCTTTAGCGGTGGCAGGAATAGCGCATTTTGCTCCTGGCCCGTTGCATTGAACGGTTTCTCCTCCGCTCGCCGGTGCGGGACAATCACCAACGAAGAGGATGCGGAGAGAGCGATGTCCTCAGCTGGCGGCCCCTGGTGGCCGATGTGGGCGGGATGGCCTGCGTTTTGACCCTGCAGGTAGCTGTTCGGCAGAGACACATGATGGGGGGTGAGCTTCACCTCAATTTCATGATCTGTCGCCGGAATATTCACGTGGGCCATGTGAATTGGGCTGTTCGTCTGAATGTGCCCTCGGATTGGGGTGGAGAGGGGGAAGTCGTTCTCCTTCTTGAACGTGATCGGCGGCACGTGGATGTCCACGTTGTGGCTGAGGATGTGCGAGTCCAAATTAATTTGTTGGTTAGTCAGGACGGGCTTGTTGTAGGCAGCGGCTGGGACTCTTTTATTGCTCCCACTCCCCCCGTCCGGATAGGGGGCTGGCTCATCGAAGTAGTGGCCGTTTTTGTGCAGCTCCGCGGCACTCTCAATTATGAGGACAGAGTTCGCGTTCCCGTGCGGTATGACGACATTGGCCACCTGGGAGGGCTGAATGTTCACCAGCATCGGCTTTTCGGTGCTTATGATTTTCTGGACGTGATGGTGTTGGTAGCCGATCTCGACTGGGGGCAAGTCAGTGCTGTACACCTCCGGTATGCGCTTAATCTCGAGAATTTCATTGTTCGCAACAAATCCCTTATTTGGGTTTTGTGCACTCCCTGCGGACTGGGGTGGGGGGTAAAGCAGTGGAATCCTCTGTGGATTTAGGCCATGGGGTGGGAACGCATTGCGATGATGGCCCGAAGGTTGTCTCATCCCCTGGTATGGGGAAGACTGCTTCTGCAAAAATTGCTGTGGTGGGGCTAAGGGTGGGGGTGGTCTTATAAAATTTTCAAAATGCTTATCAGCTGCGGTAATGTGGCCCTGGTATCGATTCAAAGGGATCACATTTGGCGTTGACTCACCCTTCCCCCGCAGAAACCCATTGCCGCCACCCACTCCCCCACCACCAGCAACACTTCCAACATCCTTTAGTTTCGTGTTAAACGGCACCCTAGGACGAGTGCCGGCTGGCTTTCCAACGATAACATCCGAATTGGCCGTTATCACCTCCCCAGGACTAATTGGTATCCCTCCGTTGAGCAGGGGCGTCTCGTGCGTTGGCTTGCTTAGGGGGAATTCAAGTTTGTTGTTTCGGTTCATCTTTTCATCCCCAACGAGCCATTTGTCGGGCGGAGATATATGAAGGCTGGCTGGACCCGGCTGGCTGTAAAAATCGGCCTGAACCAGGTGTGGGCCATTCCCTTCTTCATCCCGAACGGGAATGTAAATGGGTGACCTGTGCGACTGGTCTGCTGCAGAGATTATGCCCTCCTTCGGAAATGTCACATTACTGTAGGCCAGTGGAGTGGCCCCAATGTGGTGGTGGTGCTTCACAACGGCAGTCACATTTCGCTTATTTGTCGGTGAGCCACCGAAATTGTTTTGTAGCAAGTCCGCCATTGCATTGATGACCGGCCCTAGAACTGTAAGGCCGTTGAGGTTCAGGGACCCCATCAAACCATTCAATGGCGGGTAGTCCCCCTTATCTGCCGCAATTTTTGAACCGTTCGACTGCAACTTTGTGGCATCACTGTACTCGTCCAGGTACAGTTCGTCGTTTAGTTCCGACTCTGCCCCCTCGGTGTCGTCAGCCACATCAACGATAGTATTCTCGACGTCTGGCACTACTGGCTCAATAAAATTTGCAACAGATGGTGCAACACCCTGCTGCACCATGTGAACGGTCGGTTTGGGTATGGAATTGGAGGCGGAGCCCCCACTAATTCCGCTATTCGCCGTTTTAATGGCCGCCATTGGCTTGAGGACATTTATCGCGGTCACTTCGAGACTCTGTCCACCGAGTAGGGTGGCCGTTGTTATCGTAGCGTGCTTACCGTTTGGATGGTTCAACTCTTGGCTGAACCGTTGCAGGAGATTTGAGTCCAGCAGATAATTGGGAATCGATTCGGTGATGACGTTTTCGATCACTCGCGTATGGGAGCTCACCACAGTCGAGGAGACCTCATTTTCGCTGCTTTTTAGGAGCGTCGTGAAGTAGGTGAATGTGGTCAGGTATGTCTTGGTCGCGTACACGTGAATCCTCTTCTGACCAGCCCCCATGTCCACGTCACCAGGATTGTAAATGTTGATGCTGTTCGTTGCCATCGCAGTCGAGTAGACGTGGTGGTCGGTGAAAATCGTCGGCCGTATTCCCTCCTCGAGATGATGGTCTTCAGTTGGGGCCACTAGAGCCTCCGCCGAGGGTGTCTGTTTGTACAAGAAGAGCTTTTCCGTCACAACGTCCGGTGAAGCGGAGATGATTGTCTCCACGCTCAAACTGCCCTCATCATCCACAACGGTGTTGTAGTAAGTGTAGGTGACGTACTGTGTCTTCAGCAGATCACTGACTGGCCCCTTCGCCGTTGAGGTCTCATCCACGTCGAAGGCGGCATAGGAGTTGATCGCGGCCATACTCTTCGGGGACAGAGACTCCGTCACTATCACCTGCGTCAGTAGATTGCTACTGCTGATTAGCTTGTGTATGTTGCTGTCCTTCAGGGTCTTCGTTATCAAAATTTTGCTGAAGTATGTGTTCGTCTCAAATACGGGCGTGGCTTCCTCAGAGGGCTGCAGCAGCGATATGTAGTCGTCCGGCCCAGTAATTGTATTCGTGACGGTGTGCCGGGATGAAACCACAATGGGCTGCTCCCCATCCAAAATTGTGTTCAGGTAGGTGTATGTTGTGTGGAACACACCTATCGCCAGCTCAGAGGTCTGCAGGGAGTAGACAAATCGATAATCTCTTTTGATCTCTTAGGGAACTTCTAACAAACAATTAGATACTAAAAAGGAGAGCAAAGTTCTCCCTCACGCCATATTGGATTTACATTTTGCACTTACAATGACGTCAGATAGCTCGTCGTATTCTACTCATCAAAACCTTTCATTTGACACCCATATCAAGGGGGATGTAAAGATAATGTTAATCCGCCATCTTGTGCTGTCCGCCATATTGGATTTAAAATTACGCCACGCAGCTTACTGTATTCTACTCGCCGTACCCTTTCATTTGATACCCA
This sequence comes from Neoitamus cyanurus, assembly GCA_947538895.1. NCBI lineage: Eukaryota > Metazoa > Arthropoda > Insecta > Diptera > Asilidae > Neoitamus > Neoitamus cyanurus. The sequence continues at coordinate 8,220,257 of OX384549.1, forward strand.
TGTCGGGGGGGTATTAAAATAAAGAGCAGTCCGCCATGTTTTGGTGGCCGCCATATTGGATTGACCACCACAAAATGGCGCATTACTTATTCTTTTATAACCCCCTCGATATGGGTATCAAATGAAAGGGTGTGACGAGTAGAACACAATAAGCTATGCGACGTCATTTTAAATTCAATATGTTGGAAAATTTTCAGCGATTTTGAAAGACAACTTTACAGAAAAAGCTGCCCTAAGGGTCAGAGGGACAGGTAAAATTTTATACAAACAAGAAACAAGGGCATGTGGCTTGTGTGTAACTTACGCGAGATAGGGTCACGCCGAAGGAGGCTGTTGGGGAGATCTTCATGTAGTTCCTCTCCTCAGTTGCGATGTTGGAGATAACCTGCTCCTGACTCTCAACAGTGGTGGTCCCATTCTGAAGGTACGTTGTCCGGTAGGTGTATGTGGTGAGGCACGTTTTGGTCACGAATTGATTTGGATTTATGGGAATGGTGAAATTATCCTGAAAGAGAACTCCTTCGCTGTGAGAAGGCGGAAGGTGGAATTTTGGTGGGTATGCAACAAACCTTCGACTCGGAGGGCATTACCATGATCATCTGGTCCTTTAGTGTGCTCGGCGCTAGGGTTAGGGGTCTGTACAGGTTGCTCGGTAAAATTCTGAAAATGCTCTGCTTCTGTGCAGGTTTGCTCTTGTCGCTGGCAACAATCACCTCAACACCATTCGACATAATGCGAGTCGCCAAATTATACCTGGCCTCGTCGCCAACGGCGGTAGATGTCGCTGCTTGAAAATACTGTTCATCATCTTCCCCCTCCTCAGCATTCTTCTCCTGTGTGGTGGCTAATTTGAATCCATTAAATCCGGGAAAGTGACGACCCTCTGCCATGTCCGGGTCATTGGTCTCCTCCTCCTCAGCTGATGCATACTTCACCCGAATGTGAGTGGGATCAATTGGCAAGGGGCGTGTTATGATTCTACTTCCGCGCTCTCCTCCCACTGGCGAGGCGCCCTCTCCTAATAATTCTGGTTAGGGTGGGTGGACCAATTTAGTTCGTCTATAATTTCATTTTGGGATTGTTTTTTTTTTTTTTTTTTGGATGTGATATAACCAGAGGGAGGTCTCTTTGATTCTGTGAAGCTCAGCTCAATGAACTAGAGGGAGGGGTGGACAAAAAACGATTTGGAGGAGGGGAGGGGGGAGGGGGTTAGGCTTTTGTGTTGACGTGTAAAATCAGAAACAAACTGAAAGTGGGAATTCCGAAATGGCATTTCAGTGGGCTGACTGCTCAGTTTAAACCCTTCGAGGGTAGCAAAAGGGTTAGAGTGCGGGGGAGGGGAGGGGAGGGGAAGGGGCATGTCTTTTCTGCTGATGTGTAAGAAAATCACAGAAACAAAGTTAAGGTGGGGATCGAATCCACAGATTCTAAAATGGCATTCAAGCGCGCTGTTGTCCGCACTGTTGAGACCCTCCGATGGTTGATAAAGAAGGGCAGAGGGGAGGGAGGAAGGGGGGGGGGGGGCTTGAAGTGAAAGATCAGGGGGGGCTCTTTAAGGTCTATATTTCATAGATTTGTGCGTCGTAAATATTTACACTTTCTACATACAATAAACAGTTACAAAAGTAAATAATAATAAGAAAAAAAAAAACGATAGAGAGAGAGAGAGACGGAGCGAGAAGGAAACTTTAACAGATCTTCTGTGAATTTGTTTTGTTATTTGGAAGACTGTACAATGGCGCTGGGCGCCTGCTGGTCGAGGTTGGCTGCGTTGCAGTTGTGATGGCCAATGGTGTCAGATGTCGCCTGTGGCGCAGCCGTACAAAATTTACGAGACTGATGGTTGATAGATGTCGCCCTGATATCGTGCCTAGGAGATTTTTAACAGTGTGCCGGCTGATGTTTGCCGCCCGTAGCGCACAATAAATTTACTCTAGAGGGCAGTTGATAGATGTCGCCCACAGTGCGCGAAAAACATAGTCAGAAAATAGGGAGGTGTTGCATTTCGCAATGTTTTTTTTGTTTAGTTGAAAATTTCGTGTGGTTGTTACTAGCGCTAGTAGAGTAAGGCAGGCGGTTAGGTAGAATAGTAGTAGAAGTAGTTGCCGTCCGGCGTCTACAAATTACAAGCAAGAGAATAGGCATTTTGTCTAAATAAAAAAAGAGAACAAATCAAATACGAAAGAGGAACTCACCTTGTCGCCGTTGGGATTTTTGTTGGGAAGTAAAAAAGTTTCATTTAATTTACAACTACTGGCCATCTGTAGCACTGATGAGAGCAGATAGAGTGGTAGTGGTTGGAGGTATATTGGAAATGGGCGTTGGTGATGTCATCACAACCGGTACGGTCAGTAAAATTTCGTTTAATTTCGTCAGTGTCTGTGTCACGGTCACGATCTGTTCGCGGACCAATGTTGACGATTGGACAAGATGTTCGCTATCGTGGACACGATCAACGACATATGTGTATGTGCGTTGCCGTGTCTCCAACTCTGTGGTTGTGTAATATTCGGTTGAGATCGTTTTTAGGACCACAACTGGTGTTGGCTGAATGGACGATGGCTTCGGTCGAGCACGGGATTTTTTTCCCGCCTTTCTCGATTTGCCCCGTCTGCCCGATGGGGCGGTTTTAAATTTTCGTGTTGGTGAAACTGCTGGGAGGGCTGTGGTAGTTGTCTCGAATTTTTCTGTGATTAATTTCCCAGCAGCAGCTTTTGTGGTTTGGCCACGGAAACGGTTACGTCGTCTCGTTTTTTTCTTCTTCTTGGCACGACTCACTGTTGGTGAAATTGTTGTGGTTGAAGTTGGTGAAGTTGTTGGCATTGTGGTCGTAGTTGTTACTTCTGTTGTTGTTGTTGTTGTTTCTGGGGTTGTTGATGTCGTTGTTGTTGTTGTTGTTTCACCAACACTACTATTCGTTGTAGATTCCGGAGAGTCCGTTATTGCATCCGTTACATCTCCCATCGTAGTGATTTGATCAACTGCTGTGTCATCTGTCGTTGTTGGTGATTCTGTTGTTGTTGTTGATGTTGTTGTGAGCGTTGTCTCACTTAAAGTGGTCTCATCACCAACACGTTGATCATCAGGATCATAATCATCACCTGGCAAGTCTGGCTCAAGTGTTGTTGTTGTTAAAATATGTTTACGTCGCTTTACAACAACACGACGCCGCTTAGCCGGCTCACCAATACCACCATTGGCAATTTCTCTCTCAATCGGTTCTGTCGTTGTGCTGCTCACAATCGGCCGCTTTCTCACTAATTTTTTCACTTTTCTAATGTTCGGCCTGAGCGCCATTTCAGCATCAGTGCTTTCATAAATATCGCTTAACTCTACAACGTTACGCCTACGCCTAATGCTATTTACACTACTAAATCTACTGCACTTCTCCTTCTCTCTGCGTAACTCCGGAAGTGTCCTTAATTTACTGTTATTGCGCATATGGTTGGTGTTGCTATTGCTGCTGCTCGCTGTTGGGTCACTGTCGCTGGCGTTGTTGAACGCAGCTGGTGTAACTGTTGCTACTATTGTGTGTAACGGATCATCCCCAAGTGGTGTGCAGTTGAGAAAATTTATATTTTTGACCTTTGGTATGAGTGGGGAGGCCTCATCAAGGTCCATTAAACTAAAAAATATTCAGACTTCACTGAACTGCCCTCTGACGCTTGTATGCTACTGCTGGTGGCGCCACCTGTTGACTGATCAACTGACTTATTCGGTTTAGTGGCCGACGAGTGATACCACGCGCTCACATCACCAACAATACTCTCCAAGCTCTCAGTTTCGACGGCCTGTTGGCTCGAAGTTATCTCATTTGTTGCTGGCAAGAGGTACTCCTTAATTTCGCTCTCGTCGGCGGTGTACATGTCGGCGTAGGTGACTACAGCTGATTTCTCTACTGGTGCCTCCACCTCTCTCTTGTGCAGAGAACTTTCTGGCGAATTAACGATCGTTGAGAGTACAGTGCTAAATTCTCCCGGCCTACGTCCGGAGACGTACAGCGTGATTACGCTTGTTTCTAGGGGTGGGGATGGCTGAGCCGTTACAGCTGAATGCTTAGGGCCTTTCCTGTGTCGCTTACGGTGATGTGTGGCCGGCTGGACCTGCTGCTCCTGCTTGTCCCGGTAGGCCTCCTGATCGGGAAAATCGTCCCCGTCTTTTGGGCTTTGGAACTCATCCAAATTCACCTTGTGGATGCGATTCGTGTCAATTTCTTGGAATGTGTCCTGAAACAGTAGCTGCTGCCCCCCTAAATCGCCCAGTTGTGGAAGGGCTGTATTCTGCAGGGCAAGTGGATTTTGTTGGGCTTGCACCTGCTGCTGGAGCAGGAGGGGAAGCAGTAAACTGTTCACCTGCTGAACAGCTGCCTGTGTTGGGGTCACAACAATTGTGTCGGTGAGAAATTCAGTTGCCGTTATCACATTCACACTACTGTCAACGATGGTGGTGAGAATCTCCTTGCCCCGGAAGGTGAGGGGAATTACCGTTGACATTTCATTTGTCACAGTTGTCACGTAGGTGGTGGTGCGAGTTTTGAATTCAGTTGTTGGCGTGCCTGGGACACCTGGTTGGGCAGCCCCCAATCCCAGCAGGGGATTCAAATTCTGCTGCTGCAATCCAATATTTCCAAGCAGCAGCTGAGATAGCAGGATATTCGCCAAGGGGGCGTTAGCAGCGATCTGTGGCTGAATCGTTGAGACCACATTCTCGACTTCATAGACAGTGGAGGGGATTATGTGGGAGAATGACGTTCTCCGTCCGCGAATCGTAGTCGGGGTGAACACAATGCTTGTGGTGGGAGTCTCATGGAGGATGAATTGCGTCACCTCTGTGGCACCGTTATTATTCACAATTGTGTCCTCCCGCGACAGCACTATCACAGCATTACCGTTACGATTTATGAGCGTGTTGTACTGATTGGGGCCGACTATTTCCGTGCTGATCTTCGCTGTGACGATATTCTTGTATTCCGTTACGCCGCCATTCACAACCGGTATTGTGATCTCGGTGGGGATGTGATGCGTAACGGTGATCGTTCCATCGAAACTCGGCATAACGGGATCATTCGGCTGGAATTCGGTTGTCCTGGGGCGTGAGCGGGTCGTTGATCGGCCGCGGCTCGTTGTCTGCCGAGTCCTACCACTGGTGCTCCGAGCGGTGTATGTCGATTCGGTGACTGAGTTTGTGTAGCTCTTAAGCCGGGGAGCCTTCGGCCTGCCAATTGTTGTGGCGGTCCTTCGGGTCGAAAGATTGCCGCTCGTCGTTGGGCGCCGGAAATTGCTGGCACGTGATGGTTTCGTTGCCGTGTCCTTCTCCCGCAGTGTAAACTGCGCCCGGCTTGTCGACGAGGGTTTCGTTGGACGGATTCGGGAATTTGTCGTATGGGCGGGGCTTGTTTTCTGAAGGTTTCTCGCCGTATAACGGCCTGTTGTGCGCGCCTTTGGCGGCGGATGATCCTCCTCAGCCGGGGCGTTATCTATGCGCTCTTCGGCTATGCTCTTTGCAGCTGTCGGTCGCCGGAAGCGATTTCTGAAATTCCGATTACCAAAGTCTGCCTGCCGCTTCGAACGACCTCTACCACTGGAGCTATCCCGTCGCCTGCGCTGTCCCTCAATATCCTCCTCCTCTTCGTCCTCCTCCTCACCCTCGTCGTCCTCGTACTCTCCACCATCGGCGTCCAAGTCATCAGCGAAATCATTCTCCTCCTCAGGCTTCTTGTTCTCCTCATCGAGGTCCTGATTGATTGTTTGCGGTCTAAAAAGTCCCCTCGGCGGGAAGAGGCTGCTCTGCGGTCGACGATTCTGTTGGAATGTCGCTATTGGGGGCCTCTGGAACGCCCGAGGGCGGGGCTTAGTTGTTGTTGTCGTCGTTGTTGTTGTGGTTGTTGTCTTCGCTCGCTGGGTAAGGGGATTACGTCTTGTCGATATCTGGCCAACACGGCCGGGTGTCTTGCCGACAATTGGTGGCCGCCTGAAACGCAGCAACGGATTCTGATTACGGCGGGCATTTTCAGCCGCCTCAGGATCCTCCTCTTCACTGGCCTCCTCGATATTTGGGGTGGACGACTCCTCCTCAATTTCAGTCTCCTCCGTCGTGTACAAGTTCGTGTTCTGGGCAGCCGGGTCAAAGGCTGAGGAGGCTGTCGGCTTTATTCTCACCCTCGAATTGCCCAAATAAACGCTCGAGAATCGGCCAGAGGATGACCCACCTCGGGTGCCTGCACTTCCACCCCTACGGGAGCTTATGCCAAAGTAAGAGGAAGATGTGGGCTGAATTTGAGATCGGGACGATGAGGCCCGGTTCCTAGAACCGCCTGGGAACGCTGACGAGGACGCAAAACCAGATGAGGTGCTCGCTCTAGGCCGTGAGAACCGGCGGGAGCTGCCAGCCACACCGCCAGAGGAGGTGAGTACTGCTGCACTGCTCTTTCTTATGCTGCTAAATCGACCACGTGAGCTGTCTGGCTTTATGGCAGGCGTAGCGGTAATTGTGGGAGTGAAATCTGATCTTGTTATAATTGTCGCACTGCTGGGGGTGAGATTTTTTCGCTTTGGCGCGAACTGTGGCCGATTTCTTGAGGCGAACGGCCTAATTACTGGCGTGAATGTCCTCTTCCGTGTCGAGAAGGTCAACCGTGACCTCGGACGGCCATTTTCGTCGACACCACCCTCCTCTCCCTCATCGTCAACTGAAATCTCAGTCTGAGAGTCTTGATCCTTCTCATCGCCAATGGAGCCCTCGATAACCTCTGCTGTCGGGTTAGGTGAATATGTCGTCTGAAGGGACTCCGCATCTCCGCCTGACAGTTGGGTTTGGGTTGGGGATATGCCCAGGACCCCCGTCGACGGTGCTAGGGTCTTCTCAATCAGAAAACTTGAGGTGCTCTCGATAATTTGGGCGTATCGGCCCTCAATCACTGTTCCGATCACCTTCGACTGGTACAGGGTCGTTGTCCTGTTCGCTATCATCGTCCCCTCAATAAGTCGCACCAGTCCCGTTTTGTACGCCTTCGATGTGGCAATGGGGTCTGTGGGCACGAGGGCCTTCTTCACCTCATCGATGTTAATCGACGACGCCTTCTGGGTGAGCTCCGTGAACGTTCCGTCGATTTTGGTCGCTATCGTTTGGGTCGTGTAGAAGATCGTGCTGATCCCGTCAGCATCGACAATTTTGCCCTTATTCAACGATATGACGCTGCTCGTCACCTCCTCGGATTTTGGCGTGGAATTCTCTTCCTGTGCGGATTCCGTCGATTGTTGCGACTGTTCCCCACCGGATGGGACCGTTGGGAGCGCTGTAGTCGCTATATAGACGGGTTCTGATTTTCCCCCTTCTTTTTTCCCACCGCCATCTATGCGGTTCACGTCAGCAGCATTCACATCAATCGCCCGGGCTGCTATCGCCACCGTTGGGGTCACAATGTTCGTGACCGTTTCAAATCGACTGTTAATAATTGTCTCCTCCCCCGCGTACGAGGTTGTAAAGTAAGTGTAGGTCGTGTAGAAAGTGGTGGGGTCCACAGTGGCAGAAGATGTTGCGCCCTCTATGTGGATGGTCTCCTCATACTTGCTGGTGGTGGCTTCTGTGATCGTCTCCCCATCACCGATAGACGTGGTCGCCTCCTCCAATCGGGTAACACTCGTCGAATCGACAATCTCCTCCACTGGCAGGGGTGTGCTCGGTTGGACCACATTTGAAACGGTCTCCTCCCGACTTATTGTCGTTATTTCCCCATCCTTCGCCAACGTTGTCCAGTAGGTGAATGTTGTGAAGTAGGTGATGGGCAGGGTCGCATCATTCGAGCTTATCGTTTGCGTAGGCTGTAAAGTTTCGGTCACCACGTTAGTGACTGTCTCTAGCCGACTCACCACGTTCGTGGCGGTCCCACTGTACATGGTCGTGTAGAAGGTGAACGTTGTGTAGCTTGTCTGCAGGAGGAGTGTAGGGGATGGCAGGATGTCCTCAGTGTTGCTCTCCGAGCTGATTTGGTCCTCGAACAGACCGTTCCACTGCTTGTTGATATTTTCAATGATTTGCCGGTCCCCGTCTGAGCTGCTCGATCGGACATCCGTGACCATTGTGACCACATCGGTCGTCTCTGTCGGGGATTGGGTGTTGCCCTCCTCTAGGGAATCTCTCGCCCTCGTCAAAGTGCTGTAGCTCATGTGAATTTTCCCAATATCGCTCCCATCTTGCGGAATTTTGTGCTCTAACGCGCTCCCGGAAATTTCAACAGCTGCAGACCGCTGGATAGTCTCGTAGCTGGCAGTGGGCTTTATGTCCAGCACGGCGTTGTCGTCATCCGATATGACCGTATCAACGACAACATCCGGCCGCGCCGTTGCATTCATCACCTCCGACGCACCACCAGAGACGTAGTTGGTGTGCACTTCAGTGCGGCTCATCACTTCCGTCTCCCCGTCGACGAAAATTGTCGTGTAGTACGTGTAGGTGGTGAAGAGCGTCTTCACAGCGCTCGGGGCAATATTCGGAATCTCCGTGCTCGCCTCCTCCCGCAGGATGTCGTCGATTTGCACAAGATCGCTCTGCTGTACCACAAATTTCGTTGTGGGCCTACCAATGCCGACCGATGTCTTTGGGGCGACCTCATTGTCGTCCAGCAGCATGCCACTCGGCTGTAACGTCATGCTTGAGAGGATGTCTGTGACGTCAAGGTCCAGTCGGAGCATTGACGGGCTCACTGTTGAGGTGACCACATTCGTCACAATTTCCTTCCGGCTGGAAATGCTCGTCGTCGAGTCGTGGAAGAATGTGGTCAGGTAGGTGTAGGTGGTGTAGAGGGTCTTGTAGATAAGCTCAATCTCCTCACCCGACTGTTGGCCATCGCCATCAGTCTCCTGTTCCTCATCCTCTTCGTCATCCTCCTCTTCAGCGGCATCTGCCTCGTCAGGGGTCTCAGGCTCACTACCGACTGTAGTCGCTGCCTTTTCGGTCGAGGTAAGGACATCCTTTTCCCCAACTGTTGTCTCTTCAGCAATCGAATCAGTTATCGCCTTCACCGTTATGGTTGGCTCTTTCTCATCACCCCCCTGCAGCTCCACCTGTACGGGCTTTTCTATCACCGCGTCGGGGGGACTTTCCGTGCTGAAGGTCTCAACCCGAGCAGTCCTAGTCGGCTCAATGTCCCCATCTGGTGGGCAATTGGGGTACTTTGTCGAGGAGACAATATCAAATGTGGTCACAATGTTTGACTCAATAGACGTGGACGTCTCTTCCCCATCCCCAGGGATGAAGTAGGTGGTCAGGTATGTGAGAGTTTTCGGCTGCTGTGAGTACACGACCTCTGACGACTCGGAGCACTCTTCGTGCTCTTGTTCTTCGATTTTTGGTGTGGCAACGGTCTCATCAGTTCTCCTCTCCGTTGACCCTTCAGATCTCCCCTCTTCCTCATCCTCTTCCGTCTCACCCTCAGGTGTTGGTGCATTTGTTGTACTGGTCACTTCTTGGTCACCAGTTGCAGCCCCCTCTGTCCCCCCAAAGCGACTGATGATCTCCTCTGTTGTGCTTGTCTCCGGGATATTTTGTGGTGTTTCCACTTTAGCTGTGGCTTCAACCTCACCCTCCTCCCCAACTTTCGTTGCATCGAACGCTTGGAAGGGGTCATCTTCAAAGAAAATCGTTGTCGCCCCACCCAGTATTTTTATTTCCGGCTCAATAACAGTAACAATAGGTTTGGCCTGTTCTGCCTCCCCCTCACCCTCAACTTTTTCACTTTCCTCCTCGTTGGCGATCACTGGCGCCATCTGTTCGGACTCAGCAGCGGCTATCTTCTTGGCCGCCTCGGCACTCGCCAAGGAAGCGTAAATTTTCAATATGTCTTCGTTGGATGGAGTTGTGAGCATTTTTATCTCAGTGCTGCTCTCAGCGACACCTGGCGTCACCTCGCTGCTGCTCATCATGTCCTCAATAACAGTCATGGAGGATTCGAGCTCACTGCGAGGCATCCCCTCCCCTTCGGTTGTGTCTTCGCCATCTGTTAACTCAGATAGGGTGGTTTGCTCCTCTTGCAGTGGTGTGGTTTGCTCCTCTCCCCCCTCCTGTTCATCATCTTCTTCCTGTTCTTCCAGAGGTGTTGTTTCTGGCACCTGATCCGCGTCCATTTCTGTTTGATCGTCCAGATTTTCCGCCAGAGGGCTCTCCTGGTTCGTTTCCTCATCATCACCCGAAAATAGCTCATCATGCTCAAAGGGGTTTATAGTGGCGACCGTTTGTAGTGTAAACGTGGGCTCGATCAAGTCCTGTGTAACTGTGATTGGCACATGAGTCACGTACGGTGCATCTTTAGCCCCCAGTGTCGCCTCACCCTTAATCGATGTTATGTGCTCCGGATTGATGCTGTGGTGGCTCGTGCTGGGCGAGAACACAATTATCGTGTCCCCCACGATTGTCGTAAAATCGGCAAATCCATAGTACGTCACTGTCGACAGCAGGCGCTCATCGTCTTTAATTTTGTTGTACAAAAATTTCGGTGATCGATATTCGAACTTTTCGGGCTGGTGCTGCTCCATCACTTGTTCGGTTTTTGGCTGTTTGGCGCCACCGTTTGAGTCCCACGAGAAGCCACTGGGGGCGAACACGTTCTTAACGGTAAACGTGGGAAGATTGCCCGCCGGTTGAACCTTTTCGGCAGCAATTTTCGGCCCCTTCAGTCCATTTCGGCTGGACGATGACGATGAGCTGCTGCTCGATATGGAAAATGACTCGTTCGAGGAGTGCTGCTCCTGTCCCCCGTTTGCCTCCACGTTGGACTCCATCACAATTTCCCGGTTATTCGATTCGGACCTCTGCTCGGTCTCCCCGTGGACATAGCTTCTGGTTGGGAAGACGAGTAGGGCTCCGTTGGGGTTGTCGATTGGCGCTATGAAGTCAGTGTTGCGAACGAACGTGTTCAAATTCGATTTGGGATTCCCCAGGAGGTGGTCGTCGATCAGCTGCCAGTCCTGATCAGCAACCAGATCATTGTGACTCTGCAGCACGGACCGTTGCGGATTGAACTGACCCGTTTGACCCGTCACCGTGCTAACAGTGCCCTTGCTCTCCGTGTCCTTGTCGTAAAGTACACGGGAGCTCTTCTTTAACAGCTGGGCATAGAGTCGGCCATTGTCGAGGGTTGTGCCCAGCACCTGTGTCGCATATTCGGTTGTCACACCCTCCTGGATGAAAGTCCGAGCTGTTGACGTCAACAGCCCCACCGCCGGTTTCACATTCAAATATCTCCCGTGGGCGCCGGGTCTGTTGTCGTTGTTGACCAACAGGACTGTGGTCAGGTCTGCTTCCCCCGCGGGTTTACGTTTCAGTTTTTTTTTTTTCGTTTTGTTTTGTTCGTTTGTCAGTTTATTTGATTTTTGTTTTTTATGTACATCAGTCAGAGTGGAAGAGAGAAAGCGATAAAAAAGAGAAAAATATGTTAGCATTACACAAAAGTGTGGAAGGTATTTTTGTTTTGTTTTTTCTCATCCGAACAATTTCGACAAAAACGTCTATTTACAAGAGCCGTTGTTATTTACAAAATAGACAACGTCCGGCATTGAGGCATTGCAGGCAGGGGAGAGTATTTCCCCTGCAACATGTCCCACTGCCGCGTTTGTTAGGAAAAAATAAATAAAGTGAACAGGAAGTAACACCGGCACACGGTACATACCATCGTCCTGGAGCCTTAGAGCTGGCGTGGGCTCCACCACATACGGTTCATCTGAAACGGAAGAAGACAAACAAATATTTAACAAAAGCAAAATTTCTTCAACCAGACAACGCCACATGCCATACACGTTATAGTTCGAATGACGATTTCGTGATAACGAATTGCAACGCTTTGTTTTCTGTGGGATTACTTGAAGGGAAAATTGAAGAGCTCACACGCCATATGTTGATTAAGATTTAAAAACCGGCAAGTGCGAGTAGGACGAGAGAAGGTGGGCACAACTTAGACAAAAAAAAAGATCAGGCCATTTCAATTAAGAATAAGAAGATGCAAAAACTTTTGTCCAGGAGTGTGTGCCTCTTAAAATAGGAAGCTGCATAATAGCCCAGTGGTAAGTTCGCTACCCCATCACCTCGGGGTCCCCGGGACGAGCCAACGAAAAGCAAATCCCTGCCGTTATTTCCTTTTCGTTTCTGTCTCAACTTCTAACCTCTAAAACTGGCAGTTAGGCCGGTTTTGGCTGGATTTTTTTTGTGTTCTGGCCTAGTTGGGCCAGGCCCTTTCGTTTGACACCACAATCGTTGGAATTGGAGAAAAAAAAATGTTTTCCCCGATAAAATGCCAAGGGGTACCCCTTGCCATTTTTTCGAAAAATCGACCAAATTCAACATGCCGATTTTTTGGTGTCAAATGAAAGCTGGAATCGAGGGCTTTTCGGGGAGGTACCCCTTTCTGCGCGGAAACACCTGCAGTCCCAGGAAATCGCATTTTAATTGTGAAAAACTGCAAAAATTGGCTCCTCGTTCACTAAAAAGACCACAACCCCCGAATTCGACAGACCTGGTCCCACTTTTTCCCCCTGGGCAACAGAACACATGATAGGGCTTCGGATAACGGGATCCAAACAGTCACGCCAGAGGGAAATTTCTGAGCTGCGGGGCCTCCATTTATAGGGTGCGTGACAAAATGGTCTGAAATAATTATTCGCCAATTTCCATTAATTCAAAGTCCAAGAAAGAAATGATTTGTATTTCAATTTTGGCAATTTGGGTGGCCAATTCGAAATCAGCGACCCCAAAAACCCCTTTGTGCCGATTTTCAGGGCAATCCCGTGAAGTTTGAGAGGAGCAGTGGAACCGTTTCACTTCTTTGTCACGTCCAGGCCAACTTGCACGCTTTGATGCTCACTTGGCATTCCTGGACGGCTAAACGGTCGATTGGTCCCATCTCCCCGGCTTCCGGCTGCCCCTTGTGCACGATCTGCATTACCAACAACCGGACTTAATGCTGCTTTCCACTTCTCACTTAAGGCTAAGTGCCATACAGTGGCAAGTACGCTAGACAAAGAAATACTTTCAAGAACCAGAGCCCAGAAGCCCACGAAGAAACAAAAAAAAATCTTTTAAATTAATTCGCAAATTTGCGGCACGATTTGTTACACCTGATGAGGTGTACGCGCCGCTTGTGGTATATTGAGTGGTCCCTCGACTCCTACGGGGGGTCCCGCTGCCTGTGTCTCCATGTGTGCGTCCTCTGGCGTGTGACGTGATAAGAAGAAACTCAGTCAGGTAACAGGTTCTGTCGTAGGGGAAGAATGAGATGAAGGAAAATAAAAAAAACAATAAAAAAAAAAAGTGCTCGCTCTAAACTTAACGGAATGCCGGCGAACAAGTCAATTCCGCTATGCACCACAATTAGAGATCCAATTGTAATTAATGGTCATCCGGCAGAGGCTACTCCGCAAGTGGCCAACCGCACCATATCGGTGGAGCGGAACAGGTGGCGGACCACGGCAGCCAGGTAGGCATAGTTTGTAATTCAAGCAGCTCCAGTTCCAGCCACCGCTCAGCGACGCGATCACTTCTTGTTGTGAATTCTTTTTTTTATTTTATTTTTTGTTGTTGGTATTCTCAATCGAACCGAATAACGGTTACGGAACTGCATTTGCGACTCCTCGATGAGGAGGAGACAGAGACATCATCTCAAAGTCGTAATCGATAAATAGGCGTCTGCCGTATCGAGTCGAGTCGAGTGGCATCACACCTGACTTGACTGGGCGGATGGAGTGACTTGGATGACTTGGGTGAGCATCTCCCTCTCGCGGGTAAACCCGATACGGCGTGAAGGTTGTGGGGTCGCATTAATTTCACATCCGTGTGGGAATTGGGTGCCCTTAGTGAGAAGGGCAAACTTCGGGCACAAACCGCACGGCGCACATGCGGATGTGATGCATTGCCACTTTCAACCTCTCTGTGGGGACAAAAAGCGGGGACACACACACACACGCACACACACATGCACGCACAGGTGGTTAAGTTGCCATAAATGTGTGTGTGTGTGCATAGCTCTGCTTCTCCATCCGCCTGCGTGTTTCACAACATCACCACCTGCTCGATTATGTGATCGCATTCCACCCGATCATTTTGTGCATACGATGCTTCCCCATTTCGCCCTCTGGACGTACTATTTTGCACTTTTCTTAATGCCCCCACTTTTGGGCAACTGTTAGTTTTTCTTTAAACAATTTGCGGCAACACGAATCTGCCCAACCGACTTTTGGTGGGTAAAATAGTTTAAAAGTTAAAAGTCATTTTGTTTTGTCAATAGATGGCACCACATGACGACTAAAATGCGCTACCCATTTATTTCTATTGATTTTCCTAATTTCCGCCATATGACGCCACACCGCAGCAGAGTTGCCGCTTTCCTTTTTTCACAGATCACCACAAAAATTAGGTGTATCCGCTAAAATAAATTCCTACTCAATTTTATTGTATCGCGCACGCGCAGGTGGATGCGCAAACATACTCTCGTATGGCTAAAAAAAATTTTCCCATGCCAGCCGCTTTGCGGTTATTGCCCAGAGGTGCTCGCAGGGCACCGCAGAAGACGCACAAAACGAAAATCAAAAAGCACAAGTCCATCATCATCCGCAGCTGGATGATAAAATCTCACGAGATACACTTCAGTGGGTCATTTGCCTGTGGCTGTTGTTCGCTTCGATTGAAAGGGAATTGATCGATTGGTCTGGGGCCCACCGAAAACCTTCCAATCGAGATGTGCGTGTGAGGCTGATAAACGATATTATGGCGACGACAACATAAAAATCAAAATAAAAGTCCAGTGAAAGTTCCCTCGATCGACCACCGCAACAACGCGCTAAATCAGGCGGCAGATAAAACCGGATAAACAAAACGGCCTCAGGGGAGGGGTCGGGCGGGGGGGCAGAGGAGAACCATCGATGGGATCACACACTCCCCGATATCATCGAATGGCTATTTGTGGATTATTTGCGCTGAATCTCTTTTTCTCTACCTTTTCCATTATTTTCTTTTTTTCTTTTTTTCTTTTTTTTTTTTGTACTTATTTGCGTTTTCCCTTCTTTTGAGCATAACTAGAGGTGAAATTTGTTCACTGGAATTTCAACAATGTGTGGACAAACTCTTAAAGTGCGGCGGCAGCACAATGGCGTCGATGGATGTGCTAATTGATACTCGGCAACATTTCACCTCAGAGCGGTGACACCTGTTTAGTTAGATTCACCTGGCGTGTCCGTGCGATCACTTGTTTTGCGTCGATACTCATCAAAATTTCCTTCACAGTTTTCTTTGTATCTTTAGTTTGTTAAATTGTACACAAGATTTGAAATCAGCGACCCCAAAAACCTCCATTTGCCGAATTTTGTGAAAAAAAAACTAATTTTCCCCTCATAAGGTTTTTGGGCTTATTATAGGGCCCCTCTACACGGGCCAAAAATTTTGTGGTTAATCTAAACACACTCATGTCCTGTACGGCTGGGCGAATTTTCAGCAACGAGGAAGTGTTTTTGGGTGCGCAGTCGCATTTTGTGAGAAAGGGTTTGTTTCACTCAAATTTCAAGCTCCTCACCTTTTCCTTTCTAACCTCTAAAACTGGCAGTTTGGGCCGGTTTTGGTTGGATTTTTTTTGTGTCCTGGGATAGTTGGGCCAGGCCCTTTCGTTTGACACCACAATCGTTGGAAGCGGAGAAAAAAAATTTTTTACCCCGAAAAAATGCCAAGGGGTACCCCTTTCTATTTTTTCGAAAAATCGACCAAATTCAACATGCCGATTTGTTGGTGTCAAATGAAAGCTGGAATCGAGGGCTTTTCAGGGAGGTACCCCTTTCTGCGCGGACACACCTGCAGCCCCAGGAAATCGCATTAAAAATGTGAAAAACTGCAAAAATTGGCTCCTCGTTCACTAAAAAGACCACAACCCCCGAATTCGACAGACCTGGTCCCACTTTTCCCCCCTGAGCCACAGAACACATGATGGGGCTTCGCATAACGGGATCAAAACAGTCACGCCAGAGCGAAATTCCTGAGCTGCGGGGCCTCAATTTAAAGGGTGCGTAACAAAATGGTCTGAAATAATTATTCGCCAAATTCCATTAATTCAAAGTCCAAGAAAGAAATTATTTGTATTTCAATTTTGGCAATTTGGGTGGCAAATTCGAAATCAGCGACCCCAAAAACCCCTTTGTGCCGATTTTCAGGGCAATCCCGTGAAGTTTGAGAGGAGCAGTGGAACCGTTTCACTTCTTTGTCACGTCCAGGCCAACTTGCACGCTTTGATGCTCACTTGGCATTCCTGGACGGCTAAACGGTCGATTGGTCCCATCTCCCCGACTTCCGGCTGCCCCTTGTGCACGATCTGCATTACCAACAACCGGACTTAATGCTGCTTTCCAATTCTGACTTAAGGCTAAGTTTGCAAGACCTTTGGTACAGCATGCCAGCACGTAAGATTACTAATTAAGCCTCTGCGTGCGTGCGCGGGCACGTTCAGATCAATTTCATTTCGGGGGGCCTTTTTTCGCCCCCCAGTCTTTCTGGTCCAGTTGCCCCAAAGTGCCAATCAATTGAGTTCCTCGAGTGTGGAATTCACTTACCCCCTGGTCCGGTTGCTTGCCCAATCGCTCAAATATTGTCCAACGGCGCGCCTCGTTTCCTCGCCGTTTTTTTAGGTAAAATTAGCAATTAACGCTTTTCTGTAACTTGCCGAGACCTCAGGTAGACGTACGCGCACGCGCACGCGCACACGACACTTTCGAATTTTATTGCTTCGTCGCATCATGTGAAATTTGACAATTTGCCAAAATAGTTTTGGTCGTTTTCACTTTTCCCCCTAATGTGCGGTGACGTCACAAAATTCCCTCAAGTAGTTATAGGCCCACACTGTTAAATGAGACCGTCCGGCAGCACCGCCGACCTTCCTGGGGACGATGCAATCACTCTATGGATGGTGTGGTCCCATCGGGCACACCCTCTAATGTCGCTCTGCTTGTGTATGAACTGCCAGAGCGGAATTTCGTTTATTTTTTTATTTTTTTTTTATTTTTGGAATTGCCGCAGCATTTCTTGACTAATTAAAATGCCAACAGCCAACTTGGTTCAGTCAGTCGAACAAGGCCGGAAAATTAACAAGGCAATTTTTTTTTTTCTTTCCATTGTTTTCGCTTCTTTTTTTTTTTGGTTTTCAAAACACGCAGAATTACGATAACCACATTTTTGGGTGTGCAATTATTTGCGAATAATTTTTCCCAACCAAAGCGACGGTATGGCGTCGCTTAACATAAAAAAAGAAAAACGTTTGCAACACAACGCGACACGAGTAGTGCAGTGAAGGTAAGCGTGCTTGCCTGCATTGCCGATCCACGATCTACGGGTCCACTATCAGAGTGCGCCTAATCACCGACAGATGGAAACTCAAAAAAAAATGATTTTATTCCTTTTGCGGAAATTTTTGGAACTAGAAATTTCCTTGCGTTTAAATTTTATGGGATTTGAAATTCCCAACAATTTGCGACCGCAGTGAGTTTCGGTGTTGCCTAAGTAGTGAACTTTTTCCAACGGAAAAAGAAAACAAAAAAAACGCACAAGAGCACGAATTAGGGAAATGTGCAGCTGGCCCGCTTAGATCACACTTGGGTACCGCCACCGCCGCTTAACTGCGGGAAAAGCACGAAAAATGCCAAAAATGTGTGGAAATCACTTCCTCAAACGGTGTGCTGCTGCTGCTGCTGCTTAACGGGTGTTCCGTGGGAATTGTCCGGTTGTTTTTTTTATTTTCTTTTTGTCAATTTATTTCTTTTCTCGCAGCAGCCGCCAGACGAAGTACAGAAGGTGATCTGAATGCACGATCAGGCTGATTGCCATGATCTGTTCGGGCCGACCGCCTCAAGGGAAAAGTTTTGTTCGGCAAAAACAAAAAAAAACAAAAAACATACACGGAAAATTAAAATAATATGAACTCGCGCTCACACACGACCTTGGGGTGATCTTGTAGCAATTTTAACTACTTTGTGACTTTTTTTTTTGTTTATTTTTAGAAGCGAGGAGAGTTTCATTTTTTTTCCTGTTTCAATAAATTAAAGGTGAGCGCGGGGAAACGGCGCGTATTTCTTATTTTCCCTTTTTTGGTGGGGGGGACCTCACGTTTATCGTATTCTACTCGTCAAACCCTTTCATTTGACATCCATATACGTATCAAGGGAGTTGTGAAGAAAAAGGTAATCCGCCATCTTGGGGCGTTCGCAATATGCCTCATTGCATTGCCACCAACAGATATGAGTGGTATGGCAGTTCACTGCGGGAGTTTCGGAGGACTTCCACACAAAAACCGTTTCATTGTACAATCAGACTAAAAACTAAAATGTGAAAAGAATGCAATTGAAAAGAGAAGGCCGCAACACCGTCCTTCGAACTCACTCACCAGGGCAGGACTAAGGTGTAACACATTTTCCGCCCACTTGGGTGAGTGACAACAAGAATCGGTTGAGCCACAAAAACAAAAAAAAAAATATTTCGCAAGCCTGCAAAAACCACCACCGGTTGAATAAATTTCAATAAAAAGAGTCACCCCGGCCTGCCCCTCTCGCACTCTGTCCCATTCTCTTTACCGCTTTTAATTGTTTTCAAAAAAAAAATTTTTTTTTCTTTCCCATTATGCCATCACGTCGAGTGTATCATTTGAATAAATCGTCGGGGTCTGTTGTTATCTCGTCAATCTACCACCTGGCGCAAAGTCTGCTTAACAATCGATGCGGCTGTGCAAAGGTGTAGCACCAGGCGGGGCGGGTGGGCGGGCGGGTAGAATGGTTTTCAGTCGAACAAGAGTATGACGAGAGCAAGGAATGCCCTTCACTTGCGATTGTGGGACAAAACAATGGAAGAAAGTCAGTGGGTTAGCAATTAATCAAAAAAAAGCCAAACAACGAGAGAGCCACGGCCTCTTAAGCGCGGAGGGCGAGAGGTTTAGTCCGGGAATTGCAAATGGAGGAATCACAACAAAAAAAAATTTGCTTTGGTTTTAGGACCCTAACTAAGACCCTGAGGCACAAGTTCGGTCCAACGAACCTCAAAAAATGGGTAAGCACCGCTCGTACCAAATTCGGTCGGTTGCCTTCAGTGAAAACAATTTTATAAGCAAGTCCTAGGACCCTAGTTAGGACCCTAAACAAGCGATGCGGTCAGGCAAGTAAAAAATATTATTTCCCCAACAGAGGGTCTTCTTATTAATTCAACCAAATAAACTGATGTTTATAAGTGGGTCCTAGGACCCTAACTGAGACCCTAATTCAGACCCTAAAAAATTTAATTTCACCGCGAAGGGTGCGAGGTGTGATTCGCTTGGTTGAGATGAGAAAACGAGTTATAACTTAATCCTAGGACCCCAATTGAGACCCCTAAAGGGTCTTTTAGGCGCCTTTTCAATGAGAAATGGAGGGTACCCATTTTTTTTTTCAATATCTGCTCGAAAGGCTTTATGCGATTTACGAGTGCATCGTGTCCATTAAACCGGTGACGGAGTTGTGCACAACATGGCATGGCATCATTCGCCAACCATTTTATATATTTTAGTTCAGTGAACCCCCCCTGGGTGCTGCTGTAAGAGCCCCAAGTTGGGATACCGCGCTCCTCCGATGCAAACCATTGCAAACAGACGACGACAACGCGAACAGGTAGATCCGTTTGCTCTCTTAAAATGTGGCAAAGCGATGTGGTCAGTCAGTCCCCAACCGATTCGGGCTGGACGTGTCTACGTGTGGCATGTTTACAGCTGTAATTGACCGCCCAGTTGATTCGCTCGAATCGGAAGAATTGAAATCAGGCGGGCTGGTAATGATCCGGTTACTATTTTTTTTATTCTCTTGCCATATTTTTGCAGTGGTTTCATTTCTTTGCACGTTTTTTGTTTGTTTTTGTTTTCGTTATCTTTATCAACGCATTTCGAATGGTGTGGATCTGTTGGCCTGTCTGCCTCCGTAATAATTTACGTAATGTTGGTATTGTTGTTAGTGGCGACTGTGTGAGCCGGGGCACCATCAGGGTCCCAAAATTTCTTGACTATAAAAATTTAGTTAAAATGCCTCCTTGCGTCCACAACATTCCCCGAGTCCCTCTTTCTGATGTTTTTCCATACTAAGAAAGAAATTTACGCAAAATAACTCCTAGGGTCCTAAGTAGGTCCCTTAGTAGGACCCTAAGCACCTCCTGCCAACGCGGGGCTTCGTTGTCGAAAATTTAGGGGAGAGCACACAGTTCAGTTCGTCTAGTGTGTGACATGAAATTTTTTTATAGCTAGGACCCTACTTGAGACCCTTGAGACCCTTGAGATTCATTTTTGAAACGTTTGGAGCAGAATGTTTGCAAGAAACAATTGTTTTTGTTTTTTGATAAGCTCAGGGTCAGGATGCCCAAATAGTTTGCCACCTCGTGGCTACCTGGTGAAACTCACACACAGTCCCCCCCAGGCCCCCACAGACATAAATTCCCAGAAACGTTTTTTTTCAATTTCTTTTTTTGGGTGCCCATACCACAGGCGACACTGAGACACAAAACCGGGTGACCTTTTGTATTTAAATTCCAACTCGTCGGCTTACCAAATGCTATTTGCCGCCACCTTGCCGCTGCAGTTCCGAAAACAAGTTGTTCTTGCGATGCGAGGCATCGTTACTACAACAACAACAACAACGAAAACAGCAGCGACAACAAGAAGAACAAGAACAACAACAACCACGCGATCGATGCCATCCATTTTTAGCTGGCTGGCTGGCTGGGGCTGCACATTAGAAGGCAATCGGCGAGCCTGAGCCGGAGATAAGTTCACCTTATAAAGGCCACGCCGCCGTCGCCGTCATCGCGCCGTGCGGGCTTGTTAGTGTGTGCAATTCTCGGTGACAAGTCACTTTTACGATCGCCTAAAGATCACCTCGAGAACACGACAAATACACACACAACAGAAGTGTGTCTTCACAAATTCTACTCAAGACAGGATTTACTGGTCAGACCATGTTTTGGTGCTTATGGGCACATCAGACCAGTGGCGGGGAAGGGGGGGCAAGGGGGGCAATCACCGTTTCATCGCACGTTACGAGCAATAGTAAAAATTATATACCTTGCGGGGTGATGCCATGCCATGCCATGCCACAGGGAGCGTCATCAGTGCGACCGATTGATTTAATTAACATTTAGCGGTACTCCCAGCTTTTTCCTCAATTTCATATTCAAACGGAGCAAAAGGTTAAGTACTCGTTCCGTTTTCTGTGCGGCTTCAAAGATTTATTTATTAATTTCTTCTTCTCGTTTTCTCTTTTTTTTTTTTCGTATCGAAGACCGAAACACGTTGAAGGTCTCTTGTGCCATTACGTTTGCCGTTATGCGTAAAATATGATCAAGTTCAAAATTTCCCTGGTAATGCAGAAGGTCACACAGTTTTTGTTTTTTTTTTTTGTGGGTTTCCTGCTCCAATTTGCGAACACCAAATTTTTGTGTGGGGCCATGGGATGTGAAGAAAGGAGCATATTCCTGTCGGTTTATTAGTTTGCTGTTTGCTGTTAATCACAACTAGCTCTTGAGGGTTCCCCTTTGAAATCAGCGACCCCAAAAGTCCTCGTGTGGTGCAAAATATGTACTAAGCAATTTTCTTCTGAGCCTACGACTTACTCACACTTTTTTGCCCCCCTGAAACTGAAAGGTATGCACAATTTGAAATCGGTACCCCTTTAGTGCCATGCAAAGAAGGCAAACACCACAAAGTGTCTCATTTATCAAATTTAATGAGCCTGCAGGAAGATATGCGCTGCGGTATGCTACACTTAGGCTGAGGGGGCCCACCTCAGAGGTGATATTGATGGCACACCGGCTGTGGTACACTTGGAGGTCTCACCTTACCGTGCTGGCTTGATGGCGCGATACACACGATCCCCGCAAAAGAGAGAACAGGTAATGGGAAAAATAATTTTTTTTTCTTTTTCTTAAAACTGAAAAACAATGGAATTTGCAATTATACTGCAATTGGCAAATGTCCACAAGCGCATAAACACAAGACATACAGCTGTAGGCTGTTGGCATGGTAGCAGCACCCATCCAGGTGGCGCGCCGCTCTTGTGTGAAAAAAAAATAAAAAAACCGTGAAAAGGTAGAGAGGAGGGAAAGGTAAAAATATTCTCTTGCAGGCATTCCACGCGGCATGGCATTACAATTCAATGACACCCAAGAAAACTTGAGAAAAGGAAAAATTACCTTTCACAAGTTGCGGGGCACATCGGGTGGTGTTACACCACCACCGAATTGTTTCCACACAGAGGGGAGTCCCATCAGTATGCCCCCCCCCCCCCCCTGGCCCGCGGTGGTGTAGTCTAGTGTGCCTACCGAACAGCCAAACAGCCCACCCACACTTTAATTGCTTTTGGGAGAAAATTCGCATATAAATTGCAAAGCCAACAAAAGTCTGCTCAAGCCTAACCCAACGCATGTAACCCGGCCAAACACAGGGAGCGGGCCTATGTGCACTTTTGATTTTGCGTTTTGTCTAAACCCAACGCAGCTAGCCAAAAAAAAAGGCAGAAATCAAAACGTGATGAGTCCGTAGCATGCATTTGCTGTGTGCTCTCGCCACACACAATTTTTTTAAAAATTTTTAGAATTACTTTTAGGTGGAGGGTGGACGGGGGGGTGAATTGTAAATGTGCTGAGGGGGTACGGTACCCTGTAAATGGTTGAAATATGCTCACGCTTGTCTCTGTTCACCTCAGCCAGACAAACGCTCGATCATGCCGACAGGGGACAGAAAATGGTCGCTAACATTTAGAAAAAAAAATAAATAAATTGAATTGTGATTTTATTTAAAGAGATGAAACACCGACCGCACCCAGAGCCGCTCATTTGATAAGCCAGCCAACGGTTTATGTGTTTATTGAAAGAAAACTGAGCCAAGCAAAACGCAAAAAAAAAAAAAAAAATCGAAGCAGAGTGTGTCGTCTGTTGTCGTTGAGTTTCCAGTTTTGCTGACGATGAGGGAAAATGCGATGATTTAATCTGTTGGCAATGTTACCTGACTGCCGCCGCTACACACAGTTGCTGACCAGGTGAAGAATTCAATTTTTTTATTTGACTCAGTTGCCAAGAATGGACGGCTCCCATTCAACAGGAAAGTATTCTGGTATGTCGGCGGCTGTGCGACCAGGTGGATTGTCTTGGTGTGCAAAAAATAAATTCTAAGCAGAACGTTGTGTTGTTGTGAGGAATTTTGAGGATGATGTATGCCACAGCGCCCAGGGGAAGGGGAACTGCTTGAGCCACACAAATGGGCGCAGGAGCGAAAATAAAATTGCCTTGTGTGCAGAAAGGGTTAAATGTTTTTGCTCACCACCTTTAAGGTCGAAGAAACACTCGCTGGAGCTGCTTATTCATTCACGACACACTCGGCGGGACATTTGCCAAGAAACACAAGAGAAATTGATCCCGACAAAAAAAACATAACAAAGTTCTTGACCGACCGAAAGCACTGAGAAGGAAAGTGTGGCGCTTAGCCCCGATAACTAAGTAAAATCGTCGGAGAGCGGGCGGTGACATTGATGTCAATTCTAGGCGCAGCTAACCGCAATTTGATGACGTGAGGAAACAGTTAGGCGTGATCTCACAGCCGTACGTAAATATCGGACACTGGAGCAAATCATGTCAACACGAAAAGCGACAAAACGGCAGACGATCGGCTCTCTTGGGGTTTCGCATTAAAATCGGGAACACGATCACCACACCAGCCAGAGTCAGGCTGTGTGGCCCCAGCCCAGCCCAGCAGCAGCCAGTGGCCTCAAATTGCTCTCTACACTTTTTAAAGCAAACAAAATGATCCAAAAAAAAAAAAGGTCAGTAGGCGGTTTGAGTGGATTACACCAAAAAAAAAAAAAACAATTAAAAATGAAATAAAAATGTGAAAAAAGGTCCGCAGGGGCTCTACTGGATCCCAAGGAATTTACGGCATGCGATCGGTCTGGAGAATCATAATCCATGGACAGTTCCACGTGAGCGTAAGTGTGGGCCACCTTCACTTACCACTGACTGGCTAAACAACTTTTTCATTTATTAATTGTCCGAAGAAAGAAATCGACGAAATAAAAAATTGGCATTCCGCTGCCGCAGGGGCAGTTGTGTGTGGCGACGCGACGGTGGTTTCGGGGCAGGGGAGGTGTTTCTGCATTCATAAACTGTTGCCTGGCAGCCTTACATTTCCCAAAAATTCAATGAATTTCAACTTCCTGGATGATGCAAACAATTCTGTTCATTTTGTTTTGCTAATTTGTAAATGCGAATTCTATGACATTTAAGAACATTTTTTCACTTTCGCAATTGACTGTACTTGCAGTGTTGCGGGTAGAGAAATATTGGTGGCATTTTTTGAAAGCTCATTAAGATGGTAGTTGTCTGGCGCGAGTCTGGCATCGCTGCGTTGGGTGGATCAAAAGATAAAAATCAAAAAGTAATGTGCATTACAATTTATTAATCACCCTGTAACTCCCCCCCCTCCCTTTCCACAGAATTTTGTTTGTTGGTATAGGGGAGATCTACGCCTCCATTCATGTTTTTCCCCCTTTGATGAAACACCCTGCATGTTCCAAATCGGAAACTCACGTGGAAATAGGTGAAATGGAACCCCACTTCTGACACCATGTAATTATCCTGTGGCGAATCAAACTCGTCTCCACCTCATCGAGTGAGGGGTCGTTAAAATCATCAAATCATCTCAATTCTGCAGTTGCCACCAACCAGATGGAAATATTAAAAAACAAAACAAAAAATTACATGACATTGCGTCCGAGCGAGGGGGTCACAAGCAATTCTGGCTAAGGGTTACATTATGGCCGTAAATCTCTT
This sequence comes from Neoitamus cyanurus, assembly GCA_947538895.1. NCBI lineage: Eukaryota > Metazoa > Arthropoda > Insecta > Diptera > Asilidae > Neoitamus > Neoitamus cyanurus. The sequence continues at coordinate 8,245,097 of OX384549.1, forward strand.
CCACTTTGCCGTTTTTATTGCGACTTAACGCCTTGCAAGATGTCACCCGATTATACACTGAACAAAAAAAAAAAAAAAAAAACGACTGCTCTCTTCCTCTTTGTTTTTGCGCAATAAAGGTGGTCGAGTTTGTTCAAAAAATTCGGCCTGGTTTTACCTGGTGCTGTTTTGGGCGCATGTGACGCAATCCCAGCACATTAAAATCGTCTCGTTTCTTGTTTGTTTATGTCACAATGCACCGGGGGAAGGTGCCTTCACTTTTTCACACACAAAACCTTTTTTTTTTTTTGTTGTTTTTTGGGTTTTTTGCGGTACCCTTGCATTCGAGAGCTGCTTAACATCTCGGCTGGCGCTAATAATTAATCTGGTCCCAATTTTGTTTTGTGTTCTTCTTTGTGGATTTTGTGTGTGCCCTAAAAGAGGGTCCTATTTTGGTTAATCGATCGATTTCGGTGTTGGGGAGCAGTTTTGCGGCAAAGGGGAGTGGTGCTGAATTCAAATTGGACCGCACTTTGGTGTTAATTAATTTTTTCTAAGGGTCTCAATGTCCTGGGACCGTGTCCTAATTTTCTAGGATCCTGGTTTCATGGAATCTTAATTTCTTGGAGTGTTTAACTTCCTGGGGTCCTAATTTTCCGGGGCCCTATTTTCTTGGCATCTTTGTTGGTAGCGCCCCCTTACGTTCTAACATTTTAATAGCTTCTGGCTAAAGTAACGGTACAATTTTTGAATATCGAATCGATAGTTTCAAGATTAACGAGCATTTCGAATAATTCAAAACGTCACTTACCCCCCTCGCCCCCCTCCCCCTGAATCATCCCTTTTTCGACCATATGTGCAACTAGTGAAACACCCCCGTAAAATTGCACAAGTCACCCTTTACCTTAACTAACTGTTTCTCACGTGTCTCTTGATTATTTCGGGGGGGACAAAAATTATTATTCAACAGTTGGCGAGAAAATGATCGCGTAACGAAAAATAATGTAACACATTCGATGTGGATCGCTGGTTTCCGGTCCTACGAATGTATGTACCGGGGGGGGGGGGGGGGGGGGGGGGGGTGTTTTAATTAATTCTCCGGCGCAAGCAGACAATCTCGCACGGCATCAATAATAAGCACGGCATACGGTTAGAGCACAATTTAAACAAGCGGGCGCGGCGGAATGGTTTCGTGTGACGTGACGGTGTAATGCCAATTAAAAATACAGAAAAAAAAAATGAGAAAAAAAAAAATACAACAAACGCTATAAAAGACGTGAAGAAGCGAAATGGGTGTTACGATGGTTGGATGAGGATGATGATCGGAGCAGAACTCCCCCCCTTGCGGGGGACGTTGGGAGTGAGTGCGGTGAGTGTGGTGAGTGTGGTGAGTGCAGTGGAAGGAGACAGACAGTGACTGAGCGCGCGCTTACAACACATCCGTTTAATAAAACATTTTTCTTGCTTAGGCAAAAGGGGACGACCACACGATGGTGACCGGATTGTGACACCTGCAACCTGAAAGCCGCCTATCGCCAAAAATTTAAATAATTATCACACGTTTGTTTATGATAATGCGCCCATATGTCCACAGTCCCTAGAAATGTTTTACTAATGCCTTCCGGGGTATCGCTTTGGTTTTAGGAAATAGCTGGAGGTTTTTTTTTCGTTTTCTTTTGTTTAAGATGCCGAGAAAAATTTGTGCTTGGACAAATAATTTATGGGCATGGAGTGTTTTGCTTCTTCCCAAACACACACATGCGCAGACACACGAATTGGCTGGCCGATCCTGCGAGTCATTTGAATATCAGAATACACCCAGCCTCACAGTGTTATCTACGCCCCTCAGTTACTCGTGTGTCTGTCCAGAGCGGGGGAGGGAGGGGGGTGTCATTTAAAAGCCACAAATCATATGTGCTCCTGTAAAATGCATTTTTTATTCACTATTAAAATTTATTGAAAACTGTTATATTTGTTAAAACTTCGTTAAATAATTTCATAGTCCAAAAATATACTTCCAGGAAATTATTCAGCAAAATTTATAATACGTATAACAGTTTAGAAAACTGTTATACTAGTATTTTGGGGTATTTTTTAAATAGCCTTTCAGTTTGTTGTTATTATATTTCAAATAACGCACAACTTGTTTGGAATTGAAAGAAATCAAGCAAAAATTCGTAACCAGTATAACAGTTGGGTGAAGTTTTATGTCCTGTCCTGGCCCTGTCTATTTGGATTTGATGAAATATTATCGCAAATCGGCTCCGCTGCGGTTAAACCGTAGAGAAATGAGAATGAATGTGCCCGTTTGCCGTAGAACAGTTTCAATATGTAATTTATTTCCACCCCTCCTGGATCGCACACAATTCGTTTTCACATTTTTTTTTTGTTGAGATGTGCTTAGGCTTGCCCACTTTTTGGAATACATAGAACTCGGACCACTAGGGGTCCCAATAAGACCTACAAATAATTTTTTAAGCAATTAGATAAATAGCAAGAGGTGGAATAGATTTTTAAATTACATTTGCCAAGTTGCCATGGTAACGCGCAAAACGAGAAACTTTCTTTAAGCCCTCCTGTGGTGCGGGGGGGAAGAGAGTGGGCCCTCAAAGCACATTCCGATCTGATGAGAATATCGAGCGCGCGCACACGATCGCCACCACATTGGGTGATCAAGAAATGATCGATTTTGTGAGTTGTTGTCTTTTCTTTTTTTTCTTTTTTTCTTGCCTTTCCCATCAAACAAATCACTTCAGTTTTGTAGATAAAATGTATAAATGTCCCCCGAGGCTGTTTCTGAAGGACGCCATGTCGGGCGGGGGGGCCTCTCGAAGACTTGGTGGCAAACTTAGAGAAATTCAAATGAGACACACTCTCGTCGTCGAGGTAATTGGCGAGGAAACTGGTTAACCCAAAGCAAGAGGTGTTTTGTCTCAGGGCGAGATTGTGAAATTATGTAAAATTCCAGATTTATCAAAAAAGGAAATGGCATTCGATTTGATTTATATTTTTCGGTTTTCTTTTTTTTTTGTTAATTGCCTTTTCAGGCGGAAGTAGCCCTGCAACAACCATTGGAGGAGGAGTGGCGAGGGTGCGTCTCAGGGGGGCGAAAGGAGATAGGAAAATCATCACTTACCTTCTGAGTACTGTGCTGCAAATCCAGTGTGTATAATTAGCACAAAACTGCACAATGCCACCAAGAATGTCCAAGGTGTGCTACTGTGCTGCTCACTAAAGCGCGGCTGCAGCATGCTGGACTTCCAATTTGCTCCTTTTGTATTTAGCAAAAATGTTTTCCCCCTTTTTGTTTCCCAGCCCCCGATAATAACGGTAAAGTTTCCGCCCTCAGGAGGGTCTTACAATCACAAAAACTGCCTTCACACAATTATTTCTCTCGTCGTTTAACCTTCCATCCTTTTGAATGAATTTGATGCGAGTGATGCTTTCGAACGTTATTTTCCCGTTAGGACGCGCAAGCACAGTACCTGGCACAGGCACGGAGTCACAAAAACAAAAGACAAAATAACCATAAGTGACGAACTCGATTTTAATTGAATTTTTTTTTTATTTTTAAGTTACTTGCATTTTTCTAGGGTTTCGTTGTTGTTGTTTTATTATTTTTTTTTTAATTTTTATTTTTTATTTTTTTGCTGTTATAATTTTTTAAAACGCCCGTCGAAGGTACTCGAAGGTAAGGAGCTCTCACTGGAGCAGCTGGTGTAGTATCTCTCGCTGCATATATGGCGACCCCCCGTGCAGAGCAAAAGATCTCTGGCGAATTACTGTGTCTATGTCTAGCCGGAGACTGACTACGGGATACCACTAGGCCGCGACTTATCGAACCGTTCCAATCGACTGTAACTCTTGTAACTAAAAGCCATCGTCCTATGTCCAACTTAAGAAACTGAAAAGCACAAAAAAAACAAAAAAAAAAGAAGAAAAGAAACGAAAAAACTGCCAGTGCACGGCTCGATGTTGCATACAATCACGCGGTTGAATATTGGCGCGCGCGATGGTAGGGTATCCACAGCCAGCAACTGCCGCCGCCGGATGGACAGACGAATGCGATGGAGCGCTCGGAGGGGCTAGCGCGCTATTCTTTTCTTTTCTTTTATTTTCCACTCCGTGGCCGCAAAACCAAAACGACGAAGGAAAGGCAAGTTAAAGCCATCCAGCAGCAGCAGCAGCAGTGCACCAATCCCACTTGCCTCGAAATTATGCGGCTTAATTTTCTTTCACGCTAAAACACAGCAGCGAGCAGCAGCATTTTACCATCGACCATCAGGCTGCCAATAGCGGTGATTGTGGATCAGGTATGCCCCCCTTGCTTGCAATGGTAACTCCCCTCCCCTTCCCCCTCTCTCCGTCGATGTATATCTGCCATCACCACGATCGCGGGCTATTTTTCAATGCCCAGTTACGCGAAGGAGGCCATTCATTTTAAAAAAAATTTTGCTCGCTCAACAGCAGCACCACAAGCGACCGTCGGATCGTCCGTCGTTGTCTTGTCTTCATCCTGCGCGCTCTTCCCTACTTCTTCTTCTTCTTCTTCTTCTTCTTCTCCTTCTTCTTATTATTATTTTGCCCATTTCTCAGTTGCAACCATCGCGCCATCCGCTTAAGTGCAAAAATGAACTTAACTCTTCTCTCTCCCTCTTACCTCCAGTGGCACCAAATATGCTGTGTGCGATGCCCTGATGTGCCAACTGCCACTACTGTCTGCTGTTGCCCACTTCTTGTGCGGCAGGTTCTTAACGGCCCCACTTTCGCTGAAATTGCTGAACTTTTTCTTTTCATTTTTATTATCTCAGTCCCCCTCCCTGCTGCCCCTTTCCCACGTTTAACAACAAGTCCCACTTTGCACCATCTCATCGGGAGAATGAAAAGCATGCAAAGAAGAAGACATCGTCAACCGTCAGTCATTCAAATTGTATCAAAGCAGCATCTCACTCTCTCTCTCTCTTGCTCTCCTTTAAATTGCAGAAAAGCAAAACATACCTGTGCAGAATTTCTCACCTGCCATACCATACACAAAACATAACCTCAGCCATCCTCTCCACCTCATCCATCCGTTTGTTCACCCGAGGGCGCTCCGCTTTGGAATTCTTGAAATAAATTATTCCGCGAAGAGTATCACTGCAGTGCTGTTGGTGTAGCAGTAGAACAACAAATTATGGAGAGAATAGCCTGCTCCCCCTTCGCCCCGTCCTCCAACGATCGTCGCAGGACAGCAGCCACTGTGCCTCCATTCAAGAAATCTTTCAAACGCTCAACATCCGCATGGATATTGTTGTCCAGGTGGTGTGGTGCGGTGTGGTGTGGCCCCTAAAAGCGCTTTCTTCGCTTAACTGGTGACGGAAGACGCGACTCTGATGACCACCTCTTATCGACTTACACTCAACCTGTGGATCTGCCTTACCTGGCCATCTCTCGATGTTTGTGTGGTTGAGTGACCCGCCAACGTCGGTTGGCAGTCCATAACTTCCTTCCCCATGCCATCATGACTGCCCGCCTGTCCGCACGTCCGTCTCGGCCAGCACATAGTGCCACTGTCCAGCCAGGTATGGGCTTGTTCTGTGCAAATCTTCTTCGCTCGCTTGCTTGCCACTTCTTCCTTCGAGGAGTCGCTCGTCTGGCTGCACGGGCAGTTCTTTCTTTTCGGTCCGACATTGTACCGTTATTACGCGCTCGATACTCACTCATTCATTAATTCCTTTTATGCACTGCACCATGACCCGCCCTTTTTCTACCTTACCTTACTGGGCAACGAAACGACTGGCAGGGTCAAATTCTTGGTCAAGTGGTTTCTTTATTTTTTTATTTTTTGCGTAAATTATGTCTGGCACTTAATTTTATTTTTCCTGCAAAATACATGAGACCATCTATTAGTTCGAATTATTTACGATTTTTTTGCATTACAAATTTAATTGATAACGGGCAGGAAATGCATCCATTCCCAGCGTAGAACTGTTTAACCGATTGTACTTTTGGTTCGTCCCAATTCAAAACTGTCTGTTCCTCCTGCCACACATCAACCAACTTCGTCTAATGCGACAAATGTTCGACTGCGTAGAGTAATTGGGTCAAACTGTCAAACATCATACCAGGTTGCAAGTGCAAGGATTACGTTCGAACCGAATCTTCCCCTCCTGCACAGTCGATGCAGCAGAGCCGCTCAGTAACGGAAATGGCTGTTTCATTTCCACCCTTTTCGCGTGCGGTCAAGTTAAAAAAAATTAATTTGGTGCTTCCTGCTGTGATTTGTCGCTGGCTAGGCGGAATTCGTGAATTACCGAATTTTCCACATTTCCACTTTCTCTCATCGACGAAAATTAAATTAATTTGCAACTTTTGCGTTCTCGATGTGCAGTGGCTGAGCAAAACCTCCCCCACACACACACAGTTGCAAGAAATTTCAAACTGAAGTGAGTCCTAAGAGAATTCTGCGAATTGTAACGGTTAAATTAAAATTGCATTAAGGGGACGCTGAGAGACCCTTTCAGTCGCATGCATGGAGTTGACAAGTTCGCTAGATTTATTGGTGTGGCGGTGGAGTGACTTATACGGTACTCCTGTAACATCAGCAAACGGTAATTCTAATTTTAAATTTTTACTTAAGCAGTCCCACCAAGGAATCGGCAGGCAAAAAGAAACGAGAAGGAAGCCAATCTCCTGGTCAAGGTTATCACGACCTAAATCGTCAGCGTAACTGTTTTTTTCATTTTTTTTTATTTTTAGTGAATCACGGAAACGTGCCATTCCCTAAGAACATGCCCAGGGAAAGAAGCGATCGGAGACAGTCGGTGGCATGGGCAAAAAGGCAAACAAAGAGATCTTCTTGGTGCCCCAGAAACCCACTCACTCACTTCTGATTCTTCTTCGTGCGACCGTTGCGTTTGCCTTCATTTTCTGGCTTTCTGGTCGTCTCGTCGTCGTCGTCGTCGTGATGACCATTCGGTATGCTGGGCTGCGCTGTCTGCGTACAGTGCGTCGGGGCCACAGGTGTTAAAATGGGGAAATCATCTTAAGAATTCGCCACTGTTCGTTCTTTGGCTTTGCATAATTGATTTTCATCTTTTCTGAGGCTCTATCTCTTCGGGGACTGTGGACAGGGGAACTGGGGGACAGGGGGACAGACAGCGGTGTCCCCCAACAGGTAAACAAGACGGCAAGACAATTAAATTATATTCCCACCGGCCACCGCAGGTACCGGTGACAATGTTTGTTCAGGCAGTGCGCGAATTCGCTTTAATCAGTCAGAAGCAGAACGAAGGTAAGATGGCACACTTTTTGTGGACCAAATAAGTGGGACAAGGCGAGGCAAGGTTGGGCAAGGTGATTCCCTAATTTGTATGCGCCCCATGCCGTGCCGCGTTGCCGGTGTGGAAAATGCGTACGGTGTCCCGCAAACGTGCAGACCTCCTCTAGTCCTAGTTACACGCAACGTCGATAGAGCAGCACGCCCGGTTGACCGTTACACAATTCATGAGCACAAGTAGAGCATGCTGCACTTCTTTTTGTAATCTGTCGCCCTCTTGCAAGCCAACGAGTCATTTTTGCTGTTCTTAAGGCTTCCGCTTGAGGGCGGATTTTGGGGACATCTACGAAAAGTGTCCCTGCCCCTTTCGTGTGTTGATTTCCGGCAATCTATGCGATGCTCAGGCAACGCACAGCCCAGCACAGCAGGTAGCAGGCAGCAGGCCAACCGTTGCCGTGGCAACACACTTTGAACCAAACACACCTCGAAGAAACGCATCGTAGGTCGTAGCTCGTTTCTTGGAAACCGTTGCGTTTGTTGGTTAACTGTCGGGTCGGGGGGTCGCAAGGTGCAAATGCGTTCTTCATTTGTTTAGCGCCTCCTTCTTTCGTCGGCTCGTCTTTTGTTCCCCTGCTGCGGTGGGCAAGTGAAAGTGAAAACGTTTACCTGCGGTTCGTGCTATTCGGTTACAAATTTTACCCTTAGGACAAATAAGAGAAAACAAACAAATAAACGAGCCAACGACGTGTTGCAACTTCTTGTCGATTTTCTCAAGTGTGTTTCGCTGGCTTGACTAAATGACTGATGCTCGCTTGATCCGGTGAGTGCTTAGCTTTCTGGCTGCAATTGGCACAGTGTCGCGAAGAAAGTCATTAATTCGAAAGAGGGCACCTGGGGACTGTGGTTGCTTTTGTTATTATCAGGAATTTGCTGGCCGGGTGGGAGAGGTAAGCAGGTGCATTCCACCGAGAGGTGCTGCACCGTGAAAATCGGCTAAATTTCACAAGGGGGCAAGGCAAAATGGGACAAAATTTCAAGGGGGACGATGATGTCTACAGCGGCTTTATCCAGCCGACTGTGGAGACACTCTTCTATGAAATGGATCCGGTGGACAACGAGCAAGGGTACATCGCTCCGCGTAGCATTACCACTGGCGTTGCAACTGCGGCCACAACAACCCCTTTCTCGGTAAATTGTTTTTCTTTTCATTTTTGATTTCCTCTAAGTGTAAATTTAAATGAAAAACGGAATGTCCTAGCGCGGAAAAATGGTGAGCAGTGGTCACCACCTGAAAACAGCCGATGCCCAATTGGCCAGACCCTCGACGGCAATACGGGCGGTGGGCTACACCTCCGAGGCTGGTAGACTTTTCGATCCGATGCTCCAAACGAAGAACAAAAAGCCACAGCTTACATGGGAGAGGAGATTTTTGGAGTAGAACCTCATAATTTCCATGTTAGCGCGATTTTCTATAATATAATTTTATTTTTCCAAATTAGGCCGCAGGAGAAATACAAAAATCTCGAGCACAAAATTCAATTAATCCTCGAGGAGTCGATTCTGCAGAGTACTGGACCCCATGCAAACTATCCGCTCGCTCTTAGCAAGGCGAAGGAGGCGTCAACCCTGGATCGCACTCTGCTCCGTCTACGGGATCAAAACGGTGAAGCGTCCTCCCACAATTTCGATCTCACATGTTCGGTGTTCTTCAATTTGGCCCACCAGTACACCAAAAATGAAATGTATGTTGAGACACTCAACACGTACACGATTATGACGAAAAATAAAATGTTCCCGAACGTGAACCGCCTTAAGGTGAACATGGGCAACATCTACTTCCACATGGGGATATTCTCAAAGGCGATTAAAATGTATCGCATGGCCCTGGATCAGGTCCCCAACAATCACAAGGAGCTGCGACTCAAAATTACCCACAACATTGGGCTGCTGTTTATCAAAATGGGACAATACTCAGACGCTGCGGCCAGTTTTGAGTTCATAATGTCCGAGAAGGCGGACATCAAGAGCGGAATGCATCTGGTCCTCTGCTACTATGCCATGGGGGACGTGGAGAAGATTAAAAATGCATTCCGTGCCCTCATCGATATTCAGCTGGAGCACGATGATGACATCAAGGCGCAGACCGATCTCGAGAATATCCAGGCCAATCAGTACGTCTTTGAGGCGATCAAAAGTGACTCCTTGGCGGAGTACACCACCGCCAAGAAGAGGCTCGCCGAAAAGTGCATCCTTATGCTGGTCGATTTGATCTCCTCGGTTATTGAGGAGACGTACAATGAAGGTGAGCCGTTTTATTTATTTAATGGTCTCAGCAGACGGTTTACGTTAAAAAAAAAACAGCCTGGGCCCTGGAGGACCTTTTTAGGGAACAATTTTCATGAGTTTTTTTGTGGGTTCGTAAGAAAAACGGGCGGTCTGGCGGAATGGCGGGGCTCATATGGCAGACAGGGTAGCAGCAGAATCGTTTTTCTCATTTCCCAAACAATATTTTTATTTTATTCACTCATTTGTTCATTTGTGCTTTTTTATTAATTTTCTTTTGGTGAAGCGAATGCTAAAGAAAAATCCTACGATGCTATTGCGCAGCACTGGCATAAAAGGAAGAAAGGTTAGTGCGTAGTTTTTTTGTTTTCTTATTTTTACACATTCGTTTAAATTGAAACGGGCGAGAATTACTTACTTTGCGTGGCTTATTTGGAGCCGAGCCATTTTTCTAAAATAAAGAAAATAGCGAAAACAGTCACACTATTCAAAATCGCGGAAATTTCTATTGAAAGGGTACACCTGGTGCATCGAGGTGATTAAATCATCCAACTTCGCCTGGCTAGCCAACGAATTGGAGCTGAACAAGGCTCTGGTCTACCTAAGGCAGAACGAGGTCGCCCAGGCTATCGACACCCTCAGGTTCTACGAGAAAAAGGAGACTCCCATGGCGGCGAGCGCCATCATAAATCTGACCTTCATCTTCATTTACGTAAATAGAAAACGACGAATATTTGTTTTTTTTCGTTTCCCTTGAATCCATTGCGCCTACCTCTAACCCCCTTTCAGCTCGGTGACCTGCAGAGCGCTGGGAAATACGCCGCAAAGTGCAGACAAGTGGACAACTACAATCCAGCAGCTTTCATAAACAGCAGTGTGGTGGCGTACCTGATGGGTGATTATGAGACCGCCAAGGAGTACCTGCAGACGGCCTTGTCCCTCGATATGACTTCCTTTGAGGCGATGTACAATCTCGGGCTGGTCATGAAAAAGCTTGGCGACTACGATGGGGCCGAAGTTGTTTTCGGTAAAGTGCGGCATAGTCTGTCCCATGTGAAGCACACCCACCTCTTCTATCAGGTGGCCACACTTGAGGAGCGATTCGGTAGATCGAGCACAGCACTTGACTGGTATCTGCAAATGGTCGGGGTGTGCCAGGAAATGGATCCGAAACTATTTCAAAAAATCGGCGAAATCTATGAGAGTTTCAGCGACCGGCAGGAGGCGAATCAGTACTACAACGAGGCCTACCGCATTAACCCCTGCGACGTCAGCATCGCCTCCTCGATCGGATCATATTACATTAAATTGCAGGCGGTGGAGAAGGCGATCTTTTACTACGAGAGGGCTGTACTGTCCAATCCAACCGATGCGAATTTAATGCTGCGTGTTGCCAGCTGCTATCGGCATGTATACAACGCGCGCAAATATCTAGGGCTGTTCGAAAAGATTTATGCTGAATTTCCGGAGAATGTGGCGTGCCTTAGGGCCCTAATGCACGTCTCGAAGTCAGTGGGTATGATGGATGAGTACGAAAAGTATGCCAGCGAATATTCTCGAGTGGAGCGGGCGTTGCAGACGAGAAAGATAATTTCGGCGCAGAATCGGAGCCATGCTAGGGGTTAGTGATTTTATGTGATTTGCGGTTTTATTTTGTTCTAATTATTTTGCCAATCGAATTCAGTCTCAACCCCATCGTCATCAGCGAAAAGGGGTTACGGTGAACGGAATATCACCCAAGCAGGAGGATCCGGTGGAAGTTCTGAAGGGTACCACGGTGAAAGGAGTAACGGTTCGTGGATATTGCACTTTTTGTGTAAAACCCTGGGGAACACTTCAATGAAATTGTTTTTTCGTTTCTTTCATAAACACATGCAGAAAGTATGGGGAAACTATACGCAGACCCTCTGGGACCACCGGCTGAGAGACCTCGGACTGGTCAGGTTCAGTGGAATCACAGCAGAGATTCGGACGAGGATATTAATACGGATGAGCTTCTACCCCTCTAGATCGCTCAAAACCAAAGAAAGTGGACGATTTTTATTTTATGTTTGTTTTTATCGTTTCAATTTATCAAAATAATCTTTTCTACAAAATATACGACGAGACGTGAAGACATTTTCGACTCAGTTATTGGTCCTGTGACGGAGAAGCTTTTTTGCAATCGCTGCAACAAGAGCTGCACCTTTGCCACTACCGTCCTCTGTCAGCAAAAATTTGCACTAGAAGAAAACATTTTTTTGTTGTTGTTGTTCAAGTTATTGTAAATTTTCTTGATGTGAAAAAAATTTAAAAAAAAAAATGTAAAATACGAAAATAAATTTGAAGTGATTGAAAAATAAAAAATGGTTAAAATTATTTGCTTACCTTTTTGTGTGGCACGAACTTTTTCGTGTAGTAGTGGAGCCACTGCCTTAGCCGTGAGTGATGTTTGTACACCGACCCATCGATCGCAACTGTAATTTCCTCCTCAGCCATTCGCTCCAGAAGGGCTGCAGTGGTAATTGCCAAAAATAATCCAGCACGCTTCGAAATGAGGCCGCAAATGTATTGCAAGATTCGTATGTCATCATCGGTGTAGTCCCTCAAGTACGTGTACTTGTATTTCCTGAGAATCTCCTTGATACGGTGGTCAGTCCCTTCAAGGGTGTCCCTGCAAAAGAAAACAACAAAAATCCTCAGAAACTCGTGACGCTGGCACTATGGTGGCCACACGTACTGCTCTATCAGCGATACATTGTCCGACCCAAAGGTCCACGGGGCGGGGAGCCTCTTCAAGTCGGTTCCCAAAAGGAATAGTCCTTGATCCGCCAGACTCTCCATAATCACCCGGCATAGCTCCCCAAGATATTTTCCAGCTATGTATTTCTCGAATCTAGTGGGGGGAGGGGAGTCTCATATTAGCCTTACGCTGGGAAGAGCTGACACAGCTTACTTACGTGAATGAGTTTTTCAGCAACGATCCGTCGTCCACTACCCGATCGAATTCGGTTTTAATAAAATCGATGGTGCCATTGTCCCCGAATGCGCCCCACTCAACATCAATTATAACGTGCTCCTCCCCGTGCCGCTGGATCTCCCAGTGTTTGACACGATCGGCGTTTTCCATATAGCAGGCATTTGTTCCAGTCCCCAGAACAATACCAATGCGCGTATTCCTGTCCAGCAGAGCACCCTGCACCAAGGTGCCAGTGGTATCATTCAAAATCGCCAGCACCTGAATATTGTTTCGACCGAATTTCTCCAGGGAGTCTCTCAGTTTGCGCACCACATCCTGGTCAACAATTGACGGGCAGTTAAATGATTTTGTCCACGTGACCAAACATCCCGAATCGAGACTGTGCTGCTTCATTGGGAAGGAGAACGTGAACCCCATTATGATGTCATCGTTTGTCATTTTCTGCTCCTTCACAAAGTTATCAACGCATTCGGCCAAGTAGTCGAATAGCACGTCACCGCTTCCAACCCTCAGGGAGTCGGGGATGTGATAGTGTTTCACCTCCTCCCTGACGACAACGCTACTCAGCAACTCCATGAGGATCATGCGAAAATTGGTTCCGCCCAAATCGAGTGCCAGATAGACGCCCTCTTCTGTGCCATCCGGCAATTCCGGGATGTATGTGTTCTCCATTTGCAACGACGAGGGCTTTTCGTTCAGCGCCAAATCCATTTCTGTGCGGAACACCTGTGCCATCCTGCCCGCCGTATATTCGCTGACCAGCAGCACATGCAGGTTATCTTTTATCTGAGAAAAAACGAAACGAGTTTAAGTTAAAACGCCTCCACCGTGAACAGTTTCGTTGAACCAAAGGATTCCGAGTTCCGAACGTCTCACCTCAGTAGCGGAAATGCCTGTTTCGTTTCCGCACTGTTCGCAAGACGTTTCCGTTTAAATTAAACTGCCGTAGGGATTCGTTCCTGGACAATGCGGTTGCAAATTTTTTTTTCCCTTTCACCCTTTTAAACTGCTGCCAAGCGTGCAGAATTCGTGTAGATGCCTTTTCGCGTATATAACAAACGAATTGTGCACTTTGCCACACCGTTACACGCGAAAGTGCGTCCAATTGGCCTTGTCGCCCGCGAGACAGCACGGAGCGATCCACACGACACGTGGTACACTGCGGTCTGAATGGAAAGGAGCTTGCTTGAGTTTGACCGTTATAACGGTCAGATTCAAATTGCAGGGTAAATTGAGTTCAGTGGCAGACAGTACATTGCGGCCCGAATGGAAAAGCGCTTGTCAGTTGTAACGGTCAGATTCAAATTGTCAGGGGAAATTGAGTTGAGTGGCTTTTGAGTTGTTTGCGTTCTAATCGAAAATTGGTGGCCGGTTAAGTTGTGCTGTAGCTCGTGCCTAAGTAAAACAGGAAACGGATTTTTCGCATTACGGAATATCTGACAAACAAATAACGGCGTCTCTGTTAACGGTTTAACCAAAGTGGAAGCATTTTTCGGATTGCCCAAGTGAAAAGATCTCCCAATATTTTTGCTCTGGGGCCCATCCCACGTGTAATCGAGCGATAAATCGCCAGACATGGTTAAGTGCCCGGCAAGATAAAAATCGCGACGACAACAATTCAACAGCGGCCGCACGAAAATGAAACTGAAGGAGGCATACCAAAATTCGCGTAATTACGAGACTGCTGTTCTGTTTTTGCACTTTTATCGCGTAAAGCAATAAAAAAAAGAATAAAGCGATCACTTTCTGTTAAAAGCAGAGGTCAAGTTCGCGATAAGGAGCTGCCGATTGATAACTACCCCTCCACGTCCGTGTTATCAGCGACCGACTCCTCCGTAATTGGCCTAGTGATGGCAGGTTGCGTAAAATGGTAACGATTCGAAAATAAACACAGGGGGGTGTCCCGTCTTAACCCCAAGCTAACACCGAGTGTGCCCAGAGTCCACAGATCGGACCACTTAAAATTAGAATTTAATTGAGTGGCGGCTTTCTTAAATTGCCCCGTCAATTGGTAGCCGGCATCTGCACACCAGCCGGCCGGCGAATTTATTAATTTTCTTTTCCGATTATTGTTGCCGGCCGAATAAATAAATTTTTGGGTAACTAAGGGGGGCTCTCACCTTCTGGCACCGTTGCGCATCCTCCAGCTCAAATTCTTCCACAGAGCGGGTGTTGATGGTTTCCGGCCGTTGTGGGGTAGCCTGATTACGGTGATAATATTCCATATCGGCCGGGTGAGCCACTTGTAACTCTCTGAGCCCTCTCGCTGGTGATGTTGCCGAAGGTTGGTTACGACAAAAATTTTATATTCTAAGTGAATTTCCTTTTTCCTTCCCGTTGGGACAGACTGCAACTCTTTGAATTAGGTACTTGTAGACACACGCGCGTCTCGCTACTGCAGTCCCATTGGGGAGGCAATCTTATTCTCTAAGCCGAAACTCCTCTTCTGGACGGAAATCACTTGATCTTGGTGGATCCAAACGTACTGCGCTGATGACCGCCGCTGCTGGCCAGACTATCTAAGCCGGAACGGCTCAGATCAGCCATAAAAGCGATTACGCCTCAGAGGGACTGTAATCAGATATTGCTTGCAACTAGCGAGATGCTCTGTGGATTTTAATTTTTCATTTTTTTTTATAAGATCTAAGCGCGTTTCATCTTTAGCCTTAAAGATTGTGACGTGAGCGGGGTCACCGGTGGTTGGATTGATTGAACTCCATCACTTGAGAACTGAAGTGCTTTCAAAATACTACGAGATGAAACTCATCCCCTTGCAGGGAGCAAAGGTTGAGCGGATTTAGCATCTTTGGGCTCTGTCCCCCTAGGTGGCTTAGCCGGAGCTGATTAACGTGGGAAAGCCGGCAGCCCTTCCTTGAGATAATTTTTGCAATATTTCTGAAACACTTTTTTTCCCTGTATTTCCACAATTTATAATTTTAAGTTGGCCATAGTAATTTTCATTGAAATTTAAAAAAAATTATCTGCCTAACGAAGGGTCCTTTTTCTTAAATGTTTTCACGTAGCTTAGTCCCGAATAGTCCCAGTAGCTGTACTGATACAAAAAACCCACCATTTTCGCTCTTGCTTCTGAGATTTCAGGACAAGGCAAACACCTCAATAAAATAAAACAATTTTCCTTTGCGTTATCACAGTTACAACTTTAATGCATTTATTTAGAAATGACAACTGAAGCATACCCTAGCATGGTTACATAATTTGTACATAAAAGAGGCTAAGAGAAGCGGTAAATTGGTAATTTCTGCCAACTTTTTGTATATTTCGCTAAATGTGAAGAACTTTCCAAGAACCAAGTAGAGCAAGAACAACAAAATAATCCTACAGCGTGCTCTCCAGCATATCAACAAGCCTTTTTATCTCCCGTCTGGAAGAAAATCAAACACGTCATATTTTATATAGTCGAGACCTGAAGGAGTTGAATTACATGCGATTTGCAAGCTGTTCCGTTGGTTTCATCGACTTCGACATTTCCTCAGTTTTCGCCATGATTGTGTACATGCTCTTTATATTCGCATCCATGCTGTCGGTCAGTTTATGCACAGCATTTTTGTGTATCTCAACGTTATCAGCAGTTATCGAGGATATCTGCAAAAAAAAAAAACAAAACAAGAAATACTGCCTGGTTCTCTTGTGGCTCTCAAAAAATATCATACGGAATGAAGAAGATTTCCTAAATTTTCCGTCAGGTTGTCCACAGAAGCGGCCAAGTACTGCGCCTCAATCTCGATATCGTACAGGACGTGCGAATCAATTTGAGAAGGCTGTTGTGGTAGGAGAAACTGTCGCGGAATTAGTCCGGAGGCCGATGGCGTACTATTTCTAGACGACCCAGGCTGACTTGAATCTAGAAAATTTGATTTATCAAAATTACACCTTACATGCTCTGCGGAAAAGGGAATTTCATGGGACATTTGTGTTCTATTTCTTGTAACCTTTTTTGGTAACTGGGCTAGACAACTTGATTTTATATTCAAGGTTTTCCGCAACGAAATGTGTCATATCACCATCTTTGCTCACGGTGCCCTCGAGATTATAGAGGAACGCTATAAGAAAATACGTGCGCTCAATAAAATTACCGCCAAGGCGTAATGGTCAGTCGGGAGAGATCTTAAGCCAGTGGGGGAAATTAGGTGACACAACCAGCAGAAAACAAGCAAAAACACAGTAAAGAATTTTTTTATAATTAGCCCGTGTTTCCCAGGAGAGTTCCTCAGGGAAATTTAAGAAAATATTTCCTTTAAAAGGACCTCCCAGGCGGGTGAACTGGGATCTCTCCCGTGTGACCGAAGCTCTAGATATAAAAGAACAAATTTGTGGAAATCCACAGTAGGGAAAAAGTGTTAAAAACTTACACTTATCACATACCAGTGAGGCGGGGCGCCGCGGGCAGTTATTATCACGTTCCTGTTCGTCGGATGAGTCTTTGCTATCGCTAAAGCCGCTGGTGGCATTGTCCAGATGGTGGTGGTCCCCGTACTCCGTTGATCTTGGCGTGGAATTGTAATTTGTGTGGAATGATATTTCGCTGTACGATGCGGTCATGTTGTCTTGAGGACCACCACCAATTTCGTTGCGGTCATACACGCAATTTTCCTGATCACAGTTCCTGGGCTGGTTGTACTTGTTATCCAAAAATGGATTTTTCTAGGAGGGCACCATTTTGGGGGGCATATTGAAACCGAAAACATAAGGATTTGCATTTTTCTTACTCTCTTCTCGCTTAAATCGGACATTCCTTGCGATTATTGCTGTACAAGGCACTGACATAAAATGTTTCCGCCAGTGGCACAAGGCAAACGTACACAGGTAGATCCGTAATTATTGCTGAGATTCGGGCATTGTCATCCCAGTTTTACGGTATTTGCTTTTTCTTAACCAACCAAAGGCTTATTGCTTCAAGAAATAGAAATTTTCTAAACTGTGACAACAAAACCCAACAATTTGTTGGGAGCTGTCAGTTGTCAAAATGAAAATATTAATGCGTTTCGTTTTTCATAGAGGGCGGCTGTCAGTTTTCCCAAGATGCAATGCTGTGCGTACATTATGATTTGACTAATTAACACGACAAACGTTTGGTTTAGTGCAATTGTGGCGAATTGAATTAATCAAATTCGTGGTTTTCTTTTATTGCTCCATAAAAGAATTGTTACCACGCATCACAAAAAAGCTTTTTCAAATTAATTTAATTCTATACACGAACCATTCAAGTTCTTCATTGTGATTTTAAATGTAGCACCATCTTGCGGTCAATGGCACATGGCAATCATTCTGAAGATCGGGCGGAATTGGGGTGGACAACAGCCAACAGGCTCCAACAGTGGGTTCGTGCGCAAATTTTACCGCAATTTGAATAGACGGACACGGCGTCGGTAGCGTTTTTCGATTTTTTTGAGATTTTGCCGGCTGAAATCTCATTTAATCGCGTTTTAAGTGTTCATTGGTGTCCGGTAAATGTCTGCCTGTCGAGTACGCGCGCGAAACACCGAGATTTTGCATTTAATTCGGCGGAAAGTGTTAGCGTCATTTTGCAAATCGTTCTATGGGCCCGGAAATGGTCGACCCTCAGTGTAAATGGCCCGTTTTCTGTTGCCAGGAAGGCGCAAAGTGTGTGACTCGTTTGGCTAACACCTTCGGCCCGACTTGGACGTCGAAATAATTTTTGCACAATAAGGTAATTTTGCTCTCCTCTTGCTTTTTAAACGGCCCAGCGGTACACTTCCCGAAGGAAAGTCGCTGCAGGCTCGCCACGTTCGTGTGTAGTCTACGATCCCTCCGCCCCATTTCCGGAGGCCCACTCCTTTACACCCTTACTCGGGACACTTTTTCTCATGGCAATTTTGCTGTGAGCAGAGTCTTGGCTTGTGGTGTCTTCCGAATTAGTGGGGTGGGGTGGCTTTGGAATGCAACAAGTGCGTGGGGTGCGTAGCTGTGGGTAGGACGACGAGGAGATTTTTGTGCAGTAAGTCTGTTTCTCTTTCCTCTAATTAATTCGCATTTATTTTTTGTGCTCTGTAGCGTTGCAATTAGTAAATAAATCCGGCGATGCGGCGTTCCAAGTTTTTATGCTGCAAAAAAAACCTTCAAGAGTCCCAGCCAGACAAAACATCGAATTGAAAGACCCAACGAAAGAAAAAAAACACTTGCCCCCTTCGGGGTCGCTACGTTGCCGGTCGTTTTCTATGTTTCTTCCTTGCCATCCTCCGGAGGCTCACTCTAAATATAGTTTCTCCACACACCTTAAATTGCCAAGAATTTTGCATAACTGTTTTCTAACAGTTTTTCTGTTTTGTTTCAGAATTTCTAATCAGTTCCGGCCGGGTGGGTCCATCAGTTTTGTGTTGTGCGTGTTTTCCCAGTGCAAAATGTTCCCAAAAGCAGAGCAAAGTTTAGTTAAGGAAAAGTGAGGAAAAGTGCGGAAAATCGGTGTGGTGAAGTGTTTTGCAAAAATGGCCTGTATGTGAAATTTTGGCTGTGCAAAAGATAACGCCAATCAGTGAAGTGCTGTTCGTTAGTTTTTTGTGTGTTCGAGCAGTCAACACCGAAAAAGACAGCCGCAATGGGTAAGTGATTTTCCTTTAGAATAAATCACCGTTAGACTTTATGAGCAAATGTGGCAAGAAAACTATTCGGGGACAACCTCCTCTTCTGAAATTCTCCTACTTCTCCGATATTTGGAGACATTTTTCGCTACTTGGTTCATTTCTCGAATGAGGGAATTTATCGTGACTTCTCCAAGCTTCTCGTCGCCTTCTAAGCAGAATGGTTCGTGATTTAGCTAAGTGGGTTTTTCGAGACCCTCTTTCGCTTGCTTAATCGGTTAGGTAGTTCCCCATAGCGCCTTCAAACTGACTTACAGGTGAAATAGAAACTTTTGGGTCGAGTCGCGGAGTGGTTTGCTGATTTTTCTAACGAGTGAAAAGTAGTAGCGCTCTTGAGCCCCTACCTACGCTGAAGCATTACCATAAAAGGGGGAGGGGGGTAGGTACGGGTAGGAGTTGGGGGTGAAGCACAAAAAACCGTTTCAATTAAACAATTCCTTTTTATTCACCTACTGCTGCGCTACAACTGTCCAACGAGCTTAAAGTACACTCTGCCGTGTGAAGTACAGTTTTTCAGTTAACGACAATTTCCTTGCGGGCAAAGTCCGTAAATTCGGTCCGTAGGAATTTCGCCATAAAAATTCTACACCTGTCGTCTCGGGTGTATATTGGGTTTCGCCCCTTGAGGAGGATGTGTCCGAAAAGTGAGGCTGCAAAAAATTAAGTTGCGGGTTAGTTAGCAGACCCGAGCGATGCAGAACTTACCAATTTCATTGGCGTTGAAAATTCTTTGATCGATGCCTTCCCTCAGGAACATGCACAGGTGGAGAAATACGTTTTTCCGGGGTACGGTGAGTTGTTGCAGTAGTTGGAGGCACTGGTCCAGAGATTCGGTCCGGATTAAGTCTTCGCTGAAAGGGTGCAGGAGGGGCTCGTTTGAGGACTCCAACAGCATGAGAAGAGCCTCGGCGGCTGTGTGTGCATCGCCAGCTGAAATAGTTTTTTTTTTTTTTATTTAGGAAACTTAGAATTCTTACGTGTAGCTTACGGAAACTGTCTGTCGCCCACGAGTCCAGCCAATCGCGAATTCGGTTAATACTGGGGTCCCTGGAGCTCTTCCTGTTGAGGGAGAAGACACCTTGAATGTCCTTGCCACGGCTGTACAGCTGATCGATTAGAAGAAATACTTCTCGGGGCATAGTCACCTTGCAAGGGCTGCTGGGAGATGTTTCCTTGAGGAAAAATTGTTATTTTTCTCTCTAGAAATTTAATAAGTCAAACATGGAGCCTTACTATGTCCATTATATCGTTCAGGGTGTACTCGCTGACCGGACGTTCGATGCTACAGAGTGTGTCCACGGAGAATCCGAAGCAGCTCGCCCTGTACTCCCCCATAATAGTTATAAAAATATCCCGACCCTCTTCGACATGCAGGACTAATATATCAAGGGGAATTTTTCCACCATGGCCACGTTGCTTTTGGTTCAGCTGCCAGACCGTATGCGCTCGCACATGGAGCTTAATTCGTATGCTGAGACTTGTGCCCGTGATCAGATTACCCTCTTTGGGCTCAATGTCCAGCCAATCCTCACATATCCTCTTGTCGCTGTTGTTTTTCGCCTTAAATGAGAACTTAACCGGAAGGTGGCAATTGTTCGCGACCGTGAAATCCCTGAACACCTCCTCATTAAAACTGATCACATCAAAATCGATGTCCGTCTTCTCCACCGTGATTTGGGGCTGATTGTCGTTCTCATACTTGTCGACGCGCTTCAAGACCTCCTCGTGGACACGTTTGTACTTTTGCTCATCCTTCGTCTTGATCTGAGAAGAGACGATAACAACAATACAATTCAAGTTCAGTTAAGGAATAATTCAGCAATCCTAAAACGAAAAAAAAACTTATATTGCCCAAAGGATCTCCCGCAGCTGCTTACACCAAACTGTAAAAATGGACGTCCCTAGCTTGAGCGTTAAAAGCGACAAAGCTGGTTATGGGGATGTAGTAAATATTAAGTAGGACAACTTACGCCTGTTAAAAACACCGAGTAGACGGGCTTGTGGTCGCTCAATTGGATTTCCATAATGCTGCTGTAGGTCAGTTGCTCAATGCGCTCGCCTTTCCAAAGGATGCGATCGCACCAGGCAGGGGCTCGGCACTTTTCACTGAATGAAAAAAAACGGAGCATTAGGTGTGAATGGGTGCGGTATGATTGCGTGGTTGTATTATGCTAGTTAAGCACCTGCTGTCCCAATTATCAGTGCCCGGGTCATACTTGTACGTCGGCCGGAAATTTATCTCACCTTCCGTGAACCCGTCAAAGGCCCTCCGCGTCTTCATTTGGTACTTTAGTTGGTCGTGTTGGAGGAGCTGCTTGAAATTCTCGTAATCCAAATTTTGTCCTGGATTCTCAATGATACGGTAGTTTAGGTCGCCGATCCAGAATATATGGCTTGAGTTTAGAAAAAGAAAAATACGTGAGGTGGTGGTGATAGAAAATTATCTAGGGGATGTGAAAAATTACTCGTGACTGTCAATGGTTCGTTTTGAGAAGGTCTCCTCGAAAATGAGCCGCCTCATGATCTCCGCGTAGTCTTCGTTCCTCCTCTCCACTTCGCTTATGTGGGCCGCAAGGTGGGAGTTCACAAAGCAAATAGTCGCCTCGTTTAGAGTCATGCTGACCCCAACACCGCCCTTGTTACCCATGAAATTCAAAGCGCCTGTTCCAACTGTTTGGATGGAATATCGTGTCACGTTGGGTCGGAGGTCCTTTCGCACGACAATGGTGAGCATCATTCCGACCAACCTGACTGACACCAGTTCCTCGTAGGACCCATCCGGGTGGAGGCTGTCGATTATTTTCCGTCTGGAAGATTGGGGCGGATGATGTTTAAGGTTTTTGGTTGGGCGAGAATAATACTCACATCCAAAGCGGGTCTGGCCGACTTTCGCTAAATGTGATTGCCTTCGGTGATAGATCGACTTCCTGTAGGGCAACTGCGTAAATATCTGGGGGCTCCTCTGAGGCGGTTAGCCATGCGCTCAGCGAGGTCACACCGCACGGCTGGCCATTCACGTTCCATGTGCCACAAAAGATTCTGAAAATAGAAAACACTTTCTAATTTGGGGAAGCCGACATTTTTGAGGTAATCAGGGGGCACCTGTAGTTCTTGTGAACGATGTACTCGTGCTCGTGCTTCTTTAGTTCGTCTTGGAACTTTGACTCTCCCCGTCGAAGTGGCTTACTGCCGTCTGCTATTAGCCTGTCGATAGCTGTGTAGTCCTCCCGCTTGTAAGAATTCAACCAGGAGAAGCTAATGGTGGGAACTGTTGAATCAGCACCTCCTCCGTATGCCTCCAGCTCGTCCCTCTTCAGCTGGTAGTTCATAAGGGCTGTTGTAACGTCGCTGTGGAATGCCTCAAAGCCATTTGAACTGCAGTAGTAGAACAGGGACCGACCCGACGAGGTCACTATGTAAAACTGCAGCTTTGATATCTTCCCTTTGGTGTCTGGTTGGGATGGTACACGGGTCACGGCAAAAACAAATTATGGGTGCTCGGGCGCACTTACCTGGAATAATCTCGAATTGGTCATTCATTGGGAAGATGTTTTCAATTGTGAGGTCGGAAAAGGTGTTCGGCGGGAGGCATGTTACTGCAAACGAAAATATCGCATAAGTTCCCGTCGATGTGACGAGGGCCAGGAGGCGATTTGGCGACTCTGATCCACAGATTTGGTAGGTTTCCAGCAGCTACAAGGAGAAAAGATGATTTTTATTTTTTCCAACCAGCCAGGGGGGAGTCGCTTAACTGCCAAGACCGATTCGCCTCGACGGAACTTCTCCTGGACAATTTCAAGCGTCGAGTCTGCAACAGTTCGGTCCATAATTATTTTTTCTGTTTTGTGTATTTTAGGCGCTTCGGTTGAGGGGCGTTATCAGACCACCCACGTTCTTCTACGCACAAAATACAAAGAGCAAAATTTTGTTTGTTTACAAAATAACGCGTGATAGAGAGCAGTTTTTTTTTTCTCGTGTCACTTCCACATTCAGCACTCAATTGTTCGGGGTTGGCGAAGGGGGCAAGATTTTGATCTTTTCTTTATATCCTGATTAAATTTGTCTAATCCAATTAAAGGAATGTTGCTCAAAATGCTGGAAAACAAGTGGGGCCACACGGAAAACATGCAAGGAATGCCTCAACTCCCATTTATTTGAGAACGTCACCAGCTCCACTAGACCATATCTTGGCTGCAGCACACGTACGATATCACTAGCAGCATCGCTTAATTAAAACACATTCCCCATGACCCGTTATTTTAGCAAATTTAAAAAAAAAATTTATCGAACAAACCGTTGTTGTGATATTTGCTCTTGACCCTTTTTGACAGATGTCACACAATTGACACACCTTTAGGGCTTGGTGATGTTATGTTTTTAGCCGAGATCTGAACCTTTTTCAACAAAGCTTTTGAGTTAAAGTTTTTTTTATGTGAAAGCTTTGTGTGGATTGTGATCAAATGGGCTACGCTTGAGGCTTGGCTTAAAAAGATCAACAGATCAACAGCCGGGACATCCACCCGGATGCCGTTCTGTGAATTGGTCGCTTGTTTAATTGTAAAACTTCCTCCAAACTAATTTTTGTTTTATTTTTATTCAGTCGACATAAGTTTGTGTAATAATTTTAGAGCACAAGTTCCACTACGTCATATCTTAAAAGTAACGTTTGCATAAGCAGAAGAAAATAATACTGTCGTCGGAGAGCTAGGACGTGGGCCTCCCTCCTGATCCCCGTTGGGTCCTTCGACGAGGGCGGGTTGGCCTTTAATCGAACGCAACCTTCCTAGAAAATGATGTAAGCGATGAAATTTCGCTTGGGTTTGAATCGGATGGCAAATTATTGAATTCAATCTCCTCACTGGCAATGTTCTCTGCAAAACGCAAAAAAAAAATGAAAATGTTCCCTCGAAATTAAACTTGCAGCCCTACCATTCGAATTGGAGTCCTTTGGCCACTGCTTGTGGCTGGGGGCGTACAGTATGATGAGGGCGAAAATGTAGATATTCCACATTCCGTACACCCCAGTCAAAAACGCAGACGTTAGCTGGACCTCAATGTTTTCATCCCACTTCCAGTGACCCTCGGCAACTTGCCCCATTATAAAGCCGACAACTGTTAGTGCGGCACAGAGCAGTGTTGCGAGCATTAAGAACTTAAAGCGATAAATTATGCCCTCGTAATGGAGCCTCCGGGCCATCGACATTGACGGGAGGGAAGACCTCTTTACGCTTATGTTGCAGAACACCTTCCAGATCATGTAGCACAAGAACAGAAAGTATAGGGCAGCCGATAGTCCAGCCAGAATTATAAACGTGAGCTGTGGAGGAAACGAAATCGTATGTGACCCAACTGGGAAAAAAAAACGAACTCACCGCTAAATTGGTTCCCAGTCGCGACGTCCAAATGGAGTAGAAAGGGTTTCTCAGCTGTACCCCACGCTCGCACATGTCGAAGATGAACAGGGAAATGCAGCCGACAACAACCGCACTGAGGTGCTTCCAGTAAATAATAACCGAATTCCTTTCACCCGACTCCTGGATTAGCATATGCTCCCCGGCAAACACCAGCCAAAATGAGAGGAGCATGGCGTAAAAGATGCCCTGCCGGATGTCGCTCAGGAGGAGCATGTATGGCATGTCGAAGGCCAGGGTGAAGTACTCCAATGGAACTGTCCCATAAATAGGAGGAAAAAATATTAAATTCAGCACGGCATGGGGGTTCGCTGGTTGCTTACGATTCAAAAAGGTCAGGGCAGACCCAAGGTAGATCAGCATGTACTCGAGCAGAGCGGGGGACCTCTGTAAAATGTGGACCCGACGCCAGAACCAAATCATGATGATGACGATAAACGGGAAGAAGACTGTCTTGAGCGATACCCAGACCTTGGTGAAGCCCCCGTTTTGGTAGATTGCGGTAAGCTGAAGGTCGTGGATGTGGCCGATGTTTAAATTCATCTTGAGGTCCGTGTCAACAGGGAGACGAATGTTGAGCAGGTAGTAGTCGTGGTGGAGGGATCCCAATTCGAACAGCGGAATCATGTCGCATGAATACAGCACCTCGTTGCTTGACACATGAATCGATGTGCAGTCCAAATGTCGCCTCTCCAGGGACGCCGTGTAGAGCTTCCACTGGTTGTCCGGTGAGTCCTTGTTACGGTACGCCAGCCTGGCGTCGATTGTCAGCTCAGTTCTGGGGTCTGTTAAGAAACGAAAGGGTTAAACGCATTTCCCTCGGTTTGATCACCTCTCGCAACTTATTAGCACGTTCGAGTCATAGGCCAAATCCACTTGCAGTACACCAATGAGATTCTGTTGCCACCGCGAATAGTCCAGGATGTGTCCTTCTCGTGGGACGGGCATTTGAAAGACAAAGACAATCTGGTTGGCCATCTTAACGTCATGTTTCTCGATTTCCTCCTGGCTAACTGCATTGCATGCGCCGGCACCCCTTGTGTATAGCCAAACATCGGTGCTGTTCTGGGAGCCCGGAACGTCCTGGCATATCATCCCTAAGATGTTCTGGTGACTTGCCGGGACTGGGGCTGGAGAGATAAATTGCTTTTTAGTAAAATCCCACGTACCACTCAGTGCCCACTTTACCGATTAGGCCGCCAATAAGGAAGCATATCACCTGGCAAACAAGCAAACAGCCGACCAAAAATGCCAGCTTTCTGCCGCTCAAATTCTCAAGAATCGTTCCAGCCATTCTGTCAGCGCACTTTAAAATTATCTACGCGTCTCCAGCCGGTTGTCGAGGAGGCAAAAAACCACTTTAAAACTACAAATGCCCAAAAAACAAGCACTACACGTCCGCGTCTTTTGTTCGCAAAAAAAATACAGCACACTCTTGCAAACCCACACGAGCTGTCCTTGTAGTCAGTGCTTCCTGCCTTAACCGAAAAATATCTCTACAAGGGAAAGGATCTACGCATGATTCGACTTTTATCCTGCGGCCGCAATTCCCAGAGGTAGCATCCAGGGATGTTCGAATTCCCGGAATTGTCAAAGAGATGCTGTCACCTATCCCGACCCGATTCAGAGGTTTCCTCCAAATCCGGAAGAAGGCGTTTGCTGACCCAAAACGCTAAGCTGATCACCGGCTCGGGTATTCTGGATGATTTGATTTACAAAATCACCTGCGAAAGGGGCTGTCTGGGGAAAATTCAATTCCAGGCCATCTCAGATTCCCTCAGGAGTAAAAGTAAAATTTTCTTTCAAAGGTGAACCCATTCCTGGGAGAATTGCGCACTTCTGTAATTTTTTCTATTCTCTGGGAAAGCCGCAGGGCATATATTTCCCCGCAGATGCGCTCCGACTGGAGCCATTATGTGGGCATTGTTTTAAAAATTAGAAAAACGCCTTTGGTTTGGATTTTTTTTATTTAGTACATTTATGTGATTAATAAAAAACAAATATTCCGCTTAGCGCCCGTCCTGTCCGCTCCCTGTAACCCGCTGAAATTAAATTGAGGGGAAATTACTGTCTGTGAAAAATATTTTGTGTTGCCGATTGTTTACCTGCAGCACCTCAACGAGGTTATTGGGGACATTATCGAACGCATTGGGATTTGTGAAGAATTCCAAAATATCTTGCGATATCCCGTAGTTATTTCGCTGGTTGGGCTGAATGCCGCAATCCTCGCTTAAATACCGAAACTCAGGAGTGTCCTCCTCCTGGTACTCCCCGTTTCCGCTCAACTAGCGTTAAAGTGGAAAAAGTTGAGTTACTCGGTAGAACTAGACAAGACAAATGTACCTCTTCAAAATTGTCATCGTTTAGAGCGTCCCAGCTGAATGCTAGCGGATCTGTGAAATTCTCCCTCAGTGGGGAGAAGTCAAGGAGATGTACGCAGTCCTTGGATGCCCTGACGACGTCAAAGACAACTGGAATGAACGGGAGTTGAGTTGGGGATTTTAAAATCACATAAAAGTTTAAATAAATATCTTACAATTTGCCAGGGGGAACTTCTCCTTGATGTGCTCCTTGAAGAGGGACACAATATCATTCACAATGTCACGTCTCTGGCCCAAGATGTACTTGTTGAAACTGGGCCAGTCCCGGGGCGAGATAGCAATTAGATTCCTCTCCCGGACAAAGCATCTGAACTCAGTGCCAGGATGGATGTCCTGCCATTCCTTTACGACCAAAACATACTCCGGAGACAGGTTACTGCTACCTGGGGGGACGTCGTGATTGTTTAAGTCGCTCTTTATAACGTTCGAGGCCTTGAGCAGCTGGTACGCGTCGGTGATGTCCTTCACTTTGAGTGTCTGGCCGGCCGTTATCCAGAATGCATCTTTAGGGGAGCGCCAGTTTGTCTTTAAGAAAACACTGCCCGAGAATTCCTGTATTGCATCGGTAATCGATTGACTGAATTGTGGGAATTCGGGAATGTTAACCGTTTCGGTGTCCTCATCATCGTAGCCGCTGCACGAGCTACTGTTTGCGATGGGACACTCTTTCGGCAAAACTATCATATCCTCCTCGAGGTAGGCGACCACGTCCTTGGGGATTTCTATGCATTTCGATGGTATTGAAATTTTCTCGTAGTTCCTGTACCAATTTTGGAAGGAGCACGCCTGCAATTCGCGATTTACTTCAACAAATTCCCCCGACTTGATTAGCATTTTCCTCAAATGTGACACTTCGCCCACACTGACAGTAGGAAAAACAACAAGCCATAAAAGCTCACCTGCAGCACAAGCTCTTGGGAGCAAAAGGGTTCGTTACTTTGCTAAAGTTTTTGTACTCACTAGTCGCAAGTGTTCATACGATTTAACCGACAGCTGTTAGGTGTTGTTAGGTTAGGTGACATTTCCCGTGGGGCTGTTTAAACAAAAATCTAGTGGGCTTTTAGGAAAATGTTTAAGCAAGTGGTACGCGCGGTGTATCGGTCGACCCAAACTCCTGTAGGAGGTGCTTATAAGTCTCCTCTGTTGCCCATAGTTTTTCGACGAACGTTGCGGAACACCCGCAGCCAGGCACCCATCGATTCTGGGCAAGGCAGCGATGGTGTCGACGAAATAGCCATCGCCGCCGAATTAGAGGCGAAAATGTTTGGGATTGGTGGCGCTACAAATAAGCCTTCACCACCTTCAGCAGTAACTCGGGATGATAATTTGCTAGTGCAGAAGAAACCCCCAAAGGAGTTGAGGGAGACAAACACTAAGCGTGTGCCGCAGCCACGGGAAGAAAGCCGGCAGTCTAAAAAGCGTGTGTCGGAATCATCGCCTATCATGAATTACAGTGAACTCGACCTAGAGTACACGAAGCTTAATTTAAATGATCCCCTGCTAGGCCAACTGATGCTGACGGCAAAATCCCGGAAACAACGGGACAAAAACAGCCAAATTGTCCTGGAGGGCAGGAGGTTAATTGTGGAGGCGCTGGAATGTCGTTGTCAACTCCGATACCTCATGTTCACACACAAAGAACAGTTGGTCCCCCTCAAGGACAAATTGCGGCGGCTGAAGGGAGCAAAACTAATAAAAGTACCTCAGCAGGATCTTAGAGTCTGGTCGACACTGACCACATGTCCTGGCGTCATAGCGATATTTGACCGTCCAGAGGATGAGAGCTGTTTCGCCCCAAAAGCCCCCATTCTTCCCATAACGGTTATTTGCGACAATATCCGCGAACCGAACAATTTGGGGAGCATCATTAGATCGTGTGCAGCAATTCCGTGCGCCGAAGTGATCATCCTGAAGGGCTGCTGTGACCCTTGGGAATCCAAAGCTCTTCGTGGTGGCTGCGGGGGACAATTTCGGGTTAAAATACGTTACGGCCTCACTTGGGAGGAGATGGACCAACAATTGCCAGACGATTATCAACTTTTTGTCGCAGAAAGTAAGGTGCCCAAGGCTGGCGAATTGGAGCACCGGGATGTGGAGGCATACAGCGATATGCGGATATCCCATAATCACAATGTCCTCGTGATTGGTGGGGAGACCCACGGGATTGGCGAGGAAGCATACAGGTATGCCCTTGAGTTTTACCCAGTACCCTCTCCAGTACTATAATTTCCATAAAATTTAAAGGTTTTTGGCTTCAAGTGGGAAGAAGGGCACTTGCCTACACATACCCCTCGCCGCTGGCGTTGAAAGTTTGAACACCGCCTCTGCGGTTACGCTGCTGCTCTTCGAAATGCGAAAAAATTTGCTGCACAAGAAGGATCTCTAGAAATTATTTAATCCGCAGTAGCAATTACAAATGGAATTAAAAATATTTTCAGTATCGTTAACGTATTTGTTTTATTTTTAATTTAGGTCCTAAACAAATTCCCTTAGGGGGGAAAAGCAGTCCGAGAGGTCTTAGCTTGGGGGTGTCCGGTTCGGAGCTCCTCCTGTAAGGCTGAGGCTCCCAGGGTTTCCGCTGCTGATTCGAAACAAAAAAAAGAATAATCCCCTGAATGCTGCCCTGTTGTGGGTGATGTGTTAGACAGCTTGCAGCATTTTCTAGAGGCAACTGATGAAGCCCTCTAAATGCCTGCGAATGAAGCGAAAATGTTTTAATGGATAGGCGGGTGGGTGCATGGTGGGTTCACCTATTCCCGCAATTGTCTGTTACTTGGAATTAGTTTACAAGCCCCCCCCTCCCTGTTTTAATTCATTCATAAGACGATACGACTTTTTTTCACATGTTTCATGTGTTGGCGTTGAGAAGGGTGAAAAAAAAGGGGTTGGACTGATTAATAGTAAAAATCCACCACTTTACACCTCACAGGTGTTAGGGAGGGGGGGACGAGGAATAGGCGATACGGCGGGCTGGATTCGAATGAAATCGAACTCAGTACCTCTCCTATTAGTGAGCCGTCGCTGTGTAGGGCCCCGTACCGTACTTACACTCAGCTAGGGAAAAGATTCTTAAAATTTTCTGTTATCTTCCTCGAGTCATTTTTTTGTATTCATTTGTTTTTGCCATGATCCGGACGGAATGTAAATTCAATTAAACCCCCAGCGCTAGCGATAGGTTTAGGGAGCTATTTGGAAGAGTTTACCCCTTTTAGTGGATTTAATTGTTTTCTTTTTTAATTTGGAAAGTGCTATACCGCGGCCGAGGTAGGGGACGATCTGCTTTAGTGCCTATCATGTGCCCTTTGCGTCCCTTGTACAGTGAGAGGTGATTTGAAAATATCCTGAGCCGTGCCTTACTTAATTATTTGGACCGACCAGGGAAGGGGTTGTTTTGGATCTCCTTTAGTTGCCCACTGGGTGATTTTTTTTTTTTGTTTTAATGCGGCTGTGTTATGCAATAGGTAAATGCAAGACCTTGTGGGACCTTCTATAGGCGCTGCAGCAGAATACAAAAAACAGAGGGGTGGGGGGGAAGTTTGAATATTATCTCAAATGAGGAAATCCACGGTACCCTGCCGTCGTTACGTCCTGCAGCCGATGGGCCGTCCAGCATGGGCTTTAGTTTAGTTGAGTGCTCCTCGTTGCGGAGGGGATCGAATGGAAACTGAGAAGACGTCGACAGGAATCTGTGAGACATCCGGCTGGAGGATTCGATTGAACGATGATCTTGAAGGAATTATTAAAATTTGTGGTGGCTAGCAGAAGAATATCGGCTCGAGCTGTTGAGGAGGTGGTCTTGTTTTTCTTCTTCGTTGTAGGGCTGTGGCCGCTACTTTGGAGTTACTATAATTACCCTGTCCATGTACTTCTACAACTTCTACCGTCGTTGCCTCAACTGATATCTAACAATAAGAGAAATCATTTAGTTTTAACGCATCAAGTGTAATTATAAAACGAAAATTATGCCTAGAAGACTCTACAACGCTCAAATGCACGTGTATGTGGCCTTTCTTGTGTTTTGTGTTGAATTTGTCCAATACGTTTTATGTGCACACGGCTATAGGTGAGTGATTATGTGTCGAGTTTTTTCTTTTCTATTTATCGGTGGCTTGTATGTTAAAATTTTCTGTTTTTCTCATATTTCTCGTCAAATCGCCATTTTTTGTCATTATAAAAAATATATGAAGGGACGAGCAGACATTTCCCCAGCCCCATTGACTCACTTAAATTACAAAAGAAGAAAAGGAAACCGTAAAACGCATTGGCCGCCATATTAGAGACACGTTTACGGCTGTGTTGGAGGCGTGCGCCCATTCCAGGGCGGGGTAATTGTCGAAGTGAAATAATAAAACAAAATTAGTTCATTTTGGGTAACCAGAGAACGAGAGGTAGCTCAAGTTCAAACCCCACACCTGCCACCAATCTCGTAAATTTCACGTTCTCTTGGAATCTATTGCGGCTTTTTCGACACTGAACTTTATTTATTTGTTTTGTCACCCCAAGGGGCCAGAAGTCCTTTAAATCGACTACCCTCGATTCCCTTGCGATCGTAGGCAGTAGCGCCTTTAAGGGAAGTTATACATGTGTAAATATAAAAATAGCAACAAAAATTGCACGCTGCCGAGCACTTCAAGGGGTGGCTTCCGTTTCAACTCCACACCTGGCACCAATGCCCTCTCAGTTTGCTACACATCTCTTGGGATTTTAATTTTTTCTTAGTTTTTTCGAATTTTCCGTTCCCATCACACCATCCATTTTACGTTTGTTTTTCGTATAAATTTAGAAATAATACTGAAAGCGCTGAGCTTGTATCAAACTATGAATCTAGTCTATCACTTCCGGACATACTTCCCATACCATCAAAGCAGTATGACAAAAATCGAGCACCAAAACTGTTGGGACAGCCGACGGTAGTATACTTCCACGTGACCGTACTGTCTTTGGACTCAATCAACGAGGAATCAATGGTAGAGTAGCACTTTGTTGTATTTTTCCCCTTTTTTTTAACAACTTTACGTTCTTTTCAACAACTCTGATCGTGCCCGATGTGTGCTCCTTTCTCCTCTTTTTTATACTTACAGACATACGTAACAGACATTTTTTTAGCGCAAAGTTGGCGAGACCCACGCCTACGTCTACCAGAAAATATGAGCGAAGAGTATCGCATTCTCGACGTCGATTGGCTGCACAGCATTTGGAGGCCGGACTGCTTTTTTAAGAATGCTAAAAAAGTAACATTCCACGAGATGAGCATTCCAAATCACTACCTCTGGCTGTACCACGACAAAACCTTACTCTACATGTCCAAGTAAATAGCATCGAGTTGTAGCACCGCAATTCGCTTCAATTCTTTTACTCCTTAGACTTACGCTGGTACTGTCCTGTGCGATGAAATTCGAGTCGTATCCGCACGACACACAAATTTGCTCCATGATGATCGAAAGCTGTAAGTAACTGACCCCCCCAATCCTCCACCGAACCCCTTCACCCTGAGCACCTTATTTGTAGCAGGACCCCACTTCTGAACAGAAAAAAAAACACACTGCAGAATGTTCTCCGTGCTGCTCTGGTTCGCCTAGGGGGCTTAGTGGGATCACTGCAGTGTTTGTTGTATGGCAGAAGTGGGCTATAATTTGGGTCTGTTGGTTGCTGTTGCTTGTGGCGCCCCCTCTCCTCGTAACTGCTAAACGCTTAGTACGATTAGGTTGTCCCATCTTTTGTTATTATTTGCTAGCCGTTGTACCCTTGCCCGCAAACATGTCAGACTATTTGATTTGTTGGTTTTAAAGTGTCCCACACGGTCCAAGACCTCGTCTTCATTTGGAACATGACCGATCCACTGGTCGTCAACACCGAAATAGAACTGCCCCAACTGGACATATCCAATAACTATACGACGGACTGCACCATTGAGTACTCCACTGGTAAAAAGAAAAGAAAATGAGAGAGAGAGAAAAAATTTGTGAATTCTGTTTCAGGTAATTTCACATGCTTAGCAGTTGTGTTTAATTTAAGACGCCGCCTAGGCTACCACTTGTTTCACACGTACATACCATCCGCCCTAATTGTTGTCATGTCTTGGATATCCTTCTGGATAAAACCAGAAGCGATACCGGCCCGTGTGACGCTCGGTGTAACATCACTGCTGACCTTGGCCACCCAGAACACCCAGTCACAGCAGTCGTTGCCCCCAGTGTCGTACGTTAAGGCCAT
Organism: Neoitamus cyanurus; assembly: GCA_947538895.1. Taxonomy (NCBI): domain Eukaryota; kingdom Metazoa; phylum Arthropoda; class Insecta; order Diptera; family Asilidae; genus Neoitamus; species Neoitamus cyanurus. The sequence continues at coordinate 8,278,198 of OX384549.1, forward strand.
TGATGTTTGGATGTCGTCATGTTCGGTATTCGTGTTCCTCTCCCTAATGGAGTTTGCTGTTGTGAACAACTACATGGGCCCAGTCGCCACAAAAGCCATGAAAGGATATTCCGACGAGGATCTGCACGATGCTGAAGATTTCAAGGTTGTTAATCTGTGAGGATAATTCGAAAAGTTTGCTTTACAATAACAACAACCAAAAAAAAAAAAATATGTTGTGCGCCATCTCTGTGTCAGGCCGAGCAATTTTCGAACTACCCTCCTACTTGAAAACTTTCAGCGGCTCCTAACGCATTTTCTTCCTTATATTTTTTGCGCAGAATGGAGGCCACAGAGCATCGGTATCGGTGCCGCAGTACGACAAATGCTGCTACGGACGGGAAACCGCTCTAATGATTGACAAATTCTCGAGATTTTTCTTTCCATTTTCATTTTTTATCCTCAATATTGTATATTGGTCGACATTCCTATAAGCGGTGGCTTGTGGGCGCTTCTCTCTAGCTCAGGGCTCACATATCCACCAGCCAGCAGCAGCATAAATTTGTGGCGGCGCGGCGGTCTCCATACATACCATCCCCTCCCTTATCGCCATCCCTAAAATTTAAGTGGCTAAGCGACTTGTGGCCCTTCCTTAGACTTAAGGCAGAAAACAATCAAATTGTACTACAACTAGGTGAATAAGTTGTTTTTAAGTGTGAGTACCGCAAGGATGTAATGAGAAATAAATTTATGGCAACTTCGCTTACTCGACTAAATGAGAAAATTTCCTTAAAATGTCCCACGCGCCCCAACTCCCTTAGCAACGGAATAAATTCCCCAAAAACGGGACACGAGTGTTGAGCTTGCTGTGCTGCCGATCCTAAAGTCCCAGGTTCGAATCCCACTCGGACCCCACGCTTTTCGTAATGACAGGAGCGCGCACACATCTTTTCACGCGGGCAGAGAGTTTGCGTAATTAATAGCACCAGCAGATGTGCTGCTGCAGTGCTCTGGACCAAAGTTACTCTCATTCGAGTGCTCCTCCTGCTGCCTTTCACTCGTGTTGATATCGAACTTGTCCTGCACCAAGTCCACACCACTCACGCAACCAACTAAAAATTCTCTCAATTAAATTTCCCCATGCGGTTGTTGCATTCGAACAATTTTTTACCGTTAAAATTGGCCCAGGACTCAGTGGATGTGGAAACTGCGTGTGGATCGGATCGGATCGGTTGGCTCGGCCACTGCCACAGTTCGGGATGAAAAGTTCAAGTGAATTAATTTTCCCCGTATGACAGTGTGGAAATGCAACGGCTGACTTTCTCCAAGGTAAGTGTCCTACCGGTGCTTTGTTCTATGGTACACCCAATGCGAACAGCGTGGGAATGAAACGGTCACTTCCGCCTGGACTGCTGCCTTTTCGACTTATTAGAGTGCTCCCACTCAAGTGCTGTATAACAGTTCGATGCGAACAGTTCAACCAAACCATTGTGGGATGATCACTCGAGCGGTTGAGCAGATGTGCTGCGGTTGGTGCTGTTTGCAGGGCTTTTGAAAAATCCTTCGGCAGGCACCCACTCGTGCTTTGTACTTTTTTTACTTGTAAAACCCCGCGGGTGGGGGGGAGGGACTGTTAGGCGTATATTTGGGTCTAAGCCATATAATTGGAGTAAGTCCTTCAAAATAATTGCGTTAGTACCTTCCAGGGAAGACCTTCCGTTTAATACTGCACCCACCTGGCGGAAATGACTGTGCAAAGAGGAAACGGACAATAGTATGAAAAGGAAGGCCTGAGTCCCTCCTAAGAAGGCCTGAGTCCCTCCTAAGAAGGCCTTCAACAGGCATGGCAGGCTGGAATATATCCGTCGGGGGAGTTTTCGGGGAGTTTTAAAGGAAAATCGCTTGGAAATGTTTTTATCTTTTCTTTTTTTTTACTGAGAATCGTTTATTACGACTAAATTGCTTCAACGCTAGTTCTTTACAGTTCCGTACAGTTATCGGCGTATGTTTATATGTATAAAGTATAGAAACGTATCACATTTATTCCTTGAAAGTAATCTGGATTTACACTGAATGCTTACTTTAGTTTTATTAATTCTTTTTTCATATTTTTAAACAGTTCCTCAAGCTGCTGCAGCGAACCTTTTTAGTTGTTTTTTTTATATTTTCATTTAACTTCTCTTAAAGACAAAATCGATGGTGGTTACCTCTAGTCACAATAACGCGTGTTGTGTTTGCGGGGAGGGCATGCAGTTTTACAATGTTTTTCTCTTTTATTTTTTAGTTAAATAGCATCGAACGAACGGAAGTGTGAGGGCGAAATAAATATTTAGCTTTAGAGTGGCTTTACAAATTAAATAAACATTTTCAGATGCGAGTAAAAATAAGCAGAGGGATTATTTATTACAATTTTATTTTTTTTCGTTTTGTAAACTTCGCAAGTGCGGCTGGGAGGTGCCGACAATTTTTTTTTATTAATTTTTCTTTTTTTTATTGGGCTTTGCAGTTGACGCAATTTTCGCTAGACATAACATAGGGGAAACCCAAAGGCGCTTTGTATTCAAAATTTCCTCTTTTTATCACAAAAATTTCCTAGACACATCTTATGGTTTTCTGCGCGTTTAATCTACATTCTTCCTATGTACAGGGTAAGGGCAAAATAATAAAAAAAAAAAAGGGAGGGCGAACTTTGGGGGCTCTAGAGACGGTAGAGTAATAGTTAGCGAGTAGGATGGAGATATAAGGGCGCTACGTCTAATAATTAATAATTTCGCGAATTTTGGGGCTCGGGGGCTTTTGGGTCTCTTAGCAAGCTAGATTAAATTTCTTATTTAAAAATACTTCCACAGATAACAACAATGCGCGACGCTTACTAACGCTTGCTACGAGTTTAATCGAATTACCTATGATAACTTACAGTGTGAAGCTGTTAGAACCCTTGCGGTCTGTTTTTTCACTACTAACTGTGCGAAAGTGTCCTCCATTTCATGTAAGAAAACAAAAAAACAAAAAACAAAATCAAATATTCTCCTACTTAGTCCTGCCGGATTGGGCGTTGCTGCATTTTGTGCCGGATGTGCCTTTCTTGCTGCTGCCACCAGACGAGCCTCCTTTCGCGGGCTGTGAATGCGGTCGGGTGTGGATAGTGGCGGTCGTGGTTGTGGCAGTGTTCGCGTTGTCACCCACTACAGCTGAGCCACTGTCCATTCCAGAATTTCCCTCGCGATCTTTTGTATCACGAATGTCTAAATCACGGCCAGATGTCGCTGCTGTCGCAATCATTGTATGAACAATGTTCGCTTGGGCGTCGGATGACGTCATTTGCTTGTTGGCATTCGTCTCCTTCAATTTTCCCCCCTCCTTCCTACCATCTTTGGGTTTCTCATCAGACCTTTCCAGAGTCGCCACCCCTTGCGGGACATTCTCGTTTTGTGTGCTCGTTGGTGAATCTTTCTCCTCGGCAATGCGTGGAAGAAGTTCCCCTGGCGGCTGGAGGGACAGTGTAAGAACACTTGGCTGTCCCGGCTGATTTTGAATTTCTTGAATGTGATGAATGTGATCCGATGGCAAATTGAAGTGCTCCACGTACTTCTCCAGCGAACTGTTGGGTGCAGGAGGCGGTGGTGGGGGAGCACTTGAAGATGATATTGATGTCGTTGAAGACGACGGGAGCACCCCACTTATTCCACTCGACTGCTGAGTGGGCGGATTTGTGACTGACTGTGACCTCCACACTCCAGAAACTGGCCGGGAATTTTTAACCACCGGCGGTGGACAGCAGAGGGGGGATATTAGAGCGCATTTATTTTCAGCGCTGCGCGGATGCAATCGATCAGGGGATAGCGCACGCCTTAAAAGCGGAGAGCTCGGCTCTGCGCTCTTTGGACGGGCGAAACCTTTTTTGGCAATGTTACCGGTTGTCGCATTCGGCAATCCCCCTGGGCTGTACGATTGTGTGGTGTTCGATGCGCCCGGCTGATGCCCCACCGGGAAAGCAAGGGGTGATGGTGATCGGGTGGGTGATGCTGGTAACGGCGACGGTGATGGAGTTCGGGCAAGTGGGGACAGGGGTATATGGCCAACTGATTTTCGACGATTTGGGACTGTACTTGAAGTGGTGTGAATGTTTTTCGTGCTGGCAACTGTCGAGTGAAGTTTGTGCTTAAGTCCATGCAGCGTCGAAGGGCGCTGGTAGAGCTGAGAACCCCCAGATCCGGTGGGCGTGTTCGGTGCCGACGAGGATGGGGAGCTGGACTGTGAGGAATTCGAAGCCGACTGATGGCAAAACGAGTCCAGCGGGGATAGGCTCATACGATTTACAGGTGGTGTTGCCAGAGTTGAATCAGCTGATCTGGTAAACGACTGAAACGATCTTGAGGGTGTCACCATTGTTGGTGACGAGATTCCTGCTGCCATCTGTGGGAGGCGAGTTGAATAAATGGTAGCATTTTGGCTCTACTTCTAACTTATTTCTTATTAACAAAATAAAACGTCCGACATACCTGCTGCATCTCAGCGGATGCCCTCTTGCTGCTTATACGACGAAATAGTGAAGTTTTTCGTTTCTTCTCGTTATCCTTTTTCTGCTTCCTCTGCCGGTTGACACCTTTCTTCGCTAATTTGCTCTGCCACAGCTCACGTTTGCGGCCACCACTTTGAATACTTGTATGCTCCAGAGGGGTGGCACGTAGCGTAACATGCTCACCCCCGCTAAGAAGTAGCTGCAGCACTTGCGTATGATACAAGCCCTGTACAGCTTCGCCATTAACATGGGTAATCAAATCTGCTGGCCGCAAACCAGCCTCGAACGCTGGACTGCCCTCATCGACAGCCATTACCAAGTGGTGCATAGTGTAGAAATCTGTGTCGCCATAGTACACACGAATTGTGTGGACGGTGAACCCAAAACCTCTCGGGCCACGACGTATTATAATCGGTGGCTTGAGGTTTGTTACGAGCGGTGAAAGCTCCCGACATGGTGAGGTATCGCGCGAACTAGCCGTGCTGGAGCCTCCGCCACCGGGCGATTGCACCCCACCACCACTGCCACCACCAACTGATGGTGCAGATCCAGCCAATTGTGAACCATCTCCTAAACGAATTGTGACGTGTTAACAAAATTTCAGGAAGGGAACAAATGGACTTAATTAATTCTTAAGACCCTTCGGAGAACTCAAAGGGTTTTCAATGCATGGGAGCTGCTTAAACATAGAAATTTTGTGTACAAACCTGTTGAGACCATGAGCGACAAGCCGAGGGCTGAAGCACTTTTCACGACCGTCCTGGACCTATGGTGCTTGCCATTATTCGGGAAGGAGGCCATTTGTTCGTTAGACAGCTCCAAAACAGATGATGCTCCAATAGCGCTCCCTGGTAGTGAAGATGATCCGCCACTGCCGCTCCCACGGGCATTGTCCGATGATGAGGTGCCACTGTGCTCATCTTCCACGGATATCGAGAATCGTGGCAGGATGTCTCGTGCGTGGGTCGTTTTGCGTTTTCGTTGAATTTGCGGCGACACATCATCGCTGTCCGTCTGGGAGGACTCAGGTGTGCTCAAAGTTTTTCGGGAGGCAATTGAGGAAATTTGATGGGTGTCGATCAATTTTCGACTCTCCTGAGTGTTCGGTGTTGAGAATGCATGTTGCCGGGAGGCTGCTGTTTGTATTGATTGGGTTGTGGGAGCTACAGTAGAGACGGGGGCTTTGGGAACGATTGAGATTATTGAAATTGGTTGGGTTTGTGTGGATGTGTTCGAAACAGCCGTTGCGGCTGAACAGGAATGGACGAGGGATGAGGGTCCGGGGAGGGATTGTTGCCGCAAATATTGGTGAATTGATTTTATCTCCTCCCTGTCGGGGGTGTTTAGCAATTCTGGCAAGTAGTCCGAGTCGGGAGTCGATGGTAGTTTCAAACTGCGAGCGGATGTCTGTTTTTGTTTGGAAATAATTCGACTTTAGTGATGCAACAAAAAAGAGGTAAAGGGTTCGCTTACATCAATCTTCCTCAGTTCAGGAGTTGTGAGGACTTTGCTTAGTTCTAAGCTGCTGTTGTCGTCCGATGTGTTTGTTGAAGTAAGACGGGACCAGGAATAGTGTTGTTTACGGTACTGCGGCGAGTATGAGCTGAACGACCCAAAAACAGGAGTGTCGTCTGTGTCATCAGTGTCGTCTCCGCCGAGATCGTGATTGTATCGATCCATACGTGCTGCACAACAGTAATAAAATTAAAATAAAAAATTTATACAATTTCTGAAGCGGGCTACGCACAATCAAAATAGCTGGTGTCGTCTTCGTTGGACAGCTGAGGGACAAATTCAGCCTTCTGTCGAAGTAGGGAGTTCCAGTCGACGCCTCCAAAGTAGATGTGCTCCTTGACTTCGTGTGCCCCCCCGCCCGTGCCAAGACGATCCCTAGGATTCTGGTGCAGCAGCTGAGTAATTAAATCTTTCGCCTCAGGCTGGACGGTCCAGTCCTCATTGTCTGGCCATTCGATGTCATCATTTACGGTGTGGGCAAACAGCTCTTCGGGAGTTTCTCCAAAAAATGGGACACAACCGATTAAAAACTCGTAAAGGATTATGCCCATGGACCACCAGTCAACCGGCTTGCCATACCCCTGCCTCAGTATGACTTCCGGTGCGATGTATTCAGGTGTGCCGTACACCTGTTTATCCGAAAACTGTCTCGTCTCGCTGTCGATGTAACCCTCGTAAAGGTTTGTAGCGAGCGACATTAAACCCATTTTCGACAGACCAAAATCGGTCAGCTTAATGTGTCCGAGGGCTGTGATTAGGAGGTTATCGGGCTTAAGGTCCCGATGGACGATCCCATAGCTGTGCAAATACTCGACGGCTAATACTGTTTCGGCAAAATAAAATCGCGCCATATCCGAGGGCAGCGGTCCAATGCTTTTTAGTAGGGTCGCACAATCGCCCCCCTCAACGTACTCCATGACGAGACAGAGGTGCTTCTTTGTTTCGAAGCTGCAGTACATACTGACGACGAAAGGGTTGTCCGCAAAACTGAGTATGTCCCTTTCGGCGAACACCTGTTCCACCTGATTTCGCAGGATCAAGTTGTTCTTATTTATTTTCTTCATAGCGAACCGTTGCCTTGTCATTTTGTGCTTTACAAGGTACACAGCCCCGTAGGCCCCATTCGAAATCAGCTTCACAATATCAAAATCACTCTCGCTAGGTATCTGCTGAATGGGGGGCTGTAGGGCTCCGGTGAGGGAAGGTTTCTTCGCACCACCGCTGCCTGAAGATTCCGAACCACTTTCAGCGGAAAGAGCTGCAACAGTAGCAACTGTTGATTGGACAGCCGGTGTGCTGCCCTTAACCAAAACAGTGCTACCAATTACTTGCACTGCAGCTACAGGTGGTATACCAGGGACCCCCTCCAAAATCCCACCCTCACAGAGTTTAGTGCCCGATACCGTGTCCTTCGCAGCAACCATCAAAACTGTTCCCGTTTCCCTCAGCTCTTGCTGCAATTCAGCAATCGGATCTCTGTTCAAGCCGAGCTTATGGATTATGTACTGCGGTATGTCCGCCTTGATGCCCTGCAAGCACTTCGCCTGCCCCTCAGCTGCTTCGAGGAGATGATAGAACTCCTCCGGATCGAATTCAAGACACTCAAGCAGCCGTGCCGGGCGGGAGATAATCAGGAGAAGTTTTTTAATTATCCCAGTCAGCTCAACTGCTGCCTCTGGGGACTTCTCCTTTGTCTCGAACAGTAGCCGCTCAAGATTTTCGCTCATCTCATAAAAATAGCGGCTGGTGATTAATTTCGCATGGGATTTGTGAAGGCAGTCCCGGGCCATCTCCAGGACTTGATGGTGAACGAATCTAAGAACGGAAATGAAATTCAAAAAACAAAATTAGACCGACAATTGAAATGCCCCAACCTGACTATCGGCTGAGAGTCCCGAAAGCTGCCGCATGCTGCGTTCTTGTTCTCATTTATGAAATGCTTGAGGCGCTCCTCCATCTGCTGGGTGGCCTTCGGGAACCGCTCCTTGTAGAGCGTGTTCATCACTGCGATTTCGTTGTCCACAATGGGCGATCTGCTCGGACTGGACAGACTTCTCGATCGGGGCCGATGGAACGGTGACCTACGTCCAGAACTCCCTCCCGAATCCTCTTTCCCACTATTTCCGGCGTTTGTGTTTTGCGGACTAGATGACTGGTGTGGGGGATGCTGTTGTTGTTGTTGCTGTTGCTGATTTGGTGGGGTGCTAGGCTGCTTTGAAATACTTTGGCTGGACGAAGCAGCACAATTGGCCCCCATTGCCACCTTACCCGGGGGTAGTTGTGGTGTCGTATGAGCACACTGCTTCGGGCAGCCACCTGCTGGCTGACCCTGGTGGTGCTGGGGGCACTGGCTATCCGTACACCCGCTCATCTCATTGTTCGAGAAGTGGTGCGTCAGCATTCGCAGCTCGTCATTTGTCGGCATATGCGGCAGCTGGTGCAGGCGCTCCTGGCTCGAACACTGAGACTGATTTCATGAAAACAATTACTGCTTACTAAACTCATAAAATAAAAATGTTTTGCAACGAACCGAAAACACCTACACCGCTCTATTCCCTAAAACAATCCCTCCCCCGAATATCCAAGCAGGGGAATAAATTTTATAGCACTCCCCCCCCCCCAAAATAATTGGCCCAGCTTCTTACAAAAAAACAAAACCCCCTTTTTAGCTCTTACGTTACTGTGGCAGATCTCTGCAGGGACAATTTTCTGGGAGAGTGATGAATAGAAAAAGTGGGTACGTACCGACATGTTGGAGCTACCCGGCGTTGTCCCATATCCAGACGATGGCAACGATGCAACAGACCACCGGCGCCCATCTCCGCGGCAGCTGGAAATACGCTTCAATGGCACAAAGGGGAATTGTATGAGGCTCGGGGAGTTGATCCGCGGACTATCAATGGGACTAGCTGAGATGGGTGAATGAGATCTTGGTGACGTGTTGCTGATGCCGGTGACGAGACTGAGACGATGGTGGGCAACACCTCCACCTCCGCAACGTACTGCAGCCGCATAGGTTTTCCGGTGTGGGACTGATGAGATTTCCTTAACCGTCGCCGAAAGCGATGGGGCCGACTTGCCAAGGGTTGAGTTCCTAACGCGAATTAAATTCGAAACCTCTGGAATTGGAGGGAAAAGGGTTTTCGTTCTTAGAGAGCTACGAACAGACTTAGGGTAGAGGTCGGATGATCTAACCAGTGCCTGACGATCGCAGGGAGTACGAGTGCTGATAGGAGGGCTTCCGGGGGATCACGCTGAAATCCCTTCCTGGCAGGGATATTGAGCTGCCGGACAAACCCCCCGATGATGATTTCCCAGAGCTCCGGATGAATGAGGCGGAAATCTCTTTCGGGGTGGATGATGTTCCAGAAGCAGGATTCGGCAGTATTGTAACACCTGCAGATGGGTTGCTGCCACGTGATGTTGTTCCGCCTGTTCTTGCTGCTGCGCCCGACGACGTCGGAATCTCCTGGTCGGAATCATCAAAGATCAACACCCGAGCGGAATGGACCGACTGGGGACGTATGCGTAGAATGGACGTATGGCTTAATTGACGACTCGGCACAGGGCTGTTCGAGGCCGACTTGCTATTGCCGTGGCTTGGGGATGACGATGATTCGCCCTCGCTCATTTTGAAAAAGGGGCGACTAATTCTCTTCTCGTTTCCGGAGAGTACACAAAATTCCAGTACTCACCCTAGTAATCGTTTAGGTTTCTTCTTTTTAATTTATTTTTATTTATTTTTATTTACTTCTAGAAAAACTTGCTAATTTTGCTCCAAGTAAAAATTTCTCAGCGCTACTATTTCCTCTGTGGATATTTTTTTTATTGCACTCTCTCCGGCAATAGCTCCCGCTTGTATAGTTGCGCACGAAATATCGAACACTTTGTTTGGCGCCATTGCGATTGAGATTTTTCTGTGTGCTACAGGAACTTGGTTGTAGGAATTCAATGGATACAAACGTTCGTCTCCGCCCAAAAACACCTTTTTCTTCCGCCCTGTCTACCGAGTGACCAAAGATTCACAACTAGAACAAAACAAAAACAAATTTTCCCCAATTAGGTTTTTAGTTTCAGTCGAATTTGTGAATGAATTTTTTTTTCTTTTAATTATAATCGCGGTGAGGGAGAGTAGTCTAGTGGTAAGCGTGCTAGACGGCCGATCTAAAAGTCCCAGGTTCGAATCCCACGCTTCCGCTACCAGAGCCCTTTTGCTAATAAGCGACAGAGGGAAGCTCCGTCGATTAGGATAGCTACTGTGCGGGCAAAGCGAAATTAATCGTGCAGACACTACTGGCAACTTTGGCATGTTCGCGAGATTATTCGAATTGCTTGTTTACTTGGGTGTCCACCTAATTTGCTGGAATTTCGCTGTAACCAAGATATCATGAGCATCAACATAAACATAAACGTAAACATAAACAGAAGCATGAGCCTGCGCAAGGTCAGGTTACTTTGAATTGGTTGACTACTGGGCAATGGATCGGCTTACTCATTTGTCATGTTTCGTGTCCAATTGCTGAATTTATTTTGTAGCGGGATGTTGTTCACCTTTCAAAAAAATTTCCAGGTACTACATGCCGTTTGGGTTTTACGGAATACACAGCTCAGGTAGCTGAGCCGAGTTCTGATTTCTGAGTTTCCTAGAAGGCAAACAATGCAAAAATAGCTCGGACGGGTGAATCAGCACCAGCAATTGGGGAACTTCCATAAAATTGTAAAAATGTTTCAAAATAGACCTCGCTGGGTGCGATGTGGATGTTTTATTTTTTTGTACTGTCCCACTCGCACTCATTGGCGATGGTAGAAGCGCTTTAAGTAAAATTTTCTAGAGCAATTGAAAGCAAACTTGGCTGGGAGAGGTGTATGGTGGCATTGCATAGTGGCATAGGGGGCATAGCAGAGACTTACGGGGCGGCTGAGGTCAGGACAAATGAATTTTTTTCTTTTCACCTCAGCGCGATCGCTCGGATCACCTTCAAGTGATCAAAACAACTCGAAACCGAGTGACCACGGCCAACACTGCCACAGCTCAAGTCGTCACGAGATTTATTCCATTTTATTGTGTGACAGTGTGCGAACTTCACTTATTTACATTTCGTCGTGTTTTCACAATTGACAATTGTTCTGATCGTTTCTCGCGATGCCCCAAAAATATGATCGCAAGCAGCCTCACTCGTTTTTCAGTTTTCACTCACAGCCAAATCGCTTCCTTACACTTTTACCGAATGCAATATCGCCTTATCGATTAATCGATTTTGTGCAGGAGGTGCAGGCGCACACATTACTCGGGACGATGATTTGACGATGGACACACTCACCTTAGCGAATCACTCAAAAATTCCACTCCTCTCTACGGCTGGTCGTGGGCTGGTCAAACAAATCTGCTAATATCATTTTTATTTTCGTTTATTTATTTTAAGGTCCAACACGCCAGCACTGTCCTACATTGCAAAATTCATTACCACCGAGTGTCTGGAACAAAAATAAACAGAAGCAGTCCATCAGCGAGTAGCGCACACCACTAGTCCACTAGTCTAGCGAAATTGAACTTTACTGAGCTCTCGTAGTTTTATCGGTTCACCCTCCCGCTCCACTAGTCTGACAAGGCAAGACGGGTGACGGCTGTGCTGATATTTAGTGCGGCCCGTCGCCTAGTGTGCTGCTGGGCACTGGCAGAAAAAAAAATTCACCAAGAAATGAAAAGTTGCAACCAGCTGACTCGCTTGTCACAAGTGCAACAATTTTTCCAGAATTATTAACTTGTTCGCAAGCCCCCGATTTAAAACTAAAAGAACCGATGGACCACCGAAGGACCCGTCTTGACTAATTCCACTAGGCGGCCAGGCTAGTGGAGTTGCTGCTCTTGAAAATTCGCACAAATAAAACAAAAAGAAGAAAAAGAAAATACAAAAAAAAAAACACTCGTTTGTGTTGAAGGCGATTCGATTTGCTAGTTAAACTGGCCCTCGGCCCAAGGGAAAACCAACAAAAAAAAAAAAAACAAGAAAAAAAGACAACTTTAGTTTATCGTGAAAACGGAAAAGGAACGCGACACCTCAAAGCCTTTCCTGCAGCACCTCTACTGGCCTCTTGCAATGTATTTTTTTTTTATTTTAATTATATAAGCGCACTAGCAAACAATTGCAACTCCCTTTTTGACGGGAGGAGTAATCAAAACATTCGGGGAGAATCCTCTCGACAATCACCGACCCCACATATATTTTTTTTTTCCCCCGATTTTGCAGTGAACAGTATTCGGGCGACTATCCTCCTTTTCCCGTATTCCTATCTCTACTGTTTTGTGCACTCAATTTATTTTTTTATTTTTTTTTATTATTATTAAGTTGTCTCGCCGCCGCTGCACACATTCATAAATAAATTCACCCTCAGGCTTAAATTCTACAAATCAAGTTCACTGTCGCCGACAACTGGCTTCGCTGTCAGACTGAATCACTCGCAGGACGTAAATACATGTCAGTGGACTGAATGGGAGAAGTGCCATACCACAATTGCGACTTCAAAGCTTGCACGGCGGCGTTAAAAGTGCAAGGAGAAATGTCATCTTGACAGATTACTTTTTTTTCACTTTTTTACTTGAATTAAAATGATTTTTCCAATTTACCCTCAGCAAAAATTTGCAGTAGTAGATTTTGACTGAATTAATGCAAAACGTGTAAACACACCAACTGTGGCAAAGTTCACTTCTTAACGAATCGGCCTTGAAAGCTCTGCTCTTCCGGCGGTTGTTTTTTTTTCTATTTTGAAAATAAAAACAAATTAACTGCTCACCCTTTTGCAGAAAAAGGCGATTTGAAATTTTGCTTAGGAATTATCGCATGGGAAAAGGCAAATCGGGAAGGGCGAGAACTGTGCGATGGTTACTTTCAGCCCTTAAAGTGCGCCTGGTTGGTGTACAGTCTTAAACAAAAATGTATTTCACGATAACAAAAGTCGCGATTTTCTTTACCGTATAAACGGTCAATTTCCTTTGGGTTAGCCGTCAGCGCAGTGAGGGAAATAAAAAAGAAATTACGTAAAATAACTTTAAAAACTTTTAATCAGTTGTTTGGTATAAAGTTGTTGGCACATTCTTATCACGACTACAGTTAGCCTTTTGAGGGAATCTGGAAAAAACTCTGATGGTCACTCCTTCCGGCGGACGAAGTGTTGCCCGCTGCAAATCACGCGAAGTCATTTTGAACCGTTTGACCGTTTGATCCTGCAAAAAAAAACAAAAAAAAAATGCTAACTAGAGACTTGAAAATGCCTGCCAAGTTTCATTTAGGAAAAACAAACTCACTGCCTCCTTCGAATCGAACACTTTTTGTGGCTGCTGGCCCGACTCGTTCGCTGCGGCGATGGAAGGCTGCAGCTGGGGCAGAATGGGGGCGACGGTGTACCCTGTCCCCCATCTGTTCATATAAAAGAAATAAAAAAAATTAAAATCAAGCAGAAGTATGAAGATGTTCACGAAAACAAAACACTCACCGTGTGCATGGCAGTCCTGGCGCTTCGGATGAGACTTCGCTGCTTGTGGGGTGCCACCGGGAAACGATTCTCCTTCGCGTCCACCTTATCAAATTCGATGCGATTCGCAATGGCGTGGTAATTTTCGCGTATCTGAACAATCATCCAGTTGAGGCTGGTGAACAGCATCTTGAAGTCGCCGAGGGTGATGGTCTCGAGTTGCATAAATGTCCGGCACTCGTTAGCCAACTTCTCCAGGCCCAGGATCTCGTTTAGCTCAAAGATGCTCAGATCCTCCAGAATTTCGTCCGTTTTGGTCGCCACAAAGACAACCGGCTTCCCCGCCATGTACTTGTGGTGCATAATTTCCCTCAACACGTTCAGGGACACTCTCACGTCGGGGTAAGGTGCTGACATGTCCACTGCGTAGATGAGACCCATCGCCTGCAAATAGTGTCAACAAGGCTGAAAACGGTAAATGCTTGCCTGCCCTTTTTCCGACACTTTTGCTTCAGGGGAATTTAAAAAAAAATCATATTATCGCAAGGAAGGGCTGCAGAGGCGCTTTTTCCAAATTTTGGGCAGAACCAGAGCTGGGAAATGGCCCAACGCGCCAATAAAGAAATCGGCAGATGCCTGCTGGACCAAAATTATCTCTCACTTGAGTGCTACTGCGCTTTTCACTTTTTACAGTTAGAAATTGTCCCCGCAACCACTCAAATTTCCCCTTAACCCAGGGAACAGAATACGTTCTATCCGTTCCATCACCAAAAGCTCTCAAAGCTCAACTGATCTGTCACAAAGTTCAGAAGCTTTTTCAGCCGTTAGATAATTTTCAGTGAACTAAGAACCGTTAGAACTCACTTACACAATTCAGTCCTCCAGTTCGGCTGTCACGAAGATTGCGCGCGCGCAAATCGTTTCGCCCAGGCCCAGCAGTTGCCCTCGGGGCGGAAAATTCAATTTAATTTCATCGCGCGTGCCGTGTGTTGTCGTGTGTAAATTTCACTTGGGCTGGGCGCCGCCGCCGTCGGTGGGAAATTGTGAAATTGTGAAAATCAGTCAGTCGGTCAGCTTCATACGCCAAGGTGAGTGCTAACGGTTTTTAGTTGGAGTACATCTAAATGTGATCTGTGAGGAAATGAAACAAAACCACTTCCGGTCTGTGCGTTCCCACTCAAACCTGTCGCCTGTAGGACAGTTTGAAGGCGGTCATGGAAACTTTTGAGGGGAAACCTGTAGAACAGTTCGAAAGTGCACCGGATAAACAATAACAATGCGCTGATTACTTGATCGATTGAGCGACGGAAGCTACGACGACGTCTCCCAGACAAAAGGGCCCGGAGTCCCCTTCTTACAGTTAATAATATTTATAAGGAATCCCCGCACCAACCTTAACGTAGTAATGCCTCCAAATCTTCTGCATTTGCTCGCTTCCTCCAATTTCGGTGATATTCAGAGTTTTGTCCCCCACCGTCCGCCTGAAAACCCGAACCCCATTCGTCCTCGAGTAGTCCGTCCGAGTGGTGTGGGTCAGCTTGCAGCCAATCTCGGTTTTCCCCGAACCAGACATCCCAAGCAGAAGAATGTTGTAAACTTTTCTACGGTCACATAAAATCATTCCAAAATACTCCCAGCTACAGAGGACTTACCCTTCACTCGACTGATTGTCGCAATTGTGTCCACAGCACTTGTTACCCATTATTTTTGTTTTTTTTTAGTTTTTTGCGTTTGTTTTGCCTGGACAAAATTTGAAAGTTTTTCCCTACCACCCCGTCTGTTCGGGGGGTCTGGAACGGTAAGGAGTGTAACAGTTGCGAACGCACTTCACCTGCAAACGAGGTAATCCAACCGCCAATTGTGTCCGCCAAGAACTGCAGCAATTCAGAGCAGAAAAGTGTTGTTGGTGGAAAAATAATTGCACCTTGCACCTAAGCGCTGACTGGAACTTATCCCTGATTTTCTCCACACGTCCTGCCCATTGTGTTCCGCGCGGTTTTGTTTTGATGAAACCATGGATACAACATAAACAACATTTCCGCCGCATAATTACAGTTGCGGCCATATAATTTAACCTTTGCTGTAAACTATAGCAGAGCCGGGCCGGATCCGGATGTAAAGTCTCGCTGATGCGTAGGGGACAATCGGGTGCGGTTGCCGTTAATTTATTGTCTGAGACAAGATTTTCACTAAAGCGACAACACAATTTCGAATGAACGCGTGGAACACTTTTATAGACCACACTGTTCCTGTAAGCCGACACGTTGGGTGTTGATCCCACGAAAGACACCTTAGACTTGCCGTTTATTTTACTGCTGATAAAATTGTTTGTATTTTTTTTCTTTAACTCAAACCGCACGATCCCTTTTGGCTCTGTTTGGCTAGTTGGCCTATTAGGCAATTAAATTGGGCCGGAGCAAAACTTTCATACTGTACTGTACCCAAATTTTTGTCGCCTAGCTAGAAGTCGACTCATCATCGGTTTTTTTTTTTGCTGGAACGCATAATGGGGCCCTTTGGGAAAAAATACAAAAAAAAAAGTTAACTCTGCACACATCTAGGCCGAGGCAAGCCCAGCAGAGGTGTAACATGCGTGTAAAAAATAAAATAACGGTAATAATGATTTCACTTATTTATTTATTTTTTGTTCTTAACAAGTTACTGGCTCACGCCCTCGCGCCCTAGTTTTGTGAATTGGGTAGAAAACACCCTTAAGTATGTCTGTCTCCCTCACTCCTCACTAGAACGAATATTGCGAGACAATTATAAACAGTTTGGCAATGCTCTTCCCCCGTGGCTGGCCATTCATGAAGACAGTCATGCTCAGTTCCAGCTCAATATCCTGCGGTCCCTCCAGGCTCCTCATGATGCTCAGTTGCACTTGGTTGTGCATCTTGTTTGTCCTTTTAATGGATATGATGCGCTTTAGTACTCCCCCTCCCTTGCTAGCAATAAATACTTACGAGAAGTGCTGTTCCGTCGCCTTCTCAACATTCGGTGGGGCTGAGATGCTCGCAATTTTCAAATCGAAATCGATATTTTCGTACCAAACCGGTCCCCGGAGTGTGAAGAGGGTCCGACCCTGTGGAGGTATCAGCATTTTTGACACCAGCGTTATAAAATTGTATGTGTACGCCGAAGGCTTCTGGAAGCATTCTTCCCCTTCGCAGACGTTGTTGATGTGGCAGCGACTGCAATTCAAAGAGGAAATTATTGGTGGGAAGGAGGGTGAGGAGAAAATTGAATTAATACTTTTTCTGATCGACATCAAGGGTATAGCCGTACGGGCATGAGATGACATTGCATTTGTAGCTCCCCCGGATATTTGTGCATATTTCATTTCTGCCCGAACATGTTTGGGGTATTGCGCACTCATCGATGTCCCTGCATGAATTTTTGTCGGCGCCCAGCTCATACCCGGGCGGGCATGAGCACTCATACGAGCCGGGGACATTATTGCAAAATCCCATGCACAAATTGTACGCCTTGTGGACTTCGCACTCGTTGATGTCATCGCAGGATCGATTGTTAGCGCTCAGCTCGTAGCCCTGATTGCATGCGCATCGATAGGATCCCCAAAAGTTGATGCACTTCTGCTCACACAGTCCCTGAATTTCCTGGCACTCATCGATGTCCATGCAGTTCTTGTCGTTGTCGTTCTGCTTCTTAAAGCCCGGCTTGCACTCGCAGTAGTATGAGCCAATTGTGTTAATGCAATTCGAATTAATCGAGCAGACTTGCTCCCGCTGGTATTCGCACTCGTTGATATCGATGCAGCGATTTCCACTCGACAAACTGTGCCCGGCTGGGCAGGAGCACACATACCCGCCCATTCGGTTCCGGCATATTTGGTCCGTGCCGCAGTTGTGATCGCCCGTTGCACACTCGTCGATGTCTAGGGAAATAAACGAATAAACGAAAAATCAAAAATTTGAAACGAAGCGAAAGAACTGTATTTTAACGGTCCCTACCAACACATGATGTGCCGTCCGGTGTGGACTTGTAACCGCCCGAGCACACCAACAGATTTTGACATCTGTAGGAGCCGTTGGTGTTTATGCACCTCTGGTGCGAGCCACATATCCCAGGCAGGTGGCACTCGTCAATATCTGCAGGTGGTACAGGACTAATGATTGAGATGTATTTTCTTTTTAAGGAACAACAAAAATAAATAGTTACCAACGCATGCGCCCATCCGGTTCCGCTGAAAGCCGTAACCGCACGAGGCATCCGGCCTGAACCTGTGCGTCGACGTCGGCACATACTCCTGATTATTTCTAGTCTGGTAAGACGGGTACGGGTCATATGTGGGCAGGCTAAAGCGGGTATACGGCGGTGTGTATCGTTGCGTAGTTGTTGGTGTTGGTGTTGTTGTCGTTGTTGATGACGTAGTTGATGTCAGCCTTTGGGTCGACGTTATTGGGCGTGATGTTGTGATGGTTGTTGTTGTTCTTGGTGGTGTTGCCGCAGTCGTTTTTGGTGTTGTTGAGGATGTGGAACGTGTCGTTAACGGTCTACCACTGCGGTTTCTATCGCATCGGAACGAACCTTCGGTGTTCCGGCACCTGTAGCCCAACGGACAATCGTGTGTTCCAAGTGTGCATTCGTCGTCATCTAAATTAGTTTTTTATTTTATTTTATTTTATTGTGCTACGTAATGTCTTTTCTTGTTATTTGGCAAAAGGAGACAAACAAACAAAAATTACAAACTAAATTTTACTACAATGCAAAGCAGGGGAAGTTGCAGTTGTTCGGCGCGCCCTGCTCTTTTCATGTGAGCATGTGCTGTCCAGAGCCCCCTGCTGCCGAACAACTGTGACTTCTCCTGATTCGATTTTGCCTGATGCTATCGCAGATGTGGAGGCATCGCTGTGGAGGTCTCACAAATTTGCGTCTGTTTTGTCATTCCAATTGGCAATTCGGTTCACACGCCCTTAGTTACTATACACTACAAAATATTTTACCATCACAATTTCCACTTTCGGCATTTAGAGTGTACCCTGTGCCGCAACTTTGCAGCCTTATGCAGGTATATGACCCAATCGTATTGTCACACCTCTGCGTCGACAAGCAGTTGTGGTTGTTAATCTGGCACTCGTTAATATCTTGCAAAAAAATAAATAATTTAATTGGATCAAATTCTACTGCAAAATTAGTTTTTCGAGGTTTTTTACTAACCAACGCATGCGTTGTACGTGGCATCCATTTTGAAACCGATCTTGCAGTCACAGTGATAGGCACCCTGTTCGTTTATGCAGACCTGATTACTATCGCATGCGTTTTTGTCTGTTAAGCACTCGTCGATGTCTAGTTAGTGGTATTAATCGATTAATCGGTGTGTGGGGGGACAACTGTTTATTTTACGGTGGATATTGTGTCTGCCACTTACCAATGCATTTATTGTGCTTGAACCGATACCCGGGACCGCAGGGCTCTATGGGGTGTGATGATGTTTGGGATTTATCTCGTACTGGCGATGACACACTTCGTCGGCATTCATAGTTTCCGGGATAATTGACACAGGTGTATCCGTCGTCGCATGGGCTGTCATTGCATTCATCGAAGTCTT
This sequence comes from Neoitamus cyanurus, assembly GCA_947538895.1. NCBI lineage: Eukaryota > Metazoa > Arthropoda > Insecta > Diptera > Asilidae > Neoitamus > Neoitamus cyanurus. Next base: position 8,297,253 of record OX384549.1, read on the forward strand.
TGGGTGGAAATAGTCGAAATAGTCAAATTAGTCAAAATTGATGCTCTTCCAGCTACCTTCGCATTTCCGGATCAAGGCATCAAAATAATATCCAGGTGGGCATTTTTGCTTCTCCATGCACGTGTAGCTGCCCCGCGTATTGAAGCAAGTCTGCTCCGATGGTTTACAATCGTCGACATCCTCAAGGCATTCGTCAACATCTGCAAAAAGAAATATTCGAGCGAATTCAAAAGGAAAAACAAATTAGGAAGAACAGAACCTTCGCACTCTTCGGTTTTGGCGTTATACCGATACCCCTCGTCACAGTCAGCGGAACGTATGTCCAAACATCTGTAGCTCCCCGGGACATTGTAGCAGTACTGGTCACTTCGGCAGAACGAGGTACCCGCAAGGCACTCATCGACATCGTCACAGTGCAGCGTTTGAGCATTTCGGGCGTAGCCAACTTTGCACCTGTGGAATGTGTTCACAAAATTCCAATTGCTCGCGAACGGTTAAATTAGCAAGGACAGAGCGCTGATGATCAGTTCTTTAGATTGGGGAAATTATTTTTTTTTTTTTTTTGTGATTTATGTACTACTATGATTTCAACCCAATCGGCGAACCCATCATCCCGCCCTCCCCTTGCAAAGTTGTAGTACTCGCTATCGTCGTCATCGATGTCCCCATCGTCCTCCTCCGAATCGTCGGGTATAAGTGAGCACGTTGCGCGATCATCGTCGAGCTTATACCCCTCCCTGCATTTGCAGACGTACGAGTCTCTCGTGTTCTCACAGAAGTGCGAGCACAGGTTCTGCACCTTCCGGCAGATGTCGTCTAAAGCCCCCAAAAGCATAACAAACAAACAAAACCCCCCCAGAGAGAGAAAAAAATCATATCAAATACAAAAACCATTTTTGGGTAGAAGAGATTTTCATTTTTGTCAAACCGTTCTCTTCCAAAATGAACGTGCTGTCGTCCTCCGAAATGTCGTTACAGCACAGGGTGTATGACTCATCGTGGGAGAAATACGCGAGATACGTTGATGTGCAATTGTTCCCGGAGGCAGCAACGGCCAATCCAATTTGGCACGCCTTGCAGCAGCTCGTGTAGAATGTTGTGTTGTACTCCTTGTTGCCCTCACATTTCGAACTGGCCCGGGCGGCATTCCGTCCAGCAATACACTGCTGATTGCCCAACTCTTTGTCACAGCACATACCGAACGTGGAGAGGCACAGGCCTCGCCACACCGGCGGTATGTCCTCAATTGCATACTCATAATTTTGACAGTGTGTCCTCTCCTTTGCCCATTTCGTTCCACCCTTGCAGCATTGGCTCAGGTGGGTGAATATTTCCCCTGGAACAAATGAGAATTTAATTAGCACATTTCCCTGCCATGCCATGCCAACGATAAAGTGCATTTTCTGTAATAACACGCGACACACTTGCAGTGAATGCACTGAAGCCCCGTAAGGTCAGCAATTTTATTTAATGTCCTCCGAGCTTAAGGAACCTTTCCTGAAAATTTCATGCAGACCGATTATCGGTTGGAGTTTTTTTCAGTGGTCTCGTGGACTTTTATAGGATAACTGTAAACAGCAGGGGGGGCACTGTGATAGATCGACTGATTGTGAGCGAACAGACGTTGCAAATTTGTCCCGATCTCCTTAGGAAAATTAAAAAAAAAATTAAATTCATACCGTGGCATATCCAAAAGCCGACTGACGTCAGGAACAGCTGAAAAACCGTCAGGCGCAGGGAGTACCCCATGATTGTCGTTACACACGGCGGCTAAAGTCACGGCAAGTCCTGGGAGCAGTTTCCCCCCAAATTTTTCACCACAGGCGGCACGGCACGTTCCCAATTTAATTTTTTTATTTTTTCTTACACTTTTTTCGCTGCACTCATTCACAGAAAGTTCACACACAAAATTCTATTTATCGCGCGTTTTATTAAAAAAAAAAAATTCAAAAAAAAATCGCTAAAATAAAAATGTCCTGGGGATTGTCTGCACTGCTTGTGGCAGCACTTTCGTCAGAATGTCAGAAAATGTCCGAAACGAAAAGTAGCGGGTGCCCATCCGGCCGCCGACTGTTGCATTGCCCTCGAGGGGTGGTCGGCTCGTCACAGCGCGGCACATGTGGTCATGCCCGCGCTCACGTGGTGGCTGGGCGGGCCTTTCTAAATGTCCCCTTGTGGCGGGTGTCTCAATTTCTCAAAGGATGTGCCGCCGCACGGACATACCAAGTAAAAGTGTGAGAAAAAAAAAACACAATTCGGCTACTAGTGGGCAAGTACAGTCCTGTCCCTTCGACCGCATTCGCCAGATGTGGGAAAATGGGCTGCTCTAATTGTGGACACCGCCGCGCCCGACAAAAAAAATGTGTCCGTTGTTTTTTTGTTTCTAAATTGTCGCCTCCTCGGACGCACTCTCGAGGCCGGCCTGCTTAGAAGATCGTCACCGGTGCTACTATTTCGTGGAGAACATTGTCAAATAGGGTAACATCTTTCTGCAGCAGAACTACAAGAAAAAAAAAAGCATAAGTGAGACCCCTCCGTACAGTCGCAGTGCGGTGCTCTTTTTTAATCAGTCCATCGCGCATCCACACACCGCCGGAATGTGAATTGTGACACATGCGGAGATATGGCCAAGACGGTAGCCGCTAAGTGCTACTCCTGCTGCACGATAATCTCATGGGACACACCTTAGCCACTCGGCCGCCGCCGCCACCACGCCGTGTCCCTCCAGCAGCGCTGTAAACTGTAATGTAATTCTCGCCTTCATCGCTTGTTAGCAGCCAAACCAAACGGCCAAGCGGGGCGTGGGAGCGGTTAGGTGGAGCACTCGAAAAAAACAAACAAACTAAACAAGCACAAGAGGTCTTGTCTTCTTCTCGTGGCATGCTTCCACTATCTTGGCGGGCGGCGTCTCATCTTTGCGCATTTCTCGAATTTTTCCTTCACATTCCTTGCGTTGGTTTCTGGAGGGTTTTATTTTTTTATTTTTTATTTCAGTTTTCATGTTGTGCGTCTCTCCACGGGTGTGTGGACGATCGGCGCTATTTATTTTATATTTTTTTATCGCAACAGTTATCTGCAGTCGTTGTATATTTATTTTTTCTCACCCTCTCTCTCTTTTCCCCCCCAATTAGGTGGCTCAACGAGACATGGGTGAGAGGATTGTGGCGCCATCCGGGATCAATCACGTGTCAATCAGACGTTTTCGGGGATATTTGAAAAACAAACAAAAAAACGGGGGGTAAGTGAATTTATTTTGCCTGCTTCTCTTTTCCAACATTTTTGTTTTATTTTACAGAAAAATAGGCACATGGAGTTTTTTTTGGGTTGCACATTTCAAATTTGTCGTCGAACCAAAGTCGGGACCTTCAGTTGTACTCTTCTTCTTCTGCCAGACGATATTTTCAACAACTAGAGAATTTTAGGTGCACACAGGGTGCCCCCCAAAAGCATTTTCGCCGACTGGTAAGTTTGGGAATTTGTAGCTCAAGAAAATTCCTTCCCTATTTGCACTCCACGTGTGCCCACGCACTTCATTCGCCCTTCGTGGGAGATCTTGCAGACACTCTGCAAATGAGTTTGTAGGGGTTTTCGGGGTTGCTGATTTCAAATCTGCCATAAGTCTCATTCCCTTTCCCGTTATTGCAGTTTTTTCTCCTCACTTTTCCCCCCTTTCTCGCCTTTTGTAATAAAATAATTCTAAAGCCCTTCCTACACCCTTCCTGCGCCCTTCTAGGGGAAGGTCTTCACATTGTCGCAGCTGGGAGCTACCAGAGAATTTATTTGCCCCCTTGCGAAAATAAATATTGCGCGAAGTACTTGAGGAATTTGAGGCTGATAAACGTTACACAGTAGCTGCCTCTGTCCCGAGATAGTAATCGGTCCCATCATTTAATCTGGGCAAACACTAGCGGCCGATAAGGCACCCCAACGCATTCCAGCCAGAGATATCGAAGACGGCCGAGTGTTGACTCAGCCGAGAAACCTTGGACTGATATTCCGAGGCGACACCTCGCTGTGGCCTGCTTGTGCTGCGAATGTAATTAGCAAACATCGCCCGGCTGCAGTTCACTGTCGTTTCATTTCATTTTTGTTTGATTTTGAAATTTTAGCGTGTGCTTTGTTGTTGCTATCCCCCCAAAATAAACACCTTGGGGGAATCTTGCAGGCTTTTCGCGGGTTACGTAATGTGAGGCGCCCATTCAGACGCAAATTCGCCTTGAGTGCGAAGCCTCCGGTGATTGAGTAGTGTGGCAATAAATTAGGCATGCGGTGCTCGTGCGATTCTAGCCGCGCCTTGCATTGCATACTAATCGATTTTTTTCAGAAGTGGGATGCAAATTGTACACTTCGCTACATTTCAAATATTCCTCCCTTCCCAAGTGCTGGGGGCAATTTTGAGGGGATCTTGTTATTTTTTAATTGGGGCGGGCATGTATCTAACATTTCGCTTAATCCAAAATTAGAGACCCCAAAAATCACCGTGTGACTCGTTTAATGAAAATCTAAAGAAGCTTTGTCGTTGCAGTTCGCCGCATTGCACTCCATAAAATCGTAGAGCCCATTTGAACCTCATTTAGGCCCCCGCAACAGTTCATAGAATTTTTTTTTTAGGGCTGAAAAATATAAAAACGGCTTAACACGTGTGAATACCGTTATGCGTTGCACAGAATAGAAAGACTGCAGCAGAGGGACAAGCAAATGGGCTCTTTTGACGGCTACTAGTTTCACCCCTTTAGTCAGACAGTGTCGGCCACAATTAAAGCCCTCAGTGTTTGAAAGAAGAATTATTTATTTATATTTACAAAATGCGTTTATTGTGGGCTGGGGATTATATTCAAGGTATCAGCAACGGGTAACGAAATCTAAAATTAAAAGGAAATCACTTTCAGGAAATCACCGGACAATTTGTCGGCGTGCAGTGCTTATTTCTTGTCTGCTTTGTGTTGCTCTTCCCCACCCTGCTGCTTGACAAGAGCGCATGGGGGGGATGAGAATGAAGCAGCAGAATATTTTTTGTGTCTTTTCTGTGCGTTGGTGCCTCCAACGCCATCAAAACAGCATCCTGTCGCTTCACGTGGGACGACAACTTTTCGCTCTATCGTATAATGGTCGTCACCAAAATGGTATGGTTCTGTCACACCGATGACCTCATCTTCCCCCAAATCGTCAAATTGCTCTACGAAGGCGGCCATTCCTCCAGGCGGATTGACAATCCTCACAAACGAATCGGCGGTGTCGTCACCCTCAGCGGGGAATTTAATGCGATGCCCTCGAACCCAGGCGTCCTTGCAAACAAACAAAACAAACTCATTGGGGGGGGCCCAGACAATTGAAGCAGGCCAAGGACCTAAACCTACCATCTCTTCTTCAAACTGAGAGCGGGTATCGTCTCTCATCGCTTCGGCCAGCGCTGCACCCACCGCATCTACCGAATCGCCGTGGTAAAATAATATTGGCGACAACTCAGAGTCCCTGTACAAGGGCACATATTGCAGCTGGGCATCAGGCGCAGTGGCCAGTCCCGCGAGTTCTGCGACCTCAGCAGGCGCCTCCACCGAAGGTTCTTCCAATATGGCGTCAAGGGGCATTGGCTGGAAACTATCAAAGGACCTCAATTTACCCTGCAACCCCCTTTCCGAATCAAAACCTCACCCTTGCCGCGAATTCCGCCGTTTCGTGTTCTTGCATCTCCACATAATCGGACAACCAAAATTTACCAGGAAATCTAAAAAATATCAAAAACAATTCTCAGGATTACCGATGGCGTCCTTCTTCGCAGAAATTTCACTCTATAACGCTTCCCAAAGGGGAAGGAGAAAAAAACAAAAGACAATTTCATTTTCGTCATTTTTTTGGACCTTAGAAAACTGGACGAATTAGTAAGGCCACACGCAGGCCCCTTAGGACCTCAACGCCTACTCCGATTTGACATTTGCCGTTTTTACAATTTTTTTTAAAAATTTCATCTCTGGCAAGACTACTACCGAAAAAGGCCGCCCACCTATCAAAAATATTTGCAACGAACTCTGCAATTTGAAAATCAGCTGACTAGTCCAATTCCCCCAGCCCAGCTGTTCGTAGTATTCTCATTGATATCTCTCTCGCCGGAAGCCCCTGCTGCGAACATGACCGCCCAACTCGCAAGAATCATTCAAAACAAAAGAAAATAGCATTCGGCAGTCATCGTGTCTGCCGAAAGGACTGCCCGAATGACGCACACTACCTCCCAAAGGCACTTGCTGGAATTTACTAACGAACTCTGAGATTCAAAAATCAGCTGACCAGCCCAGTGCGTCACTGTGAACTCTCTGTGGAAATGATCAAATGACGTTTGAAGGAGGGGAAATGAGTTGCGCTCTTTGTGGATTTTCAAATGCTCTCTTTAATAAATAATTTTCCATCTTACGAGTAGCCGATTGCGTCATTGCGTGACATTTTTTTATTTTTTAATTTTTATTTACTAGGCGGGTGGGGTCGCCCACGCATGCCAGCGACGTCAGTTAGAGTTTAAGGGCGCACCGCTTGGGCACGCTGAATGTGATGGTGCGGTCGCTGCGGGACCCCAAGTGGGGCAGGATGGCTTTGCGGATCTGCTGGATGAACAGTTGCGTCTTGGAGTCTTCGGTGGGGCGGCAGTGGACCTTCACCTTCACCTGCTCCTTCTCGCCACTGGCGCAGTGGGCCGGGCAGGCGTTTAGCTCCTCCAAACTGAAGCAGGTCTTGTCGCCGATTTTGACGTACTGTGTCTGTGCCACAATGGCGCAGGGCTTCCTTAGTCGCACGGGCAGGGCGGGCAGGGCGCGCAGGTAGTTCTCTTGTGGCTCTTCCGATGACGAGGATGAGGCCGAGCTGGATGAGTCCCACTCACGTGACCATTTGTCGGTTTGCTTGCGCAGAGGGCCGCTACGGTGGCCGCCTTCCCAGCGGCTGATCACGTTCCCTGGCCCATAAGCGATGGGAGCGCAGTGCGATTGGTCGGCTTTGGCGTGCAACTCACGGACTTCCTGGCTGCAGGAGCCCTGCCCGATTAGGGCCCACGATGAGACGAACAGCCGCTCGTTCGCGAGAACGCAATTATTCGGGGCGGCCAAATCGTCGACTTGCTCGCCATTGTAGTTGCCGCAAACGCCCCTCAGGTTGCCGCGGTACGAGGGGTTCGCCTGGATCTTGACGCGGACGCCGTCGAAGAAGAGCTCCATCTTCTGGTCGCGAATGTCAACCTTGACCTCCTGCCTGGACAGCTGGTAGAGCCGGATGGCGGCCTTCTGGTGGCGGTCGGCGTGCTCGCTGTTGTCGTACACGTCGATGGACCTGTCCTGGGAGATGCTCTGCTCCTTGCCGTTGATGGTGACCTGCAGCTCGGAGCCCTTCGACTTGAGGTGGAGGATGTGGTCTGGGCCGCCTTGTTGTCTCACTGCGATGATCACCTCCTTCTTGCCGTTCTCGGACGACTCACGGGCCAACACGGAAACGGGCTGGGACTGGACAAAGCCGCGTGGCTCGTTCACAACGGCCGACTGGGGGGCGAGGTACTGGACGAGGGCGTGCCAGCATTTGCCCAACTTCTCGCTAACTGTTTTACCGTCTAAGGTCAGGATCTGGTTTTGGTCCACGACGCACATTTGTCCGTTCCTCTGGATTTGCCGGATGCCGGCTGCGGAGATTTCGGCGTGGGTGTCCACCTGGGGGTGGGCTTGCATGAAGGGCCTGAGCGGGGGCAGGATGTTCAGACTCCTCGCGCGGAGCTTCATGTCCTCCGACTGGATGGCCGCTGTCAGGTGCCTGAGATTGGGCGCAATTCTTATGGACGCCTCGAGCCTGTCGGCCTGACCCTTTGCGTTGACGTTCTCCTCGAGGGCCGTGAAGCCGATGTAGCGCATCACGTTCAGAGCGCCGCGGGTCACGTTCCTGAACGCAGCGGTGGGATTTTCTATCTCGGCGGCGATCCTGATGTCGTCGAGGATGTTGGCGCGGTAGATGGCCTCCTGGCAGGCCGGCATCTGGTTGTTGCCCGTGCTCATTTCGTAGGCGCACACCTTTCCGGCAACGCTGGTGCGCAGCTGCTCCTTGTATTCGGCGCTCTGCTCGAGGGTGGCCGATGCGCTGATCTGAGACGCTCCCGACATGCAGTTCTCGCCGAAGGCAGCCAGCAGACGGGCCTCGCCCTTCAGATCCATCCTGAGGGCTTCCTCGAAGCTGAAGGCCGGCCTGTTGGGGAACTTGCCGACGTAGCTGAGGCACATCTGTTTGCCGGAGGAGCTCTGGGCGTGCTTGGCGCTCAGGAATGCGACAATGCGCTCATTCTCGTCGACTGGGCTCTCCGCACGGGCGATGGTCGCAACGTACTCGGAGGGACGCTCTCCTTCGAATGACAGGGACGCATCCAGTGCGATGGAGGAGGCCTGCCGTACTTCATATGCGGCGTTTTCTAGGAATTGCTTCCGTCGGTCGGCGCTGTTGGGGGTGACGTCATTGGTGTAGGAGAGTTTTTGCTCATCAACTGACGCCCGCATTTTGTTGGAGGAGGAGGAGGAGATGGGGCTGTTCTTGTCGAGATTGTATGCGTGCTCGAGATTGAGGGCGAATCGGATTATCTCGTTGGCTGACCGCTGGGCGTCGTACTGTACGCGCATTTTGTACGCGTCCAGAGCGTTTATGGGCCACTGCTCGGCGAGGGAGGGGGCGCCGATGTGTTGCACGGTCCGCTGGAGGGTGTCAATGTCAGCGAATGGGAGACTGAGGAGTGAGAGGATGCCTTGCGCCTTGATCAGCTCCTTTGTGGTCAATTCGTCGGCAATTGGGAGGGTGGCGAGGGTGAGGGCGATTTGCTTCTCTGACGGGGCATAGGCGGCGGGGTGGTAGCTGAACGGGACAAGGGACAGGGAGGAGAAGGCGTGCTTGTTCCAAATTTTTCTCATGGTGGCGTGGTAGCTGTACGGCAGTGTGGCCATCGCGAGCATTCCCTGCTCATTCAGCGCCCTCTCGAGCTCAACTTGCACCTGCTCGGGCAGCTGGTGTCTGATTTCCGTGCGGAAGGCCATGCCAATTGTCTTCTCGCCGATCACCCGCTCGTACCTCTCCGAGGGGCGGGACTGAATCGGCCGCAGATCCTTTGCCTGGGTGATGGGGGCAATGTGGAGCAAGTTCTTGCGTGCGGTGAAGGGCACTGCGCTCGCGTACAACGCGTCGAAGCTCCTCTTCCCCTCGAGGGGTGCTATTCTGCCGGCTATTTGCCTGTTCTTGATGTCGACGTCGATCGCCAGCTTGACGGGGACATGGGCCTGCATTTTGGTGACGTAGGCAGCGACGTACTCGTGGTGCTCGAATGGGGCGACGAATCCGGCCCTGGCGGACATCTCACTGCTGTAGACGAGATGCACCTGAGCGGTCACGTTCACCGACTGGATTTGGTCGAGGGTTGCCCATGACGGGGACTGGGTGACGTCAGGAGTGGTCTGCCCTTGGATTTTGCCGATCGCTTGCATCAATGTGGGGGTGGTCAGGGTGTAGACGAACGGGTACCCAGTGGCCAGGGGGAATGCCACTGTGATGCTCCTGCGGTTGTACAACTTGTTCTTGTTCATCATGTGCCCGTTTCGGAGTGCCCCACTGACGGCGGTCAGGAGAGTTGGAATCTCCCTGAGGGTCTTCTCGTCGAAGGTCATGAACTGCTTCTGGCCGAGGAGGTTCACCCACACTTGCCCCTCAACGGGCTCCCTCTGCTCCGGCTTCAAGTTGAGCAGCTGCTCCAAGTGCTGAGTGGACCACTGCTGGCCGCTGCCCTGCTGCTGCTGACCGTCTTCCATCCTCTCCTGCTCGTTTGTGTATTTCCCGCCGGGAATGAGACTGATGAGGTCATCCACGCTCGACACCATCGCCTCCACCTCAGCGTTGCGCTCATAGTTGCCGCCGTAGTTTTGCAAGACGGTGTAGAGAATGGACTCGGGGTGGGTGTGGTGGCGGCCCACAATGTGGGTCAGCTGCTGGTCATAAACAGTTTTGAGGTTCTCCGCCACGTAGTCCTTGAGGTAGGTCTTTGGATATTGGCGTCCGTAGTCGCGCGGGTTGAGGAATTTCTTGGCAGCTTCAGCCCTTTCGGCTAGATGGCGCCACTCCTTTCCGGTTAGCTCGGCGGCAGACTCAATGGCCGACTTAACAATCGCCTGAACGGCTTCGCTCGGGTCCTCGTGGGTGTACTGCGCCATGCGCTGGAGCATCGCCGCGGACGGATCAGCTCTTATCAGGAGGTGAACAGCAGCAGCTCGGGTTTCGGGGGGGAGGGCGACATTCGCGTAGGTCTTGTACAGGACACGCTTAGCGACTCGTGGGTACGTCCTGGTGAGCTTGTCGAGGGCAAGGATCGCAGCGGTGCGCTGGAAATGGGTGAAATCATCAGCCCCCTCGATGTACTTTTCGAGGACGCCAATGATATCGGGATGTCCGGTGTTGCCGAGCGCCCTCACGTACAGGAGGATCAGCTGGGCGTTCTTCTGCTCGACGGACTGCTGGAGGCGCTGGGCGATGTGGGGGACTACTTCTTGGACAGTGAATTGCTCGAGGTCCTTGTAGAAGGGTCCGAACGCCTGAACCGGGTAGTAGCTGTAGGCAGCCTTCCTGTCCACCTCAGACCTCCTCACCAAATCGGTGAAGGCAATCAAAGCGGTCGGGTGTAAGATCTTCTGCTTCCTCACCTCCTCGCTCTTGACTAGCGCAAATAGAGTCTTCACCACCTCGAGGGTGGGCGTCTGAACGCGCTTAACCACAGCTGGGAGCAGAGCAGCTGCTTCCTCCCCTCGGATTTTCCCCTCTAAAATTAATTTTGTGATCACCTTAACGGCTGGTGGGGTGCCAGCCTCAGCGACAGCATCCCGGAGGGTTTTCCAAGCAAGGATCACAGACATGTCCCCATTTTCCTGGCGTCCGGCTCCCATTTGCGCGACCACCTGCTCGATCTCGCCCAAATTCATGGAGCGAACGACTTGGACAAGGACGTCGAATTTTCCGAGGGTGTGCCGCTTGGGAATCTCATCCTGATTTTGTAGATCTCCACCGATTTCCTGTGCCAGTCGCCTTGCCTCTCTTTCGAGATCGACTTGACTATCATGTTTAATGTGCCGTCCCTTGTAGCCGACGGTGAAGGGGTGCAAGGGGGTTTCGGGGGCGTGTTGCATGTCTGGTCGGGGCTGAAAGTTGCGGGGAGCTGCAGCCATGTCTTCCTGAGACTCTGAGGAGCTCGACTTTGACCCTGCAGCATCCTGTCCCTGGCGAATTCTGTTCTGGGACTGGCTTTCCTCGCTGCTGACGTATCGCCGTGTGCGGCGCCCTTGAAATTCATCGCTGCCCCCGTTCTCATCGGAGCCACTGGCGAAGTTTCGAAAATTCCCCAAAGCGCCACCAGAGTGACCTTCGCGGATTTTGTTGTCCTTGTCAGACGGCAGATTGTAGCGGTAGACGAGATTTCCAACGCTCACTGACTGCTGTTGCGGTCCTTCCAACTTCTCCTGGACGTCCCGGATCTGGGCCAGGATCATGTGCACCTGACTGATGACTTGAGCCTTCTGCTCGTTGTACAGCGCTGGACTCACTGCGATGCGATTTGTCGTGCACACCTGCTGGATGGTGAAGTCTTCCACGCCACCAGACGCGACTATCTTCGACACTGTGGATTTCTGCAGCAACAAAAAAACAATTTGAAAATTAATCAGACCCCGTGAAATTATGGCAAAATTTCCATTCTCGGTGCCCCTGCTGAAGAGTGACCTATTTTATTAAATATCTCGAAAACGGGGTGAGTAGGAATTTTTTAAATAATTTTCCGTCGATTAGGACCATAAAGTGGCTCAAAGGCCCTTCTCAAATTTAGGGGCATCCGGAATGGAACAGTTGCCGTTAACTTACTGAGAGAAAGTCACCCATCTGGTTGGTGTTCGGCTTAACGTCCGATTCGCCGGTAATGCCGAAGTGGTAACCCTTGCGCACCAGGCAGTTGTCGTAGTTGAGAGTTTTCATGACCTGAAAGAAATTCCCCTTCCTGACCTCTGCCCTGATTGGCATACGTGGCGCCCAGCGGGGGTGTGTGTGGTTCACCATGTACTCTGGGAGAGGTGCGATGTCGTAGACGGTTTCGCATTCACCGGTAATGGTCGCCTCCATGGTCTTGAAGAGAGCGGTGGGGCTGTCATTGCTCTCGGGGAGCTGATTGTGCTTGCCCTTGGTAAGATTCTCCCCCTTGATGTCGACCTGCAGCTGACTGAGAATGGCCTTCAGCTGATTCACCTCGTCATTGGTCATCGATCCGTCCACACGAATGGACTGGATGACGCCATTCTTTGTGGTGAGAATGAACTGCTTGTTGTTCAGCTCTGACTGCTGAAAGCTGAGAGTGTGCTCATCAATTTGGTGGTTCCATCCGCCAGCGAGTTGATCGTGATAGTGGGCGTGTGCGATGTTAATCAGCTTCCCCACCAGCTGACCCTCACCCTTCGTCTGGAGGAGAAGCTTTCCCTTGGTGACAACGCCGACGTACTGGTCCTTCAGGTCCGGAATGGCCGTCAGGGTCCTGGCGTAGATGTCGTACGTGTACTCCTGGTTTGCCTTCCATGGGGACTGCGCCCCGGCAGCGAAGCCAACTGTGAGTTTCAGGGGAAACAAAAATTAAAAATCCCACCGTGAGGTGCAATTTGCGAGTGTTACCAATTGCGAGGAGCGCTAGAGAAGTCCACATCTTGTCTGGAACTAGTTCGATCGTAGCTAGCGTTCGGGGAAACACTAGACTGTGCCACAAGCAGCCCACGGACGACCTTTTATACACGAAAACTGCTTATGGTGCTCGAGCAGGTCATAGACCCTCCCGGTGACCCCACAACCCCTCGTGGGAGTTATCAGCTAAATCTGCGATTGCACCGAATTGCATTAATCGAAATTCAGCACACTTGCCGCGCTGCTTATCGCCCAGGGGAGCTTTTCAAAAAGTGCAAAATCGCTGCGACAGTGCTTGCCCGCGCAGTCAAAGTTCGAAACTATTTTCCAGAGCATACACGTGCGGCGCCCCGATAGGTGACTGAACCTCAAAAGCGCCCCATGCAAAATTCCTCCACGCATTGAACTCGCGAAGCGCATCCGGTTCAGCGCCTTTGACCCCCAGCGGCTGATAAGCGGCCGCTAATTAGCGCTTGCACTGTTTCCGCTGATAACGGCCAGCAGTTGTTTACAGTTTCTAAAATTCGCAACACTTCGCTGATAGTGCAGTGCGGTGGACGCCAGGGGCGCATTATGTGTACTTCCTTCCTCAGCAAATTCCTGCACCGATTTTCTGGACAAATGCTCTCCTCTCCTCTCCCTCTTCACGCAACGGGATTCTCTTGTTGTTTTTGAATTTTTACAAATCGCTCAAAACGAGGGGAAACCGAATTGGCTACTCAGTCCGTGCCTGGCTAGGGGATTCCCCGAAGAATGCACACTACCGCCACCTCTCTCTGAAATATTCCTAACGAACTCTGCAAATTTGAAAATCAGCAGTCTCACTGAGAACTCTCTCGCCGAAAGCCCCCCCTACCATCTTTTATTCAAATGCTTTTTACAGTTCTTTTATATTCCCCAGGAGGAGATTCGAAGTGATCCAACTGTGGACGCAGGGAAGGAGAAGGACTCTCACTTTCACCAAGTGCACAACTTGACCAGCAGGAGCAGCACAAAGCACCCCAGCCGCCTTTACGACAAGCAGTTCGGGATGGTGCGGTAAAAGTGTTGAGAACAAAAGTAAGAAATTCCTAAAATTACGGAGTGCTCTTTTTTACCACTTTTCATCCCTTTAAAGCCCTTCACATCCATTCCATCGCTTCCGGAGAACCAGGAGGACTACAGGAAGAATGCACACTACCGCCACCTCTCTCTGGAGGAAGGCAGGAATTAGAGAATCTGTTTGCTCCCCTCTAAACTACTGAATAGCCGTGGCATTCTCAGAGGTGAGAATAGTGCAACAACTGGTGACTGGTGGGCATGACAGCGGCTGTCACATCGCGTGGCAAAGAAGCCGTCGGAAGGGCGAGCATTTTGTCTCTAAATAAAACAACCCTGGGAAAGTGAAAGCGATAGGAGCGACAACTTTTGTTATAGGGTCCACCAGGATAGAGCAGAAGTGCGCGAAATTAAATAATTAAGTAAAAAGCGGCAGCAGCTGCAACTAATGTGAACAAACAGACAAATAAATTAAATTGTGAACATGGAAGTGTTTTCTTTCTGGCCTTTCTCCAATTTGCAGGCTCCCAGGAATCACTTGCCTCCCCGAACTCCCCAAATCTCCTATTTTCGTTTTCTAGCCCAACAAAAACCAATGCAACAGCTCGATCATGCGGGGAAGAACATTTGCCTGCTGCGGTTCATGGGCTCCTGTTACTTCGCCTGGTAAAACCTCTGAAAACTGGCTGAGCCGGGCCTGCGGCTTAACTTGTCTCGAACCAAATTAAGCCGCAGGCTCGGCTCGATCATGCAAAAGGAAGAACATTTGCCTGCTGCGGTTCATGGGCTCCTGTTACTTCGCCTGGTAAAACCTCTGAAAACTGGCTGAGCCGGGCCTGCGGCTTAACTTGTCTCGAACCAAATTAAGCCGCAGGCTCGGCTCGATCATGCAAAAGGAAGAACATTTGCCTGCTGCGGTTCATGGGCTCCTGTTACTTCGCCTGGTAAAACCTCTGAAAACTGGCTGAGCCGGGCCTGCGGCTTAACTTGTCTCGAACCAAATTAAGCCGCAGGCTCGGCTCGATCATGCAAAAGGAAGAACATTTGCCTGCTGCGGTTCATGGGCTCCTGTTACTTCGCCTGGTAAAACCTCTGAAAACTGGCTGAGCCGGGCCTGCGGCTTAACTTGTCTCGAACCAAATTAAGCCGCAGGCTCGGCTCGATCATGCAAAAGGAAGAACATTTGCATGCTGCGGTTCATGGGCTCCTGTTACTTCGCCTGGTAAAACCTCTGAAAACTGGCTGAGCCGGGCCTGCGGCTTAAATTGTCTCGAACCAAATTAAGCCGCAGGCTCGGCTCGATCATGCAAAAGGAAGAACATTTGCCTGCTGCGGTTCATGGGCTCCTGTTACTTCGCCTGGTAAAACCTCTGAAAACTGGCTGAGCCGGGCCTGCGGCTTAACTTGTCTCGAACCAAATTAAGCCGCAGGCTCGGCTCGATCATGCAAAAGGAAGAACATTTGCCTGCTGCGGTTCATGGGCTCCTGTTACTTCGCCTGGTAAAACCTCTGAAAACTGGCTGAGCCGGGCCTGCGGCTTAAATTGTCTCGAACCAAATTAAGCCGCAGGCTCGGCTCGATCATGCAAAAGGAAGAACATTTGCCTGCTGCGGTTCATGGGCTCCTGTTACTTCGCCTGGTAAAACCTCTGAAAACTGGCTGAGCCGGGCCTGCGGCTTAACTTGTCTCGAACCAAATTAAGCCGCAGGCTCGGCTCGATCATGCAAAAGGAAGAACATTTGCCTGCTGCGGTTCATGGGCTCCTGTTACTTCGCCTGGTAAAACCTCTGAAAACTGGAAAACTGGCTGAGCGGGGCCTGCGGCTTAAATTGTTTCGAACCAAATTAAGCCGCAGGCTCGGCTCGGTCATGCAAAAGGAAGAACATTTGCCTGCTGCGGTTCATGGGCTCCTGTTACTTCGCCTGGTAAAGCCTCTGAAAACTGACTGAGCGGGGCCTGCGGCTTAAATTGTCTCGAACCAAATTAAGCCGCAGGCTCGGCTCGGTCATGCAAAAGGAAGAACATTTGCCTGCTGCGGTTCATGGGCTCCTGTTACTTCGCCTGGTAAAACCTCTGAAAACTGGCTGAGCCGGGCCTGCGGCTTAACTTGTCTCGAACCAAATTAAGCCGCAGGCTCGGCTCGATCATGCAAAAGGAAGAACATTTGCCTGCTGCGGTTCATGGGCTCCTGTTACTTCGCCTGGTAAAACCTCTGAAAACTGACTGAGCGGGGCCTGCGGCTTAAATTGTCTCGAACCAAATTAAGCCGCAGGCTCGGCTCGGTCATGCAAAAGGAAGAACATTTGCCTGCTGCGGTTCATGGGCTCCTGTTACTTCGCCTGGTAAAGCCTCTGAAAACTGACTGAGCGGGGCCTGCGGCTTAAATTGTCTCGAACCAAATTAAGCCGCAGGCTCGGCTCGGTCATGCAAAAGGAAGAACATTTGCCTGCTGCGGTTCATGGGCTCCTGTTACTTCGCCTGGTAAAGCCTCTGAAAACTGACTGAGCGGGGCCTGCGGCTTAAATTGTCTCGAACCAAATTAAGCCGCAGGCTCGGCTCGGTCATGCAAAAGGAAGAACATTTGCCTGCTGCGGTTCATGGGCTCCTGTTACTTCGCCTGGTAAAACCTCTGAAAACTGGCTGAGCCGGGCCTGCGGCTTAAATTGTCTCGAACCAAATTAAGCCGCAGGCTCGGCTCGATCATGCAAAAGGAAGAACATTTGCCTGCTGCGGTTCATGGGCTCCTGTTACTTCGCCTGGTAAAACCTCTGAAAACTGGCTGAGCCGGGCCTGCGGCTTAAATTGTCTCGAACCAAATTAAGCCGCAGGCTCGGCTCGATCATGCAAAAGGAAGAACATTTGCCTGCTGCGGTTCATGGGCTCCTGTTACTTCGCCTGGTAAAACCTCTGAAAACTGGCTGAGCCGGGCCTGCGGCTTAAATTGTCTCGAACCAAATTAAGCCGCAGGCTCGGCTCGATCATGCAAAAGGAAGAACATTTGCCTGCTGCGGTTCATGGGCTCCTGTTACTTCGCCTGGTAAAACCTCTGAAAACTGGCTGAGCCGGGCCTGCGGCTTAAATTGTCTCGAACCAAATTAAGCCGCAGGCTCGGCTCGATCATGCAAAAGGAAGAACATTTGCCTGCTGCGGTTCATGGGCTCCTGTTACTTCGCCTGGTAAAACCTCTGAAAACTGGCTGAGCCGGGCCTGCGGCTTAAATTGTCTCGAACCAAATTAAGCCGCAGGCTCGGCTCGATCATGCAAAAGGAAGAACATTTGCCTGCTGCGGTTCATGGGCTCCTGTTACTTCGCCTGGTAAAACCTCTGAAAACTGGCTGAGCCGGGCCTGCGGCTTAAATTGTCTCGAACCAAATTAAGCCGCAGGCTCGGCTCGATCATGCAAAAGGAAGAACATTTGCCTGCTGCGGTTCATGGGCTCCTGTTACTTCGCCTGGTAAAACCTCTGAAAACTGGCTGAGCCGGGCCTGCGGCTTAAATTGTCTCGAACCAAATTAAGCCGCAGGCTCGGCTCGATCATGCAAAAGGAAGAACATTTGCCTGCTGCGGTTCATGGGCTCCTGTTACTTCGCCTGGTAAAACCTCTGAAAACTGGCTGAGCCGGGCCTGCGGCTTAAATTGTCTCGAACCAAATTAAGCCGCAGGCTCGGCTCGATCATGCAAAAGGAAGAACATTTGCCTGCTGCGGTTCATGGGCTCCTGTTACTTCGCCTGGTAAAACCTCTGAAAACTGGCTGAGCCGGGCCTGCGGCTTAAATTGTCTCGAACCAAATTAAGCCGCAGGCTCGGCTCGATCATGCAAAAGGAAGAACATTTGCCTGCTGCGGTTCATGGGCTCCTGTTACTTCGCCTGGTAAAACCTCTGAAAACTGGCTGAGCCGGGCCTGCGGCTTAAATTGTCTCGAACCAAATTAAGCCGCAGGCTCGGCTCGATCATGCAAAAGGAAGAACATTTGCCTGCTGCGGTTCATGGGCTCCTGTTACTTCGCCTGGTCAAACCTCTGAAAACTGGCTGAGCCGGGCCTGCGGCTTAACTTGTCTCGAACCAAATTAAGCCGCAGGCTCGGCTCGATCATGCAAAAGGAAGAACATTTGCCTGCTGCGGTTCATGGGCTCCTGTTACTTCGCCTGGTCAAACCTCTGAAAACTGACTGTTTCGAAATTTGAATATTTTCCTTCCAAAGAAATGAAACATTGTTCATACATATATATTTTTTCTTTATTATGAAGTCATAATCCTATTAATGTAAACAAACTTATGGTGACAATATTCAGAAAACGATACCGAGCTTCTTTTAACACCCGCTATAACTAAAACAAAAACAAATGTTTGCCATGGCTTTAAGGGCAGCAATTCATCTTGTGGGAAATATTTTTAATCACTTTATTTGTTTTTTGCAATGTCTTCCATATGCAGCTGCTGCAGACGTTTTTAATAGTGTTTTCATTTCAGAAAAGGAGCTTTACTAGTTTTTTTTCATTCCTCGTTATACCTATACAATAAGAATATCTTAATACGCCCTAAAATCCATAACTATTTAATTATTTCATTTCTCACTTCTAAACTATCCTGTTTTTGTTTTTTTACTCTGCGACTCATGCATCTACATTTGGAACGCTTAAGGACATCCATAATTTGTTGGAGAATACCGAAAAACAAGAGGGAAAAATTATAATTGCGGTGATATTGCTGCCGCTGTTGCTGAGTGTCTCAAGATCGGGCTGTATAGTTACATTTTTTTTTATATTTCCATGAGAGAAACTTAAATAATAAAAGTTTTTTTTCTTTCTTAACACAATCGCTTTTCTTAAAATTCAGTCGTCAAATGCTTGAGATAAGAGAAAATTTGCGGCTAAGTTTTCATTTTTTTCACAAGCGAAATACGCTTGAAGCACTAAATGTTCGGGAAATCCTAGGGCTTTGAGCTGCAAATACAATTTTATGGAGTTTGTTAAATTTATTTACAGAATTAATACTTACTCTTTCGATGGCTTCTTTATCTTGCGATGTGACAGCAATTGTAGTATTAAATACTTCTGGTTCACTACCGCTATCATTTCCGCCACTGTCACCTAGAGCTGAGCGCCTTTCAGTTGTACCACCACCACCAGTTGTTGCATTATTTTCACCTCCGAGAATGCCGCTAAGCCCGCCTCCAGTCCCAGTAAGACCCGCTCCAGTTGGTACAGTAGCAGCAGCTGCCGCAGCAGCAGCAGCAGCGGCAGCAGTAGCACTAGCTGTTGCCCCAACAGTGCTGCCGGTGTTATCCGATTGTGATTCGTCTAATGGCTCATTCAGCATATTTAAAAAGGATTCTTGATTCTCTGATATTAGCTGCAAAAGAGCAGGATTCGTCTGGCCAATCTGTGCGTATTTACAGAACATTGTATAATTGGATAAATTCACAACATTGAACCAAGTACCTGCTGAAGCACTGCATTTAAAAATTCCGGATTCTGCTGGATAAGTGTCCGCATTTGCTGGAATTGTGGCTGCGACCGTAAAAAAGCCAAGGGATCTAAAGTTATAATTGTAAATATTAAATTGTATATACTATTTAACCTTTACCTTCGGCACCATCACCCCTTCTTTCATTTCCTGGTGTAGCTGAACTTGCAGTAGTGTCCAATTCGCTATCGCCAAAATTACCCTCAGGTATTCCACTAAGAAGATACTCGACAGCTCTATCCGGGTTATTGAAGCTGGCCCTAAGTGCTTGCTCGACCATTTCTTGACAATAACCCATTTCCATTATATTTTGCACCATTTTTTTATATTCGTCTCCCATTAGAAGTGCAGATTCGGCAGCTGATTGTACCGAAGTTGGTATAGTTTCCCATCGCTGTGATGATGATGATGAAGATTGATTTCCCCCACTATCATCACCTGTATTAGCCACCTTTTCTGATTCACCACCAGATTCTGTTGTAGCCGTTACAGATTTTACAGCAGTATCACCAACTGCAGAAGAAACTGAACTACTACTCGTTGCTGCAGTTGTTGTTGTTGCTGCTACTGCTGTTGATGACGCTGATGTTGTTGCCGCATTACCTCCATCAGGTATTTTTGAGCTGGACTTGTTCATACTGGATAATTTTTCTTCTTCCAGTTGCGTTTTATCGTCATTTTTACTAGTTTCATTGGATGGTGTGGCTGATGTTGATTGATTTGCAGCGGTGCTACCTTGATCTGCACTTGATGTCACTGGCTTTTTAACCATAACAACTATAAATTTTCTCTCATCAATCTTGTACGATGCCACCGTCTTATCGTCAACCAATATCATTCCTGAAAATAGTGTAACTAAATTAATTATGTATAGACAAATTAATAAATTTAAAAACAATCTACAACGGCGGCAAGTATGAATGTTCGATTAAACCAAAGTTGCAGATGCCATAGAGCATCACAACCACATATGCAGTTATAATGACAGCAGCAAAATGGGACATTGTGAGGTTATGTAGGAAAAAAGTGTTTTTCTTTATTTATTTGCGGCATCCCTATCGTGCCTAGTTTAATCACTGTGCAGTACTCACCGGCGTAGATAAGATTCTGGTTATCGACAGGATAGTCCGGACCACGTTCCTTACATATCTTCTCCTTCAGTTCTTTCACCTGCAATATTATTATTATTTTTCATCTAAATAATTTCTAACATACTGACTGTTTTTGAAGGGTCAAACTCAATTTTAAAAGTTTGCAGTTGCAAATTCTTCACTGTGATAATCATATTTCTTGTTTGCTGAGCAAAATAGCACACAATTCTGAAGGAAATAGTTGTTCTGTTCTCTTCTCCTAGTGCATATATATTTATTTATATATCCCTCCTGTTTGCGACGAAATCAGGATAGCGGGGGCACGAGGAAAAAATAAAAATAAAAATGTAAATTAAAGCCTCTTGTTTTGATTCCGAGGACTATTAGTCACGTCATATCGATGCGCGAACAAAACCGTATTGCACCGACAAAAATATATTGTATCAACAATAATACCACCTCTTGTTCTGGGTGTGATTAAAAGCGTTTCCCTTTTTGTTAGTTTTGAACGTATTTCAAGAAAACTTCGGTGAACCGAAGAGAAGTTAGGAATCGCCCAGATTGTGACAGCGGGCCCAAAAGATTTGTGGGCCACAATAGCAAAAGCGGAAAATGGTTTCACTTTCTTTTTTGCGATATTGAAAAGGTAAAGTTAAAGAGGATAAATCGAGCAAAAAGCTTTTTGTACTACAGTGCCGCCACAATATCAAGAAGCACAAAATTACAGTTAATGTGGCAGAAATTTTATTGTTTGGAGGAGAAATCTATTACAACCGAAAAAATCAGTTTATGACCGCCACAAAGATGCAGAATTCCGTAATTGCCTACTCAGAAACTTAACCAAACTTTTACCACAAAATTTTGTGTAAAAAATACGCGGTGAATGCGTTGACAAGATTTTTTGCTTTCCTTCCAACCCTGTATCACTCCCGTGCGTTTAACCTACTGAGCCTGCACCCCCGCGTGAAAGTGATGATTTGGAAAACTTGTAGCGCACACCTCCAACCAAAATATTACTTGCGAATTTCGGGGTGTAAATGAGGCACACAAAAAGCGGAAAAAAATAATTGCAGCGGTGTTCTACACACTGTACACGGAATTTATAGGAAATTCTTCCGGTGTGACTGCTATCCCACGGAAACATCAAACGAAAAAATGATTCAGCAGAGCTCTTAACTGTGAGGCGCTCCTGCCTATCTTTTTCCCGAACGAAGCACTTAAAAATGAAAATCACTAACTCGCGCGGTGTCCTCTGACGGTCTTTTGTGTGGCCTATGTGACTCGGTCTTCGTTGCTTCCTTTTTTTTTTTCTTTTTCGGGGTGAGCACGCGATTACCTTGCCGAAAACTGCTTATACACGCTTTTGACGTTTCATAAATCGCATAACGGGAAAAGGGGACAAGCTGTTAATTGTAGCAATTGGCAGCACTGATGGTAATCTTTTGTGTCAGACTGTGCCAGGACGTTCTTCCGGGAAGAGCATTTTTTGATATTTTAATTAGTTTAATTAGATTGAAATTATTACAATTAGAAATGATCGTCTTGTGAGAATATTAATGGGTGCCCAAACCAGTTTAAAGGCACTGCGTTCTTATTAGGTTCGTGCCCTTGCTAACAGCACCTTGACAGCTCGTTAGAGAGTGTTCGTGGAGTGTCACGGGCAACCGCTAGATAAAACTTGTGCCACCTTGGAAAAATCTTGAGCGCAATGTGAAAACATTTTAGGGAAAAAGAAAACTGGAAAGAAGCTCGCTGAGCACTAAATGACATTACTGCGAATCAAATGTACAGTAAATTAATGACGTAAGAGCTGTAAGCTGTGCACCCTGTGTTTTCTTCCTTTCTGTTTCTGTCAAAACGCCACCGTCTAGAAGGGGGCAGTTTCGTGAAGCGAGAAAAAAGTTTTTTTTATCGCAATTATCGTGGTGAATTTTACGCATTTATCGGCCATCTCGGGGGGATTTAATAGCGTCGGGGTGGTTACAGTGTCATAAGCATCCCCCATAGCACCAATCCGCAAATCAAGCAATAAAAAGTATGCAACACTAGCCGCGCTCAAGTATTTCCACCTACTTGACAGCTGATTAGAATCTGTCAAAAAAGTTTTGTGTGACAATTTTTGTGTCCTGTACAAAGTAAAAGATCTTTCCTGACCGTTTCAAACCACAGCCGGAAAGGGTTTTGTTCGACTCTTTTAACTGGAAAGGCAAATTCTACTAAATCCGACCATTCTGCACAATAAAAAAGTTTATCTGCAACCAAAACGAAAATGGTAAATTTATCGTTCTTAAAGAAAAAAAAAAAAAAAAATTGGGGCGTAATTATCGCTAAATATCTTTTTCAGAATTTTTTAGGTTTTGGCCAATCGGCCGAAGTGGAAATAATTTTTGATGGTGCAGACACACGCAAGAGTGCCGAGGTCAAAACTGAAGATGGTAAAAAAGAGAAATATCTCCTTTACTACGACGGTGAAACGGTATCTGGACGGGTAAATGTGACTCTAAAGAAACCCGGCACAAAGCTCGAACATCAAGGTATCAAAATTGAGTTAATTGGGCAAATTGAGTTATTCTACGATCGTGGTAATCACCATGAATTTACATCAATTGTTAAAGAGTTGGCACGTCCTGGAGATTTACTCCAGAATACTAGTTATCCGTTTGAATTTCCAAATGTTGAAAAACCCTTTGAGGTTTACGTGGGATCAAATGTGCGATTAAGGTATATTCTACAGGCAGCAATAGTATTTGGTCAGAGACTACTAATTTCTTTCCCATTCAGATACTTCCTTCGAGTAACAATCGTGCGTCGTTTGAGTGATATTATCAAAGAAGTAGACATTGCTGTACATCAGTTGTCTAGCTACCCAGAACTAAATAATCCAATCAAAATGGAAGTTGGTATCGAAGACTGCTTGCATATAGAATTTGAATACAATAAATGCAAGTTAGTCCCCTCCAATGTTCCGCTAAAATGAACAGTAAAATAATTTATTTTTTATTTTTTATATAATTGAATCGCTTTAGATATCATCTGAAGGACGTTATAGTTGGCAAAATATATTTCTTACTTGTTCGCATTAAAATCAAGCATATGGAAATTGCAATTATAAAACGTGAACAAACTGGGTCAGGTAAATTAACACCAAACATAATATTTGATAAAAAGATAATTAAAATTTTTCTTTTACCCAAATCAAGGGCCAAACACATTCACAGAAAATGAGACAATTGCCAAATATGAAATAATGGATGGTGCTCCCGTTAAGGGTGAAAGCATTCCGATTCGTGTATTTTTGGCTGGATATGATTTAACACCAACAATGCGTGATGTTAGCAAAAAATTTTCAGTTAAATATTTCTTGAATCTCGTGTTGATGGACACTGAAGATAGGCGATATTTTAAGCAGCAAGTAAAAAGAAAAAAAATCTGGAATTTTACCATATAAAACTAAATTATTTTTATATTCCTATAGGAGATTACACTCTGGCGAAAAGCTGATAAAAGCCGAAAATCCCAGGCACAATCTGTTAATCCTCATGTACCAACTCATTTAGTTGGAGGACCTGATAATGAAATGTCAGCTAGTAAATATCCCTCTTCAGCTACCGGAATTAATTCAAAAATGGATAATACTGCAACAACAGGTAATGAAACAACAGGGGGAGGAGATGATGATGCAAAAACAGATAATAAAATGGGGCTTTTTACTCGAGAAAGTCCTGACCAAGGTAAGAAGGAAAAGAAAATTAACTGCTCAGCTTTCAACTTAATGTTAATTCTAGAAAAGAAACAAATTCCTGGAGATGATGCGGATAACAGTCAACAGGCTGCAGTAGCTGGGAGTTTATCTGGACAGCTAGAGCCACAACCAATCAGCGCAGAAATGCAGAGGGGTACAGCGGATGGAGCATCCGCCAAATCAGATGGGCCAAATGAAGATTCGGTTCCTGGCCTATTTGATACCTCCACGAGTACAGCAATGACAGTAACAGCAGACGTAGGGGAAGTTTCACAACCACAGCCAGTTGCTACTTCTGAGATAGAGACAGTTACATCGGAAAAGGAAACGTCATCAGATAATTCACAAACAATTGATTATGCCACAATAGTACATCCGACCACAAAACGATCTAACGGCCAGCAACAGCAGAATAAGGGTGAAAAAAATAATGTAGCAACAACTACAATACAAAACTCTGATGATTCACAATCGGTGGACTATGCTACAATAGTACATCCCACATCAAAGCGATCGAGTGAACAACAAAATCAAGAACAGAATAAAGGGGATAATAATGATCCAGCTTCACTACTGGGTCCACATTCCCCAACATCTGATTAATAGTTAACTCTGCTCTAGAAGTATCGTTATTTTTGGTCCATGCTATATTTCAAACAAAAAAGGACAAAACAATTATAACATTCTCTACAGCAAGTATAAATCCTATATAAATCAAGAAGAAACAAATTAATAATATGACAGCATATAGTGGGCAACAAAAAGAGACGGTAGATTGTGATTCACTATTCACCCTTATATTAGGATACGTTTCTTTTTTAAATCGCCTTCAGTTTCTTCACATTTGTAAGCATTTTCGACGAAAACGGATATTATTATTTTGTTTTCTGTTAATAACCAAATCATTCTATTGCCGAAAACCCCGAAATATTGCTACCAGAACTCGAAGGACAAACTAAACAGAGGGTAAAGGCTAACAAGAAGATGTTAAGACAACAATAAATGGATGGAAAATTTACTAGATGTTTAGAAATTTTATCGAATACAATTGTTACGATTAAAAAAAAAAGATTAGATATATTGCGTATTTTAGAGTAAAGAAAAAAAATTAAACAGCAAAAAAAAATTTATGGGCAGGAAATAAGAACATACACCCTCTCCATCCTGCTGAGTTCGCGACATGTTTATATATATAATGAGCCTAAAGGACTGTGTGAATATATTTGAACGAGGAGTAATATAATGAATGAATAAAAAAATAACATGAACGTGAAAAATCGGTTGGGGCAACAGCAATTATTACTACTCGCCAGCGACACTAGTGATTTTCAATTCTCCAAGCCCCTCCCCCTTTCCCTAGATAAGTGTTCTTTCGCTCTTTCTCATTTACATTGTTACTAATAAAAACTGTCGAATATAGAAGAAAATATAAGGACTATATATATATATATATAAGAACAGGTAATATAAAAAACTGAAAGTTTGATATAAAAAGGAATTTTGAAATAAAAACTGAAGAACTAAAATGCCCGATATTTGCTTCAATACCTTAAAAGGCCCTTGAAAGGATCACAACGCTTTGCACAGAAGTTTCAAAACGATTAACTGCCTCGTAACAATTTCGTTTAAGTGTTATTGCAACAAACCTTCGTACCGCCTCGCTTCTTTGCAGGAGGACTCCATACCGGCATACCACTTAACTGCCTGGGCTCTTGCATTATACCATCACAGCCGGAAGTAGTGCTCCCCAACTTAGAGGCTCGCTTTTATGTAAGTGCTCTACGCTTTACCACAATGCTAATCAGCGGTTGCGAACGAAAGGTCACAGCAAAGTATTAAGCAGGTACTGTTCGCTTTGAATCTGAATCTGCTGCTAGGTTGTAGATAGACGCTGTATCCCCGACTTCTTCTGCTCTCCACGAAGGCGTTAGCTGTTTAAATTTATGTAACGCCGGGCGATCGCGAGAACAAACGATTGGAAAATTTCGGCTAAAGTTAATTGATCCGTGACAGGATATGCAGTGTGCCATCTAGGGACCACTAGATGACACTGCTGTGTATTGAAATAGAAGAGATTTCTGCTTGAAATTGCCTTCGCTATCCTAGAGAAGTCGAACGATATTATTGCTACGCCTGCAGATATACTTGAGTATCCTGAAAAGCCTAAAAGTAGGCAAAAACATTATTAAGTTGATAGCGCAGTTTTAACTTCCGTTGGAACACCTAGAGGGCACGCCTTGGCATTTACCTTGATTTACGATAAAACGCTGTGGTGACCCCACGGCGGTTATTGCTGGTTGCGAATTTTAAAACGGTACGTGGGTAATAAAATTTATACAACTGTTTGCTAGGGTTGGTAAAGTGAGGAAACCTTCGAAGATTTTTCTTGCAAAATTTGAAAGAGTAGAAATAACGCAAAAAACGCCAACGAGAGAAATACAAATTTGTTGAAGGAAAGGATGAAAGCTGTTTCTCTGATTTTCTGTTAAATCGCCCACTATCCCGGTCTTTCGGGCTATCCTGGTAGAAGGGCATCTTCACTCGAAATGTTGAAATGATTTCATTCCCCCACTTGCCGCGCCCGCTCGTCCAAAGCCCTGCAACTCCGGACTCCGGTACAAGTGTCTGATCCTGCAGAGTATGTTGTTGGGCTTATCGTCAACTTACAGTACGACGGACGAACGACAATGACGCCGAGATATTCTCTGCAGCCCGAAAGAGACCATCATCGCATGCTCGTCATAGTCATCATCATTGTCGCTAACATGGCATCCTTGCCTGAGCCACAGCCTCCTTCCTTCCCGCGGTGCTGCTGTTCTAATTCCTATATCTCCTGGCAGAGCCCCATCTTTGTGTCACCGGCACCACCCCGACCTTCGTGCACCCTCTCATCCTTTTATTTGTCTGCTCACAGAAAAAGTTTTCCATTTTATTTTTCATTTCGTCTTTTTCTACATCTCCAGTTCACTTTCATCATTTCTGGATGGATACCCTCCGCAGAGCCCCCTAATTCCAGGCCGCCCAACCAACGAGTAAACCGACAACATCACATTCCTTCGACCCCCCCACCCCCCTTCCCCCTCCACCAAATCCAGGCCCCTTAATTCGCGCACAGGATATTCTTATTCGGAGTGAAAAGCTGCTTTTATGCTCGGGAATCCTCCTTAGCATTGGATGTAGTCCTGTGGAATGTGTACGGAGGTATGTTGTATGTCTAATGAGATATTATATCGAGGGGTGGGGAAGGGGGGTCGGGGGGTTGTTCCCCTGCCGCACATTGGTCGCTCTTCTGCACATTCGCTACGATGCTCTGATGGCATCCAGCAATGCTTTCAATGGGCCACAGAAAGCGAAGAGGAAAAAAAAAATTAATAAATAGACATAAAGCGCCGAGGAGATGAGAAAAAAGTTTTTTTTTAGTATAAAAGGGAATATGGACGCCACTCCAGGAAAAACTCATCCCAGAGAAAATAAATGGATACAACTTTAAATTTTGTATGCCCCCCCACACTTCAGTCATTTCCCTTTGACCCCCCAAACATTTTGCTGGCCAACTCCAGAAAAATGTGAATCACTCCAATCCCATTACCCTCTACCCTCGTTCCCTTCTGTGACTCCCACAGGACACATTTCCTCTTTTAGTTTATCGAAAATGTTTGGAAACGTAACTATTTTTCACTGCTAATCACGGCCAGGACACGAACCCTGTGGTGGCCCTCAAAAATGTCCGAACACACGCACACATTAACGGCTCATTGATTTTTGTCGGACATCGTACATCGAACATGGTAGGTCTGTCGCCACCACATCGCAACCGTATTCTCTGCATTCGTGCAATATCCGTGTACACGGAAGTACACGGAGTAAACGGAATCAATTCACGCTAAAAACAGGCTAATTTCAGTCCACAGATATTTTGTAAAAGGCAAATTTGTTTCTTTTACGAATTGTTTTGTTCAAATGTGCCCTTACTTCCGTGTATTTCCGTGTACACGGAGATTACACCACCCCATCGACACTACCGTAAATTAAAGCTGCGCAACTTGTCCGCTCCAAGCCGCTCACAGACGACACACGCGAAATTGAACAAACAAAAAAAAATGTTTAAGAAATTTTGGGGTGCTACTTCAACCAGTTCGGCAATTTGAAATGTTGTTGAAGGGTTAAGTTTCCCCCAACACAAGGGAAGGTGTTTTAGTGGCTGGTTACCTTCACCTGGATTTACAGAATTCCGGTGGCACATTTTATTTTATCCGACCCCCCCCCCCCCCCCCCCACGCACAGTGCATCCACCACCATCTTATGATTCGCCGATTTTGTTTTATTTTTTTAAATTTTTATTTTGAGAAAGCAGGGCCTCGCGTGATACGAACTTTAACCTGCTGGTTACTGCCTTAAATCCCCCCCCTTCCCCCTGAGAAAGTTACCCGCCCGCCAGCAAGTTAGGAAAAGAAATTATTAAGCAAAAAAAAAAACTCCCACCCTGCGAGACCACGAGAACGTTGTGTTTTGTAATTTTGTTTTATGCAGCGCCCCCCCCACTACTGTCACTCTAATTTCTGCTCTTGTGGGTTCTAGTTGGATTTGGTTGGGGCAATGAAAAAATAAATTCAATTTTTTTTTATTTTTTTTTTGTCACAAAAAATATAATGGCGACTTGAGGCGCAGCCAATCGGAAAATTTACAAGCGTGTTCCCGCCCACTTTACACAGAGCGTGGCGGAGAGGAGAGGAGAGAAGCAAAAGCAGATTACTGCAACTATTGCTGTTTTGTATGGAAAGGGGGGGGCTTTGCCGCTCTTTGAATTGCGACGGTGGGTGGCGCGCGGCTGGCGCATAAGGCACATCACGTCACGTCGTGTCATGTCACGCGGGCGAGATCCAGTGGTGCTGCTGTGCCAGTGCGTTGGACTGCTGTCGCGCTCACCGCTGTTGGCTGGGATTAGGTGCAGCAAAAATTGCAAGCATGCAGCAAGCACAGCCATGGGCACATTTTTCCCTGACGCGCGTATCGAAGCGAAATACCGCGAGCGTTAAATTTCGCACAGAATTATTTTGAGAGCTAAGGCAACGGGCCACACGAAGCGGATAAGCCATGAGGCCCGGAGCCGAGGCCGAGGCCGAAAAACACCACACGAGCACGTGGTTCGAAGCGATTCCAGCATTTGCGCGATTGTGTCGTGTCCTGCAGGAGAACCGCTGGATAGGGACAGGCTTATAGTCCCTAAAGTCGAGAGATCCCCTGAATGGTTGTGCTCCTCCTTTTCGCATTATATTTTCATCTGCCCTAGCCCTACCCCCACAAAGATCCGACCGAACAAAACAATGCCCGGCACTGGAATTGGAGGGATAACAATTTGCTGCACGTTCTGCCGGTTCTGCGTCTGCTCAGCGGTGGGGGACTCGCCGACTCGGCGACTCTCTTCGGCAAAGAGAGGCGCACTAGGGTGGACCTAAAGGGAGGGGAAATATTCCTCGCCTTCAGTCACGCAGGGGATGGGACTGTAATTTTGTGGCCTACACCCCAAAACAAAATTTGTGCGGAAAACAAATCCCAAGCCTGTAACTGGCCACGCACTCTTGCAGGGAGGAGAAAAAAAAAAAGTGCGGCAGCGTATGGGCCCATATCCGACCCAATCTGCTCACTATCACCTCTTCCCCTCTTGCTTGCATTCCTTTCAGTTTTTTTTCTCCCCCTCGTGTAAAGGCCCCACCTTCCGTTTCGGGAGTGAGGCAAAAAGTTCCGCCTATTTTTTTATTATCATCATCACATTTTACCTTATGCCGTTACCCATCACTGGGACTGGGATATGCGCGCAAACCCATTCAAGTCCCGAGTTATTCCCCTTGGATCTGCCGCTGGTGCTGCTGCTGCTGCTGCTGCAGGAATGAAGGAAGAACAGCAACTTGAATCGCCAGGACTCGGGATGATTATTTTGCGACGGCCGGCGGGCGGCGAGCGCTATTGTCAGGCAAGAGTGCGTTAAAACAAAAAAAATAATAACAATAATAAAACGGGAACGAGCACTCGATCCCTAGGGAGAATTGTAAAGCATAGTCGCAGTATGAGCAGGGAATAAGACGACTCCTCAATTTGTAGGGACACTTTCCGGGATAATGAGCTTTCCTGGTTCCCGGCAACTGGCCCTTACGGAGAGCTCAACAGTCAGAGTGCTTATGCCCGATTCCTCGCAACTTATTGAGTTGAGTTGAGTTGAGTTGACTGGCGAGTTCTAGGCCGTGTCGCTCAAAGTATTTCTTCCGAACGCCCCCCCCCCCCCCCCCCCCTCCTTCCGATTTTGCGAGAGTCCCTTTTTGCCATATGATGGACAACTCTCACTTTCTGCTCAAATTCGTGACCGCAAGCCACGTATGATGAGATTTTTTGGGAAAAAAGTATTTTGGACCCATTGACCATAAAATTAACAGTGTACTGCACAAATTTGTTTCCACGTACTCCATTGGGTGAGGTGTCGTTTGTAAGGTCTCCTCAAAGGCAAGAAAAAAATGTTTTCGCACATTTGGTACAATAAATAGATTTGGGGGAAAATATTTAAACAAAATTAGGCCCAAGAAAAACTGTTAAAACTACTGGCCACCCCAACTTTATCGAGTGGTGGGAAAAGTGTATCACGACTTGTGCCATTCCAGAGGTTAGAAGTTCCCCTAGCGCGGAATTGTCGGGAGCAATTTGGCGCCATAATGAGACTTCGGAGAAAAACATAACAAAAAAAAAAAAATTAGGACCAGTGGTGCCCCATTTCGTTGCCGAATTGTCCGAATGTATTACGGACAGTAAGGAAATTTTATTTTGAAAATGATGGGGTACCACAAGGTGCTACAGCCGACGCAATATGCAGGCGACTGATACATAGGATAAGAAATTGGTTGAGCCACACAACCCAATTTTTTAGGGTACCATAAAAATCGGGCCCGGCATATATTGGGTCGCCTGCAGCCGCCTTAAGATGCAAAGATGCAGTCCACACACTCCACACGGGTGTCACAGCGGCGAAGGTGAAGAAGGTAATGATGGCAACTGTTGTTTATCGCAGAGCCGGATGACTACGAAATTAGGTGCGAGGGTTCCTTAAATCTGTTCTGTGCCCCACAATCCACGCACGACATATTCTTGAGCTACTTCAACCCACTCGATGTGGAACCTATCGAGGTTCTCGCTCTATCCGAGATGGGCCTTTCGTATAAAGTGGGGGGGTGAATGAATGCCCAACGGAACTGCTTTGCTGTGTATGGCTGGATTTCCTTTTCTATGGTTGTTCAAGGGTGGGGGGAAATTCGTTCAAATCAAATGGCCGCAGCCATGTTTCCACCTCCACTTCTCTCTGTCTATCTCTCTCTCTCTCTTTAGAGAATGTGTTCTTTGGTGGGGGAGCACCGGGGCAGTAACTACTCCTCCAATTGCGAGAGACAGTCCCCGGCGCACACAAACATTTTTGCATTTTTGCTTTATTTTACCCCACCATGGGATAAACACGTTTGGGTCATCGTTTCCCCCCCCCACCAGAAAACAAAATGTCTTTTGCCGCCTGTGCCCATGCTCGTACCCAACCAGGCGAAAAATTCCTTCAAATATTTTCCCTTCTGCTGCTTGTTATCTGCAGCTCGGCTGCTGTTTTTGATTTTGTTACTACTGCCCCGTTGCTGAATGGTTTTGCTGCTGCTGCTGCTTCTTTCGAGGACTGTAAGGTGTTTTTCTTCTTCTTCTTCTTCTTATTTTTCTGTGTTGCAGTGCGCAACTCCACACTTTACCCGATGGCCGACCAGACCCCACCCACCCCCGCCCAATTTGCTGCACGGGCCCCAAAAGAGCAGCAGCAGCAGCAGCAGCAGCAGCAGAGGGTTCGTCGTCATCGTCACTGGGTTCGGTTATGGGTAACGGCTGCGATAGGTGAAACCTTCTCTCGCTATGGGTATGGTTTTCTGAGGTATTGGGAGGTAGGTGAGGTCTGGTTAGGTAGGTAGGTAGGATTTTGGGCATTGGCATGGCTTGCTGACTGGGTAGAGTAGGTGCCGCACACCAAACGTGTGCCCCGTCGCGTTGCCTTGCCTTGCCTTGCCTTGCCTTGCCCGTCCCGTCCCGTCCCGTCGCAGCCGTGTCCGTATACCGTCGCAAACGCTGGCTCGTGAGCGAGGAGCCCCGAGAACAATTTTGTAGTACTTGCTATACCCCCCCGGGATCCGGGAGAATTTATGTGATTACAGCGCTTATATACGTCGTACATCAGTTGGTCGCACGGTACGGTACTATAAGCATATTTTACACACCTCTCTACTACCAGTTGTGTTTATTCGCCAAATAAACATATTTCCCATCAGGCAAACAAGAAACAACAAAATTATATTTTCCTCGGACGGGTGAACGAAACTGTAAAAAAAATATTTAAAAAAAAAAAAAAAAAATTTTTTCGAAATATATAAAAAAAATGAAAAAAAATCAAATTCGGTACACTTGTTGTGTTTTTGGTTGATGTTGAAAAATGTTCTAAAATTAAAACAGCAGAAAAAAATCGGAAAAAGGGTTTTAGCATAAAAGCAACGGACAAGAAAAAAAAAATAACAAAAAAAATACGCCAAATCGCTGTTACTGTTTCACTACAATATTTTGTTTCTTGGCACGAACGGACTGCCTTTGTCACGTTTTTGTTTAAGAAAACTTCTGAGTGGATCCTAAACTGAAAATCCCCAAAACCTTAAAACACCACTCTTTCGAAATATTGCAAAAAAAAAAAAAAATTAAAAAAATAGGAAAAGAAATAGTTCGCTTGTTTTGTTTGCTGTTTAAAAGTGTCTTATCGCCGAAACCAACGAGGACGTGTATCGGGAGCAAAAGAGTATTGCGAAATACAAAAAAAAAATAAATAAAAAAATTTGACAAAAAAAAACATCGAAAAAATGAAGCAGAGTTAACATTTTGTGCGTTTACAGTGGTGCCGCTGTTTGTATGGTAAAAAAAATAAAATAAAACGAGAGAAAGTCCTGTGAATGCATAAAACGAAACTCTCCCGATTGTGTGGAAGATAAAGTTAAAGTGTTTTTTGGTGATTGCCAAGCATCAGTTCGACAGTGCGACGCCTAACAGAAGAGTTGTACACGTTTTCGTGAAAATTTCACCGAAATTAAAGCAAAAAGAGTGAAATTGGTGTCACGTTTTCCCTAAAAACGACTCAACACATTTAGACCGACGTGTGAAAACATTCCAAAAGGAATAATCTGCAAACGTTCGCCCAGGAGGCTTGAAATAAATAAAAAACACAAAATTAATATAAAAGGGGAAGAGCGTAAAAAAGAAGACAAGAAAGCAAACCAAAGCATAAACTCGCACAAGCATAAACACAAAATAAATAAAACAAAACAATTTTTTAATATTTCAGTTAAATTTGCACTCATCGAGTCGAGACCAACGGAGCATCGCTCTAAGCAGCTCAAACCAAATATCACAGTCAAAAGTTGCAAGAGAAAATAAAAAAAATAAAAAAAAATAAAGTGAGTGAGTGAAAAGTGAGTTAAAGCCGGTGGTGGTTCACTTCAAATTTAAAAAAAAAAGTAAAAAATAAAAAAAAAGTAAATTCACTCAACCGAAAACGACAAGAAAAAAAAAATAAAATAAAATACAGCAAACGCTCCATGTAATGCTGCAAAGGAGTCACCTCAACTCAACTTAATCAGCAGAGTGTGCAGCAACAGAAAACATTTTCTCTCCGCAGGAGTAATAAAAATTGCCTGGTGAGATAACGGGCGACAATTGCAGCCCTTCCGTAGAAATTAAAAAAAAAACAAGAAAAACCAACAAAAAGGATGATTTAAACAAAATTTGGAAAAGGAGAGAGAATGCATCTAAATTGGCCTTTTTCTAAACATTTAAATCGTTCTTTTGTTGCTCTATGAAAAATAAATAAATAAATTTCTCGGGGCATACAGTGAACGTGTGTTACTTTTGGGAGAACAGTTTGACCCCACGTCGGACTCGTTCCCTTGGCGCCTTTTTGTTGCACTGGCAAAATAACTCAAAGAATGAGAAATTATAAATGGGGGGAAGGAAAGCGACAAAAAGCGGTCAAGTGTGAGTCGGACCTATTTTTTTATTTTTGAGTCGCAACACTTTTGGATTTAAACCTTAAAATATTTTTCCCATCAAGGCGTTACACTTCATGCCAAAAATCGTTTCTCTAGGCCCTTTAGTTCGGGGCGGGGTGGACAGAGGAGAAATTTCTCAAACTCTGACCGCCCCCCTTTCTATATCTTTCCAACGAAGTATCATTTGCCTCTTTTTCCTTTTAAAATAACCTCAATTGTCCCCTCCCCCTACACAGGAGGGAAATCCCATTATTGGGACATTGTCCTAAAAATGTTTCCCACTCAAAACAATCGAAACACGTGTCTGAGCAATTTTTAGATAATTTAAACCGTTTAAAAAATAACCAGAGTATTATGAGCTATGCACGTTTTGGGACATCCGGTAAGCTTTTGGGACAACCCAACTATCACAGCTATCAAGGAGAGAGAATTAACGGAGAGTACTGTAAAGAATTACCTGGGGATTTTCTACTCTTTTAAAGTGTTAACATTGGCTCTGTCAAAACATTCCTCCATCAAACCGAAAGGCCTACCAACAAAAAGGTGGTGATCACTATCTACATGAACACCAAGGGCCCAAGGACTGATCCCAGCGGAACACCATTTTTACGGGACCAAATTGATGAACAAAAACTGTCGAAGCAATAAATTTTGTTTAGTACAGTATTTTGACTTTCGCTCAAGTGTAACTTATGTCCTGGTTAAAAATTGTCTGAATGCCACCAAATTGCCACGAAAATGTTCAATCCATTCAGAAAACCCTTCACCATCATCCCAACTAAATAAAAATAACAATTCTCTTTGGAAATAATTTTTCTGGCTAAAACTGAAGAAAGCTTTCAAGAAAATTAAATTGTTGGGAGAGATAAAAAATCGAATTTAGCACAAAATGGGGGGGGAGCATGAACTGTTTGATGGTGGAGGGGGTTCAGATGCAAAATAAAATCCACTTAGCTAATTTTACGTCCTTTCGTTTTATTTATGTGAACAAAAAAAAAAAAAAAAAAAATAGTGCGCCCAACGTGGGATCATTGTGACTTATGCCGAAACATTTTTAATCAAACCGATTTCGGTGTTTCGTTTCGCGGAATTGTGATTTTACACTTTTTGTAAAGCTACTCATGCTTGTGGTAGCTACCAAAAATATCGGAGCTGGCAGCTTTTTGAAGGGGACCTAGTCTCAATTTTTGAGTTAGTTTGCTGTCGCTACCTTTCTATAGATCCCCTCCCCTGGGAACCCTCTTTTCGTCCTTTTCCGCATAGTCCAACTGTTAGCTCCATAAGATTTCTCGTCAAGTAGAATTATGGCTCCCATTCCCGCAAATTGGTGGCAAATTTGTGTTTATAATTACCCCCAATGATATTTTTTTTCAGTTGCTTCTGTTGCACGTTTATTTCTGCCCGGATGATCAAGAGGACCTCGTGTCCTCGCGTTAGGGACTACCATTCATTGAAATTTTCTTGTCAGAGGGAGCAACGTGCGCCTCTCGAGAGTTTCAAAGAAAGGGGACAACGGTGAACAGCCTTCGAGGGGATGGAGCACGCACCAAAAGAAAAAAATATAATCCAAAGAAAAAATATCTAAAGCTCTCCAAACATAATAAGATCAAAGCATTACTTTGTGGTACTTTTTAAGCGGGATATAAAGAAATGTGGAAGGGCCGTCTGTTTGTTGCTACCACCGCTGCTCATGCCTGTGACTCCTAGGCAGGCGGCTAAAAAATTTTATTTTTATTTTATTTTATATTTTGTTTTTTCCTCCCGGCCAGCATCCCCCAGATCCGACAGGAGTCGCAACGTCATCAGAATAGGAGAAGGCCCTTTCGCGGTTTGGTTGTAACATCAAAAAGAAAGAAAAGGGTAATTCAGAAAGAAGTGAGTCCCACACGTGTCTCAGAGCAGTGAGGACTTTTTGGCTAGTGTTGTTAGTTAGTCGTAACTCAAAGGAGGTTTCTCTCCAATTCCACCCGTGTATCTATCCAGCGTATTTTTATGGTTAGGAACATAGAAAAAGGTCGGCTTACAGGCAGCAAAAATTATATTATGAAAAGGGGGTACCTGGCTCTTACAGCCACCCTCCACCTGCCTTCTCAATTGAGTGAAAAAAAAAATATAAAAATAAAACATACACCGCGGAAAGGAGGACTTTTTTAAGTTTTCTGAATGGTATCGCTTTGAAACAAAACAAAAATAAAAGAAAAAACCTCTCACCCGCTATTCAAAGTTAAGCGCTACCACCACCACGAAAACTCACCCTCGGATTTCCTCCAGTGAGGGCCACCACCCTCACAGGCATTCTTGCCCGAAAAGCACCTACCACTTCTGGTTGCCCGTAATCCATTCAATGGAGTGGCGGTGGGGCGGGCACTTGTACCGACGTAGCGTATGTGCACTTTTCAAGCTCCTTTTTTTCTCCCAGAAAAGTCCTTTGCTAATGGGGAGCCTCAAATTACAGCACATACACACGACAAGAAAAAAAAAAGGTTTAAAAACAACAACCACCTTTGCCCATGAAGAACAAAAGTCACAAACGTGCACAGCAGCTGAGCGTAAGAACAAAATCATTTACGCAAAAGAGGGAGAAAAAAAAAAAAAAAATTTATAAGTCCAGAGGGCGTACAAGATGAAGAGAAAATTTACCAAATAAAAGGAAAATAAAATGCGAGGCAAATGTGAAAAGTGCTTGTGTGAAAACACAAGGAAAATAAGGTGAAAATGCTTCGGTTAATGAGGAAAATCGGAGGTATAGTAAATTGTCGCCGGGAGTTCCCAGGGGATGTGTCCCTTTGCCTGGCGCGACGACGGCATGCCGGAACATTATGAACGGAGCCACGCAGCAAGTCCCCAAGGGACACTTAAAGGGTAATGCGAAAATTAGGCGGACATCCGCGGAGATTTGGTGCACTAAGCACACGCACTTTTATGCGGGACTGTACACTGCCACTCAAAACTATTTGCCCCTCCCCATATTTTATAGATTTAGCTGTGGAAAAATGAATGATGTGGTAAATATGGTAATACGCTATTCGCTTTGTAAAATATCCCACAGATGTTCAGATGAAGTTGCTCACTGTTTTCTTATTGCTCTATCCAACCCTCCCATAGAGTGCTAATTTTGAAATTACTGCGACTTGGCTTCTCCACTGATTTGGTTCAATGGATTAAATCAAATCTCACAAATCGATCTTTTAAGATTACATTTTCTTTCCCCTTGTCTGACAGTGTTATCGTGCTGTCTGGAGTTCCACAAGGTAGTCATCTTGGGCCCTCGTTAGTTACAATCTTTATTCGATTATAGACTGCAAGAGGACCTTATTAAGTTCTATGAATGGTGCTCCAAAAATCATATGGCAAGTGCAATCTGATTTCGTTTAGTAGGAAGAGTTCCCCTTTAGATCATTCAGCGGCAATTTTGCTTGTTGACGAATCCATTGAGCCAGAACTGAGCCTCATCTGAGAAGATGATTTTGCGATGGAAATCGCCGGCGGCTTCCAACATTTCCAGTGACCAATCTTGTGGCTTGAGTTCTTGTGCCAATAATATCTTATAAAGATGCAGACCCAAATTCAATCGCAAAATTCGCCACGTTGTCATCCTGGAGAGCCCCAACTCTTGTGAACGGCGCGGAATAGACGCATTTGAGTTTTCACGATCACTTGCTTGAACGGCGGCAATATTTTGCTCACTTCGGGCATTTCTTTGTCTTACAGGCACCTTTGTGTCGTGCAGAGTGAATTCACGTTCAAACTTTGTGATTGTGCGTCTTATAGCGCGCTCAGAAAGAGCATTATGACGACCGTTTTTTGCGCGAAGCGCTCTTACAGTACCGACAACAGAATGCAAATTTGCGTT
This sequence comes from Neoitamus cyanurus, assembly GCA_947538895.1. Taxonomy (NCBI): domain Eukaryota; kingdom Metazoa; phylum Arthropoda; class Insecta; order Diptera; family Asilidae; genus Neoitamus; species Neoitamus cyanurus. The sequence goes on from OX384549.1 coordinate 8,335,237, forward strand.
ATAATTTTGGACAATTTCCAAGCGTTTGATCAATGTAAAACGTGTCATGTGCTTCACTTCGAAGTTAAATCACTGTAAACTCGGGAGTTCCTCAAGGCAGTCATCTAGGGCCTACACTCTTTCTGCTTTTTATTAAAGACATTTTATCATGTCATATAAAAACACCAGAGCTGTTGTCATCGCTTAATATAGGCAGATTTTGATTTAATAATAGTTTGCAAAATTATTTAAGGTGGGCAAATACTTTTGAGCGGTAGTATACATCATTTTGCGACTGTGGAAGTCAATAAGGAATTTTATCCCGTTAAATTTGCAGCCTGTGCAATGCATCAAGTCCCAAGTCCCATTTACCCAACAACAATTTAAGCAGGAAAACGACCCAAAACGAAATAATGAAACGAATGAAAGACACTTCCCCGTATATCCGGGGAAAACTCAAAAGCGAATAGTCGTGTAGTACCTTCGGGAACAAACGCCTTCACAGCACAACCGGCAAAACAAAGCCTTCAACTGTCACACAATACCGCTGGCGTCGTCCACTTGACTTTGATACTTGTGTAATTGTTTTCAAAAAAAAAAAAAAAACAAAATACACAATTGGCCCACTTGCCGAGCACTCTCATCGCAAAACAGAAATCGAATCCACTTCACTTTTAATAACAGTTGCACCCTCCCCGATTAGTCGCGATAATTTCGTCCTCCCCCAGCTCTTCCAGTGATTTATTATCGCCCTAATCGAAGTCCTTTAACATTTTTTTTTGTTTTTATCCGGAGGAGGAAGAAGGCAACTGAACAAAACAAAACAAAAAAAAAAAAAAAGAAACTTTTTGTTGACTCCACACGGAAGTTAAATGCTGTGACTGACTGTACGAAAGGTGAATGCGCTGCTCCCCTCAATTGTTTGCATACCTCTCAGGGGATCGAGTGCAGCGCCATGCTTTTAACTGTATCTAACAATTTTTTTTTGTCTCTCTCTCTCTCGAGATGTGCGACAACAGCAGATCTCGTCATCGTGACTGGACCAAAACATTTACAGCAAAAATAAATTTCAAGTGATTGATTGATCAGCTCCCGTGACGACAGTTCAGTGTCCAGTTTGGAGATGGGATCTGTTCCCCTCCCCTCCCCTCCCCCCCGGGTACGGCCTAGGGTCCAGGCAGGTCAGGTACCCAAACAAAAATTGAGATCATTTCTGATGAGGTAGATGGAAAAAAAGCCAAAAAAAAGGGACGGGATCATTGAGACATTTTTTTTGAAAAGAAAACAAAAAAAGGGAAAAATAAATGAAATTGTCTAGCCAAGGGGAAGGAGGAGGAGGAGGAGAGCGTCGCACGCGTTTTGTGCGCTCTGCTCTGAGGCGACTGAATTTGTAGCCTGGCTGACAGTTCGCCTGTAACTGTAATTGTTTAAGGTCACATCAGGTCAGGGGTGAAATTGATATTGACCGGGTTCGGCTTGAATTGGAGGTAACCCAGTGAACCCAGAATTTTGGATGAACGGCTGGAACAGCTCCCGGTGATCCTCTTGGCACCGACACCGACTGTCTCCCTCGATTGACTGGTCACTGGGCGTCGGTCGTGCTGCACACTGCACAGCACCCCGAATTTGGCGGGAATTTCACAAACGACGATTAACACAATCCGAACCCCCCGCACACGTCTTGAGACGGAATTGTTGTTGCACCCGTCGCCGTATCCTCCCTGTCCCGGATTTTTTGTATTTACCTAATGAGGTGGATAATTTTACATTTTATTGTGTATTTAACTGTTACAAAGCGAATATTTGTTGCCCCCTCCACCGCACCCGAAAACACCGAGCAAAACAGGAGCGCCCAGCATTCAGGGAAGTCAGGGTGATTCAGCTGATGCGAATGGGCCATTAAAACGACCCGGCACGGCGCCCGGGCACAGGACTCTTGTGTAAGGGGAAAAATCACTTCTTTGCCAATATATCACTGTTACTGTTTGGGCTTCTGGAATGAACTTGCTCCCATCCCATCACCCCGTTCATCGCCAGCACCCAGCCCAGCGCCGCCGCCGCGCCGCCCGACCAAACTGTGATTTAGGGAATTCCTCAAATTCTTCAAATTCGTTCCAAACACCGTTTTTGCTTTGTTGCCGTGCACAGTGCAATTCATGCAAGTCAAAGCCGGAGAGGGGGCGGCCGCATTCTGTGTGGTGGGTGGGTGCACATAATTCCGTAATGATTTTCAGGGATTGCGATATGTGTCCCCTACGCCCTACGGGATGTGCGCTTTTCAGCCCAAATAAACTTCAACGCAAAGGACACTAGTCCTAACTTGCTTAACTAAAAATCCTGTAAGTGCCGCTATCGGTTGTGATGTTTTTTTTTTTTTTTTTTGCGAATACAAAACATATCCAGGTTCCCACAGAGGATAAAACGGGAATACCGAACACACCAATTGCTGGTACAGACAGACATTTAGGCAGAGGAATTTTCCCAGCATTGTGAACTTGTCCCTGCGGATTCCCATCATCCATTCCCTGGGAGATGCACCTTGTCACACCTCTAGATAAAAATAACTCCCGTCCATAGAATGAAACTGTATTGCATTTATCAGGAGTCAAGAAAAGTTTAAGATCACCGGCACAAAGAAGGACGTTACTGCAGTCCAAAATTTGTGCAAATGTCATTGATGAAGCATATAAAGAAGAGGGGTCCCAAATGACTGCCCTGGGGAACTCCTGATGTAACATGCACAAATCGGGAATTGAAATTTCTTGACTTTTACGATCTGAATTCTATCGGTCAGGCACGATTTCGCCATATAGAATTTTCATATTTTATAAGCAAATTTAAAATCAGCGACCCCGAAAACCCCTTATACATTTTAATTACACGGAAATCAGTTGAAGATGCGATTTTACCGCTAAATAGGATTTTACCTGCTTAATCCCAAGTGCACGGCGTGAATATGAAATCATTTGGTCATGTGAGTTTGTCGTAAAGAACGCAAGCAGCTCCTTTTCCTCCGACTTGGGTAGTGTAGCTTTCTAACAGTGAAAGAATTTTAAGAATCGGTTTAGTAGTACCAGAGAGTACCCCGAACAAACATACAAAAAAACTTTTTTGTGAGGTGCAATTTGGTAAAAAGACCTTTTAGTTCTTTCTGACAAAAATTAAAGGTATCCGCACTAATGTGGGGACCGCAGCTAATGAATAAATTTGAGGCTAATTGTTCAATTCAGAATTTTAAAAACATAGACAGCCATTTGATGACATGTCCTTTCAACAAGACGATGCAACCTTTCACACTGCGGTCGCAAAAATGTTTTTAGTTGTTAGAGATGAAATTTACTTGGGCGTGTTAACTTTCGCCCGGAGAGAAGTGAATTGGCCATCAAATCATGCGATTTAGCACCCTTTATACATTTTTGAGGAGAAGAGTGTATGCAGCACCCCCCACCCCCCCTCCCTCCACCTCATCTAGGTCCAGAGAAAATTTTTTGGAAAACTGAAACATGCTAAACTCATCAGTGCGGCAAGGCAAACCATTGCTGACAACTCAATCAAATCATAAAAGCCAAAAGCAAAAGAAGAAGCACATGACACATGACACATGAATGGCCTAACCTGGGTATTGCCCTCTAAATGGATTGATTGGCGCGCGATATTTTCCTGGCGCTGAAATTGGACGGAGCAAAATTAAAAAGTCAACAGACGATCAGATAAAACGGCATGTCTCTTATCGTAGCAGAGACAGGATCGTAGTAGGCAATTTTAACCTTCACCCGCTGTGCCCTGTCCAGTCCAGATCTATCCCAGCTGGCCGCCCGCCGTCCCGCCGCACCGTAGCGAGCGAAACGAATTAAATGAGGTCCCCTGATCGCGTCCAGAAGACGGTCTTTGGGCACACCAGCCAATGATCTTGACAGTTTCTTAATTTCATTAAAAGTGGAACAAACAGGAACAACGTAAGGAAAAAAAAAAAAACATCAACAACAACGACCAGCACATGAACATGATATAGAAATTTTTTTTTTTTTTTTTTCGAAATATTGCAAGAGATCCCTGATCTTGCGATCGGGCCCCATGCAGTCATGGGCATATTTCGTAGTATATCTGCCGGGCCTGTTGTCATTCGCTCTGTCTGGAGTTGTCCTGTGATATGACAGGGCAGAGGTCCACTCAACTCAAGTCAAGCGGGACGCTAAGAGGCGCACGTTGACCACCTGCACCGGTGCGGTGTGTTGTTGGAATCGTTTGCAAATGGAAGAGGGGCAAAATTCCTACGGTGGTGGGTAAACGATCTTGTGGGGATACACCCCTCCCCCGAATGGTGTAATCTAACGTACCCGTACCCAAACGTTGCATAACGTCCCTCCTCCCCCCGTCCGGTGGGCAAAATACGATCAATCCCCCCAAATGGCAGATTTAATGGCGGGAAAACGCTGGCAGTTTTTTTTTTTTTAGACAAGATCGCTTTGAAGAGCATTCCCTTTAATTGTTGGGGTCCGTTTTTTTTTATTTTTGTGAAAAAATGTTCTCCTGCTCAAAAACGTTGACGAAGGTCAGGCAACATCAGAGAGCAGAAAGGTGCAGCGCAAACGTGGCCGATCTTGATCAGTGAAAAATGTCAAGATAAATAAACATCTCCCAGCTGGACAGGGATGTGAAGTGTGCCTTCCGTTTTTACCGCAGTCCGCACACCGAACCGTCCCGAACGTCCCAGCTCAGTCGTCCACTGACTGTACCGATCGACCGACCGATCTCTCGTTTCATAAGACGTGTAACGGTCGGTCATCAATGCCTCAACTGCCTTACCATCACGTGGAGTTTGTGGTGGTCATGTACCAGAAAACTGCTACTACACTTCTCCTGCGATCGTACGGAGACATCAACGATCAAAAGTTTTTTTTTTTTTTTTTCAATTTTTTTTACCCTCACGATCATTTCATGAGATCACAACCGAACAAAGAATTCCAGCGATTTACTTCCCCCCAATTAACCAGCGGATCAAGATCCCTTGCAGTGGATGAAAGCAGCTATCCGATAATTTGACGTGCGGACTGTTCGCCCACAAAACACCCGACCAAATCAAGTTATTCCCGAGACGATCATATCATGCATGTGCCAGTGATCTTCTCCTCCACGGCTACACCGCCGCCTTATCACCTGCTCTTATATGGTAGACAAAAACAAACCTTCCCGGCCCCTGCAGATCCCCCTCCCGGCGGAAAATCCTAAACACCACTGGAATCTGGAGGCTGAGACTTCTATTAGCCATTTCTCTGGTGAACTCAAGCAAATGACTGATTTCAGCTACCGGCGGATCTGGACCTTCATCGGCCAGAAGAAACCGTTTTTTTTGTTTTTCTTGTTTTTTAGTTTTTTCAACTTGTCATTCAAACGGTTGTCAAGTTTTTTTTTTCTCTTCCAATTAAATCTATCCGTTGAAAGGGGAAAAAAACGGTACCATGCAGGGAGAGGTGCATACCACTTTTTGGAGGACCTCTTAATCCATTCGGGATGTCAAAAATGCCGTTTTGGGCTCCACGATGAGTTACATGTGTGCCAACTGCTTGGAATTGAAGTCTTTTTTTTCTTTTTAATTAGTCAAAAATTTTTCGTCACGATATACTCGACGATGGGCGGGATGGAGAGCCCAGAAAAAAAAAAATTAAAAATTAGGAGAAGAAAATTAAACAGTCCAGACAACAGAGACGAGCTGTAAATTGAATTCATAAAATTTTAGGTCACGTGAAGCTGACGCGATTTGTTCAGAATGCACAAAAGGAACATTTGGCATTGGGGAAAAAAATAAATTTGGGGAACAAACGGAACAGTGGGATTCGTGATGGCCAAAAATGATGCCAAGTGAAGACATACTAGCGCTGAAAAGTTTTACCGGACACAACAGTGCACAACGGAATGCAAGGAAAGTCTGCTGTGTAAATATTATATAAAACAGGTCCCAAAATCGAGCCTTGGGGAACTCCTGCAGATATGTTCTTGTGTATGGAAGAGGTAGAGCCGATTTTGTAAATAACTGCGAGCTAATCGTGTTAAAGTTCGGGGAAAGCCAAAAAATTGTCATTTTGTGCAGAAGGGCATTGTGCCAAACTGTTAAACGCATGAAAAAAATTACTGCCATTTTGCAACACTAAAAGAAATCTTTTCCCCAAGTTTTAGCTTTGTAGAAATTTTTTTGTCAAAGAAAAAAATTAAAAACCGAAAAATTCGCAATTTTCCGCAATTTTTTCGAAAAATTTTGAGGTTAAGGTAAAAAATGGTAAATACAAGAGTTGTAGATCTTTTTATTTCCTACAACTTTTACATATAACTTTTTTCGATAGGATGCACAGTTTAGGCAGAAATTGCGAAAAACTGTTTTCAACCCCTAAAAATGCACCCAGGATGAATTTTGTTGTTGTTCGAACCCTATTGCAGCTGGACTACCGGGAAACCCCAAAGGGAAACCCGGAAAATCGAAAATATTGAAATTTTCGTTTTGTATAGGAAGCGAATTTTCCAACTTCAAGGAATCTTTATGAAAATGGCAATTGGAGGTTTTCGGGGTCGCTGATCTCGAGCTAGCATTCAAAATTTTGGTATTCAAGATGTCGGATCCAATATGGCGACCGAAAAAGTTAACCTCAAGGGATTAGCTCTGAAAATCTGAACAAGGGGGTTTTTGGGGTCACTGATTTCGAATATGATATCAAAATTTCCAAATATGCGACCACCCCCCCATTATTATGCCCTGATTTAAATGTCTATGCCCCCCCCCCCCCCCCCCCCAACATCTATTTACACGATGCCATTCACTAATAGCTATAATGCTTCTTTAGCTATCCCTCATACGCGCTGTTGCTGTACTCTTCTGCGTAGCTATCTTTAGGTGGTCAGCCGTTCCGTGATTAGTTTATATTTCTATGGTGCTGATACTCGTCGTAGCTTAGGCAATCTCTGCTACCAACAAAGCCATAAGACCAGGAGATAAGGCAGGAGCAAATATTTCAGGCAACGGGAAAAATTCCGAGTGTCCGATGTACAGGTGCCGGTTTCTGTATGTCTCCCTCGGGAACGATCGCCTCCACATCCTCCGGATCCACGCAACCGAATTAAAAACAAAACAAAAAAATAAAATAAATAAAAAAAAAAGTCCCGAATTCAGCAAGGCATCCGTTTTTTAGGGGTGTGATTTAATTTTCTTGTAATTTGCGATGACAATGATTGCCCGAAAAGGGAGAAAAATAAAAAAAAAAATGAAAAAAAAAAAATAAAAGCCGACCGAGTGTAGAGGAGAATCCCCGGGATGGAACAAAGCCGAATTCACAAAACCTTCATTTTCCACTCGAATGGTCCTGTAGGACGGCTGCTGGGTCTGGGCTGGATGGACGGGTGGCTGGCCGGGCTCCCATAGAGGCACATGCACATACATGTGGTGGCGAGTGTTGCGATGTTGGTTTTCGGCTTAAAGACCTTTTCTTAGTTTAATTCTCTTCCTTTCTTTTTTTTTGTTCGTGTGCTTTTTAGACTCGAACTAGCCCTGGATTAACGGGCCGAATTGACTGGGCTACAAATGGGTGCAGCGAGCGCAGGGTTTTTTTTTTTTTTTTTTTTTCTGCCATTCTCGCTAGTGCCATCTACCACCTCGGAAGGCGACAATCGCCCTATGGATTCCGGTTGAGTGAGCACATTTTTTAAGGTTTTGCCGAAGAACCCGATGCGGACCAGAGGAGAAGCCGCCGCCGCTGCCACCACCGCCACCGTCACTGCCTCCGCCGTGCGCTGCAGTTTGCTATGATTGAAGGCTCCGATAAATTTAATCAGGATAAAAAAGGGGGTGACATTTGCAGTCGGTTAATCTGGCCGCCCCGGTCGGACGGATGGTGGTGGTGACCAGAATCCTAATGAGGGATGAAAGAGATCACACCGTTACTCCCATCGAATTGGGTTAATATAAAGCAGTGGCCGCACGGTACTCGCGTGCGGCCTTGCAACAATTTAAAAGCAACACACCCCCTCCAACCTTAAAGATTTCCAAAAAAAAAAAAATGTATCCCCACCATTTGCAGCAGCAATTCTACACGAGTGGGGACCCCATTCGTAATTGCAGTTGTCGTCGCCAAGAACAAATCTGTCAACGGCAGGGTGCCGGATTTATTTAAATTGATGATGACGACGGGGTACCCCACCCATATGCCCGCAAAACGTTTACAATGGGGTCTTAGCCGAACTACTGTGCTCCTCCGTCCGTTTTATGCGCAATTTGTGAAAATGTCAGCCCTCCCCCCCCCGCCTTTCATTTTACGTAACATTTTGGGCCGGGAAGGGGGAAGAAAGTTGAAACGAAAATTGGGCCATCTAACAAAAATAAAAAGGCAACGATTTTCCCAGCAATTTAATCTTTTTATGGAAACTAACCGAAGAGTCTGCACAGTGGTATCCCGTTTCCCGGTTTTGTCCCCCCCCATTTTCTTCCCATTTTGTGCCTCCGCAAAACGTATAATACGTTCGGATTCAAATCCGGAGATTGGCCCGGCCCAATGAAGTACTTGAATCGCATTCTCATTAATCAAATCCTTAACCAGTTTCGATGTGTGTTTCGGATCATTGTCGTGTTGAAACACCCATCGAAGCGGTATTTCTCATCTCTGCATGGGGCAACATAATCGTTTCGTAAAATTTCATTGTATTTGAAATGATAGAAAGGGCCTTACCCCGTTAGCAATAACAATTTGGGAAGAACCGTTACAATATTCCTGAATTATTTTTAGATACGTGTGTAGGTACAAACACACTTGAAGAAGAGGTCATTGACAAAAAGAATGAAAAGTAGGGGTCCAAGGTGACTTCCTTGAGGCACACCAGACAACACGACAATGCTGCGAGATAATACGGATGAAAATTTTACTTTGCAGAGATATATGACGTTAATCCACTGAACGATATCAAGTGAAAGCTGTCAAATGCCATCCTAAAATCAGTGCAGACACAATTGACCTGTTTACGTTTCTCCAAATTCGCAATACAAAAGATTGAAAATTCTGCAAGATTTGTAACTGTTGATCTCCCCCACTTGACATGAAGGAAGATTTCCACTCCAAGTTAAGACGTCAGGTCTGGAGGGATTTAATTTTTTGAATGCTCATATTTGCAGCCTTTGCAGCCCTTGCAGCGAAATTTGTTCGACGGAGTTCATATTTTATGTTTAATTCAGAAATTAAGTAATCTTGGCTTTCATTCAGCATTAATTAGCTTGTTTAGTTCTTATCTTAAGGATCGTACTCCGGCGTTCCCCAAGGTAGCCACCTTGGACCTTTGTTATTTTTGTTGATTGCTTTAATTGTTAATTAAGGATCTCGGGGTTATTTTCAATCTAATGATCATGTAGAATTTTCTGCCACAAAGGCATTTTAAGTCACACACAGACAAGTTGAGTCCCACAAAAACTAACGGTATTTATTTTATCGTTCAGTGATCATGTCGAGTTTTATGCCTGAAACAGAACATTTGCGACACGCATTGCTTTTTTTATTTAATCAAAAGAAAAAGGCTGTTGAAAGTCATCGTTTGCTGGTAGAAACATATGGCGAACACACGCTCCATCAATTAGAACATGTGAGAAATGGTTTCGACAATTTGTAAATGGTGACTTCAATGTGAGTGTACAATCAGCAGACGTTCACGAATCGAAAGACGACCGGAATGGGCCAGAAGACATGACAAAGTGATTTTGTTACATGACAACGCAACGTCTCACACAGCAAAAGTGCAAGACACCTTAATCGCATCAATAATGGGTCACGCTCTTATCGTTTTAATGCTTTTTAGAGGTCTAGTGATATTTTGTGCATCCACACAACAGTCTTCTTTGTGCTGCAGCACACGAGGTGCGATTTTAATTTCCTGAAATTTTTATTCTGAAGGTACATTGCACATTTAATGTGTTTCTGACGGCCGGAAATGAATTCGAAGTAAAAGGGAAAAGTTCTACCGGCCATTGCCGCAAACGCAAAGAGTAGTTTCCCGCTTTTCACGCTAGTGCATCATTTAAGCTAATTAATGTTGCAAAATTGTAACAGAGCGAAGAATATATAAAAAAAAAAAGAAAAAAAAAACGTCCCTTCCATTTCCGCAACAATGCCCTTTCGTTCAGCAGAAGCATTCCTTCCCGCCCTCCTCCAGGGCTCATCCGCTTTCCGGCTATCATCGGCCTCCGCTCGCCACCACGCACAGCCCGCCCTACTGCAAAATGTCCTTTTGTGCCTTAAAGCCTTTTAGTTTTATGCCGAATTTTTTTTTTTTGTTGCTCGTTCCTGTTTATTCCTCTGACCATAAATCAGGGCGAATTTTACTGAAATTTTTCCACTCGAACAAACTTTTTATTCACATTTAAAGCGCCGAAACAATCATCGGGGGCCGTCGACGGCGCGGCGCGGCGTGGCGTGGCGCGATGGTGGTGCTTGTGTTGTGTGCTCGTTATGCCCCTGATACAAAAATGCAAGAAGGAAAAAAAAAATTGCGTAGAAATAATAATAAATAAAAGAAGAGGAAGAATGTGTAATAATAACTGCAGCAGGGACACAATGGCAACAACAAGCAGCTTAAAGGGCGGAAAGGGCTGGACGTGTGCGCGCGCTTAATATCCGCTCGTATGCCCCCCTCCCTCCCCCACATTTAAATCCATCCAGAGCTGTCCCTCGGGATAATTTTCAACTCTTCCCAACTAAAAATTTTTAAACATACTGCGGCGGGGAGGTAGCGAATTTTTGGGGGTGTGAATATTTGGAGAAATGAGACGCTGACCTTTGCCACTTGGTTAATAAAAATTTTAAATGACAGATAAATTTGCCGGCAAGACTGTACACTGCCCGATATAATTTTCCCAAACTCCAAATTGTTTTTTTTTGTGCAACGAAAAAAAAGCTGGCTATCATTTGTTGTCGTGGAAATTACAGCCAACCAATTTTCGTCGTCGAGCAAAGTTTCGGCTGGTGGTGAGGCTGTGCGAAAAGTTCGTGCCAAGACAATAAAATTGCCCCCGTGTATGTACAATGGGCCGTTCTCCTAAATAGTAGATATGCCCTCCCACGAGCAGGACTCGTAAACCAACTGCTTGAAAGACTGCGAAAGTCATACCTATGCTTAAGCCTGGCAACCCTTTCCTATTCCCTTATTTAAACTATTCCGCAATTTCCTAAACCGTAGCGCTTTTCAGGTGTTATCTGGTTGTACTTATTCTAAAATAAAAGAAATTCTAGCTGGAGTACCTCAAGGTTCTGTTTTAGGTCCAATACTCTACAATTCACACACTGCTGACTTTCCTAATATCCCCAATTGCAATCGCTTACTTCTTTAGTAATTATGTACCTAGAAATCACCACTTACTCTGGCAGCACTGACAAAAATTCCTAGTGGGACCCTTGTATCATTGAATCCTCCCCAAATTCACATCTGGCAATCTTCTTTAACTTGCGCATATTTTGGAGCAATAGTGCAAAGATATCGAACAAGGTGCAAAAAGTCTGATAAGCAAACAGGCACAGGCACTATCGAAAATGTCGAGAGGTGCCTGTTCGGGGCTGGACCAATTATGAGGCAACTTCAATTTTATGATTTAGCGGCTCATTTGGTTTATTTTAAGGTTTCCTCTCCCCCTCCCCCCACACCAGTTGCGCCTTTGCGCAAACGGTCTACTCGATGGCATATTTAAATTTTATCAAAATCGGGAGGGGCAGGGGTGGGGGGGGGGGGGGCATTACCATTTCCGAATTAACTAATTTAATTATAATTAAAATTTAATTAACTAATTAAAGCAACTAATTAGGAACGAATTAAATTGTTTTTTTTCGTTATCTTAGATAAATAGTTATCGTCAGCCCCGCATTAGGGTGCGTGGGGGGAGGGGGAGGGGGGGGGGGGGGTTAGCCGGAACCCGTGCCCCGGGCGGCAAGTCACCAAAAATTTTCCTTTACGGGTATTCCCGGCTTTGGTCAGTGACTAGAATTGCCGGCATTTCGGGCAGCAATGAAAGAAATTATGCATACCTCCGGAGTACATCCGTGTGTGTGAAAATGTCGAGAAAACAATCACACCGCAAATGAGTGATATTGCTGTCATTTCCGTTGAGGCATTTTCACCTCTTTGCAGGTGAATTGCTGCAAAGCAGATAATCCAGCGTATTGCGTGGCTATAAATCATAAAATTCAAACGTGTTCGCTCAGTCAAAAAAAAAAAAAAAAAAACCTTTTTCCCAAATAGTGGAAAATACAGTGAAGAGAAAAATGCGCGAAAATTTAACGAGTAGAAGGCGGGGAGGGGCAATCGCGTGCGGCATTGCGTGTGCGCGATGATTGATTAGGAGTAATTAAAGATTTGATCAGGTTAGGTAAACGGGGAGCCTAAAACGCCGGCCGGGATGAGTGTGGAGTTTAATGCCCGAAAAGATTTCCGATGGGGGAGTGGAGCCCATCCTGGTTTTGGGGCTCTATACGGGGGCAGCTTAAGGGATATGCTTAAGCCCAGTGGCGGCTGGTGGTCACATTATCAAGGTTTATATTTTTTTTTTATACACAAGCAGTTTATAACGGAGTTATCATTCTAACACAGAAGGCGCACTTCACGACTCTAACAATAAGCCGAGAAACTATTTGCTTATTCGAACTCAAAAGGAGTCTTTCAAATCGTTTTGGAATTATAAATCTAACAAAGTTTACATTCGAAATCTACGTGGACGAAGTCGCAGGTAGAAGCCAGTATGGGCCCTAGAACGGAACCTTAGGGAACTCCTGCCACTATATTATAAGGGCGAGCACTATCGCTAATAGATGCGAATTCCAAATACGAGGCAATAGGTCATTGATAAAGAGCGTGAACAGAAAAGGTCCAAGATGGCTACCTTGCGGCACGCCAGATAAAACCGAAAACGGAATCAGAAAAAAAGTGTAGGAAAATTTAATTTGAACGAACGACACGTCAGGTAAGGCTTAACCCAATTAACAAGATCACTTGGAAAGCCTAGTCGAAGCAGTTTAAACATTTAGCACTTTATGGGAAGGCTTTTCACATGCCAAAAAGTAGTCACGCCATCCCTCTCGATGCGAATTTCGCACTTGGCGGCAGATTCTATCGACATGATTCACGGGACACGTTGCTGTGACGACAGTTTTAGTTGGGTCGTTGGAAATGGAGGAGCTAAGCTAACACGACAGGGCAGGGCAGGGCCCTAGTACACTTAATTTCTGGACATGTCTCGTGTTAGAAAACACTTTAACGGAAATGAATTGTTTGAATTTGATATGCTACGATGCCGGCAGTTTGTAAATACTAAAAGATGATTTTTTAAAAGGACCTAGAACACCCAGAACAGCCGCCCGACTGCTTAAACCCTTCCAGGAACGATAAATGGGTGTTACAGTTTGTTTTTTTTTTTTTTGCATAACAAAAAGGGCATCAGTTTCGATTATTCAAATAAATAATTAGAGAAAGGTGTGTAGACGGAGCATGGCATTGTTTTCCTTGGACTTCAGCGAATGAAAACTTTCAAGGAAATGACGAAAGAAAATAGGAGCGCTCTTACCACCCAGTCATAACTTGAATAGCAGTAAAATAGAAAGTACGAGTACCTACCTAGGTGAATTACACCCACCCACACACATCCACACACGCGATGGAAAAATTAAAAAAAAAAAAAACAGAAAACAAAGCAAGAAAAACGCTGCCATTTTATTCCTTTCAGCGGTGCTTTTTGTTTTATTATTTCCCTCGCTTTTTTTTTTTTTATTTTTCTTCCACGAGTATTTTTTAGGGAAAAAGATTTATTCAAGTAAAACGGGGTGAATTATTGCTAGCCGTGTGCAGAGCATAATAGGCTGCGTGTGGAATAAAGAGGGAGAGAAAATTTGTGTTATTTATGTGCGGGGGAGTGTATTTAATTTTTTTCTTCTGGTCCCCCCCCCGTTGCACCCCCACATTCATCCCCTTCTTCAATACTTTGCAGACCCATCGTCACGCACAACAGCATCTCAGCATCAATGCGCAAAACCTCATATTATCCCGTTTACATTTTTTATTTTTTATTTTTTGCATCCTTGGCATTGTAGAGTGTGTGCACCTTTCATTTGAATGCATTCAAGCAGGCAAAAGACCACACATTAAAATTTTTTCCGGGTCTGTACACCGGGAAATCACTTTTCTTTTCTGGTGGTTTAATGTGTGCTTTCAAGCCGCCTGCTAAAAACATAAATTCGAATTTGTAGGAAAAGAAATGAAACCGAGGGGGCGTTGGGTGTTGGTGTGAGGTAAAAATTTCCATTTTGGCCGGACGCTCAAAACTCACTCATAGGGGGGGGGGGCAATATTTGGTCAATGAGAACCCCAAGACGCGAGTCTTACCGTCCAATTACACTAACAAGCTTTCTGAAGAAAACTTTGGAGAAAAAAAATGTTGGACCATCAGATAAAAAAATATCTCACGAAGTTTTCCCCTCTGCATGAAGCTCAGCAGGAGTTACGCTTTGTGACAAACTGAACTGAAAACTGCACCTAGCGAACAAGATACCTGATCGTACTTCTTCGTGTCCTTAACGTTAAGCTCAATCCATGTGATTCAGTGAGAGAGCGAAATGGAAGTTCAGCTTATCAAGCAGGAGGTCCGGTAGAGCGCCGAGGCAAACTCATTATCGATTGGGGGCGGGGGAAACTTTTTTGTAGGAGAGTACAGGTGACAGAGATTTACCCTATAGTATTGTGACAAGCCCAACTACCTCTCTGATTTTTTGCACACCCTTTAAGCCCCTCTTCAGTGTCCCAAAATTCAAATAATTCGATATTTCTCTCTGGCCCGGGTGGCGAGGGGAAGGGCGCATAACAGTTTTAAATTTTTTTTCGGCTTCTAATAAAGCTACGATAAAAAAAATAATATCAGCGTAGAGGGCGCTTCGAGCGCTACAAGTTTGCTTATCTCAACTTTTGTCGTAACTTTTTGCAGTGGACTCTTAGACTTAGCCGAATACATCGTTCACAATGTCTGAAATCAGCCCCCCCCCCCCCCCCCCCCCCTTCCGCGGGTAACCGTGACAGTTACAGCAAAAGTTATGATAAGCAAACTTGAAGTGCTCAATGCGCCCTCTACCCCTGATAACATCATTTTCGTCGTAGTTGCAAAAACAGCCGAAAAAAATGGAAAAACAATTTTTTCACATGCATCCCCTCCCCCGGCTCCTCTGTGACAGTTACGCCAAAAATTATATGGCGCGCAAAATTTTGTGAATTCATTCAACAATTCCTAAAGTCCTGCAAAAGGGAAAAATGGCGGCTGCATGCCAGGGAAAAATCATTCCCTGCTACGCGGCTACACAATTCTAACGGTAGCGTGTTCGGGGCATCCCAATAAAGATGTAATGTCAAATGCATTTGCCACGGTGATGGCCTTACAATTGATCCCCATTTCGGATGGGATTCGGGACGCGCACTGCATCTCGTCCATGTGGATTGAGCGAGCACTTGGCAATTTGCTTTGGTGGCTTTCATGACTTTCATTGTGTAGATACAATTTCTGTGTCCAAGGGCTAAGGGGGTGCCACGAAGATGTTTGTTATGGCCGTAACAGGCATAACGGACTATAATAGAAGAAAGGAGTAAAGATGCGTGACATTTGTGTATCTCTCCTGAGTCGTCGAGGACATAAAGATGCCCAAGGCCCATCTTATCCAGAGCGCGCTATTCACATTCAGTACACCGAAGCGTTTGTGTGACAGGGAGGGTTGTCTTGGTGTACTTTTCGTATAGCCGGCGGTTCCCCCATTGCCAAGAGGGATTGATCTTGACGTTTGATTAAGGCTAAGAGAGCAATTTTCTTTAATTAATTACAAAAAATATCCCGCCTCCGCCTCCCTGCACTTTTCCGGGAGCACACATTACGCGGATGTGTGTGTTAGGGAATTCACCGATTATTGATACAATTTTCCGTCCGTCAGCTGTGCTGGATGCGATGTGTGTGGTTCAACAACTGTAGCATCAGGACAGGGTCGAATAGGCCCGGGGTATACCCCATCCCACCCACCCCACCAAACCTCACTCCGCATCCACCTACGCCCGACATCCTCATTATGTCTGGCGGCTGGGATTGAAAGGTTTGTCCGATTTTTGGGAAAAACTTAATTGTGGGCTATTGACGCGCCGGATTAGCCCGTTCCGATGATGAATTGCGGCGGTAAAGGAGCAGCCCGGTCCTGTTTCCCCGGTTTTTATTGATATTCTCTCCGGTAGGTGTAGGCAGCCCGCAAAAATAACAAAAGGGTGTGAGCGATTTGCTCTCCTGGATTTCAGTAGTTGCAATTTTACTTGTTATAACTTTTGTTTTCGGGGGCTCTTTTGCTCGGGGGAAATTGTTTCTGGGACACACAAAAGAGGGAGCATGACGTGTCCTTTTTTGATTGTTTTGCCCCCTTTGTCGGGCATAATAAACCATTGAAGGACATGGGAAAATGTCCTGATGATTAAAATGAAATTATTTAGTGTCAATTGTGAGCTGGGGGATATATTGGGTGGGGAGTGAAGCAACTGAGCATACCGCATACCGAGCATAAGGTAACACTTCCTGAACATTTCATCAACTTCATCTATTAGAAAAACGTCGAGGCACAGGAGGTGCTTTCATTTCGTATGCCATAGGAAATCTTATTGTATGGAAAAGGCACTTTGGAAATAATTGTTTTGGCTTGAGAAAATCAAAGTCCAGTTCAGTTCCTCCTTTCCTAAGAAAGGAACACTGTTGAAAAATTATTCAGGACAAGAGCGTGAGCTACCGATCATCGCTTATTCCCTATACAATAAAAAACTTAACTTATTCATCAGCTCAGTAGGGAACAAACACAGAAATGTGGAGTTCCACAAGGATCAATTTTAGGACCTGTACTGGTTTTTTTATATATAAATAACATTCAGAATATACAGTTAAAAGGGAAATATACGGTACATACGAATATCCATGTTCTCCAACACACTTTGCTAGTACGGGCTCGACCCTAATTTAGTTTGTGGTGGTGATGTGTGTGGGGGGTGGGAGGGGGGAGTAAAGTGTTTGTTTAAGGGATTTTCTGAATGGCATTTCGGCCAGTCCAAAAAAAAATTCTAAATGTGAGAGAGAGTTGGCCTTAGCGGATAATCTATTGAATGTATTTTGCTCACCCAGTAAAAATCTAGAGGCTCGGACGTTGCAAGTTCGATCCGGCCTGGCCCTCAGTGCCCTTGATCGAGCAAACAACGGACCTCAGAAGATTCGATTGTTCCATTAATTGTTTTATGTCCTTTTATATCAATCAGCATGCGTAGATATGCGGGGACTGAGCGACTGAAGCATATTCCAAATATTAAACAATAAAGGGCCCAGATGGGAGCCTAGTGGTACTCTAGATGAAGTATGGTAATGGAATGGTTGAATTTCCTACAAGGGATATCAATTAAGTTTGGCCCACTGTGGAGCGTGCGCCACATTGGGTTTATGGTGTTGGGATCGTCAAAAATCGGTAAAAATCCAATGGGGCTCTGAGCACACACACACGCAAATACAAATACACACATCACCAAAAATTAGTAAACCTCTAATAAATTGTTTTTCAATTTCCTTGCAGTATTTCCATAACCAGCAATCGACGCAATCATCGCATTCGGCTAGTGTGAGTATAAAAAAAAAAAGGAATCCACAGCAGCTTGCACTGAAGGACCACAGGAATCAAGGAAGTGTTCAGAATAAAAAAAAAAATTTATTTACGTTAAATTTTATTCGCATAATACGATCAAAAGATAAAATAACAAGAGAGGTCTCGTATTTTAACAGTAAACGCAATAAATAATGTGCCATTTCGTTTTGTGTATAAATTAAAGCGTAAAATTAAATTGAAATTAAAAAGAAAAAATAAAAATAATTAATTTACTCAATTTGCTGGAAGTAAAAACGAGTGAGGGTTAGACAGAGAAGCCCTCAATACACAAAAGAGCAGGAGAGTAAACGAACATTTTAAACAAAATTCATTTCAACATTTTCGAGAAAGTTATAAAAGTTATAAGACATCAAGCTGATTGGAGCCGGTCTTCAGCACCCGTTAACGCGGGATGGTGTTGATTCATTTTGGAAAATGCCGCATGCAGGTAATAATTATCAGAACGAAACTAATCACTTTTCAAATTTTCATTGTGTTTAATCGAGCGGAAAAAAAAATCAAAAAAAAATCAAAAAAAAAGAAGAAGAAGTAAACACAATTGATTTTAAAATTGTTCAAAACATTTTAGAAGAGTCGGTTGATTAAAGCTCCTGTTGACAATCGCAAATATTTGCCCAACAATTTTTTTTTTTCGGGTACAATTAGTCGAATCCAATCAAATCGCATTAATCGGGGGAAATTGTCTGTTTGTTATGTAAAATTTCAAAAACTGTTTGTCCGATTTGAAAACGAAATTGGGAGAATATTTCCCGCAATAGTACAATTGTTATAAACCATGAACAGTTACGCTGCCCTAATTAGGAACCGAGAAATAAAACAAAACAGAAACAGGCGACACGTTGCGCTGTTCGGCTAATACAAAACTCTGGATCATACACGTGTGAACCTTTTGTTGGCTCTTTTTCTTATTTTCTACAAATCGTGACAATTCCTAGTCGGGGGAAGGGGGGGGACATTTTAGTCCACTTATACCCCGCCCACGCACCTACAAAATTTCCTCGACAAAAGTCTTAAATTTTAGTTTTGTCAGAAAACGGGCGCACAATTGTCGCTCATGTCGATTAGATCGAAAGCCATACCCCACCGACTAGAGACAACGACACGTCGATACCATCACCACAGACCAGTTACCAAGTAACCACCCATCCATTCCTACACCTTCCGGAACCTTTTTCTCCTCTAATTTGGCTCAATTTCATAACCACCCTATTTTTCCACATCAACAACTGTTCCCTTTGTGAAACGATTGATCATTTGACGCAATTACTTCATTTCAAATCAACAAAAGTTTAACTGCTGCTGCTTTAAATTGAATGATCTCGTCGCCATCATCTCGTCCTGGTCATATAGTCCTGGCTGAGTTTTTGGCGAACAAAAAAAAAAAAAAAGGAAAAAACCTTAGCTGTGAAATATTTGCCATAGGGACATAAATTGGGGTATATGATGGGTGGGTATGCATCCATGCAGTGCACGCTAACCAAACGATTCGATTGCCGGCTCAAAAATTAAGGACACGTGGCCAACATAGCGCCTTAGAAATCGTTTTTATCAGGGAGAGGGCATTTTTTTCTTTCTTCTTCTCTGCCTTCACTTTCCTCATTGTCGTCCCGGGCGATATCATTCCCCCAGAACCAAAAACCGAATTTCTTTCATTAGGCAATTTCATTTTTTTCTCCTTGCGACTTTTTGTGAGTAATTAAGGATAAGTCCTTTGAAGCAAACCAGCTAAAGGTGCCAGCAGCAGCAGGTACCCCCGCTCTCTTCATCGGGGGCTATTTTTACTTCAAAGACTGTATAGGTCCAAGAAACGGTTCGGTCCGCAATGTCTGAAGTAATTACCTAGAACATGTTCGACTTACAAATAAAAAGAAAAAAAAACAAGTTGGACTCGAACCTGGGACTCGTGGATCGGCAGAGTAGCACACTTTCCACGCGGTGTCTATTTTTTGATTTTTTGCTGGCCATTTACCCAACATCTATTAACTGTAGGAAAACTACAAATTGTTAACGGGTCCCGAAGAATTCTTTAAAAGTCACGTACCCAAATACTCTCCTCCGTGCAAAATATGGGAAAATCGGCTTTCGGTTTAACTTCACTTCGTAGTGACCATTTGAGCATTTTGGGTAGAAAGTTTTGTAAGGGGAGAGGGGAAGGGAGGGGAGGTCGGTCATGAGTATAAAACTGAGTTTCTGGCATTCTACCTCCACCCATTTGTCCGCCATCTTGAAAATAAGGGTGCGAACAGCTTTTCAGCGAGATATAAAATATTTCCACCTTTTACAGCTTTTAACTTGTTTATTAATTATTTTACGTGAAAATTTTATTTCATAAAACTTGTAGAGAATTTAATTCCCTGTAAAAAAAACCCTATTGAGAATTTTCGTACGAGTAACGGTTAGTGAGATATAACTGGAAAACCGTTCGCACCATTTTTTTTTTGTGCAAGATGGCGGACAAATGTCAACATCTCCAAACATATTATTCAAAAATCACTTCCCCACTCCTCCCCGGCCACAGGATAAATAAAATTAAAAAGAAAAGAAAATAATTTGTGCCAAAAATTGCAATTAATTTGCCAATGCAAACCCCCGGAGATACAAATTCAGAAAAAAATCCCACGAAAAATAGCAAATCTGCCACTTGAGGAGATGGAAGTATCATCTGAAGTGGTTGCGCGCAATAATCGCTTAAGCGGAGGTCCAAGATGAGTCGCGCCACCGATCTCATCACACCGGAAGGGGGCCGGCACGGCACGGCACGGCACGGGCGGCGCGGCGCGGTGGTGGTACGAGTGGTTTAATTAAGAGGTGATTTTTATTTGTCTCAAGCTGTGCCAGAATTGCACTACAAAAGGAACAGAGGGTGGGCCGGGCGGGATGCGTTAACTTCTTGCAAGTGCCGGTTTTGGGTTAGCGCGATTTGTACCCCCTAAAACTACCATACGACCATCCACCACCCGCTACGAGGGAAAACTTCAAACTCAATTTGAATTTCCGCCTCAGTAATCACAGTAAATTAGTGCATCGGCCTCAACCCCCATATGCGAGAACGGGGCCTTAAGCCCCGGCCGTTCAGACGAGGCGCAGCCACCCATCCTTACAAATTTGTCCCACTTCAAATCATCCCCCTTTGATGTGTGTGGTTCTCTTGTTCTTTTCCTCGCCGTCATCCGCCGTCATCGCTGCCGTCACCGATGGCATGGGGGTCGTGGCCCGTGCGGCAATTGCGATTTGCGACCGACCGATTGATGAGACGACGGCGGCGGACGGGCAGACGGGCGGGCGAACCCTTAGATCATTGCGGGGATGTGACTAGAGCAATAATATTAACGGTAATCGCCAGATTATGACAGGCACATTAATAGACAGATTTTGAGTCGAAGGATATCCCCAAGTGGAACTCAAGTGTGCCTCGGAAGAGGCTCAAGCGGACGCATGTCCTTCAAGGCGCAGTCCCTAATTAATTTCCCAT
The DNA here is from genome assembly GCA_947538895.1 of Neoitamus cyanurus. Classification (NCBI taxonomy): domain Eukaryota; kingdom Metazoa; phylum Arthropoda; class Insecta; order Diptera; family Asilidae; genus Neoitamus; species Neoitamus cyanurus. Next base: position 8,356,402 of record OX384549.1, read on the forward strand.
CCTGTCAAAATAGAAGCGGTGTAAATTGTAAAGACAACGGTAAACAGTAGAACGATGCAAAAATACACGTCGGACAGAAATGAAAACTGCAAAAGGGTTGCAAAGTTTTTTCCACAATAGTTTTTGCCCTGACTATACTAAGAACACCTCCAGGAATTTTTTTTTTTTTTTTTTTTGTTGGTCATTGCGATAATTTGGGACATTAGGAAAACACTTGCTGCATTCATTCAAAAATTGTGATACAAGTCGAAGGGGACAATATAATATGGGAGACCCTTAATTCCCGGAAAACGATACATGCCCGGGCGCATTATCCTGGCGGAAACATTTGTACGTCCGTTTTTGTGCTATCCCCCTGGTGGTGCTCTATCAAACCGAAATGGTCATTTTAATGAATTGAAATGGCCAGGACGACCTCAAATGTGTCCAAACAGGAGATGGCAGGAGGGCCGTATCCCGTCCAACCACGAAAACATGTCGTAACAATTTCCCATTGCTCACGACATCGAACTTCCTTGTCTTTTCGTGTTATTTTTTTCCTTTTTCCCTTGTATGTATGTCTTGTGGACATTTTTCCTAAAATGGGTAAAGGAAAAAATCCTGGAAAATGAGGACAAGGGAAGGGACAAAAAGTAGGCGACTTTTACGCACTAGTAATTACCTATACAGTTCACCAAAGAAAAAAAGGGACAACCACCAACGAAAGGAAGGATCTCTGGACACAGTCGGTGGGGGGAGGGGTGGGTACTCATGTTAATGACCACAAAATTGCCTAAGAGACGGGAGGAATAAATTACAAGCCGCACAAGCGTCCAGATGGGCCGGCATCTAACCGGAAAAAGCAACTTCTTGTGCGTCACGGTCCATAGGGAACCATCCTCCGGACACATCACATCATCCCCATGGCTCTATTAATTTTTGGGGAGTTTGATGAAGGGCGGCGGGGGGAGAGAGGGAGGCACACGGTCGTACATCACCACGCTCCATGGAGCACGGGGGCAAGAACGGTGTGTAATGCTCCATGTCATAAATGTCCTCCATAAATGTGCTAAACACCCAAGAGGGGTTGTTGCACTCACTCCGGGGCCCACCAGAAGGTACTTTATCACTCATGCCATCACCCCCGCACAATTGTTACGCATTTTCAGGTTAAGGTTAAAATCGGGCCACTTCCTGGATCGGTGAAGCCCACCCGGCTGCGGACATCACAGCCACACCAAAGGGGAATAATAATTAATATCCTTTCTCAATATCATTTTCAAATTGAGGAAAATTTAAAATTACCCCCTCGTCAGTGGCACCCGATAAACAAATAGTGAGTCGATGCTCGGGGCTCGGGGGGCCCACCAGCACAGCACACCCCCAGGAGGCGGAAATCTTCTGTGACAACGTTTTCTCTATGCGCCACACGTGCCACAATTTCCGCGCGCCAAAAGAATACCGACATAAATCCATCCGTACCCTTCGATACACCGGCCTGCCTGTGAGGAGGAATTAAACAATTTTTTACGGCCTCAATCAAAGTAGACGTCTAATTTTCGTCACTAAATGACTTGCGCTCGGGCGCAATATCCTGCTTAGGGTATGGACCGAAAAAAAAAAAGAAAATTAAAAGACGCAAAAGAAAAGGGAGACGAACTGACGATATCATTAGTAACAGAAGCTCTTCTGGACGTGTGCACCGGAAGTTAAAGTGTTGTCCTGTGCAATGTGCCTGCAAATCCCTGGCACATGTTCTTTCTATTGCAGAAAAACGGGATAAATGATTGCACCGTTGGAAAGGGGCATAGTTAATTCTTGGGACACTAGAATGGGCCGGGCGGAACAATGATTCCCAAAATCAACCAAGTAGAAGTTGATGGATATTATTTTCCTACTGACTGTCCAAAATCAACTGTCATAGGTATGACCGGTTGACATTTGCATATCTGCAGGGGCACGAACAGATAGAATTGGAATTGCACGATGTGGGGGCGGGGGCAGCTTTCGCTGCAAAGGTTGCAAGTGATCTTAAAAAAGTGCTGCCAGGTCTTGAATACTTTCAGCGACTGACAGACGCACAATTAGCTTCCCTTGCAGTACAATATAAAAACGGGCCACGTCTGCAGGGAGTGATATTTGAAGAAACGGAATTCCCTGATAATCTTCATCCATCGGAGAGTGCCCGGTATCTTGTCGTAAGCCGGCAGCATCATCTTTTTCAAATGTTTTTACTTAAGGTAACTTTTAGGGGGCGCGTAATCACTCCTGGCCCCTACAGACACCGCAACAAAAGATGCTGCTCTGCTCGGATTAGGACACAATACACCGACCCACTCCCGCCAGATGAATTTTTTTTTCCATTTTTTTTTTTGTTCAGTTTAAAGTCGGAAAGATACAGAAAAGGAATTTTTCTGATTCCCCAATACGCGCGCGGTGGTACTCCCGTAAACTCAAGACGCCCTAAGAAACCTCTCAAGAGGCTGGTGGTTTTTTTTTCTTTTGTTTTTTTTCTTCTTTTCTTCTTATTTTCGTATTTTCATTTTTCCCTGGTCTGTTTTTGATTCCTCCGAACCCGAAAAGTAGATTTCCAGAGCGGCAAAATCAAATCGTCAGATGGATTGCTATACCGCGGAAGTGGTGATGGTTGAGGCGGCCGGCGGGGGGGGGGAGAAGGTATCTAAGGCGAAACTGTGACGGCAATGCCTGAAGAGATTACGTGTTTTTTTTTCTCCTTACCTTTTTCACTCTCTTTGCGGCGGAGATACTCAGGAGTAATCCTTTATTGATATCAAGGAGATATTGAACATTAAAAAGGATCTTTAACACATCGGGCTGGGGAGGGGGAGGTGTGTGGATTTTTTTTTTTTTAATGGAACAAAGGTGGCTGGGTATATCAGAGCATATCGGCAAACGCCTGAGGGCCGCATGAGGGACGCCTGAGGGACACCCTCGTAGGCGTGAGAGAGGTGCAGAAGGCAAAATATTCGTACCTGGCAGGGATTACAAAAAAAAAAAAAAAATTCTTATTCTTTTTTTGGTCCCCGCATTGAATTGAAAGGGTTTGCACGAGAAATCCCCGGATTTGACACCAATACCACCGCCGAAAGGGAAGATAACGGCGTCCCATTTTGATTCCTTTTCGGGGATTTCACTTTTAGTGCCGTTTTCATTTTGCACGATTTTTTTTTTTTTGCCCATCTTATCCGACACGAAATGCATTAGTGGACCGCAATCTTGAGGTAGCCACCCATGCCTAAGATTTCTCACTTAGGGTGACTTAGGATTAGGTGAAATGCATTTTTGAGTTGTTTTATACTGTGGCCGCACTCAGTGCTGGGAGTTTTGCGTTCTCAAGCAGAAGAAGAAGACGAAGGAGAAGAAAAAAAAACGGACCTTGAGTGGTGGCCGATTACTCCTCCTGTTTGATATTGCCCGAAAAGTAATTTTTATGAAATTTAATATGAGGACGTGTTTGGGACTGCAGATGTCAAAACTACCAAAATTCAAGATGGCCGACCCAAAATGGCTACCGAAAAAATTAAATTTTAACGGATTGTCATGAAAACTCGCACTAGGGGGTTTGCGGGGTCACTGATTTCCAATTAGCCATCAAAATTTCCAAATTCAAAAATAAGTAATTTCTCTCCAAGAGTTTTAGGATTTTCTTCAATCACATTCCACACATTCCACAAATTCCACAAATGCAAAGAGAGCAAGTTTCTAGGAACCTAAAGAAGTGTCCGTGTGGAGTTTTTAACTGCCGCAATTTTGATCCCCTCCGGGCAGACAAACCTCCCCAGAACTAATCCCGTTGTATTTATTTTGGATAACGGCATATGTCGGCTTTGCAGCAAAACCACACTGCTCTACAGTCATCGGCCATAAGAAAAACCTCGAGGAATTTGCTTCTTAAGAGAAATCATAAAAACGAAATGGGGAATTGCATTGCAAAATAATCGAACTCCTCCTGTTTGAAACAGCGAGAATCCCATCCAAAGCCTTTCGTAAAGTCAGACATGCAGCTCTCCTTAACAAACTGTACAATAATTGTATTGTAATTTGTCTGTCCCTGCTTGTAAACTTCTATCATCACCACTGAAAGCAGAAATTCTCCTCAAACAACATACCCTCTCGCTTTCTCCCGGTCCACAGTGGTGTACCTTAGGGCTCTATCTTGGGACCCTATGTAGTAATTACAAAACTTAAACGGAGTAATGCTCACTCAGCCCGCTTGCTTTATTTTCAAAATTTGTTTTAAATTCAAAGATTCCCGACACTTACTAGCTCTGCGGCTAGCACACTTCCTGAGATCCTTGCGAGGATCAGAGCGAAGGTGCTCACAGGCAGAAAAAACAAAAAAAAAAACAAAATACTTTAATGTTTCCCTTCAATTCCTCTGCATCGGTAAAAGGAATAAAACTCGAAAAGATGCGTAACAATTTCGTCCTTTTTTTTCGTTTTATTTTTGTAAGCAGGGCTCTCGCTTGCATGTAAGCCAACTTATCCCAATGCATTGCCCTTTGCGCCCATGCCTTCAATTGTTCCTCAAGTAGGCCCCTGGGATTAATGGTCAGGATTAGCTCGGGTGAAAAACCGAAAAAGGAACTTTTAAGGGGATTTACCGTCTTGTGTAGGTTCCGACTCAGAAAAAGATACACACGTCAAGGCCCCAAAGAAAGAAATTAAAAAAAAAATAAAATAAAATCGAAAAACACTGAAATTACCCGATGAATGCAGCAGCAGCGGGAAGAAGAAAAGGGATTCAGATCACATTAAGCAGGAAAATATGTTTTTTTTTTCTTTGGGTTTTTTGTAACAAGAGAAACGGATAAAGGATCAGCCAGCCAAGGCGGTTTGTTTTTTGAGACCTTATTATCCTCGAAATACTCGTGACCCGGGCAAATCACATAAAGGGCACGCCGCAATCCAGTTTACCGGAGTTTTCCCAACGTTCATACCCACAGAATAATAAAAAAAAAGGTGACAAATTGAAAGCTACATCTTTTCTACGTAACTTGAAAGTTTTTCTAGGGGAGAAAAATCCTGCCGTCCAAAAAACCTCTTCGGTTTGGCCAAATTTTATTCCTTTGCAGAAATCAAGAAAAAGAGGGTCAGACATTTTTGGGGCCACACATAAACACATTTTTTGTCTTACGTGGGAGCAGTTGTCAATTTTCTGTATAATTTTTATTTTATTTATAGTTTTGGAGCTACAACTTGTTATGTCACGCGAAACACCTCCCCAGATTGTCACGAAAGTTGTCGTGTGGGGGTTTTTGGAGTTGCTGATTGTAACCAAATTTTACAAATTCAAAATGGCAGCTTCAATATGAAACACTCCAAAATTAAATCATTTTTTAAGAATTTCATAAAAGTCGGTACATGGGGGTTTTTGCGTTGCAAACGGCATGACACTCACTTATGCTGGTCGTAACTGCTGTACCACTTGACCGATTGGCTTCATATTCACAACATATGTTAGTTAGATTTCGAGAATGGTTTATAGTTAGTTGTGATCCTCATAGGTGGCGCGGCAGTCTAACTTTTATACTACTTTATCGATTAACTTCATTTTTCACATCTGCCGGCCGTTTTTTTGTTTATTTTGTAACATTTGTAGGCATTGAGGCGTCTTTCAGATTAAATTCCGTGATGGTCCCAATTTGGCCGCCATTATCACGCATTGTATTTCCCCCGATGGGCCCACTGCATGTGGCTCTTTACCAAAATTAAAATCGCATTGAGCTTGGAGCCTGAAAGTCGCAATTGGGCGGGGAATTTAAATTCTCAGATAAATCGGTGATGAAAAATTTGTCAGAAATACAAAAAGGATTAAATCGTCGAGGGTCAGTGATTTCCCGATGACCCTGTGACACCCGATTTTTCCCCAGACATAATCCAAGTCAATTGGCATCCCCTGTCTCCCGGTATCAAATGACTTTCAGTTACATAAACACCCCCGGACCTATTTTGGATGTGATGCACAAAAGATAAATTGCGTGTGAATCTCAAAAGCGTGTCACAATACGCCCAGCCCCAGCTTGAGACATCCTTCAGGACGGGCGGTCATACTTCACGTTCCCGCTATTAATAATAATAGAAATGCTAAAAAAAAACAAATCAAAATTTGATCCCTCGGCCTCAGGAGCCCTGAATTGCTATATATCCTTTGATATCTCAATTTCGAGCTCTCTGGCACGCGATTTATTGGCCCCCGCCCCCCTACAGTGTGTGAATTAAGGAAAATCGTTTACAACGGCAGCATCATCCTGGACCACCTCCCACTTGAAATCCCAGCCGAGGACATCATCCTTGTAATCTACGGATGATATCGTGTTAAGTTTAGTGGTCTCATCTCAATAGACACTGCCGCGTGATGTGGGAGAGATGCTCGGATGGTGGGATTGTGTCGTTGCCCGCCACCCGCCACGCCATCCCCCGCCACCGCATGCTGCAGAGAGTATAGGCAACTTTGATCTGTACTTAAGGGCACGTGCGTCATTTTCTGAAAATGATTTGAGGTTCCCGAATAGCTGAGATTTTTTACGCCTTTATTGCGTTCGCCTGTCGTCGTCATCGTCGTCGTGTCGGCGAGCGGTGGATTTGAGCACTTACGCCTATGAGGGGGTGCTGTGTGTAATTCGCTCATTCAAAATTTTTATCGCATGTAATTAAAACGGAAAATATAATAAAAAAAAAAAAAAAAAAGGAAATGAGATTTTGCCATTTGAAGATGGTCGGCTTTGAATATGAAACCTCCCTCCAGGGCCAGGCGATACCTATGCGACCAGGGAAGAATGCAAAGTGGGGCTTTTAGGGGTGGAGTGCGTTTGTAATGGCCCCAAAAAGGAAACCCTAAAATACCCTATAGAAGAGTTAAACCCTTTTGTAAGAAATTCACGGGCCGCAAGAATTTTTCGAAGTGAAGCGCCGCCGATAGGACAAATTGGCCAGGATGAGACGAAAAAGTGAAACGCTCCAGTTAGGTACCAGGGATGGCCCTGAAAATTCACACTAGGAGGTTTTCGGGGTCACTGATTTCGAATTAGCCATCAAAAGTTCCAAATTCAAATATAAGTAATTTCTCTCCAAGAGTGGGAGTTAATAGAGTTTTAGGATTTTCTTGAATCACATTCCACACATTCCACAAATTCCACAAATGCAAAGAGGGCAAGTTTCTAGGAACCTAAAGAAGTGTCCGTGTGGAGCTTTTAACTGCCGCAATTTTGATCCTCTCCGGGCAGACAAATCTCCCCAGAACTAATCCCGTTGTATTTATTTTGGATAACGGCATATGTCGGCTTTGCAGCAAAACCACATTGCTCTACAGTCATCGGCCATAAGAAAAACCTCGAGGAATTTGCTTCTTAAGAGAAATCATAAAAACGAAATGGGGAATTGCATTGCAAGTCCCTCCGGGGGGGGATTCATAGAAAAGCAGGGAAAAATTTGTTTTTTTGTAAGGCCATCATCCCTAAAACCTTTTCCTTTGGGATTTTAGCAATTTTTGCGGATTGAATGCTGCGAAATTGTGCCATCATTTTGGATGCGTCCAGCTACCCAGCTTATCCGTAAGAGCGTGGAGTTGTGGGTGTTGGTGTAAAGAATTCCTCACAATATTTCCAGAGGATGGCGATGGGATGATGGAGGGGGGAGGGGGGCAAGGAGGTGTAATACAAGATTTGCTTTTTTTTTTTCAAATTTCAACTTCAACTTTATGTTTTGGCAATAAAATGTTCTCTTCTTCATTTCTGTAAATTGTATGTGCGGCTTGGGATGGGGGGGATTTGAGGGGCGGACGGGGGAACTCGAATGGGGAGCTTACAGGTGTATTTCGCATACATACACGCACATAGAGAACTTTTTGTGGCTCAAAAGACCCCGACAAGAACGAAAAAAGAAATAAAATTCCGTTTTTTCTTCTGTTAAAGATTCCTATGATGGGTCGATGGGGTGGGGGGCCGGGCTGGGGAGGGGGGGCTTAGTAGAAAATGGTTGTTTTCTGTGCATCCCTTTTTATCTCTAGGGTCCCGTCGTTTTCACTGTATCGCAGCAGAAATAGCAGCAGCAACAGTAAAAACAGTAAAAGCGGCAGCAGAATAACAGAGATCTGCTTTCTGTTCTATTTGGGACTAGTGCCCCGGACTATACGCTAAGGGTCGACCGGCCCGAACCCGGATTGTCTGTGTTAAAATATTTTCCAACAAAAATCCATCCAGGAGGGTTTGTTCCACTGAATGACTGCCATCCCCTCCATTCTCTCACTATCTCTCTCTTCGGGGTGGAAAATTAAATTTTTTTTTTCTTTTCCCTTTTACTGTGCGTAGCATTAATGGTGCCGTATTCCAACCTCCCGCCTTTCGCCTTGTTTGTTTTATAACTTTGCTTCTTCCCGCCTGTTTGCGCCAGGGAGCAAAGGAGGAATATCCCAGCCAGCCATCCATCCATCCAGCCAGCCAGCCAGTCAGCCAGCCAGCCAGCTAGGACTGTTTGCTTGGTTGAGCGCTCCTGTTGCCCTTCTATCCCTTCTCCCGTTTACGACCGGTATAGCAGACATCCAACAGGAGTTCTCGCTTCCCTGATGATTTTACAGCTATCCTGGAAATTGTTGGCTGGCTTTTGTTCCCGTTTTGTGCCTGTTTTTAACTGCGTGTCTTTGGAAGAAAACAGATTCCGTGTACCTGTGGTGGAGGGGGTTGGGGAGGGGATGAAAGAGTGTTGGCAGCATCCCTACCTCTCTTCACCCGAATCCCACCCATTTTTCGTTTCGTTCGTCACACAGGAGATTCTGGGAATACCATTTCCATTCCAGCCCCCTTTGTCCGGGAGGATGGGATTTTCATCGTTTTTTTTCTTCTTTTCTTTTCTTGTTTTTTTTTTTTTTTTTGTTCGGGAAGAGATTTGAAGTTTTCCCGCCTATCCTCCTTACATTTGTATCCCGGCGCGCTCCGGGACTCCTTACATATTTTAGCAAGTTTCGTATATAACAAATGGGAAGAACATCAGTTGTATACAGCCCCCTTCCCTAGGACCCCCTTCGGATGTATGCGAATGTGTCGAGTGTATGAAAACGGGGCACTACGCGCATTCTGGGCCAGAGGAGAGAGCCCATCGCATTATTTATTATTCCGTGTATGTCCCGAAACGTCCCTGTGCGTTCAGATTTCCTCCTTTTTAAGCTTCGTATCTCCTCCGAGGACTTTCTTTTATTCTCATTATATTTTTCCTTCGGCGACTTTCGGTTCCTTTTTAGCATTTTTATGTATCGGATACGAATGCGTTGTGTATATACGCCTGGCCCTTTTCTGTTTGTTGTATTTGTGATTTTGCATGTGTTGGGACGGTGCCGAAAACGTTTCGTCCGGGCGCTCCTTTACACAATTCCCTCCCCTATGTGTACACCAACGGCACACGAATGGAAAAACAAAAACATAGTCCTTGGCAAATGGTACATATAATTTAGCTGCCATCCCTTCAAATCCTGGGGGTTAGACCGTAAAATATAATGCGTGATGGTTCGCTGGGTTTCTGCAATATTTTCATTCAGTTTTGAAATTTTACACGCATCACATGATTTACAAACATTTTTGTGTTGATACAAGTTTTCCTCCAAAAAATCGAAACTGATGATAACAAAAAAAAAGTATGAGCAAACATACAAACGGGCGGGTCAATTGAATAATTGCCAAACAATTCTAGGACATTTGCCAACAGCAATTTAAAATCACCGCTTAATTTCATCTCGTCAATTTGAATTAATTTATTTTTTTATTTTTCGTATTTTTTTTTTTTCGCTTGTCACGAATGTCGAATGCCAAATGGGCGAATGTTTGCGATGTGTGGAGCTATCAACCGATGGTAGCGTTCTGATAAAAAAAAACAAAAAAAACAACTCAATTCAAAACAAACTGGATTTACACACAACAACAAAAACTTCAATAAAATTTTGTTAAAAAAAAAAATATACCTAAAAAATCCCTTACATGCTCTCTTTGCCAACGAAAAAAAAAAAACAAATGTGCTGGTGCTGTGTACGCGCGCTGTTCCGTGAATTATCCTGTGAACCGTTGGAAATAACAAAAAAAATATAATAACAACAAAAATTGTGTGCTCCCGAAAAAAAATTTGTGCAAAAAAAAAAAAAAAATTATGGAAAAAAAAAATTTGTGAAAAAAAATTAAATTTCGTGTTAAAAAATAAAAAAAAAAAAAAAATTAACGTTGAAAATTGTTTGTAACGGGTGATTGTCGTGATGATGGTTACAACAACTCAAGAGCATATAATGCATGGTCACGCCACGTCAGTTAGTCAGAGTGCCCTCTTCGGGTGCTCAACCGCTGGCCATAGTGGCATCAATCAGCTGGGTGGTGTTTACGTTAATGGCCGACCACTGCCCGATTCCACACGCCAGAAAATTGTTGAATTAGCACACTCCGGTGCAAGGCCATGTGATATTTCCAGAATACTGCAAGTATCCAATGGATGTGTTAGCAAAATTTTAGGAAGGTAAGAACCCGACTGTAGTTCTCCCGGGAATCGCACCTGTATGGCTCCGGTTAATTTTTTTCTTTTGTTTTCTTTTGTTTTTTTTTTAAGTGACTGCCCAAAAGACATGCTTAGCTCCCCTAAAATGCATACACCGGCGACCTGGCTTTGCACAATTACAAGGAATATAACAAATTTTCAAAAAGCAAAAAAAAAATGCAAAAATGCCGGTAGAAGGGCCATACAGCAAAAGGCTGCTGCACTGTTCTCAAGCCCTGAAAAACTTCCCACAATTACTATGTAGAAGCCAATCCAGCATTTTTGGAAGCATACCATTGGGATAAGATCTGTGCAAAAATATTTTGGGAAAACGGGATTCCAAACTCGCCGGTGGGGGGGGGAGGGAGGGGATGAGGGCAACATTTTGGAGACACTAATTGGCAGCAAAAGGCTGTAAATTTCTGTAAAACACAATTTTTCGAGGCTTCAGCAATATCAATAAAAACTAGAAACGTATTCAGATTTCTCCAGAGTGTAAAACCGGGGGATATGTTAGGAGCAAATATTCCCTAGTAGTTGATTTCGAACATGTCCAGGCTCCCTAAACACGCACAATACCGGGAAAAATGCTGCGGTAAAAATTTCGAGAAAACGGGAATGCCGCGCGAATGGGGTAAGACTTTTTGGTTAAAAATTTCATGAAGTGGTGACGACCGACGCGACTATTGCAAACGACACTGCAAAAAAAAAAAAGCCGAGGCTGCAGATTTTTACGAAGCATAAAATCGGGATAAGTTCGGGGCAAATATTTCGGCTAACAGGAATGCCACTAAACCCGCCGGCAGAGAAAGACTTTGTTAAAACTCTTATTCGAAGTGAATGGGGGAGGAGGAGAGGAGGGGGAGGGGGGACGGGGACGGGGGGGGGGGTGGTACAACATTATTGCAAAGGTTTGCAGATTTCCCAAAAATGTCCTCCCACCCTAAGATTTAGTGGAAATGCCCAAGAACACTATAAAACTAGACTCTGACCAATTTCCCAAACTCTCGCCAGTACACGGATAAGATTTGACAAGTTTGCTACTAGGACTGTACAATTTTCAAAAACCTACACCACACTTTCCCCTTGGAGCATGTCTGGCTTTCTGTAAACAGTTAAAACCGGGATCAGTCTGGAACGATAATTTCGAGCTATTAAACAAATACTGGTGCGATTCATTATTTTTTTTTTTTTTCGTTAAGCCCGACAATTTCAAACAAAATAAAAATCCAATTTATAACTAATACAGTTTTTTCAATATTTTTCCTTTCCAGATATTATGAAACGGGATCAATAAAGCCACGTGCCATTGGTGGGTCAAAGCCACGTGTTGCCACAACGCCAGTCGTACAAAAAATCGCCGATTATAAACGTGAGTGTCCGAGCATTTTTGCGTGGGAGATCCGCGATCGGTTGCTGTCTGAGGCTGTCTGCAATAGTGATAATATCCCAAGTGTAAGTAACACCATCACTTTTGCCTTGTAGTGTACTTACAAAAAAAAACTTTAAATATATTTTAAGTTATGTGCGGATGGATTTAAAAGTTTGGACCTTCCACTCATTTAAGTGAATTTTATGTTTTATTGTTTGGACTGTACTTTGAGTATATTGTTTAATTGTTGTATGCGTAGATAATTTCGTTATGATTTTGCACTATTTAACTACCGAAAAAATCTTTGAACAGTTTTTACGTCTATTCTTGGACGTTTCATTTTGTGGCTTGCGTACAGTCAGGGCAGGCATTAGGGGTGAGGGTGACCAGTGAACGAAGTAAGCCCGTCGGAACGGGCGCCTAACCAAATAGAAATCAAAAGCTAGTGTTAAAATCTGCACCTATCATTTTGGATGGCATTGTGCACATAAAACTCGCTGAATTTGTTGTATTAACATTGAGGGCATAAATTGGTTTACGGTTTATTCGCATATACCTGCGATTTAAGATAGCCCCAAAATAAGAAGTCTAAAGGCGTTAAATCGTACAATCTCGGTGGCCCATGTCAAATCGCTCATGCAAAATGTCCATCGTGGCATGTAGCGTCATCCTGTTGGAACCACATGTCATCGGTATCCATATCACTGGATCCGCCACTGCTTACCTATATATTAGACTACTGCGTTCAAATCTGCGAGCTTTACAAGAATGTTCTCAACAAATTAGTTTTTTTTTGCATTAACATTTTCTGACTATTTCTCAAGAACGCTTGCCTGGATGGGTTCTAGCGTCGGCTCTGCTCACAGGAAGGACGATGTAGTTGAAAATCTTCTTTTAATACTTTCACGGGGATGGCCTGGCTTGACACGTTACTTTCGTTTTAAAATGCATTCAGCTCAAACAGCCCCCCCCCCCCCCATATGAGTTTCCATGAATTTTCCTGCGAAGCAGTGCTACCGTTTTTGTATTATCCCCCGAAGATGTGAACAAATTAAGGGCTTAAACAAATGGGGCCAAAACTTTCATCATAAAAATTCGGACCGTTTCACAGTGGGGCAAGAGAATGCCAAATTTGCTACATCAATTCAAGATGCTATTTAAAATTCTTACATTAGGGTTTTTGGGGTTGCTGATGTCGAATTAATTGTCTAAATAACTCCCCTATCTTCCCTATCTTCATGTTCACGGGAAAAGAGAAAACCATTTGTTTGTTTTTTTGTAATAAGAAAAACAAACACTATCTTGTATGGCATGGCGTAAAAGGAGACGTGCGTGCACCTATTATATGCTTCACTAGCAGCATAAACAACTTTACGTACTATCGATTCGTCTACTTCATTTTTGTAAAGGCATGTCCGCAGAGAGAAGGCCCTCTATGGAAGACGTGTGTGTTATTAGACGGAAGGTACTATTGCAGTAAGATGGAAGGCCTTGCATAGGAAGTGCTTGTGTAATTAATTACCCAAAAATTAATTATTTACATACCTTATAGAAATTTCAATACATTTTTTATCGAAACATTACACCGCACAAAGTTCAGTTGCACGACTGAAATTTACGTTACTCGTTATTCCCATTTGCCCCCACCCTCTTTTGCCTTTCTCCTAATTCTGATAACAATATTTAAAAGACTAAAGACCTTCCTAAGACCTTCTAGGGGAAGGCATTAAAAGAAAAACACCCTGAATACCTCTCGAGGGAATACCTTGAAAGAATATCTGCAACGAAACAAAAATAAAAATCCCAAACTCCAACAAAAACACTCTGCCCTTGACTGTACCTTGCGCAATTCTTGAAATATCGCCCCTAGAACATTCAGAGGAATTACTACTGATCCTAGAAAAAATTTAAAAATAAAACACAACCAACCGGAAAAATGTTTCGTCATATCAATTAATTAACACAACATCGTCTCCCTGTGACCAGGTGCAAAAGTAAGACATCACCCAAGTGAGAGATTTGATCTCGGAAAAATGGCGGGAGGGGGTTATGGTATGGTGGGGGGTTAACTACCACCCGAACAAACACTCAGATCGAAGTTACAAATTGGCTAAGCTAAAGTATAAAATGTCACAAGCAAAATGCAAAGAGGAAGGTGACAATAACGGTGTCGAAATCTGATCTCATACTACCTGCTTTGAATCGTGTTTAGGGGGTGTGGTGGAGGAGGGGGGAGAAGTGGAGAGATGGATGGATGTCTGATGAGATGGCGCGCACAGGTACAAACAATACAGACGTGATGCGATGCTTGTTTTCCTCGCCTTAAGGTGTTTTATTAAATGTGAAAATGACCGAAACATACACCTGACAAATTGCATATTTATTAAAGGGGTATAAGGTACCATCCTGGATGGAGGGGTACCAGCCCATCAACTGTAAAGCAGACATATTTGCAGCCAGATGCGATTTTACCTCAGCTCAAATCATACAAGACAAGAATCAAATTTTTGCGGGTACCTGTACATAAGGCATATGAAAAAAAAGCCACCCACCGGCCACACCCCTATAAATAGCGCACCGATTTGTTACAACCGAAAAATGTGGCCTAATGTAACTGCAACGGTTTTTATTTTATCAGCACAATAATGACCCGTGGCACAGAGTTGTTCCCTCATTTGTGCTGCAGCGCGCGGAGTGTCGACTGTCGGGTGCATAAGATGTGCACCCCCACACGGTTAGACGGACAGCAGCAGACTGCACCGATGATTAAATTTTACGTTCGCCCATCGGTTCGGTGCCGGTGCCGGTCTGGTGCTGACTGCCGACAATGAGAGTCGTGAGGTACCTGGCATTCTATTGGCCCATTGTGTTTAGCCAATCAACTGTAAGGAATCATATAAGTACCTTGTCAGGGGGAAGAGAAAAAGGTGGTAACCTATCGTTCGTTTTCCCCATTCTTATGGGAAGCTAGCTACATGGTGGCGTGCACCAGAGACACCGACAGAGGTGTACAGTACACCGTTCGCTGCACGCATGAAATTCTATTCAAATAATAATAAAAATAAAAAATTAAAACCGAGTCCCAGTGTGGAACAATAAAATAGAAAGGTGAGAATATCAGGCGGCAAAGCTACCGCACCGGAGCAAATCAAGCTGTTGTGCTGACGACTGCCATGTAACCGCACTATCAGTGGCGTAGCCGTGGCGTAACTATACCCCTCCAGGGAAGGAATCCTTTCGTACCATCGTACCCCCGTGGAATTGCTTCTCTCTCGCTGCAATCGGAATATCGGCTCATTCTCAATTATTCTGGCCTCACTCTTTTGGGGGACGTGTCGTCTATAATCGGGGAATGGGGTTGGTTCCCGTGTGGCATGCGGCGTGTAATGGAATCCCGCAGGTTTCGTTGCATACATATTTCCCTTGCCACCAAAAACCCGACTAAGGGACGGTTCGACGGGCTCAACAAATAGGAATAAATAGGACGTAATAAAGGAGCGATTTGTTACCTTTATTTATTCTTTTCTTCTTATTTTTTCTTTATTTTTTTTTTTGCCTTTATTAAGCCTCTGCTTTTATTTGCGTCTTTGTATCTGTCGAGGGTATTGTGCTGTTTGCCCTAACACAAGAGACAGCGGTTGGATTCAATATTTTTTTTTCTTTTGCCAGGGGGTACTGCACACACCGCGCCAAGGTGCTATCATTAGAAGCAAATAAAGGTGTGCATCCATTGAAGGGAACGGGAGGGAAATTGTTTTGTTGTTATCAGCCGTCTTCATCAATTAACCTAACGAAGAAGAAGAACACAAAACAATTCCACTCAGAAAGGTACCCTATGCAGGGCCTCGTTGATCGTTGAGTGAGTGAGGGAAGGGAGGGGGGGGGGGGGGGGGGCAGAGGGGTTTAGACAAAAGAAGACTAAAGCAGACAAAAGTAGACAATAGGGGAAGATGAAATTGATCCCGCGGAAATTAAAATTGTTAGGAAAAAGCCATCCAATGTCACACAATTGCCAAGCCAAAAGTTTGGGCACTCAGCAAAATGCTGCCATATTAAAAGTTTCTAGCAAACATGTCATGGGCCATGGGATTTTATAGAGGAAAATAATAAATTACCAGATTAACAATTCGGTTTTAGAAGCAGGAGTTCCCCAAGGGTCTGTTCTAGGACCCACACTTTATAGTATATCTACTAGGCAGTTATTTCTAAAACATTCACTTACGTTAAGAACTTTTGGCGGCCATATTGAAGTTCAAAATGTCGATAGTATGGTAGATTTTAAATCAGTGCCCCCAAAAACCCCTGTACATTCAATTACACGGAAATCTGTTCAAGTTGTGAATTTTCAGTCGCCACATAGGATCCGCCTTCTTGAATTTCCAATTATCCATGACAGACTCAACCGACAAGCGACCCCAAACACTCCTAAAGGGTTTCCCAATAGGGATGACCTGGTTCTGATAGCTCGTAGCTATGAGACGCATAATAACAAAATTTAAACGTGAATTCACTCTTCACGACACAAAGGTGCTTGTAGGACAAATAAATGCCCGAAGTGAGCAAAATATTGCCGCCGTTCAAGCCAGTGTTCGTAAAAACCCAAATGCGTCTGTTCCGCGCCGTTCTCAAGAGTTGAGGCTCTCCAGGATGACAACCTGGCGAATTTTGCGATTTGATTTGGGTCTGCATCTTTATAAGATGTTATTGGCACAAGAACTCAAGCCACAAGATTGGTCACTGGAAATGTTGGAAGCCGCCGGCGATTTGCATCGCAAAATCATCTTCTCAGATGAGACTCATTTCTGGCTCAATGGATTCGTCAACAAGTAAAATTGCCGCTATTGGAGTGAGTCAAATCCACGAGTGGTTCATGAGTCACCATTGCATCCACAAAAATTAACCGTTTGGCGTGGATTATGGCATGGCGGAATCATCGGACCTTATTTCTTTCGAAATGAGGCAGGAGGTGCCGTTACCATTAATAGCAACCGCTACAACATGATGTTGACCTTTATTTCCAACAAGACGGCGCACCGCTTCACACTTTCCGACTTAACAAGCACATATCGTGCGATCTAACGCCTTTGGTGTATTTCCTTTGGGGCCACATTAAGTCGAAGGCTTACAGTAACCAGCCGACAACTCTTGAGGTCCTGGAAGACAATATTCGTCGACCCATAGCTGAGATACCGGCCGAAATGTTGCACAGAGTCATCGAAAATTGGCGTGAGCGGATGAACGTGTGCAAGGGGAGCCGATATTTCATTCAAATCATAAATGGCATAAAATTGTCTTTCAAATAAACTAATCGGAACCATTTTTGCTTGAAAATTGTGTTTTTTATTCAAATTTAAAATTCGGACGTTCTTATTGGGAAACCCTACAAATAAGACACTAAAAACCGCAGCACCCATTTCTCTGTATAAACCACCAACTATGGTTGCAAGGCGGCACGGCACACATTATACCAAATTGTTGCGATTTGTTTAAACAAATTCGAACACAAAGTTCCCTCTGCCACCGCGCCATACCATTTTGAACCGAAGGGGTAGCAACATCCGGTAAAGTAATCTCTTGATCGCCTTCAACTGTTCTACCACTCTGAGTAGTGGCGTAACTGCATTATCGGGTGGTATCGCAGAGCTTTTGCTCTCATACTGTTCGAATTAAAAGTCAAAAATTCTTTGAACTGACTTACCCCCATCCGGCGCTGCCGATGAAATTTTCTTATTTTCTTATTTTCCACATTGCACACCGTCGCCCAGCACACCGAATTGGCTAAAAACAATAGCCGCACGTTTAAGGAAGCGATTATTGCACTTTATGCACCTCTTCACACGCGACAATTAATTTAAATAAATTATTTCCCAACGCTAAGTGCTGAGCGGATTCGTACGAACGAAATTCAAACCGTGAACTGGTGGAAGGGGGCGTGCTGACTGATTGAGAGCTGTGAGAGCTTTGAGGGTATGTCAGGTGAACGGTCAAAATTTAAATTTTTAACGGCGTACCGGCAAATTCAAACGATGCTGATGATCCATGAGGACACCCGGCAAGAACAACCCGCCGGAATAACTCCCAGCTCTGTTGTGATTGAGAGTTGGAGCATTAATTTTGACTTAATCGATGTGATCGCTTTGTGATTAAGCGAGAGCTATTTTCACGCCTAGATCGTGCTTACCAAAGCTCACCCCCCCCTTTAACCCCTTGGGGGTTGATTTTCGGAAAATCCTTCCCTAGTGCCCCTCTATACCCTTCAAGGGACATATCCCCCCCCCCCCCCAAATCTCCGGCTGGTTTCACCTATTAATAGGAGCGATACCCTTGGCTCACCTCAGTACCCTAAGTGATACGCTTTTGCTACCTTTCTACATTTCGTAGGCTACTTGATACATTTCCTCACGCCCACCTCAACCGAAAAAAAAAAAAAAAACTGACACGTTAATTAGCCCAGGTGGACAGCAGCAGCAATTTTTCGGTCTATTGTTCCGGACGACTGTTGGGATGGTCTCGTTTACAGGTAGCGTGACGCGTGACGATGATAGGGGCCACTCTGGTAGAAACAACAAAAAAAAAAAAAAAAGAATGTTTTGAATTATTATACAGTCAAAGGCAAAATTTCGTGAAATTAGAAAACCAGGAGAGACCTGGGGGAACAATTTGGAAATGAAATGCGGAAAGCGCTAATTTCCATGTAATTAAAAATTATTCAGAACAGACCGACGACTGGTGCTAACGGGCCTCCCTGGGGTATTTCGTGTCCTGCACATATTTTGCCCATTTTCTGATTTCTGTCCAAGTAATCTGGGCGGTGATTCTAAGTATGTCTCTAAGAGATGCCGACGGTATAATCTGCGGCCCATTATCTCCCTATCTCGAGTCGCTTCTGATCAAAGGTGGTCGGGTAAAAAAAAAAAAAAAATTACAAAAATACTGAAAAACTATGCAAAGAGGCAGAAAACAATTTTTTTTTTTTTTTTACTTAAAAGCAGCCTACAAAGGATAAGACGAATGGGCTGGTGAAAAGGAGAGTGAGTGACACTCCGATTATACGGGAGGCGGTTGAACCTCACTCTCATCTTGTGAAAAGGATAATCCGGGATAAGAGGAAAACCATCACTGGCCCTGCTCTGCAAGGCCGAACAACAAAAACAAACGAAAAAAAAAAAACGGAAACAGTAGCTTACAATGCCACAGAGAGAATGCGATCCACTTCAGGGTATATTATAATTTTTGGAAACACTCATTTGTGCCGGTGGTAAGCAGATCCTGAAGGAACAATAGCCAGGATTGGTAATTGCTTCTGACCACTTCACACAACCGCTTCAATGGGCTTAGCAGCCGATGCAATGGATGCAAAGATGCCGTGGACATGCGAGAAGCCAGTTAAAAGGAGTAATCACTCCTCGATACCTCGGGAGAGAGAGAGATCGGGGATTATCCTGTTTTTATCCTGACGCAGAATACAATTTTCTTGTTCGTTTATTTTGCACGAAAGTAGGTTAGTTTTTGTTCAGATTGAGTTTGGCGCATTAACTGCATTTATGGTGTTTAGTTCCCTCCCAATTTGGGGGCATGGGGCTCCACCAGAGCCACTCCAACTGGTGATTCGCACGCAGTAGCTAGTAGTCGTAATATGCAACAATTTTGCCATACCCGGTCTGGAATGAAAAAATTGTTTTTCACTTTTTTCGGCTTCTGTTAAAGGCACGACAAAGGTGATGGTGCCAGCGTAGAGGGCCCTTCGTGTGCTACAAACTTTCTAATTATGACTTTTGTCGTAACTGCAACAGTTTGCCGCGGGGGCGTATGAGCGAAATTTAAATTTTAGAAAGATTGAATTTTTGAAATTGCGATATCTCAGGAATGGTGAGTCGTAGGGAAAAAAGTATTTTGATCACTTTTGTAGACAATTTCAAGAGCTACAATTTTTGTCTAAACCATTTTTGCGATAACACTTACCGTTTACGATAAATATGCGAAAAAACGGATTTTGTTGTGGGACACAAATCTAAAATCCTTTGGAAGCGGCAGTCTATCACGTTTACCACTAGACTACTCGCGTCGTATCCTGTTAACCCTATAGTTGACCTCAATTTGCAAAACTCTTCTAGAGCATGTCCAAATTTAAAAATAACTGTAAAACCGACACAGACCCAGAGCAAATATTTCGAGCCACGAGATGAACAACCCGCCCGGAGAGGTGGGGGGGCTGCCTGATTTTGTCCTGAAAGCAAAGAAGCGCAACTTTCCAACAAAGCTGAGGGGTAAAAGGAAAGTTGTGTTTTTCTTAAGATGGCCAACTTAAAAAACAATAAAATCGCAAAATTTTGTTTGTTGTTGCAAATGAAATTTTTGGAAAATTGCAGCTGTTCAAACTCATCAATGGCGCGCTCTAGACTTTTCAAGATTTTCATGATTTCTACCACACACGATGAAATATAAGTGAAATTTACATCGGGTGGGATTGGGGAGGAGGTGAGCGTGTCGGGGATAAAATAGAAAGGCATAAGGAGAGGGAGAGAGCTTGTAGCTTCTGGTCATTGTCACACACAGCATGGGGGGGGGGGTTACATAAAACGAGGGAAATCCCATCACACGCCGCCCTTTACTTTGAAATTGGAGCGACTTTATATTCCCTCGGGGTGGATGTATTGGTACCCCCAAAAATGCGGGTTCCATTCCATTCTTCCCGGAGCTGAGCTGAGCGCAAAATTTCGTATACCCCTCTGGATATATGGGAAATACAGAATTTCACCCAATTTTTACTTCGAAAACGTTTTCAGTCAATAGGGGGAGACAGGCATGCCTCCCCTCCCCCCTGTCGCTTGTTTACATGTGACCCGAAAATGCTCTCTAATTTTCGATATCATTTATTTCGTCTTCCTCATCATCACCATTATCGTCTCTATCGCTGTTGTCATGTGTTTTCCGGGGGACGAAGATGTTTTAAGGGCCGGGGGGGCTATGCTATGTTCCTTCGGGATGGGCACAAATATTTTACCCGAGCCGGCGATATAATGGGAGAAATGGGCATGCGCACAACAATTTTTTATTAAACGTTTTATTTGATGGTTGCCCTACACGCTACGGCAACAAGGAGCTGAGCGAAAAAGAAAAAGGAATCTGGCATTCCCCACTCATAATCAGAAGACTATGGAGCATTGTTTTGGTTTTGGGGAATTTCTGGTGAGGATTCACTGCCTTTGAGAGCATTATAAAAATTTCGGGCCATCACAGATTACACAGCTCTATCACGGCGGCGGCGAGTGTTTTGTAGAATTGTTTTCGGCATTTTTTTTTAAATTCCCGCCGATCGAAATATTTTCATTAGTTGTTAAAAACTTCTGTAGGTTTGCCAGAAAACGGTAAAACCGCTGGACAGATCCGTCCAGCACAAATATTTTGGGGAAAACGGTTAATTTATGTATAACGGCTGCAAAATGTGACGCACCACCCATGCGTGCGCCGCCGTGCCACCTTCGGAGAATTGTTTAATTATTTTTATTTCTTTCTATTTCCGCTTGCAACTGCCCACGTTGGGGCTTCCCGTTGACAAAACTGTCTCAGGTGTGCATTTCATTGTGTTCGTTCGAACGCATTCTTTAAGCCTCTAAAAAAATTGTTTGGTGTAGTGTGGCAGGCGCCATCCGACATTTTATTTTTCCATTGTTAGGGGGGGGGGGGGGGGGAATATGGAGGGCGACAGAGGACAGCATAACCATCCGCGGAGACATGAGTTCGGGATCTGCGCTTAATTGCAGCCTATGCTGGCGACGACTTTCTGTCGACTTTCCCACCACCACCACCGGGTACGTTCGTCGTTGACGCCAAACTTTTCTACAGAATTGCCGTAATAAAAAGTAAGCACACGACGCGCCGGCAATAATCCGCGGTTCGGACTAATAAAAAAAAATAAATAAAAAATAAAATTCACCAAGAAGACGACGACGGACGCATATCTGTAGCATAACATCCGCGCGAACTTTTGCAGCGGATAGAGGAAATTTTGGCGATGTGCCAATGCCAAATTTTCAGATACCTTCAGGTTGGGTGCCCTGTTGGTGCGCAAAGAGTCAATTTCCCACCTGATGGCCCACAAGTGAGTTACGCCTGGTAGGAGAATTTTATCCTGTAAACGTTAAAAAGTTTGCCAACTGCACTAATGAGACATTTCTCCGTAATGAGAAAAATTGGCCCATCAAAATACCGTTAAGTGCCCTTAAAATCCAGCCTTATATATCCAACACACATCATGACACGTGGAAGGTGCGAGGCATGACTTTTTATTGGACATCTTCCTAAAGGGAAAAATGGAAGCATTCAGTAAGGCATGCGGAAGCATTCGTTGGAAGCTTAGAAAGCTCTTCTTCCCTAGTGCTTCCTGAGAAGCTGTTTGGATGCTATTGCCAAATTCCAAATACATTACTTAGAATGTTACGTGCCCGGGCTACACAGACAGTGAAAAACAATGTGAAAATTTCCCTGATAGTGCATCCAAAGGGTGCAGTGTGGAAGCGCTTCCACTCTACTTCTTTTGGGAAATGCTTCCGGAATTCCCACTATTGCTATACAATAAGTAGGCCCAATTTCAGCTTGAAACAGACACAAACATATTTTCTGCTTCTTAAAACACGACGAAAGGGAAAGTTTCGAACATTTACGAAAAGAAAACTGTGTTGCAGGTAGAAGCACAGGGTGCACACCTTCCACAAAGCTTCCATTGAGATCAACTTGGAATGGATTACAAATATTTACAATCCATACAAAATCTATAATACATAATTGATTTAAAAAATGAAAAGCAGCGGTCCCAGGTGGCTACCCTGGGGAACCCCGGAAGTATTATAGATTTCGTCAGAGATGGCACCACGAAACGCAGCACGCTGTGTACGATTAGTCACGTTTAATGAGATCTAGTCCACACGAAAATAAAAGGAAATCCCAGGGCGTGTGGTTTATCAATAAGAATATAATGCAATTGACCTGGTAGCCATCTTTATTACCAGCAATCATTACTGCAACTAAAGCACTAGCCTCATCATCAATGAGGGACTGTGGGGTTGTGCGTAATTTTCCTGGCTCATCCATTGGCGTGTAATTAACACGTGGAAAGTGTACCTACAACCGCAACACCGGCGATAATCGTGGATGCAAAAGAGGGAGGCAATACCAACTTCAATTAAAGCTGCCGTATATGCAGATAACAACTTAAGCCAATCGTTAATTAAACCCTCGCCCCATACCACTTTCTGTTTTTGCCTTGCAGTTCTGTGCAGGTAAACTTTTGTAAACGTGCAAAATGACGCCTGCAATAATGTCAGAGAGAAAGTGCAAAAGTGCTTGAGTACAATATTGAACCCCCTTTTGGGTATAGCGAGTGGCTCTATCTAGGGATAACAATTTTACCGTTATTATTTATTATTATATCAAAGCAACACAGTATTACAGATTAGATTATGTTAAACAAAGATTTTAGAATGTTTCAATGTCTTCAGTAAATATGGAGTACAATACTGGGCCCAGCACAGAACCTTGGGGAACACCAGCTTTTATTTCAAGAAACTTAGATATCCTGTTTTCCATCTATCCGAAAAGTGCACGGTCTGAATGTAACTCAACTGCAAAGAGTTGCTGTGTGCTGGTTTGTGTTAAACTCAAAAAATCTGCGTGTGAAATTTGTCAGAAAATGGTCAGAAATGTGGAGGAGTCGTTTTTGGCAACAAAAAAAAAAAACTCGATCACTGTTCTTTCCCACCCACCCTACTCACCTAACCTCTGTCGTCGTGACTTCTTTTTGTTTTTCTCAAAACTCACAAGAGGAAAAGAGAGGAAAAAGATTTGATGGAGAGGGGGGGGGGGGTAGTTTGTCAAGAGAGTGAGTTTTAATCTCAACACCAATCCCCCAACATCATATAAATAATCGCAGCATAACTACCCAAGCCTCGTTTTATTGCAATTCGAAGTGTGAATTATATTGAAGGAAAATAATTCAGAGTATTCTCATTGGCATCTACCGTAATGGCTAGGCATAGAGCAAAAACACCGTTCGGATTTTTTCTCGCAGCTTCATCCCAAGGGAGATTTTGTTTGTTTTTATCCCTACAAGTATAATAGGCCATAAGAAATTCACTCCGAAACCGTTAATTCTTCCCAGATAATTCTTCAGTTCACACCGCCAATTTTTTACTGTGTGTAACAATTTTAGACAGGAGTTGATGTAAGTTGTTTAACGCTGTCGTAGCTGAATTTAAATTATTAACAAATTGAGTAGGCAACACTGGAATTGGTGAGTGAGTGGAATGGTTCGATTCTTATTGGGCAATACTTTTTGCAGTCCAGAAATGAATTTGTTTCAATCAAAACTTCGTCTAGTTCAAATTAGGCGAGAACTTTGCAATTTTTCCCATGTCTCCGACGTCGATGCACATGCAGTATAGTAAATTCAAGTAAAATGATTCCAAAATCCAATATGGCGGACTCTCTGATAAGCCAGGTAATCCTCCATACCTTTTTCTTCACAACACCCTTGTTGTGGGTATCAAATGGAAGCGTTTCACGAGTAGAATACAGTAAGCTACGTAAAACGTGTATACGCCAAAATATTCCAGGGAGTATGAATTCGGGATTATGTGTCCAGCAATTATTACCCGGGGAACGGACTGAACTGCTGGATGTAATCAAAGTGGCCGACTCGGCTGCAAAGGCTGCAAAAGACTTTCACGTAAAATTGTACCGAATTTCAATTCAGACCTGAATAAATTTTCAAACACATCCGAGAAACCATCCCCCCCCCCCCCTGATTGGGTGGAATAACTGAAACTTTTATTGTGTTTTAAGGCCACAGAAAATCACCTTCTGTTCGGTCATGTTTCAGGGGGTGACTCGAGGCCTAAAATAATAACACAATTACGCCTCCCGGTTTTCTGTAAACAAGGCGAGGGAACGAACAAGAAAAAAAAAAATTAGATCACATGGAAATTGAATAAACAGGGTAACCCACAAGAATTCCCCCGCCCGACCGACCTCTATGGACCTTTTCCTTTTGATTAATTTCAACATCTTTCGCCCGATGCGCCTCTTCAATGGTCGAGTGCCCGTTTAATGGGATAGGCACGGCACAATTGGGGTGGTGGTGCGCCTCGAAATAATTCGGCAAATAACAGAATTTCTGCTGATCCTATTTATGTGATGGGATCATGCAACATTTCGCCATATGTTGCACAATTTTCTGCTCTTGTTGGTTTTACATCTTCTCTCTCCCTCTCTCTCATTTGAGTAAATTGAGGGTCCCACTGTTGGTGGATTTGATTGAGTGGGACTTTTTGTTCTATTCCACTCAAAAATGGCCGAACCTCGAAAATCAGGGGACCAAACCAAAGAAACAAAAAAAAAAACAAAAAAACGGTTTAAAGGGCGCAAGCAATTTTTTGGGGCAGGGCAGACAAGACAGACAAGGTGTGCGCGCATCCCTGTGCCATCATCACACGCACCAGAAGGGTGACCTGTTCGCGATTATATGCCTGCGATTGGTTGATGCCCGAGCAGCTCCCTAGCCGCGATGAGCCCCGATGATATGACGGATGATGAAAGGGAAAGGTGTGCAATTCGCTGCAACCCCTTTCTCCAGTGAACCATTGAAATTTTTTTTTTTTTTTTTTGCTTAAATATTTCCCTGTTTCACATTGTCGTGGATGATTGTGGATGATGGTGATGAGATTCGAGAGGACCCTTTCTTTGCCCTGCACCGGTAGGTTGAGGCTCCCTAGCATAAGAAAATTGATACCGAGCATACCTCGACCCATGGCGAAGGGGGAAAGTCATATTTATCCGGTGATTTGGTTAACCACAAAAATTTTCCTTTTTTCGATTATTGTTTGCCCTTCTTACAAATATTGTAAATTCTGTGCAGGAAATATGAATTTATGTTTTTGCTGGTTGCCGGGAGGGGGGGGGGGGGGGGGGGGTGATTTTTTTAAAGGGGGTTGGACTGGTAAAAGGGGCTGGCTAGGGTCAGGGAGTGCATCTCAACGTTTACTTTGCTCGCAGCGGCGAACAATGGAAAAAGGTATGAGATGTTGGGAAAACAATGAGATGCCATCTGGTCCCTCGTTAATTAGTTCTCTCTAGGTAAATGTTCATCCCATTGCTCAAAATATTTGTTCTAGGCGTATTTCAAGCTTTTTTATTTTTTCTTCAACCCCACACCTGATTCGGATAGCTGCAGAAAATATCGTTCTCGAAGAGTTCGTCTGGGAATTTTGCAGCGTTTGCAGTAGAAAATACCAAATCCAAATTACTTTCTAAATTTTAACCTTCTGAAAAATCCCTTTTGCATTTTTTCCCCTCATCCCACGAGTTGCAGAAATCCTCCGTCTGCAAAGAACAGGAAGTACACATGCTGATGACGTTTTACTTTTTTTTAATGCTTTTATGTTTCTGATCCACTTAAATCAGAAAAGCAATTTCACGCCAATATTCGAGATAAAAATCCCCGCCACCGTCATGTCGTCGTTGTCGTCGTTGTCGTCGTCGTCGTCATCATCGTTTTCGTTATCCCGCACCCTCTCGGTGTCCCCCGGTTTTTTGGTAAGAAGATTTTTATCATCATATATTGGTCGGGGCATATCGTGGACGAAATCTTGACTTTGTGCATTGATTTCGATTAATTTGTCTACCGTGTGTGCAGATTTTGTGTGTGCATGTTTGCATTGGAGAGAGCATACAGCAAAGGGGTGTTTCAACCCCCGGAAATATTTCAAATTTTGCGTTCGTTGCCCATTTTTCTAATTAAATTACAATTGGTTCGATGCAAATTGAGTTTTATGTTAATTTTTATCTTAAGGGGCATCTGCATGGTACAAAAATTCTTATGGGGATTTTCTTCTTCTTCATATTTTGGAATGTTTTGGAAACGGACCACCCAAGGCAACAAAGTCCAGTGTATCTCCTGTTCGGCGAGAGTGGATGTGCATGTTCTAAACATTTTTATGTACCTCCAAAAAAATCGTGTTGCCATTTTAAAAGCAAATTTTATGTTCTATTTTTCAGGTATCGTCTATAAATCGTGTCCTTCGTAATTTAGCATCACAAAAAGAACAACAGGCGCAACAGCAAAACGAATCGGTTTACGATAAATTACGAATGTTTAATGGACAATCGGGGGGATGGGCATGGTACCCGAGTGGAGCAACACCAGCACATCTTGCCCTACCACCGACACCAGCTGGCAACTTATCTGGGCAAATAACCCGCGATGAGCTTCAAAAACGTGGTAAGTACATGGAACCCTTTACTCTCATTTTAATCCACAGAAACATCTCCCCCCCCCCCCATTCGATTAACAACAAAAACAAAAAAATTAAATCACCAAGAGTAGCAAAAGTGCATAAATCAATTGCACCGATGGGACAGTGCAAAAATTGATAAAACAAAAAAATTTTATATAATCAGCTTATCACCAAAAGCATCTGGCAACCCCAAAATAACGAATGCTAATTGTGGTAAATCTGGTAATATTTTTTTATTCGACTGTGACTACCCAAAATCGTGCGCTTTAATGGAATTATTATTTTTTTAAATCCACGTGTCCCGACAGAACGGGTCTTTAATGGCGTCACAGGACAATGTCCAGCGAATTGAGGGATAATAGCCATGTTCGGAATTTAATCGCACCCCCTCCCCTTCCCTACGACCATGTACGGCTGCAAATACGTTACAAATGAGATGAGTGGCTACATATGGAGTAGGTGCATATGTGCATACAACCGTTCCAGAAATATACACACTCTCGCAGCAGGCAATGATTTCGGTGGTAATTACAATGCTGATGATCCATGAGGACACCCGGCAAGAACAACCCGCCGGAATAACTCACAGCTCTGTTATGATTGAGAGTTCGAGCATTGATTTTGATTTAATCCTGATGTGATCGCTTTGTAATTAAGCGAGAGCTATTTTCAGCTATTTATAGCCTTGCTCTGGCAAGTCTGCATATATCTGTCCCCTCTCCCGGAATTAACTTAGGCAATTTACGTCACTTGCTACAATTTCATTTTTTTTTCAACGTGAATCGTGAAACTTCCTTAGAAAAGTGCCTGAACAAAAATTATAAATAATAGTTGATTTTACATTGAGTGGGAGACACGCGAGATTCCCAATGAGCATGAAGTTCAGTTCACGAATCAGAAAATAAAAGGCAGTTATCTCTAAAGCATTCACTTACGTTAAGAACTTTTGGCCGCCATATTCAAGTTCAAAATGTCGATAGTATCAGTGCCCCCAAAAACCCCTAAACATTCAATTACACGGAAATCTGTTCAAGTTGTGAATTTTCAGTCGCCACATAGGATCCGCCATCTTGAATTTCCAATTATCCATGACAGACTCAACCGACAAGCGACCCCAAACACTCCTAAAGGGTTTCCCAATAGGGATGACCTGGTTCTGATAGCTCGTAGCTATGAGACGCATAATAACAAAATTTAAACGTGAATTCACTCCACACGACACAAAGGTGCTTGTAGGACAAATAAATGCCCGAAGTGAGCAAAATATTGCCGCCGTTCAAGCAAGTGATCGTGAAAACCCAAATGCGTCTGTTCCGCGCCGTTCGCAAGAGTTGGGGCTCTCCAGGATGACAACGTGGCGAAGTTTGCGATTTGATTTGGGTCTGCATCTTCATAAGATGTTATTGGCACAAGAACTCAACCCACAAGATTGGTCACTGGAAATGTTGGAAGCCGACGGCGATTTCCATCGCAAAATCATCTTCTCAGATGAGACTCATTTCTGGCTCAATGGATTCGTCAACAAGCAAAATTGCCGCTATTGGAGCGAGTCAAATCCACGAGTGGTTCATGAGTCACCATTGCATCCACAAAAATTGACCGTTTGGAGTGGATTATGGCATGGCGGAATCATCGGACCTTATTTCTTTCGAAATGAGGCAGGAGATGCCGTTACCATTAATAGCAACCGTTACAACACGACGTTGACCTTTATTTCCAACAAGACGATGCACCGCCTCACACTTTCCGACTTAACAAGCACAGATCGTGCGATCTAACGCCTTTGGATTATTTCCTTTGGGGCCACATTAAGTCGAAGGCTTACAGTAACCATCCGACAACTCTTGAGGCCTTGGAAGACAATATTCGTCGACCCATAGCTGAGATACCGGCCGAAATGTTGCACAGAGTCATCGAAAATGGGCGTGAGCGGATGAACGTGTGCAAGAGGAGCCGATATTTCATTCAAATCATAAATGGCATAAAATTGTCTTTAAAATAAACCAATCGGAACCATTTTTGCTTGAAAATTGAGTTTGTTATTCAAATTTAAAATTCGGACGTTCTTATTGGGAAACCCTACAAATAAGACACTAAAAACCGCAGCACCTATTTCTCTGTACAAACCACCAACTATGGTTGCAAGGCGGCACGGCACACAATCATACCAAATTGTTGCGATTTGTTTAAGGGGGGACATCACAGTAAAATTTTCAATGTTTCGAAAAAAATTTTGTTCGCTTAAAATGTGCTTTAGGGTCTTAATAATAATATACCAAATGATGGAATACGGCAAAAGTGTCCGAGTGCCCAAATTTTTCATTCTGCGGTTAGAGGTATATGAAATTTTCATATGGTTTCTCAGTACTTAAAACTTTAAACGCGTTTTTCTCGAAACCACTTTTTTTTAGCTCGCCGAAGACATAACTCGAGCAAATCTTTACCGATAGACTTGAAATGTTGACAGTAGCTTCGACATATCTGTCTCCACGGAGCTACGTAGGATTTTTATTTTATATGGCTTAGTTTTCTTTTTATCGACGATTTTATGGCGTTTTTTTTGTTAAAAAGTAAATTTTTTTTTCAAACATGCACCATTTTGTGAAAAATCAATATATCGAAAAAATCCTACGTAGCTCGCTAGCTGTTGTTATGTGAAAACTAAAAAATTTTAGTTTTTTCTTCCAGGTCAAAAATTAAGGAGTCTACGTCTTCGGCCATCGACACGGTTTCAAAAATAGGCGCCTTGGGGCATATGCTGCGCAGCCGCCATTTTTAAATATTTTTTATTGAAAAAATTACATTTTGTACTTTTTTAGTATTGCTATAAACCCTACTTTACAGATTTTCGATTGATACTTTTATTCAGCCAAAATTAATTCCCGAAAATATGCCTATTTTTTTGTGTTTTACTGTGATGTCCCCCCTTAAACAAATTCGAACACAAAGTCTCCCTCTGCCACCGCGCCATACCATTTTGAACCGAAGGGGTAGCAACATCCGGTAAAGTAATCTCCTGATCGCCTTCAACTGTTCTACCACTCTGAGTAGTGGCGTAACTGCATTATCGGGTGGTATCGCAGAGCTTTTGCTCTCATACTGTTCGAATTAAAAGTCAAAAATTCTTTGAACTGACTTACCCCCATCCGGCGCTGCCGATGAAATTTTCTTATTTTCTTATTTTCCACATTGCACACCGTCGCCCAGCACACCGAATTGGCTAAAAACAATAGCCGCACGTTTAAGGAAGCGATTATTGCACCTTATGCACCTTTTCACACGCGACAATTAATTTAAATAAATTATTTCCCAACGCCAAGTGCTGAGCGGATTCGTACGAACGAAATTCAAACCGTGAACTGGTGGAAGGGGGCGTGCTGACTGATTGAGAGCTGTGAGAGCTTTGAGGGTATGTCAGGTGTAACGGTCAAAATTTAAATTTTAACGGCGTAGCGGCAAATTCAAACTGATTAAACTTTTCTGAAAGTTAGACGAAGCGGCGGGGGGTTTGGTGCTAAACAATTTGTCAGTCAAATTCTACCCGTCGAACGCCCGTCCTTGCCAGGAGTCCAAAAATAAATTAAAACAAGCGGAGACAACTCGGAAAATGTGGCGGTGAGGTTATTTATAATTTTCTGCTGCAATTATGACCGCACTTGGGCAAATGTTTCAATTCTTTCTTTCGCAGATTTGGGCTAATTCATTAAGCCCTTTTACTGCTCCCATACAAAACGAGGGGGCGATAATTTAGCGCGCTATCAAGAGGCAGCAGTCGGTGATGCGTGTAAGCAGTGTGTCCCTTTGAAAACAAAAGGCTGGTCGGGCAAAAATTGTGAAAGGGACATGACGAGATCGAGAGGAGCCCCAGAGATTTCTGGTAATTTGATAGGAGCCATGAAAGAGGAAAATAGAAGTGCAATTTCAATGCCGATGCGCCCCTTTTACAATTCGGTTTGCCCTTTTGATTTCACATCCCGCGTTTTACAAAAGTAGCCAAACTGACGGTGTGAGGGGTCGTGATGGTGCTGCTGCTGCTGCTGCTGCTGCTGACGATGATGATAGGCACTTTGTTGGATGGGTTGTGTGTGGTGTGGTGCCCACAGGGTGAAAACAAATTGAGGGATTTTAAGGAAAAGTGATTTTAAATATTTTCCAGTTATCGTGAGAGCAGAGGGGGATTTATTTCAACTCTCGCATAATCACTGCCAAATGTTGTGCAGATGGAAAAGGTGATAACGTGTGCCCGTAATCAGAAGTGGGATGGAATGTTGCAAAGGTGCGTCAGGGCGATGTACCGATACGAGGCGTTCAGGTGTTCAGGTTTATTGGAATATTGTAGATACCTACCTGTGGCATATTGCCATGTTCCTAATAATTACCCACCCCCCCCCCCCCCCCCCCCCACCACCACAACAACTCCACCACGAAGGATATCTTGACAACGTACGGTAATAATGCGGTGAAGATGATGGCGGGAGGTACTGGGAACCGAACTATTCTTACCCAATTGTAATTGGCCGCAGGAGATTACTGTGAACACGGCCTTAGGTGCATCGAATAGGGACACCCATATATGGGGCACCGTCTTAGAAATCCGATTGCAGCCAGCATTAATCCCGGCCTAGGAGGTGTCCCGTGCCCACATCAAGTGGGTAAGACTGGGAGCAGCTTCTGCGCAGGCCTGCAAGTATCTTGAAATCCGATACCCCCTAGTAAAACTGATTTGTCTGTCTCAGACCAGATAGTGTTTAATTACCTGGGGCATGCATCGTGCCCAACTAACTGATTTGTGCCCGCCGAAGGAATCCACCACTGGCTGTCACGGCACGGCACGGCACTGCCCCAGGGACCCAGGGCCCCATAATCAACTTATCACGTCCACCTGAGTTGGCACAAAATTTTTATTATTATTTCTTTTTCGACTACCTTTGCCTAATGGCATGAGAGAGCTCGAAATTGTGGACGGAATAAAAGGTTCCACCCAAAGCGGCTGCGGGAGGGCAAAATACCAAAACAACTGCCTCAAACGAGACGATCCTACGCGTTTTATTTTGCTTTTGTTTTATTTTCATTGTCTTCCGACCGAAACAGCCAAAAATGAGAACAAACAAACAAACAAACAAACGCTTAAAGGGTTTTTGGTTTGGGGCCGTATCAGATTTCAACTGTCCGTCGGATAATTTGGACAATGTCAATAAGTGTCTCAATCGTTTAGCGGGAGATTACTCACTTCCCTGGCTCCTTATCGGCAACTTCTGTGGCTCTGCGTTTTCCACTCAACACTTGTTTGCTTTGTGCCCTTACCGCCAACACTTTGTGCATTCGGTTTTGCACTGAAAATGTTTTTAGACAAACAAAAAAAAGGTAAATTCCAATTCCTGGCCCCGATTTTCCACATGTTTTCACTCCTAAGCTGCACCGGTCGATTTGAACCACAAAAAAAAAAAAAAAAAAAAAAAAAAAACAGTGCACAACAGTAAAATGAAAGTTGTGAAAAGTTAGTCAACGCGAAAGGTGGAAAAGGAATAAATGGACAAGTGAAATATCAAAGCGAATTAGTCACTTGTGGCACCCCCTGGATAAGCCATGTCTTGCCAGCCGTTTTATTTTTCAAACCCCCGCCCTCAAACACAAACCTACGCCACCCTCCACCCCTCCCCACCACTCTACTTGAATTGTTCTTATTTAATTTGTCACCTCTGCAGATTAGCAGGATTTCGTGCGCTTCATTTTCGTTTCCATGGATTTTTAGCTCAACATTTTGGGAAGGTGGTTTTCTTCTTCTTCCTTTTTATTGCATAAATTAAGAAGGCGTCAGCCAAGTTTCCGCATGATTCACTTAATCCGTCCGGAGAGCATAAAGTGCAAAAGTTACGGTGGAAATTTCACGTTTTTGTGTCGCAGGCTGTTTTTTTTTTTTTTAAACTTCAACTTGCATTTGGCGGTTGCTTCAATTTTTGTTTACAAAGAAAAGATGTCTGCCTTTGCAGGAATTGCACAGTTAGGGTATACGCTTGGTGGGAATATTTTTGAACCACAAAGTCGTAAACTCAACTTGTGACTAAAACTTCATACGAAATGTTTGGAGATAAAAATAAAAAAAACGTTCTCAGTGAGACAAGTGAGACAACATTTTGAGCAATCGTCTCAGTTGTCTCAGTTGGGTGGGATAATTGTTTTGGCATTTTTCTGGTGATCGTTTCCACACGACACGACTAACCAAATTAATTGGAATTGGACTAGCCAAGACACACTTTCATAGGCTAAAATTTTAGGCCACCACACACGGGACGGCCCTATTTACCATAAGATTATGCCGGAGGCGAAACTGAGCAAGCAGCTGTTATAAAATCAGTTTACTGACATACCAGGAATGCGAGTAACCTATTTATAGTGGTAAGCGTGCTAGACTCCCGATCCTAAGGTCCCGGGTTCGAATCCCGAAAAAAAACCCAACCAGGCAGATCAATTTCAATTAGCTCGTCCTCAAACCAAGCATATGTCTACGCCCGCCTTCCACCTGCAAACGGTCCTACCAGTTTGAGTGGAACTTTTCCTGTACCGCCATCCTGTCCAACTGTTCTACTCGTTTGAGCCGAACAATTTTCATGTTTCGCCTTCAAGCTGTTCTACCAGTTTGAGTGGAACCGCACAAGCAGGACATCGGGCAACACTCCGAGCCTTCAATTACCTCGTCCTCAAGAGAAGCAGATGCGTTCCACCTTCCAACTGTTCTACTAGTTTGTTTGAGGGGAACCGGAAGCCATCAGGCAATACCAGGAGTTCGAAACTCTCTCCCAGTTGCGGAAATGGCCATTTCATTTCCACGCTGTTCCCAAGAGCTTTGCATTAAAACATAAAAATAAAAAAAACGGCTGGGACTTACCCCGGACGATGCCGAGAAGATTTTCCTAATTTCCACACTTTCACGACGCCAAACAGCCGGAAATGGGGAAAAGTACCGTTAGCGTGCAGAAAAGCGAATTTCGTGTGTTTTGACATTTCCGAGGCGGCCATGTGTTCTGACAAGCACCGCACGCAGTCGACACGGAACATTTACTGAGGTCTGAGCGGAACGGAAATTGCCTCGTTCCAACGGTCGAATTCAAATTAAAGGGGAAGTACCGTTGAGGGAATTTGGCACTTCGTCGATTTTTAATTTGCCTGAGCCATTTTTCCAACAATAAGTGAAATCGCAAATGCACAGTCCACACAAGTTGGGTAAAATAATTACCTCAAATTTTTGGACTGGATTCGCCTCAGGCCACACAGTCAATAAGTCGCTAGTTAGAGAGGATTTTTGTGTATTTAATTAATTTCAATGATACGGCAAAAGCGGGGTGGGTCGGGGAGCATATCAATTGAGGTGCTCTTTTTACACGAAACTCTTGAAAGACACTAAAATAAAATTACTTCCATGAAATGCAAGTTTTCATCATCCGTTGAAAGGTATGAAATAAATTCACTCGAATCCCCCAGAAGGGGTGGGGGGTGGTTTGGCGTAATGAATGGCACGTCAATCCACAGCTAAGTGCACTGCACGGGATCCTTTCGAAGACCAGTCCTGCACATCCTCTTCTTCTGTCGTATTTTAATTTCAACGTTTTCATACATTTTCTATAAATTTTTCCCTTCTCCTTTTTTCTCCCATTGCATTTGCAACTTTTCATTTTCATTTATTTCCCTCGTGCGGAAAAGGCTTTTCCTCGTTATGTATTTTTTTTTCAACTCGTTTTTATGTTATTTGAATTTTTTTTTTCCCTTTTTTATTTATTTTTTTTTTTTAATAGTGGCAAAGAGGCTCATACTGTTGCTGTTCATTTTTTCCCAAGCACTGCCGCTGATTCACATGCTGTTCACGTTGTCATTGTTGTTGTCCTTAATTTTTTTCATATTTCTCATTTTATATATTTCCCCATATTTTTTTTTTTTTTTGTGTATATTTTTTTCCCAGCACTTTTTAACGATTTTTCATCATTTTTCATGTTAACTGTAGCGTAATGTTGCTAGCTGGATGCTGTGGCGCAACCTCTTAATTTTATTCCTTTTTTTTGTTTGTGTGTTTTGTTTTTGCGTTCATTCCCGGCTTTTCCTTTTTGTCGAGTTGGGAGAAAAAATGAAAGAAAAAAACATATTTCCTATGAAAAAAGGGAAAAACATTTTTTTCCCTCCTCCTGCCACGACGAGTGGGACTAATACATTTGTTGTTCCTGTTGAAGTCATTGCTACTGCTGGTGTTCTGGTTGTGCTGCTGCAGTTGCTGTTCTGCTGCTGCTGCTACTGTTTTGTATACAAAAAAAAAAAAAAAAAAAAAAAAATTCTTCTTCCTCTTTTCCCATTTAATTTTTTTTTATATTTTTTTTTACATTTTTCCCATGCAATCTGGGTGGAATATTTATTTGTAAATGAGCTTGTGAATATCTCCAGAGCTTCACAACGGCTACATGAGGCAAAAATCCGTCCATTGAGGCAGGAGCCACCCACCCGAAACGCCCAAGTACCCATCAACCCTTACCTCAACCGGTGGAGCGAGCTGGGGGTTATACGTTATACACCCGCCCAACCCCGCAACAACTCCAGCCCCACTCTATACAAGAGAGCAGTGAATGTGCCACAGATGGGTTTTTTCTTCTTTCTCATTTTTTTATTTATTTTTTTTATTTTTTTTTTTGCAGTTTTTTTGTGTGTGATGTGAATAAGCTGGTTGCCGTGAATGCACGTACACATTTTATTGCCATTCAAAACAACATATCCCACATGTTGGGGATAAAAAGAAAATTGCAAAAATGATGATGAAAAAAAAAGAAGAAGAAGAGAAACACACAAGCAGGCAAAATGATTTTTATGTGCGATATTCGTGTGAATTAGCCTTTATGCTTTCTATTTGGACCGTAATTTCATGAGAGCACGAAGAAAGGGTTCAGGCTGGGAAAAAAGGGTGCAGAGGGAAAAATATACAATTTTCCTTCTTTTATTTTATTTTAACTTTACATCAAAGGGAAATACTATATGGGAAATGAAAAATAACTGGACAAAAAAAAAAGCAAAGCCGACTCCTTTGCATTGAGGAGGAGCATATTCACTTTTCACAGCGGGAGAGGCTCGTCATCATTCACACTAAATGTGTTGCCCTGTATATGCCCGCGGTGGCCCTTAAATAAGCCAGCCAATCGTTTCAATGATATTACCAATCACCCTCTCCTCTTGCTACTTCCGCCTGACCCAACCCACATCCCATTCTGTTAGATATTTTCCCAACCATCGCAACCATTAGCTACATGCCTTAACATCTGACAATCTGTCAGTTGCCATAAATTAGTCTATCTCTCCCTAATTGCATGAGAAAAAGTTCCATTCCATTTTTTTTTATAAAAACCCCAGCGGGGTGAGGGGAGTGGTCTCATATTTGGAAATTTTGATATCATATTCGAAATCAGTGACCCCAAAAACCCCCTTGTTCAGATTTTCAGAGCTAATCCCATGAGGTTAACTTTTTCGGTCGCCAAATTAGATCCGACATCTTGAATTCCAAATATTTTGAATGTAGCTTTGAAAGATCAGCGACCCCGAAAACCTTCAATTGCCATTTTTCATTAAAATTCCTTGAACTTGAAAAATTCGCTTCCTATACAAAACGCAAAGTTCGATTTTCCGGCTTTTCCGGCTTTTCCTTTGGGGTTTCCTGAAATTTCTTTTTTTTTCAAACCACCCCAGTATTGAGCCAACTTTGAATACTTCCAAAATAATGAAACCGTTCTCCACTAAGGGCTGACTGCATCTATCGGAACAAATAGTAATCGGACGGTGGAATGTCCGGTGAGTACGGCGGCGGGTGGTATTAACACTTTCCAGTTCAGCCTTTCTAAATAGTTTTTCACTGGTTGAGCGACATGAGGTCTCGCGTTGTCATGTAGAACTATTAACGTATCGTGTAGATTGTCCCATTTTGGTTGTTTTTCTTCAATAGTTCACTTTAAACGCATTAGTTACCGCCTGTAGGCATCGTCAGTAATAGTTTCAAACGGTTTCAACAACTCATGATAAATAACACCTTTCATATGCCCCCCCCCCCCCCCCCCATTCGTCGTCAACATCGAAAATGCAATCTTCTGCACATACTATACGAAAAAGCTTGTTCACCGAATGCTTCTATATCAAATCTGCAAGCATCAGTCCTCGTGATTCAAACCATGACCAAAATACTTCCCCCACGCTACTGTTAGGATCACACAAATTATTAAAAAAAAAAATCATGATCAAAAGCAGTCTACAGGTCTTGTGCTTCACAAAATGATAAGCTATAATGGTCCGTGATTTTTTACACAACAGGCAATTCCATGTGCATTCGAGTAATTCAAAGTGGGGGTCCCACAAGGTTCAGTTTTAGGGCCGATACTTTATAACCATTCATCCAACTTCGCCGACGATACAGCCTCATCTTTACCTCACACAAACAGGCTAAATCTATAGTAAACAATCTCCAAAACGGTCTAGACAGCTTACAAATGTATTTTAATAAATGTAAGATAAAATAAAACCCAAGCAAAACACAAGCCATGTCCTTCACCCGCAAGAGAAGTTCTAGGCACCTACAAAATTTGTAAAAATTAAAATCAGGCAAGTGAGAGTCGGATATTTTGAAAGTCCTGAAAAGCAGACTCCCTCCAAACGAAAATTATTATTTTAAAACTCAAACACCAGCTGTCAGTTCATTCTCTGCTTATAGGAAGTTTCGGCAGCCATTTTGGGTCCGCCATCTTTAATTTTGATAGTTTTGAATTCTACAACCCCAAAGGATGCGCCCTCATGTCAATTTTCATAAAAATTGCATAAAATTGAGGAATTTCGGTCGCCATGTATAATAAGATGATTTTGAATTCAAATGGCAGATTGAAATCTGAATCAGCGACCCCGAAAACCACCTGGTGCTGATTTTCAAGACAATCCCTTGAGGCATGTACAAAAACTAAGTGTACTAGGTCCCTCACGGGCAGAGGGTGTTGTTTTGTTGCTATATTGGTCACACTGTCGTGTTGCTTAGCTCCTCAATTTCCAACGACCCCAAGAATGCAACAGTACGACTAAATCTGCCGCAAAGTGCAACAAACAAAAAAATTCAACTGACAAGGAATTGAGGGGCATACAAAAAAATTATCCCTCGTCTCACTACGTGCATCGAGAGGGATGACGACTACGTTGAAAAATAATAAGCAATCGTCGGGCAAAATTTAACACATCGGAAAAGATCATGTGTTGCAATTCTGAAGCTGGCTAGCTACTTAAAATTGCAGTCAGATACTCCGAATGCAGTTCGAACGAAAATCTGTGTGCTGAACTTCCAATTCTCTCTCTCTTTCTCATTTCACTTAATCACAAATAATTAAGCGTCCTGTAAAAGCGCTTTCTTGCCGTGCCAGATTAATTTGCTCTCACCCTCCGTCAGCGATAGCAGTTTCTGTGGTGCTCAATTAAAATTACAATGATAATGAGGTGGCACGGTGCATTGTCTTGTTCAATTAGCGCTAAAATTTGCATGTGCAGATGCGAATGAGCGAACAGATTTAACGTGTGTTGTCGCAAGTGTAATTTGTTGAGACACATTTTCGTCGAGTGTCGAGTTTTCATAAAACAGAAAATTTTTGCTCCAGAGAAATTCCAGTTTAACGCTTTCTGTAAAGCTGTGCATGTTTTTGTAGCGACAAAAAAAAAAAACAATTAGGACAGAATTTGTTTTGGCAAATCTTCAGTCAGTTGCATTTGTCGATTTTCTGATGCAAAATATTCCCCTGGACGCTGGACCATTCCGGTAAGGCTGCCAACGTAAATACACAAAAAAAAAAAAAAAAAACAAAAAGCAACATGATCTCTATAGCACCTCTTCGATCAAGTGGCCCTTAGTAAATTGGCGTGCATTTGAACGTGGCGGTAAAACTCATGTTCCACAGTTGTTGAGGGGGAGATGAAAATGCTCTTTGCCCTAAAACTGAACTGCACACTCCCCTCCCCTCCCCCCCCCCGGACAGGCTTCATCCATCAACTGAGCGCCCCTTAATGAAGAAAGGACCGACAAGTTCAGAGTTAGTATAGTTCAATCCCGATTTTCCCGAAATGACCAAAACACTCGCCAGTTAATCGATTACAACTCTTACAGAGATGTTTACTGTTAGGGGGCGCTGAGCAGCATTCAGGCCAGGTCCAGCCCCCGGTGCCGTCCCATCCCTTAACTTAATCATCTAACCAATCTGGTCCGCCCCTCAATCAGTTTTAACTGAATAATGGGCACAGAGCCCCGCGTTTGCCGCTTGAATGGTTGGGGTGCATATACATACGTCGTCTCCTCGCTCTTATCTCATTTGAAGTACAAAGTACCTTCTCCCCCTCCCCCCCCCCCCCCCCCCGTATATTCATCATGCATTCGTGTAATGATGACGATCCTCCGGGTTTCGGTGGACCAGCCCCCAAAAACCTGACGATAAAGAGATATTTCCTGAATTAAAGGAGACGGACGAGAAAACTTTCTGACCGGAAATTATCATTTCTTATTTTCTTTCGTCTTTTTTGAGGACCTTCTGAATATCCCTTTTAACATAAAAAAAAAACAACAAAAAAAAACATTCAAGTGCCTCACATTTTCGTAATCAAAGGAAATCCCTTCCAAGATGTGGAGGAGTGCGCGTGCATTAGACCGGATATGGGAAGATGAGCAGCTTCTCTTTACCCTACTCAATTGATTACTTCCGATTTTCTGGTCACGGGATTAGGAAAAATAATTAATTGCACCCCACTTCTGACACCAGTTGGTTTTTTGTTTGTTTTTTTTAGTTTTTAGTTTTAGTTTCAGTTTTGAAGTAGACAAAGGACACAAGTCCAAAATGCAACCTCTTTTAGTCCCACTAAAAAAAGTAAAAACAAAACCGGTCAAGTGCGAGTCATACTCGCGCACCAAGGATCAGAGTTTCTAATAGCTAGATTGCAAACTTCGGCGATAAGAGGGGGGAGGACGGTACTTTTTGTGGAAGCACATGAGTAAAAATGCTGCGCTACAGTACATGCAACTTTGAAGCGAACTTCTGTGGAGTGCCTTAGGGTACAAGTCTAGGACCATTAATATTTTCTCACTATTATCTATTTCTAACAGCGGTAAGTATATTTGGTTCGTTTGACTCGATTGGGATTGTTTGATAAACTTCTTTCCTAGAACTTGATTCCACATCCCCCCCCCCCTTCCCCTCACTCCCCTCCCCCTTCTCCTCCTCCTCCTAGGGTTGATATTGCAGCAATCTTATGATTGCTGGTGCTGCTCAAAATATCCCAAAATAAAATTAATTTGAACAGAAGTGAAATCTGTTTACGTCCTACCCAAACAGATGACAAGTCCTTCAATAATTGCCCTCATAATGTCAAGGCATAAGGGCCACTTAAGTATCATTTGAGAGAAGGCAAATAAAATGAATTGCAGCCCGGGGGATGAAGGGTCAGGTGTAGGCTTTGGCTGGTTTCCTTGCATTAAGTCTCAATAGGACGAATCCCGAGGACACGTACACGTACCGTCCCGTCCCGTCCTCTGGCCGTCCTCTTTAGATGTCAAACGATTCTCTGTTTATTTCCACCGAGACACGACAATTTGTTTCCCTTTCATTGGATGCAATAATCGCCTGATGTACGGGCAAAGGGCCAGCATTTGAGACCTGCACACCCTTCCCCCTTCCGATTGCTCAGTACGACAGGGTTGCAGTTTATTTATTTTTTTTTTTTATTTTTTTTTTTTGTGTGTTCTGGTTACTTGGATCTAATGGGCACAGTCTACTCATAAGGACAAGTGATTTTTGCGTCTCGAGGGACAATTTAAGGGTCTGTAGCCCATAAAATAAAACATTGTGAAAGGGGGTAGTCCAGGTATGTCCGTTTATCGCTTGATGGCGAGATAAATTGGGATATCTTCCCCCTTTTTGTGTGTCACATCACAGCGAGGGTTTGTTGTAATTTTTCCCGGAACGTATTTTCTTGTATTTAACTTTGTTGTGTGGCTCGACTTGTCGTTTAAATAGCTCAAGGGCAAAACAAACAGAAACAGGGGCGGGAAGGTAAATTAATTGAAAATCAAAATTTTCCAAAAAAAAACAATCATTGGGAGTGGAAGGAGAAATTTTTCATTCGGGGAATGTGTTGCTTTCTAGAAATTTTACTAAAGTGAATTTAAGAGAAAATGGTCAAGTGGTAAGCGTGCTAGACTCCCGATCCTAAGGTCCCGGGTTCGAATCCCGAAAAAAAACCCAACCAGGCAGATCAATTTCAATTAGCTCGTCCTCAAACCAAGCATATGTCTACGCCCGCCTTCCACCTGCAAACGGTCCTACCAGTTTGAGTGGAACTTTTCCTGTACCGCCATCCTGTCCAACTGTTCTACTCGTTTGAGCCGAACAGTTTTCTTGTTTCGCCTTCAAGCTGTTCTACCAGTTTGAGTGGAACCGCACAAGCAGGACATCGGGCAACACTCCGAGCCTTCAATTACCTCGTCCTCAAGAGAAGCAGACGCGTTCCACATTCCAACTGTTCTACTAGTTCGTTTGAGTGGAACCGGAAGCCATCAGGCAGTACCAGGAGGTCGAAACTCTCTCCCAGTAGCGGAAATGGCCATTTCATTTCCACACTGTTCCCAAGAGCTTTGCATTAAAACATAAAAATAAAAAAAAAAACGGCTGGGACTTACCCCGGACGATGCCGAGAAGATTTTCCTAATTTCCACACTTTCACGACGCCAAACAGCCGGAAATGGGGAAAAGTACCGTTAGCGTGCAGAAAAGCGAATTTCGTGTGTTTCGACATTTCCGAGGCGGCCATGTGTTCTGACAAGCACCGCACGCAGTCGACACGGCACATTTACTGAGGTCTGAGCGGAACGGAAATTGCCTCGTTCCAACGGTCGAATTCAAATTAAAGGGGAAGTACCGTTAAGGGACTTTGGCACTTCGTCGATTTTTAATTTACCTGAGCCATTTTTCCAACAATAAGTGAAATTGCAAATGTAAAAATTGTCCACGCGTATACCAGTTTTATATAATAGTTTCTGAAGGGCAGGATATGTTCTTAAGCGGCTTTTGTAAA
Source organism: Neoitamus cyanurus (assembly GCA_947538895.1). NCBI lineage: Eukaryota > Metazoa > Arthropoda > Insecta > Diptera > Asilidae > Neoitamus > Neoitamus cyanurus. The sequence goes on from OX384549.1 coordinate 8,398,675, forward strand.
CACAAGTGCAAGGGAGACAAAATGATTTTACACACTAAAAACCATAACCGAGACCCCTTTAGACCAATTTGGGGGGTGGGTTGGAATCAACGATATGTACATCGTTTGATGTAACTAATAAACAATAATGGCCCAAGGTGACTACCTTGTGGTACCCCCAGCGTATTTTTAATACTGTTGGAAAGGACACCACAAAAACGGACGCACTGAGTACGTCCAGTCAGGTATCACGAAATTCAGTCAATAAAACAAGACGGGAAACCAAGAGAGGTCCTATCCTATCAAATGCCTTGCTAAAGTCCGTGAAGACACAATCAACATGCTTGCCAGATTCAATGGCTCTGCAATGCAAAAATTGGATAATTCTAAAATCCGACTCTGGCAGCAGAAGCCGTCAGAGTACCCGTTCCCCCTTAAAGTCTGTTTCTCCACGACTATAAAATAAAGCTAAGGGGGTAAACGCTACAAATGGCCGCCGGAGTGGACTTAAGGGATGACTGCCTTATTGTAGCCTGTTGGAGAAGTCCCAAAGTAAATTACTTAAAAATTATGCGAGACAAGGCCCAATTTGGCCCACTGCCCTGGAGGCTCTTACCGGTTGTCTTAGGGACATATTTTGAGGAGGAGGACATGATTTCTTGGCGCAGGTGAAATTTGACGTTAATTAAATTAAAAAGTGCTTTAGACGTCCGACGATGGGGCATACAGTGCAACACTGGTTAATTAAGTGCAAGCGACAAAAGGTGCACCAACAAAAGTTTTACAGTACAGTTACCCCGCCCCCACCACTGGAAAGATACTAAGGGGACTCTAAAGCGATGCAAGGGTTGGGTTGCAATGCTTTTCGAGAGGAAATTGCAAAAAATTCCAACTGAAAAGGTAATTTTTTAGTTGGCTAAAGTGCAGTTGCCGTCCATCGAATGAATATTTTTTTTTTTTGTAAGGTACCAGCATTTTTGATGAAGGAGAAGGGGTGAGTGGACGGCCGGCGGGGTGCTGGGATTAGGCACACAGGGATAAGGAGGACTAATCTGATTTATGCCTTATTGAGTAACTGCTACAAATTCATTTATGTGTTTTTTTCCCTACCCTTGACTAATTTTTCATCTTTGTTTTTTTTTTTTTTTGGTGTGTTGTGTTGGTGTTGCTGTATTCGGTGCGAACGGCATAATTTAGAGTGGGCTAGCGGGCATGATTGGCACCCCTCCGCATCATGCGATATTTGTACAGTGCAAGGCTGCCTCTAACAGCATTACCCCTAATGAGTTCAATACAATAATTGTTAATTCTTGTGTGAAAAATAAATAATACGGCGTGCGGTGCGGCAGTGACATGATGAGGGCGGGTGGTAGGGTTTATTACGTATGAAAATTTTTTCGGCTACTACGTAATATCACCCAACTAGAGTGGGAATGGTCCTACCATCCATCCAACAGGGAGGGCATGTATTTTATTAACTAACATGTTGATATTGTGCCATTGCCTAATTTGCATATTCATCGTGTCAACAGTATCAATTTTGCTGGGATGAGTGAGTACGAAAAGGGGCTGGGGATGGAAGGGAATATTTTATAATATTAAATGTGCTGTGAGGTTTGCAGGAGCGAACATTTTGTCATTTGACGAATTATGTGAGCAGAAATTTTTAATTTAAACACAAACCGTATTACGTCATTGGTCTGCTAAGATACAGTTGTACGTCGTCTGCATATAAATGTTCATTACAGTTACTACCTACCACCAGCCATATCATTTATATATTGAATAAACAGTGATGGCCCCAAGATAGAGCCCTGCGGTACACCGCAGCTTACTTTTAGCATCGCAGTTTCACAACTATGACCCGAGCGAAATCCTGATCCATCATCTGAGTGTAAAACACCCTTTAAAATATCTTGGGCAGAAAGCACAAAAAGGCTAATTGCGCGAAAATTGCTTGGCTGAGAGAGATAGTCGAATATTTGACTGGTACACTACTACTACAAACTGCTAAGACACAGTTCTACGTCCTTTCTCTACCTGGACTTGTTGTATCCCCATAGAAAGCCAACAAGATGGAAAATTAGGAAAAATGTGAAATTCAGGAAATTGTTAGAGTTTTTTTTCACTTTGGCAAGTGACTGTACCTGCAGTGGTAGAGGCTGATCAATATTGGTGGCCCAAACCGATATTAATCATATAAAATGGTTTTTAAGATTTGGAAATATGTAAAAATCTGATGGAGCTAAATAAGGTGACAATTCAAAGCCACACTGATGGATTTTTGCAATGCTTTCAAATGATGTGTGCACTCGCGCATTAACCTGGTGAAACATAACTTTTCATCGTAACAAACCAGGCCGTTTTTCTTTAATTAATTCTCTTAAACGTCTCAGCAGATTGCAATAGTAAGCATCAGTAAGTTCAGTGAGATGGGTGCAAAGAGCAAAAACAACAATGGTCCCAACAAAGAACCCTGGGGAACACCACTAGTCACATTAATAAGGCTCTCGAAAAAAGATTATTAAAGAGTAAACGGCGTCACACCGATTAGCCAAGTACTTAATTAAAAATCAGAGTCGCTCAATTCAAACCAATACGAATGTCGTTAAGTTCGAGAGAAGCATGGAAGAATATCTAAGGGTCTAAAATTCTCAATTTCTGACCCTTCTTTTGGACTGTTATGATTTAGGCAGCCTTCCATCTGTTTGGAAAACATGAAGACAGCAGACAATTCATTTTAGCCTTCCTAACTTCAGCTGTACATCCCAATCCACCAAGCCGTAATCTCAATATTTTTTTCATGGCCCAAACTAAGGGAGATTCCGCCAATTAGAAGTCCTCGTAGAAGATGTGACAAATTTTAGAAAATCTTGACATACTATATGTGCACCCACCCGAAACCCTTTAGCGGACCGCCCATGGAGCCCACCCTAACAAGTGTTACCATAATTGCTTGACACACTCACTCCAACACAGGTGACAACACATAGGGCTTGATTAGGTTTTTGGGCGGTTTTAAAGGGGGCGTTTACCGGCAATTACATAGGGAACCCTAATTACCATCTTTCGCCCCAAGATGGAGCCCAACACAACGGTGAACTTATGTAAATTTTTGTTCCCGCAAAAATAATTGAGAAATTTTACTTGTACACTCTGCGGGGGGGGGGGGGGGGGGGGGGGGGGCAAAATTAACATCATATTGTGGGGCCTATGCCCTCCGTGCAGTGTAACCCCACCCGCCTATTCCCCTGGATCGTCGGCGAGATTTTTTTTCTCATTTTTAATTATATAATTATAATGCTGGGAATCATCCCGAAAATGAAAATAAAAATGTGTGTTGAGAGAAGGGAGAAGGGGACAAGTTTTGCTCACACTTAGCTAAACCCCTGGAATCCCTTTAATCTGAAGCCATTTCAAATGTGATAAAAGGTGTGCAAAGTGCGCAACTATGGTATGCTGCCGCTACATGGAAATGGAAATCATTTGAAATATTTTAGGGAAGACCGCTCATCCATGGGGTGCCTCCCCCAAAAACAGGATAGAGATGAGACATTTTCTGAGGGTTTCTCCTTGTGTTCGGAGGGTGTTGCTATGCAATAAAGCCCCCAAAAATACAACAGCAGCAGCGGCAGCAGCAACAACAACAACAAAAATCCTCTTTTCGAGTGCCTTTAATTTTCTGGTTTGACGCTGCAAGATGAACAGATAGGGCCCGGGCTGTGAAGGTACACACACCCTACGTCCGAAAATAGCAATCACTCTCTGAGTAGCTCAAAAGTATTTAACCACTTAAGATTCCTCGGTATTTCCGACACTATAAAAGAGCGGCAATGTCTGGGGGTGGGGTGGGGGGAGGTTTGGAGTCTTTGAATGGCCCTATTTTGTAGTGTCGACATGGTGGCAGCTGTGGGGTGGTAATAAAGCCCCGCTGCAACTAAATATAAAAGCCGAGACGAAGATATGACTGATTTTCATTGGATGGGAATCCTTTTCCACTTCACCGACTCCCTTTGACACTTTATTGCATTCCAGAGGGAAGGCGCCTGAAGTCGGTAACAGTATTACAGGATGGGTTATTCCGGATAGGGTGTGTCTGGCTCACACGTGTTGGTTACGATTAAAATTTTCACACACTTCCTATGACTCAATAGAAAATTAAACTTCAAAGAGTACCGTACCGACTTTTGGGGCAGGGGGTAAAATTAAACCCTTACACCCCCCCCCCCCCCCAAACGCTGGGTAATAAATTAATATGAGACTCAATCGAAAAGCTGCAGATTTTCCAAAATGAGACCTCCACTGCCCTCTAACATTTTCATCGCTCCCTAAACAAATGCTTAAGTGTTCGAAAAAGCATAAAACTGGGATAAAGTCTGGAGGAAATATTTTGGGAATCGGGAGGGGAAGAGGGGGGAGGGGGGATATATCAAGGCATAGCGAGAAATAAATTGAAATGCGAACTGCTTAAGTGACTTTCCAAAATAATTCTGCCGGTCCCAATAATTTTCCGCACTCACTTACACTGTGTCTAGTTTTCTGGCAAACATAAAACCGAGTTAGGGGGGGCTGGAGAAAAAAAATTCATTCCGGTACAAATTGGAGCAAATTTACGTCTGGCGGCAAATCACTTTATCACCATCTTTAGACGGAAGTACGACTGCTTCAAAACGTGACATAACACATTCCCCCCCAAACCCCTTAACCCCCTCCCGTCCGTGTGTGGTACCTCCCATAGGATATAATGCGATGAAAATCTGGAAAACGGTTTTGATTAATAGTTGTGAGTTTTCTGAAGAATTTTCAAGGATTTCGCTCTCATCCTCCGTCAACAATTTCACCGAACGTCTCAAGGCATCTTCGTAAGACATCATGCCGCCTCTTCTGCCGTCCCTTGGCATAAAACACTCTCATCGCACATGCAGGAGTATCTCGCGAGGGCGCACGTCTTCATGATAATCCTTTCTCCCACCCGCACACACCGCCAACTCTGCAAGAATCCCCCCAATTGTGGTTAGTATTCCTTGTGAGCCCCCCCCCCCCCCCCCCCCCCCCTCCTAATGCACTTTTCTGCTGTTCTTCTGTTTTTTTCTTTTTTTTTCGATATTTTTTTTCCTCGTGTTTCCCTCGTTGTCTACGAATTTTCTTGTGAACATTTTGTTTAAGCACGTGAGTCCCCCCCCTCCCCAATGTGAAGAAATGTGTTTTGCAGGGTGGAAAACTCATTTGGTTTTTCACTTTTCCTTGTGCGTGACGAGAATTTTTTTTATTTTTTTTTATTTTTTATTTTTTGTCGATGGCAAGGATATTTACTTTGAAGACAACAAACATGTCGACAAGATGAAGAAGAAGAAAAATAAATCGAAGGTATTTTCTGTGCATGGGCACGTGTCCTTAAACGTGATGTGGAGCACACGATGAAAAGCAGAAAAAAAATAGAAGAGAAAAAAAAAATACCATCGATGGGAATGCCGAGGGAAAAAAATTTTTTAGAGAAAGAGGTTGCATCTTATTTTTGTTGTCATCACAGGACAAGGCCACGAGCTGACTTATGTTTCCTCTCCACCTCCTCACGGTTACGTGAGTCGATCATTCCACTCAAGTGGCCACAGCCACACACCGATTATAGAGTCAATCCCACTAATACCACTAGTCCCACTAATAGTATACATGTGAATGTTTGTGAAGACATTTGGATGTTTGTTACTCAATTATGCACAAACTATCACTTTGATTGACTTCATTTTTTGGCACAATGCTTTACCTATTCCAACTTAAGATATAGGCCACACATTATTTTATTATGTTTTATGGTTTCAAAATGGCGGCTCCAAGATGGCTACCGAAAATTTTAAACTTCAAGCGATTGCCTTTAAAATCAATACCACGGCGTTTTTGGGTATACTGATTTCGAATTTGTCATCAAAATTACAAAATTCAAAATGGAGGATCCAATATGGCGCCCAAAATATTTTAACTTCAACGGATTGGCATGAAAATCAGTACTGGTAGGTTTTTAGGGTCGCTGATCTCGTATCTTCATTTCATTTTTACAGTTTTTATTTAAAAGTGGGGGAAACGCCCGCAACAAGGCCGGGTCATCAATGGTGTCCACGTACAGGCGCCTAAAAGTATGTTAAGATATGTTCTGGGCAGTAAGGCCACAAAAGTATTACCCTCTCCTACGATTTTGTTTTGTTTGTTTTGTTTTTTAAATTATTTTTAAATCGTTTTTCGTTGTTTTCAGATATTTTTAGTGCGGACGTGTCACATCCGAACTCTCATGAGAGCACATCTGATGGCAATTCGGAACATAATTCGTCCGGTGACGAGGACTCACAGATGCGTTTGCGGCTTAAAAGAAAATTGCAACGAAATCGCACATCGTTTACCAATGAGCAAATTGATAGTTTAGAAAAAGGTGTGTGTATGCGTTTTCAACTCTACCCTGTTAACTATACAGGGGATATGCATGACCTTAAAAAAAAAATTAATAGAGACAGAAAATAAACATTTTGTTTCCTTTTTATTGCAGAATTCGAAAGAACCCACTATCCCGACGTTTTTGCCAGAGAACGATTGGCGGAAAAGATTGGATTACCAGAGGCACGTATACAGGTTTGTTATGTTTTAGTATTTTGTGTAAAAATTAATTGATCGTAAGGGTATTTGCGTTCGGACGCTACTGGGGGTCTTAGTGTTTCACCTAATTACTTTCTAATTAATCACTAATTATTTAATTACCTAATCAATTGATTGAAAAATTAATTACAATTAATTCCACCAATTCCGCTAGAAGTCGTTCGAAAGTGTTGGGCAACATTTAATTGCGATTAACAATTATAAATTGACCTGGTCTAAGGATCTAGCTGACCCTTATCTCCTCAAGATTCTATTCTGCGCTTTCGTACGACATCTAATGGAATACGCGTCATTAGTGTGGATGCCTGTGGAGGTTCCAGAGAACAAGATTAGGTGAACAAGTGTCTCAAGCAGAACAGATAGAAATTGGAGTGCCACAAGGGTCAGGGCTTGAAACATTACTAGTTTTTTTTGGTGTGCCATATATAAACGATATTGTGACTGCATTGGAGAATGTGAAAATTATGATGTTTGCGGATGATGCTCTTTTGTACGTGGAGCGAGATAATATTGTTTTTCTGAAGTAGAATAAAAATGCAACGTAGAAGCGATCCACATTTTGAGTATTGTTCGACTGTTCTGTTCCTGAGTGGCAAAGAAATGTTGAGACAGGGTACAATTGCAGCAGAACAAGTCCTATGAGGAGAATACCGAAAATGGGCGCAAATTTTGTAAAGAGGATGCGACGATTCCGGACTTATCCCATCAATCATATGATTTTATCTCCCGCATACAAAAAAAAAAAAACAAAAGGGTGTCCGCGGTAGCGTATAAATGCATCTAACACCCGACTATTTTGGTACGTTATGAGCCGTGACACAGTGTGACAGGATGACGTCACACTTGGTAACTTTCACATAACGTTCAAAAATATCCCCAGACACTGTTTTACATCCAAACCACCCGCGCAAGGGGATTGATTGTACACATAATTCTCGAGAAGTGAGAAGAAGAAAAAAAAAAAGAAAAAGGGGGATTAATAGTTGTCGCCTTGCTGTTATCCTTGTATTACTGTCACAACCCCATACCCCCGACAGTGATGACGATGACAATAACGACGGCGGCTTTTCACGCACGGGAGAATCCCCCCCCTCCCAACCACCCCATCCATCGCACACTGGGTAAATTACAAGAGTTAAGTCGTTTCGCCACACCATCGTGTTGCATTCTCACAGTCACCAAATATGTGCTCCTTCCGGCGGCAATCATTGCACACCCCTTGCGCCAAAGGGGGTTGTAGGCGAATGAATGAATAGCCCTTTTTATTTTTATTTTATTTTTGGGAAGGGTACACACCCTGCACATGCTGGGAAGGGTTGCGCGAACCAAAAGGATATTTATCACCATTCAAATCCGTCCAAAGAAAAAAACAAAAAAAAGAATTGAAAGAAATTATTAGTTGACATTTATGCGGAGGAATAATAAAGTGTAAATGAGACTGTGACCGAACCCCTTTGCGAATTGTGCTGTTACTGTGCGAGGGGTGGCCCTATTTGCCGTGGAAATTTTGACAAGTGTTTTCATTGAATCAATTGCAGTTTAAAAAAAGATAAGCCCGAAAAAGATACGCAGAGGCAGTTACAATGGGAAGGCGGCAGGCGCAACAGTAGTGACACGATATGGATGACGGCTAATTTGTTTTTATTATGCTCTCGGTGTCGGACTTGTTGTCCCCCTGCTCTTCTTGTTGTTCTTGGGCAATGATAATCGGGAGTCCTTCTATTTGCCTTGATCTTCCCTGATAAACTAAAAGCCATTGTTTGGATCTCGTCAATTTATTTTTTTTGAATTTGGTAGGGCGGCGGTTAGAGCGGGGGGAGGGGGGAGTGTTTCAAAAAATAAAATAACTTCTAAATATTTCTAAAATAATTTTCAATTAATTTCCTGATTCTGATTTTGTTGTGGATTGTTCTATTTCTCAAAAAAAAAAAAAAAAAAAATAAACAAAAAAAAATAAATCCAGGTGTGGTTTTCAAATCGTCGAGCAAAATGGCGCCGTGAGGAGAAGCTGCGCACCCAAAGACGTTCTGTTGATCATGTTGCTGGGGCGAACAACAGCAGCACCGGTGGGGCAGCAACAAATAGTGGAAATGCTGGACCAAATGGCCCAAGCAATAATGGTGGAAATGCTGTTGGAAATGGTGGCGCCTCAGCTGGTGGACCTAATTCAGCTAGCCCTCCAATACCCGCCGTCGCACCACGTATTCCCCTCAATTCAGGTTTCAATTCGATGTATTCATCAATCCCTCAGCCAATTGCTACCATGGCAGAAAATTACAGGTAAGTCAAACAATTTTTTTTGGGGTCATAAGACATTTTAAATCCGGATACACAACTGAGGTGAATGTAAGTCGACCATTCAGAGGTGTACGAGTGTCCGAGGCGTTCGACTCGTTTCCTCGTTTGCCTCGCCTCGGCCTTGCCTCGCCTTGCCTCGCCTTGCCTCGGCCTCGCCTCAGATGTGTGGGTATCCGGCCTAATAAATTTTTTCATGTACACTTCTCTATTAATTATATATTTAAATTTATTTTTTTTTAATCAGTTCTATGACCTCATCCCTTGGATCAATGACATCATCATGCCTCCAACAACGCGATAGCTACCCATACATGTTTCACGATCCGTTATCGTTGAGTTCCCCTTATGCAGCGCATCCACGTACGCCTTGCAATCCAGCTGCTGCCCATCAGCAACCTCCACCACAGCATGCGGCGTATGTTGGCGGAGCGGCTGCTGCAACAAGTACAGGTAAATTGGGGAAATTTTTTGGGGACTTGACAACTTAAAAAAAAATAAGAAAATAAAAATAAAAAAAAAAATACAGGGACAAGTGCTTTTTGACAATTTTGAATTAATTAAAATCGAAGATTTTGTAGGGTGTACAGTCAGATCAATTACCGGTACAGTCATGGCCATAATAAATGTTTTTTTTTTTTTTTAAATTTTATTTCAGGTGTGATATCAGCGGGAGTATCTGTACCAGTTCAAATCCCATCGCAGGCCACAGAGTTGGGTACGAATTATTGGCCACGTTTGCAGTGATCAACGTTATTTGGGCTTCCAAGCCAATTATTAGCTAGCTGTGGATCACCGTCTGGTATACAAGCAGTTGCACCATCATCATCAGCTGGTGCTGGTGCTGCTGCATCAGTAGTACCATCATCAATTGTTGGCCACAACGAGGAAGCCCATAATTAAGTTTTATTTTTAAGTATTCAAAACAACAACAACAACAAATACCTTGCTCTTATTTTTTCGTTTGTTTGTTTGTTTGTTTGTTTGTTTGTTTTTTTTTTTTGCAAAAATTGTAAATTAAAAATATTTAGATGTATAAGGAACGAACAAATTTGGTGAATCAGACAGGCAAGAGGTAGAAATTGTTTTTTTTTTACGTTGACAAGAAATTGAAAACAGCCAAAAACAATATAAAATGATAACGTCCTTCCCCTTATTCACGAAAAATTGCTTTTTACCCATTTTTTAAAATTATTCCAGACGATGCACCATCTCGCGCACTTTCCCTACTTCCCAAAAGTCCTGACAGTTGTGCTTTTTGTTCTCATCAATTTTAGTATTAGTGCACGTATTTATTTATTTATTTATTAATATTTTTAGTACTACTTTTAATTACACTCCCTTGATTTTCGCAAAGGTCCCCCCCCCCCCCGCCCCCGTCTCCCCTATCCCTGCACATCTCCACATACCGAGCAAAAATTGAATTGAAACAAATAGAAGACGACATAACATTAACAAAAGACATGAAATGCAACAAAACAATAAATTCAATGTCATTTGTAAATGTGTAGCTTAATTTGATAGAGACAAGCGTAAAGGGTTATTTCAGAGGCGGAGGATGAAATTAATGGAGCACCCATTTAGAGGGCGACACAGCAACAAGAATTTTCTGAGCTTAAAAAAAAAAAAACAACAACAACAACATACAGTTATAATTGTTTAAATAGAAGAGAAAAAAAAAATAGAGTAATAATAGTGAAAACAAAACACGTGAGAATTTCATAAAAAAAAAAATTTAAAAAAAAAAAATGGCAATAAAAAAATTCAGGCAAATTACAGACGGAAAAGCATTATTGAAACTAAGCCACGTTAAGCTGTTGTAAATATTTGTGGAGTGTAAAATGTAAAAAAAAAAACAAAAAAAATATGTTGTCAGCACTTTCCCTAGCTGACTGACCACCCACCAGTGCTTTAGCACTTTGGGGGGGGTGGGCTAGTAAGAACAGATGTGGGATGGTTTGTTTTAAAAAAATTTTTTTTTTCACTTTTTTCTCAAAGTCCCCAACATGACGCCTGCTGAGAATGCTTGATATCCCTAGAGCAAAATAAATGACAGGATAGACCGAATGTGGCACTTTTTTTGAGTGTTACATTAAAATTTTGGATATCAATGTAAAGAAGAAGCAGATCGGGGGTTGTGTCCAAAATTTGGCCTAATTTGGTGATCACCGGGCGCAAGTTGTTTTGAATGATTCAAAAAAATAATAATAATAAAATTAGTACGTTACCGCAAATAACTGTAAAAGTTTCTTGCACAAGTCTTTTGTTGTCGTGCAGTAGTACCAACCGTTGACGGGCGTCACTAGATTAATGCTGATGACTTGATTGATGGATGATCCAGTGCGAAGCCACACACGCGTGTTTATTTTTTTATTTATTTTTTTACGATTTACATTTACCGCGCGAACAAACAGCAGTACCTACATTTCCCCTCCACAAGACACTTTCCCGAGACACCTTCGCGTTTCCCGCATTTTCGCGTTCGCGACAATTTCCGGCAATCAATTTAAAATATTTTGCCACATTCACGCAATTAATTTATTATTTAATTAATTAATAAAAAAAAAAAAAACACGTGTTGGGTTCACCACATTTTCGCATTTCCGATAATTTCGCGCACTTTTGCAATTTCTAAAAATTTCACGTTCCACACATTTTCGCTGTAATTTTCGTGCAACTAATTTAACCGAATCACAACCGAAATGCGGGAAAAAAATTTTTTTATTATTTGTCGGCAGACATTAAAGTTGGAGAAATTATTGTAAGTGAATTTCTAAAAAGTCTACGCCGGCCGGTAGAAGTCGAACCTTACTGGCGAGGATCAAGCCACAAACTGATCGTGCGACGATGGGAATAAAAAAAAAAGTTTTACACCAACACAACACCAACAATGCCTGGGAGGAGCTTTACGCTTTGCTTAAGTTTTTGGAATAGTTTTGGTACACTCAAAGTACACTAAAGGGCAAAAGAGCATTTCACTTTTTCGAAAAATAAACATATTCCACAAGCCTGTTCTTAAGCTAGGGAAAATGTGAAAAAAAAAACAAAAAAAAAAAATGGAGAATTACAACAATAAGAGGAAGAAGAAGAAGAAGAGAGAAAAACAGCAAAAAGCCAACGTTTTTGTGTGACCCATTTAATTTTAGTGATAGCTCTACAGAGCTGGCATTTATGAGTAAGGCAATTAGGCTAAGAATAAAAAAAATAAAAATAAGAAAATGAACAAAAAAAAAAACTTAATTTATATTATGAAAATATTTAAAAGAAAATGTCGTTGAATATGTGAATCACATAAGCACACACACACCAAGCAATTTCAAGCTGATTTTACCAGAAGAAAAAAAACAAGTTGTACATTTCTATTTCTTTAAAGTGAACAAAAAAAAAAATAACAAAAAACAAAAAAAAAATAAAGTGAAAACAGAAAGAAAAAATTATTAATTTATGCAGAAGAAGAAACGGGGGAGGGGAAATGATGAGATGAGACAGGATCTACCGAGGGCACTTATCTTAGGGTGTAGTCACATTGTCGCGTTGGGGAAATGAGTACACGGCTAATTTTTAAGCGACTGTTGGAAATTTGTTGTTAACACTCACATACAGCCGCTGGGCACAAACTGATCGCCCCTCTGAGAACGTCGGGTCACGGGTAACTTTTCGGAAAATGTTTTTTTTTTCTTTTTGATGCAACCGACCGCCAATGATTTTCAGAATGATAAACTTATGCACGGCAAAAAAAAATCGTGTGATCCATCACCCCAGGTGGGCAATTAATTGTCCCAGAGCGCCTGTTTTGCCTAATTTAAATTGGAGAAGGGGGAAAAGGGAATTACTCAAATGTACAATTTCTACTTTATGTCTTTTCAACGAATATACTAGGGTAAAAGGAAAAACAAATAAGCAGCGTGTTCTTTAAATGTTAGTAACTAAAAAAATGTCATTTCATCGATTTGTACAAAAACGAAATATTTTTTCACTTAAATTTGTTTTCTCAACAAACAAACAAAAAAGAAACAAATACAACAGTAGCCTTGATATCCCCCCTCACCCAGAAGTTTGAGAATTTTTCCGGATGGTCGTGCCCAGCCAACATCGAATAATTTTCACACCAACTCTTGCCCTACAGGCGACCTTGGACCGCTTCCCCCCAGTTTTTCACCTTCTGGAAGAAACCCAGAGATCTAAAGTATTTCCCCGCAAAAATCTGCAGTCGCTTGTACCTCATTAGTGCAAATTTTGGCGATTTTGGCAACCCGCACCAAAAATATTTCCCCTGCACCAACCACGATTTTATGCTTTGTCAGAAGCTGAGCCATGTTGCAAGTGATTGTCGAATTATGGGAAGCGAGTGAATTATTTGCAATAAAAGAAAAACGAAAAAACTTCTGGGTGACAGGCTTACCCGCAGCATTAATTTTATTAACCTTTTCTTCTTTCTTTTTATTTTTTTATTTTTGTACACTTCGAAGCAAAAGTGAGATAGAAAATAAAAAAAAACACCAAAAACCCAAAAAACGATTAAAATTACACAAAACCAAAAATTACAAATACAATTGAATCGAAAAAAACAAACAGAAATGAAAACAAAACAAACACCAACGCTATTTTTGTGGACTTTTAAGGAAAAGGGAAAAAGAAACAAAAAGAAAACTACAAAAATCGCAGTAGTCGCAATAAATAAGTACACCGTGGTCGCGTTTTTGTTTCTTTGGTTAGTTTGTCTCGTCACTTCATTCGTAGACTAGTTAAGTAATTTAAGCTGGTGAAAAACAAAGAGTTCATTGAAAACAAAAAAATTTAAAAAAAAAAAAAAATATATAGAGAAATAAAGCAGACATAGCAAAGGAAACGAATATTACCAAACGGAAAGAGAGAGAGAGAGAGGGAGTTTTCTCTTATTTACAGCAATTTAAAATGTGGTACTTGGCATTATTCTGAGTGGACAAAATGTCCGAAAATAAAGCAACGACAAAACGGAGAAAATATTCTGAAAGCAATGAAATTCAAAATTTTTACAAAGATTTTGATTTTTGTGTTATAAAACCCTCCCCCCCCATCTCCCCTATGCCAAAATATGGAGAAGAATAAGAGAATTCGATGAGTGAGGAGGGAACCCTTCACGGGAGAGAAGGGCGGGGATTCACGATCTCCTTTGAAACATAACTTGTAAGCAAAAAACATGTGAAGTTAATATATTGAGGAAAAAAAAAACACAAACCTTAATTTTACGGATACATATATATTTCAGAGGTAAAGAAAAAAATGAAAACAAAAAAAAATGTCTTACGGATAAAATTGCAGCAGACAGGAATATGAAAGATTATAAATAATTTAAAGAAGCAAGAATTTATTGAAAAATGGGATAAGATTGTATGTGTAGTTTGTGCAAAAATTAAAGGTCTTATAAATAAAATGTCAAAAACCAGAACCCCCAGGGGCTTTTGCATCTTCACAAGGGCCCAAGCCCGAAACTGTGGTCATACCCAAAACAATTTCCCAGCAACTAAAACTTTCCCCAGTCCCATTTTTCAGGCAGGCGCTGTTCAAAGGCTGTAAATCAAGATACCCCTTCACAGGAAGCAACAAATCCGGGCATATTGCAAACGCGTGTCAGGGATGCCCTCGTATGCACGAAACCCAAACCTGAGATCTTCAAAGTTCAAAACAGGCGTTACTTGTGGTGAAATTTAGTCCAGCTCCAGTAAATTTTAAAATTATGAGACACGTAAAGGGAATTTTTGCGGCACAGTGGCGTAGGTCGCAAGTAGTGAAACTGCTTTAGCCGCATTGAGAGAAATTTCGTTCGACGTAGAAACATAATGAAATTAAATACGCAAGTTCGTGGTATCGCTGAAGTCAAACAAAATGGCCCCCTCAGATATTCATTCACAAAATCAAAATGGCCGCTTCAACATGGCAAACTCAAAATATTAAATTTCTCAAGATTTTCATGACAGTTAGTACCTTGGGGTTTTTGCGTTTGCTGATTTCAGATATGGTAGCAGATTGTACAAATTTCATCTTGGACGTGCGGATTCTTCTTCTTGTTCTGTTAATCACCAACGTGATGTAGTGCAGTCTAAGCCCTTGTTTATAATTCAATGCCTGGATTTTGTCGTTTAGGATTTCTCTCCCAACATAGTACATAGCAGCTATTGAGCCAAAATTGGGAGCAGGCGGGACAACTTAAGGGACTTGTATTTGCATCGAGCTGTTAAATTGCTCCAAAAAGAACGAGTCATAATTAATAAATTTTATTGATTTTTTTTTTTTACATTCACATTTATACCGGAAAACATTTTACAAAGAAATTGAAGATTTTATATTTTTTTTTCATAATTTTTGTTGTTTTTTTTCGTTTGTTTTCGTTTGCATTTAAAAGATTTTTCGGAAGTGTTCCAATAAAATTTTAAGTTGCGGGGATTTTTCTTTTAACCTAAACATAAGAATTTCTTGGGAAACAATGACACAAAAAATAAAAGTCACTAAATAAAAAAATATAAAAAATAATAAGGAGAATTATTGAAAAAGAAAAGTTTCGAGAAAACGGAAACAACTCTTGCAAAGAGCACGAGAAAATTATGTACGGTTTTTTTTTAATTTTTTTTTATTTATTTATTTTTTTTTTAAGGTTTTATGGTAATGAAACTAGAACTGTCCTACATCAAATATCCGTCTTTGAGTTCTGTACTGTGAGTGAATTATTTATTAATTATTTTATCTTTAACATTTACTCAGATTTTCCCTTTTTTTTTTTTAAATAAGTTTTTTGGTTTTTGTTTGTTCGTTTTTTTTTATTATTATTTTTTTTAATATTTTTTTTTTGGATAAATGGGACAGTGTATAACCTCTTAAAATTGTAATGGGAACAAAACAGAGACGCTTTCAAACAGAAAAAACTATAATTAATTCATACTGTGCTTAGAACATACTAATAACATTTTTAAAAACCATTTTTTGCTTTGTTTTAATATTTACAGTTGTAACTTTGTATTTAAAAAAATTAAAAGAAAAATATGAGCACATTCCTAAGAAAGTCTTTCTCAGTTTTAAGTTGGAGCGGTTGGTGTGAGTGTGTGTGGAAAATTTTACTAAGTAATAATATTGTACAAAAATTAAACAAAACGAACAATTTTAAATGAGATTAGTAATATCAATCAGAAAATTGCTTAGGCGTTAAATCCACCATACCCGTAGTCTCAGGTGTTTTTTATATTTTTGTATTTTTGCATTTATTGGAGATTTACATTGTGAATAAAACAAGTTGTCCTCTCGCCGATCTTCGCTGAATTAGCTATTATTATTTTTTATTTTATTTTTTGTAGCGTTACGTGAGAGGAGTACCTCCCCTGGAGACTACCAGGCAGCTAATGTAATAGTAATCGACAATTGTAAAAATAAACCTTACCGTTGTTTGTTGTTTAGTTGTTATTTTTTTTTTTATTATTATTATTCTGTTTGACCTTCTATTAAACATTCATAGCAGGTGTATAGGAAAGTGCCACTTTTCTTTTATATAAATTTTTTTTTTTTAACATTTAAGTTTTTCACCAGAATTGCTAGTTATATCACAAGTACTTTCTATTTTTCTAATGTTTTCCTTAAAAACGACAGAGAAAACGTTACAATTTTGAAATGTTTCGTAAAAATATATTCTATAAAAATTACGTGTATTTTTTTTTTATTTTATTTTACCTTTTATTTTGTATCTTTTATATTTAAGTAAGTATAAGCAGATGGGAATAGTTTGTGTTGTTGTTTTTTGTTTTTTTTATATATTTATCCTCCTTTTTGTTTTTGCAGTGATACCTAAACGCATAAATATTTACCAAATGGACAGTGGTAGAACAGAACAAATTTATTATAAATACAGAAAAGCAAAACTACTCGAAAAATTTAATAGACAGTTTTTTTTTTCCTCGATATTATTTTTTTTTTTTAAATCATATCCTTTTCTCTTATTATTTTTTAAGCCAAATTAATTTACCCTAGAAACAAATTTCCCGTTTTGTCCTGTCAGGAAATTAACTTTGTTTGTTTTTATTTTGGAATTTTAATTTAAAAAATTGTCTTCACTTTTTTGGGTTTTTTTTCTTCTTTTTTTTTTTTGTTTTTTTGGTTTCACAAATATTTTTTCACAAGTAAACAAGTTCTGAATGACATATTTAGCCTTTAGTAGATGAAACAGTATCTAGATAATTTTCATTTTAATTTTTTTCCAAATTTTTTTTTTTTTTTCTTTGTTAATTTCCTTGAAGATGATTTTTTTACCTCTTTGTTTTTTTGGGGGGGTTGTTTTTTTTTAGTCATAATCTTCTGTCCAGTCAGAGTCATCGCTATCGAAGGGATCAAAGGTAAGCCAGTTGTAATTTCTTTGATCGACAAAATCCCATAGGTAGATCTGCTTGGAATGATAAAAGAAATTAATTGTAATAATAAACATAAAAAAAAAGATGGTAATTGTTAAGATTAACTACGTCACTTCTGATTTCGATGAAATTTAAATATGTCATAGAGAATGTTATTCTGAGAAACTTCGCGTTTGGAGATATGCCGCGAAATAGTACAGGGAAAAAAAAATACAAGACAAAAGAAAATATTTAGTCAGTTGACATTTTTACTTGGGAAACCGTTTATTTTTTCCCCTGTAGTTTTTCCCGGCATATGTCCAAGGGCAAAGTTGCTCACAATGGCCTCCTTTATAACATATTTAAATTTAATCGAAATTGGATGCAGGGAAACCCCTTTTCCAAATAACCTCTACGCCTTATATACCCATACAAAATAATTGCGTGTAATTTCACCCTGTTGATTTCCGGGGCATATGTCGAAAAGGGAAAAATTTCATCGAAATCGGAAGTGACGTAGTTAATCTTAACAATCACCAAAAAAAAACGAAACGTACTATGCGGTGGTGTCTGAACTAATTTGATTTGGAGGATAAGAAAACTTTTGCAAAAAATCTGAACACAATTAACGAGTTATCCTAATATAAATTCAATCACAACAAAAAATTGTTTGATTGCTTTAAAAAATAATTGCTGTTCACCCGTACATTTTTGGGGAGTGTAGGACATCAAGTACATTACAAAGAACAAATAAAAAACCGGAATCACCGCACAGAGTGTATATAGAGCTACACTTACGTCAAAGAGACTCATAATTTCTTCATCGCTCCGTTGCAATTTTCTGATGTGCCGTTGAGGTAGTCCAACATCAACGCGGACACCATTCGGTAAAGCGTGTTTGTAGAAGCATTTGTTCCCAAAGGGGCATTTACCTTCGCCCTGTGGAAAAAAAATTAAATTAAATAAAAAATCCTTTCATTCGCAATTTATAGGGAATTACCTTTTTAAAGTATTTGCAGTCTTTTTCGCCTAAAGCAGTTTTGTAATCAGTTAAGAGTTTATCCTTTTCCTCTTTTGTCTCTACCCAAAAGGCGCTCGGACAAACGTAATCTGATGGTGTCCTACACTCAGGACATGCTCTAAAAGGGAAATATTTCTGCTCAGTTGGTTACATTGCGATAATTTATAATTTATTTAAAAATTACCTGGTAATTTTGTGCTCGAATTGTTTTGCTTGCCGCCACTTACGAATGCATTCTAGGCAAAATACGTGATTACAATTTGGCAATATACCGAATCTTTGCTCCTTGCCACTTTTCTCCATGATAATGTCAAAGCACACACCGCAAGTTTTGTCCTGAGATCGTGCAATGGCAAAAGACAATTCCATGTCCTTTTCGTGCCGATGTACGCATTCGTTGATGTGCTTTCGTCGTTCACCCTTGTCAGTGGGATGTAAACGATACTGGCCGCACATATCACAGTATTCGGCATGCAGATACCCACACTTTCTGTACGGGCAATGGTCTTCATATGGGCAGAGTTCGGAGGAGGACGATTGAGCCTTTAGGTCATCCCTGGATTGGCCCCCAACGGCACCACCAAGGACCTCAGCATATGACTTATCAGCTGTTGATGTATTACCCCCAGAATTCTGTTGATGATAGCCGGTGTTGCTGGTGGTCTGGATGCTGTTGCTCTGTTTCGGCACAAACGGCTTCGCTTTTGCGTTCAGCATTGATAAGCTTTTAGCGTTTAAATCTAAGGGGTCCTCGGTCTGTTCGGGTATGTTGTGACTGAAGCGACATATGCTCCCGAAACGGCACATACCCCGCATATAGTACCGGCACAAAACCCCGTTGTTGCTCATATTTCTAAGAGGCTCTCTTCCTTTACAGCAAAATTTCCTAGTCGTCCTCGAAAGATACGATAGATTGGTTGGCAGAATTCCCCGCACACAAAGAAATATTTTTTACGCCTTTTGTGCCCGCTGTTCGGTCCAAGTTAGGACCGAATACGTCACAGTAACCGTTCTCGGGAAAAGATTTTTTTTTTTTTTTCGTATTTTTTTTTTTTATCACAAAATTATCTTTCGAAGAAAAATAATAAATTAATATTCTGCACTTTTCCGGTGATTTCTCCCTTTTTGTATCTTTTTTGGTGGAAAAGCTCTCGTGCCTCTCACGCTGACGGATAACGCTAACGCAACTGGAAGTGAATTGGTAAAGCCAATTAATAAGACAAAAGGACACTGAAACTGAGTGGAGTCAATTCACGTAAAATATGCAGTTATTGGAACAAATGGGGGAGGATACGGGCCCAGTGCACTGCTGTGGTAAAAAAATTTTCAACCGTTTTCCACTGTCGTCGCACACAAAATGGACAGAAGAAAAAAAACCCGTAGGTACAAAATATTAAACTAATTCCGTGTGGCGGCCTGCCCCCGCCTGAAAATAATGTGGATGTAAACAAGACACCATCAAATCACTGGCAAAATGAAAGCGCCCACCATCGAGCCATGCGAGCAAAGTTTTCACGGGATTTTGATTTTATGTAATAATCGCAGCCAGGGCACAAATTGAACTGTTTTACAAAAATCTTCACAAAGGACACAAATACCGATTTTCTGG
This sequence comes from Neoitamus cyanurus, assembly GCA_947538895.1. Classification (NCBI taxonomy): domain Eukaryota; kingdom Metazoa; phylum Arthropoda; class Insecta; order Diptera; family Asilidae; genus Neoitamus; species Neoitamus cyanurus. The sequence goes on from OX384549.1 coordinate 8,418,569, forward strand.
GCAATTTAATTTGAGCCCTCTGTTATGTTGACAGAAAACATTTCGCCACCATTTTGATGCTGAAGTGAATTTCTAACCACTTGTCCCATTGAAAGAAATATTTAACAAAAATTCACCATGTGCTCACCGAAGGTATTGTAACAAAATTTCTAACACCGTCCCGATCGGTGTTGAATTGTTCACTTCAACAAACAACACAACACCAACAAAAAAAAAAAAAGCCTAACAAAAATTTTTATCGTTTTTCTGAGAACGGTAAAAATATTATTTTATCCGAACTTACCTTAGCGATCCGCTTCCTCAACACCAAACAACACACAAACCCTCTCCTCTCCGGAAAAACACACGACAGAGCTTTTCCGCACCATGAAAACTTCGTGCTTCCAAACTTAACTGGGCTCAGTACTAGTATTCGGGGTGAAGGTGGCAACAGTTGCATCCCACCATCCTAACCATTTTCATTTCTCTTTAAAAATTCAAAAAACATCACCTTACAACTCCCCAAATCAACAAAATTGATGCAAGCCCAAAAAACCAACAAATACAATTTCAAATCGATCGTTAAAAATATTTTCTTTTTAATAACCAAAAATATCATTTCCACGTGGTAGATGGTTTGAATAACGGCTAGGGGGAGACCTAGCTAACAACCGATCGTACAGTACTGCGTCCCCACTAGGCCCCTGCGCACGATCAACGCGATCAGCAACCCGACTAAAGTCCGAGTGGCTTAAGTCAAATTTAAGCAACGCAATGCACAGTAGATGGCTCGATCGTGCAAAAATATCTTTATGAGGATCACCTGAGCTACCTGCGATCGGTGGCGATCAATTCACGGAAAATCCCATAAAAATGCCGCAAAATGTTTATTGGGGTGAAAAACTATTCCCAGGGAGAAAGTCGTAAAAGACGATCACCCCTGCCCCGGCTTCTTTATCTTGTGATCGCTTTCATGGAAAGGATCCTTTAAAAGGTACCTGAAATAATTATGTTCCGATTTCACCCTCTTTTCCCCCTCATTTGCACAAATCCACGATTTTATGATTAATTTTATCGTGCTAAAAATTTCGGTTCAGAGTGTCCTTGTTATCCGGAAAAAGCTCTTCACTGAACAATGTCCTTTTCACCCCACACCACAAGGAAATTCTCACACATTGACGAGTTGTAATCCTTGCAGCCGACAATTTTCCCACCCTCAGGAGTCGGGAAAGGGACTGGTTTTAGGGTTTTCGCTCAACACTCTGCAGGATACCTCCGCGTGTTTAAAAATTGCAACAAGAGGACATTTGTTTGGAACAGGATGCAGTACTTTAACTAAAAGGACTAATTTTTTGCCTGTACATATTTTATGAGTTATTTGCTACCGGTGAATTCCCCACCTCGTATCCTGTGGCTCATATTATTCCCACGGGAGGTAACGTGTGATTTTACCCCTCTGGCATATGCGCGCACACATGTCTCCTTCTTGACATCTCGGCAACAAATTATGTCCTTTTCCTTTTCCCACACGTTCCTTAGAGTTCTGCACCTTGCGGACAAAAAATTTCACTCAGGACGAATACTAATGCCAGAAACAGAACAGCCGGCAACTGACTACTCATTATCAGTATCACCTCCGCACCGAGTCTTGCCTTTAAGATATAACAAAAAAAAAAAATAAAACACTTTAAGTAGGGGCAAAGGATGACCAATATACCCCAAATGCTCTGGGCGAAGCGCCCGTGAAAAGTTGAAAACCGACAATCGACGGTAAAAAGCGTATGAAGGAGAGTATAAAAATTTTGGCCTTATGGCCAGAGCTTATATTATCGTTCATAAAAAAAATAACTTTTCAGCTTGTGTCCTACATAGCAAAATTTTATATTCTCCTTCATAAAAATGATTGAGACGATTTTTTGATTAAATCTTTGCTGCAATGAAAACGTCTACTGAGGAAAATCTGGTGTTGTTAACTCTGGACATGGCCATAATTAGTTCTGTGGTGCATGGAGTGTAGAAAGTCCAGTCCTCTAGTAGATCGGGGGCGTGATAGCGCCAGTAATGATATCGTGCATGAACGTAACACTTGAGATTTCTCTACGGTTGGATAGAGTCGTTAAACCTAAAAGTTTAAGTCTGTCTTCATAACGAGAAAGGCTATGCGGGTCACGCCAGGGTAAGTGACGAAGACTGAACCGGAGAATAATGAGGAGACCAAACAATGTTTCTAAGTGATAACGATCATTAAAATCTTTGGACCAGCGCTTAACAAAACCAAAAGGGTGGAATTTGCAACGATTGAATTGATTGGAAGTGTCAAAGCATGCTGCGAGTTATCGAATAGAGGAAACACGTCGTTAAGGAAAATTGTAAACAGCAAAGGTCCCAGGTGGCTGCCTTGTGGCACTTCCCACCCGATTAGTTGATGTCGATCTGCCCCTCATAAATTCATGTTGATTACTTGATAGATTAGACTTAATGTTACCTTTCACACGATCAATGTACTGGCGATATATAGTAAGATAGTCCGCTTGATCATTTCCATTTCTAAACTGGCGCCAAGCAGTGTTGATTTTGGGGGACTCCCAGTTAATAATAATAATTTATTTTAAAACCTGTACAAAAAGCCTGTCTAGCCTCATAATGCACACTATAAATAAAATTATGCCGCAACGGCGATTGTTTATTTATTGATGCATAACAACTCCCTGCAAGACTGTAAGTAAGTGGCGCTCAGTTTTTGAAATTCTGCATTTAATTGGGAGGGCATTGCACAGTTTAGCTGCATAAACAAAGAATAACTTTTTTGACTGGATATATTTAAATCGCAGGAACAGTAAATATTTCGTTCGTTGTGACCGTAACAAACGTATCTTGTCATTAAAAACATTTACGGAAGGTCAAGTGCAGTCTGGAAGAGCACTATCTATAGCAAACATATATTGAAAATAAGAGAGGTCATAAAATCGATCCCTGAGGAACCCCACAAAATAACTTTATACGATCAGAAAGTCTGTCACCCACCTGGACAGCCTGATGACGGTCCACTATTTAGTTCCTGAGGATGTAAGGATCTTGAAATCCCTCGGACCATCTCTTTATAAACCCTAACGTGGAGTTAGCTTTAGAGACTATCCCATCAATATGACCATCAAAACTAAAACTGCTATTTAGCCAAACACCCAACTCCTTGATTTTAACCACTCTTGTCAAGGTGGAGACATCCAATCCAGGATAATTTATAGAGAAACATTTGTAGAAGGTTATTGACGTAAATATTGAACAAAATGGGGCCGAGATGGCTGCCTTGTGGCACACCAGAAGTATTAACGAGCTCATCCTCGAAAAGCTATTTGCTATCTTAGAATCCCATAGTGCGGATTTTCAGGATATTCCATTGAATCCGCCATTTTGAATTTGAACATTTTGGTTACGATGATTCGAAATCAGCGACTCCGAAAACCCTCTAGTACGGATTTTCAGAGCAATTCTTTGAAGTTTAATTAATTTAACGACATAACTAACCGGTCGCCATTTTGGAGCCGCCATTTTGAAACCTTGAAGGAATGCTGCTGATATAAATAAACTTATTATCGATGCGGCTTTCAGGACGAGATACGGCAGAGCGAAAGGAACGGATGCAAATAAGGGTTTAAAAAAAACAAAACCTGGAAGCAGTTAACACGATCTCGAAATTCAGAAGAGAGATGGCCTATTTAATTAATGAGGAAAAATACCGATTGAGTGTATTGAGCGTATTTTTCGGGATGAAGTGAAGAAAATAAATAAAATAAAATAATGGTGAGAACTGCTCGATCACTCGATTGAGGGAAAATTGTTTCGATATTCGCGGAGGTAGGTAGATGCTGGGATTGCTCTCAGCGCTGAGTTCCACGAAAACGCTTTTCCTCACCCATTCGCGGTGCAGTGCAGGGGCCAGGTGTTCAATGTTATTTTTTCTGCAGCAAGATCGATGCAAGATCGCTGCACCTACCATCGGATTTTGAGACCTTCACTTCTTGGAGATATCGCTTGCAGTGGCTTCTTACCGCGAGGGATGGTGGAAATTAACCAGGCATTTGCCGCTCTGCCAAGACAGCGAAGACAGTCAAGAAGCAGCGGCAGCTTCTGCACACCTGAGCCGTATGCCCTCCCTCCGATCGCACCGAAGCCGGTTAGTCTTCCAGCCTCGTTGGTAGAAGACAAACAGGTATGAAGCCATCAAGTTTTTACTCAACACCTATACAGCGGCGCGGGTCCCCCCGTCTTATGAGACCACACGACTGTCCACAAAATCTTATTCTTTTCGCATTTCTTATATATTGTTTTTTTTTTGTTTGTTTGTTTTTTTGTTTTTCATATTTCGCTGTATCTCCGCGACTCGGTCGTCTCGCCCAGATAGTATCTGGTGTCCCTCTAGTAGCGCGTTTGCATCTGAGCACCTTAGCAGCTCGGGGTTTTGGAACAAAAAGATAATGTGGTTTCGCTGCAAGTACGCTTTTTTCAGTTAATCCGCGGAATTTCGAGACGTTAGTCACAATAAATAATCGACATGGTGTCTTCTCGGATGGGGGACACCTTTTCCGACAGCAGCCACTGCACCTAAACGACCCAAAACGACGATCTTGAAGGCTTGTGATCGAGTCGTGGAAAATGTGATCATAATTCTGGGTGATATCGGAAAAGTGATATTTTGTTTTGTTTCTTGTTTTTTTGTTTGTTTTTCTGTTTAGGTGTTTCAGGTGTTGTGGTTCTGTTCTCTAATTGAATTTCGTTTTAAGTAACGATCGCACAATCGTAGCGAAGTGATCGACATTTGGTGGTTCGATGATCGTGTGTTTTTTTATTTTTTTTTTTTTATTTTTTGCTCGCTCTGAAACCGATCATGTGCTTTTGGACGGATTCGAATTTTTTTGTTTTTTGTTTTTTTTTAATACGATCATTCTCCTGTGATCGTCCAGGTGATCTTTTTGCGCGAAAAGTGTTTCAATTTTGAGAATTATTTGTAGATTGCCGTTTCTACAGTTCTACAGATTAAAATGGCGAAAGTGAGTGATGTGATCGTTTTTTTTTTTTTTGATGTTATAAAACGTCTTGCAGTCGTAGTAACATAATTTCCCCCCATTCGCACGACTTCAAGGCATAAGCCAGCAAGAAAATTGAGAAGACGGAAAAAAAACAAGAAAAAAAACAAAAAAAAAAGAAATACCTGCATTCAGGAAATGCTGAAAACAATGTCGCCTGCAGTGTATTTCGTCAAGGTACTCATACCTGGGGGGTAGTGTGAATGGAACGGCATGATCTAGGTGAACGTCAGCATATGCACAGCATAAGCCGTCAGCCAACACCATCGTTTTCTTTTCCCTCATAACAGCAGACAAAACATAAGATCACTTCGCCGTCCGAAGGTGAGCCATACCTTCTTGAATATGCAAATTAGGGTTTGAGGGGAGGGGAGACGGGGGGGCAGGAAAATATTGCGTCTAGTTTGATTGTGGCGCGATAATATTACTGCTGAGGATGGCATAATTTTTTTTATGTTCCGGCAATTAGCGCTGGCAATATGGGCTTTTGTTTTGTTATGCTGTTGGCACAAGGCTTGCCAGAAGTCACACACTTAAAATCTAAGGAGCGGCTTTTTCTGTCTAACGCATGAAATGCAGAAAAACAAATAAACCCGTGTTTCGTATATTTAAACGGAAAACACCCCCACAAGTGTTTCCCTACTGCCTTACATGCTGTAGAACACCTAACTGTAAATTATTAACAAACAAACAAAAAATCTGAAATAAAATTTCACCTTTCCAACAACAGATGGCGAATTAGAAAAACCTTTTTAGCAGTTTAATTAAATTTAAATGCCATAAAAAATCGGTCCGAATGATCAATTTGTGTAAATGTGCGCGTCGGACGCTTAGCTATCGGTGGAAGGTTTTCATAATCCTCTGAGTGAAATAAAAAAGAACAATATCCCCGAAAAAAAAATAATAATAACCAAGATAATTAAAATAATTAATTAAAAGTAATTAAACATCAGTGGAAGGAGTAATTATTAATTAGAAGCAATTAAAAGAGAGTAATCGCAACAGCAACAAATAAAAATAAAATAAACTGTGAAATAATGTTCTCGTTTGTGCACAAAACTTGTCGGTTGCAATAGAATGAGTGATTACATCGATTCCCACTTCGTAAAAGCGCTTTCCTGTGAACCAGACAAAAGGACACTTCAGGTGAGGCGATGTGAGATTTAAATGAAATTAAAAATACACCATAATTTGCATTCATATCATTAATTAATTCGTTAATTGAATTTTAATTAAAATTAAATTTTTATTAATTTACAGGAGCTGCAAATGATCTACTACGGACTGCATGCCCTCGAGCCACTGTCGTCATACAGAGATTCTGTTCTGCGTGCTCTTTGCAAAATAGTCAGATATGAAAAGCATCAAGTCAACGAAGTTCTCTTCTAGTAAGTTAACTTACAAAGATTTTAATTAATTAATTAAAATTAATTAAGTTCAATTTTTGATTAATTAATTACATATACACGTATAATTGCTAAGATTAAATTAATCAATTGATTAATTTTGCAGTTAATTATGAAATTTCAATTATTTAATTGATTCAATTACTTTATTTCAATCTCTTGCAGCACTGGTGAGCTGGCTCACTGCTGGTACATACTGCTTTCAGGAGCTGTCTTCATTGGGGGTTCCATGTTCCTGCCCGGTTCAAGGTATGATTTACATGCTTCCGCCTTAAGACTATTTTTTTTTTCATGCCAAATTAAAGGGGGAGGTTTTTGCTACAAAGGTAAACCGAATTCATGATTTATGCTCAAAATTACAGTTATTTCAGGCTCCAAATTTAGCGTGAAAAGCGTTATATTTCGTTCATACAATTTTATTGAGAGTTGCTTATACATACGAGTAGTTCTAATTATGTCGCTTATTAGGAAAAGCACACTATGGGAGAGTGGAAGGTGTGTGGTCTGAGTGAGATGCGAACCTGGGACTTTTGGACCGGCAGTCTAGCACGCTTACCTTATGCTATTATACAGTGAAGAGCAAAACTGAGTGTTGATTGTTACAGTTTTGCTCTCTGCGTAAATTGAAAAAAAGTTTTAACTTCTCTGGGCAGATTAAATTTGTTTAAAGTTAACGCTGATAAGAAGTGCAGTATCCAAAATGAGAGCAATAAGTGCAGGAAAAACAGCGCGGGTATTTTGGAGGATTTAAAAAAAGGCGAATCGCTCCGAAAAGTGGTGGGAAAGGACAGAGTCAGTCGCCAGAAAAATTGTATATCTGCTTGTGGACAACTTGGAGGGAGCAAATTCGAAGGATTCTTTTTTTATTTCTGCAGGTTGTCTGGTCTGATGATACTAAGATTAACCGCTTCTAATCGGATGGAAGAAGCTGGTAGTGGAGCAGAGACCCTAGTTTAGACCATCCCAATAAAGTCAAGCAAACCATACAGCACGGTGGCGGAAGTATCATGGCTTGGGGATGCTTGACCTCCAAAGGTGTCGGTCGTTTGGTGAAAATTTGCCCCGGGCTCTGTGCCAGTTGGACATTTCTTTAGATAAAGTGATTTTCCAACAAGACGGAGACCCAAAACATACAGCGAAAATCGTAAAACAATGGCACCAGAAGCAAACATTTTCCACGATGTCATGGCCTGCTCAAAGTCCTGATATGAATCCCACAGAACATTTATGGGCTTATGTTAAAAGACAGCTGGCAAGCTATGCTGAGCCTCCAGCAGGCGTAAATGATTTATGGGATCGTGTTGAGGACATTTGGAGCAGTATTCCTGCCTGCATCGCGGAAAATCTTTACTCTAGTATGCCCACAAGAGTAAGACAACTGATCGTTTATAAACTTCAGACGGAAATTTTCCCCGGATAACGTTGTGAATTTTGCATTTGGAGGCAGATTTAGTCATACTAATGCGTTCTTGGGCTCGTTGGAAATTGAGGAGCTAAGCTACACGGCAGTGCGACCAATATAGCAACAAACACTTACTCTCTGGACATGCCTTGTATTTATTATTTCGGGACATGGCAAGATTAAATTAGAGTGCCAAATGAAGAAATTCTTGCAGTTCAATTGCCATGAAGTGCAGCTATCTTCTCACGATTCGAATACCCGAATTTCACCCCCAAAAATTTTGTTCCGGGGAAGTCCCCCTTTTTGATTTTCACATTTTCACTGGAATGTACCCACCGATTTGAAATTGTTTAAAATCAAATTTCCCAACCATTGTGCCTCGGAGACGCGGACCCATTTCATAAAATATGCAATGTCATCAATTAAATAATTAGCGGAACCCTTTGGAGGATGGAGCGGGTCTTAAGGGTCAAGTGCAACCGGAAGTAAATCAGTAGCGCAACGGAATTTCTTTTAATTTTCATTTAAAAGGGACTTTTCGGGTGTAATGAGGTTTTTTGTTTTTGTTTTTGTGTGTTTTTGGAGAAAAATCGATGGGATGTAACTAAAACATGGCTGAAGGCTGGCGGGATGGAATTGTAAAGCTCAGGGTTAGTTGTGGCGTATCAGTGGAATGTCACAAGTGGGCTTGCGAGAAGATGCAAGTCAGGGAAAATATCTCAAGAGTGTCTCATTAAGCAATTGATAAAATATGCTGAGGCACAACTACTAATTGAGAAGGTTTTGTGGTGGTGTTTCGGTGGGATTGTGTTCGGAAAATTTTTCTCTTTCGCGGAACTGACGTGACGGTTTATGCTGCTCAAGTGTTCACTCCTTACATGTATGATGTCTTGAGCGCTTTCTTAAGCCGTAAGCAGAAATCTTAACTGGGAGGGGAAGAGCGTGTGGTTCGGTTGGGTTTAACTGTGTGAAAGAGGGAAGGGGTCGTATATGTGCATCCTGTGCGTACACGCCAGGGGAATGACCAGGGGAAATTTATACAATGCTTTGGGCTGTTTCGTGAGGTGCTTCATACCAGGTAGAGGGTACAGGTATGACTGCCTCCAGGTGAGATGGCAGCTGTTTCGGTGCCTAACGTTAGTTTGGTCGGATAGTCGCTTGTTACCGATGTTGACCAATGCTTTGAAGGGGTTTTTCTTAGGTGGTGGGGGAACATATTTTTTTTTTTTCATTTCGTTTTTTTTTTTTTTTTTTATTTGTAGCATCATAACGCGGAACCTGCGATGAATGAACGCAGGCTGGCTCCGTAGTGTTGCCGCAACCCGTGGGATAGCATAGCACGAGAGCCGGGACAAATGGTGGCATATTGAATGGTTTTAGGGATTTTGTTTGTTTGTTTGTTTTTTTTTTGTATTGTGGGAGTTATCGAAATTTTGTGATAGTCAGGACAATTTCGGGGATAATTAAAATATTTGTTTATTTCGATTAATTCGCCTCGAAAAATGGTAAAAAAAAATGAGTGAAAAGGAAAAAATATGAACGGCCGGTGATCAGAGTGGTATCAATTTTCGCGTAACTGTGCCAGAGCGGTAACCATGGCTGGTGGTGTAGGCTTCCCAGAGCTGATAGATTGCCTGTTGGTAGCCGCTTGTTCAACTTCTTGCTAGTCGCTGATTTACCTTTGGGTTTGGACGAGAGACCGTTTTATGCGTTGCCGTATGGCTTAAAAAAAATTTTTTGTGTGTGGCGGCGGTTGTTTTTTCTTGTTTCAAATTTTCTATCACCTTTTTTTCTTTTTTTTTTTTTCATTCACGACGTTTATTGTCTTCTCTCACCTTAATGCGGATTTTTCTGTGGAATTCTTTTTTACCTACGATATTCTGTGAAGTTATTTTTTTTCTTATTTTTTTTTTTTTTGTTGTATCGAAACAAAAGTTAGTGGCTAGATAGTGTGGAAACCTTGCAAGTGACTTGTCTCCAGCAACAGCGTGCAATTGGAGACGTGTTTTAGATCCCTCATATATTTTTATTAGTTTTCTTTTTTATTTTGGTGCATCAGAAAAATAGTGTGAAAGATAATAAAAAAAAGTAAACAAAGGGACTAGCAGTGCACCTAGTCGATAAATGAGGGAATTGTGCCCTCATCGCCAGAAAAACAAGCAATTCAACATGAAAGCGTCTTCGAAGGGACTTGGACAAAAAATATAATCCCTCCTCGTGATTTTTCCCCTTTCCCCACCCACCCCCCTCCCTGTGGGTATTATCCCTTGTAACATATGAAACCGCCCGGAATCTCAGGAATTTTTTTCTAAGAGGATTTCAAACAGCGCCAAAGAAAAAGAAACGAAAACACAAAACAAACAAAAAAATTACACAAGACGGCCCTCATCGCGTGTGAGTGCATTTAAGTGAAAATAAAAAGTGAGCAAAGTGTTTTGAGTGAGAGGGCTAATTTATTTTATTTTTACAGAATCTCCCAACAACAAGTTGAGACAGAAAAAAAAATTGTTTTTTTTTTTTGTTTTTTGATGAGTTTGTACCCTTCACGGGGGCAAAATAAATGAATGAAAGTTTTGTGTGTTACGGCTTAAAAAACAAGCACGTGTCTGTAGTGCACACCCTGTACATTGCCGTATTATTCTTCTACCTGTGACATTCCGTTAGATTGTGAAGAAAAGATAAATACACCTTCTTTGCAGCATAAGAACAAGTCGTTTCATTCGTATTTCCAACGCTGTAAAAACAAAATTTAAAAAAAACAAACAAACAAGCAAAGCAAAAAAATATAAAAAAGACACACACACCCCTCCTACGGAGTTTTGCATTCCTTTTAAATGTGACAAAAGTGCCCACCTTGACGGTGTAATTCATTGTAAACAAAAGTTATTGAGTTGAACGTTCCCAAAGTAAAATCACTGGAGCTCTCGTCTTTGGTACAGAAAAAAGGTGAGTTTTTTAGTTTTACAATGGCGGCGTGTCTGTGCGCTCTTTCCTGCGTAAATTTCTCGTTTGAGAGGGCGCCGTACACAAAAATTCTGCCTTAAAGAGTTTATTTATTTTCTTATATTTTTCTTTGTTTACAGCATTCAACTAATTTTCGGTTAGAGTATGAAACCTGAAGATTTCCCTCAAGACAAACAAACAAACAAACAAACGAACGAATCTCATTATTATTTACTACAAAAATCCTCTCCACGATCTGCTGATCGTGCTTTTCTGCTGATCATGCACTCATGCATCATTTGTGCTGGTTTACAAAAAAAAAATAAAAAAAATAAAACAATCAACTCATCTCCTCAACTTCCTCTCGAAAATGAGAATTGACTGAATGGCCAGTTCGCCACTGGCAAGCCAAGCAAACAAAAATTTCATTCAAACACAAATTTAGTTTAATTCGGGCGTGTCAACAGAAGCGGCTTAGGTCAGTGCATTCGCTCAAATTGATCTTTTGAGTCATTGCCGTCTCCTTGCCGCTCGCACCGTGCACCACCCGTTTGCATCACGTCACAACTCGCAGCACGCATCGCACAAAAGGGCTCCAATTCCCCTAAGTGGTTTGAAGTCCGCCTCTTGTTAGACCGTCTACCAGCCACAGCCACAGCCTTAGTCATAATCACGAAAAAGAAAAAAAAAATTGAAATAATAATGAAAATTAAATTTGTTTTCTCTCTTTTGGTATTACCTCTCCCTTGTCCTAGCAAATGCCGCTTGCACGCTTATAAATAGCAAAATGCGAGCAAAAAAAAAATAATTCGAACTGAAAATGATTCATCGACTGCCACCCCATCGGTCGAACAAACAGTCGATTGTTTGGTAATTTAGGTCTTCCGCGTGCGGTGTGTGTGGTCCCCTTTAGTTCTATTTTTCCGCAATGCGATTGGCAGCCAGATTACGGGAATTTACTCAAAGGAAAGGTTATCTCGACGATTTTAATAAACCGATAAGCCAAGTCGATTTAGACAGTAGGCACCATCCCACAAATTTTGGTATTTGCAGCATAACATTTCGCAACCGGTCTAATTTATTTTTTTTGTATTATTCTAAAGCCTTGCTACGCGTTCGATCGTTGCAGGACAAAAGTTGAACAAGGAAGGGAGGGGGGAGGGGCAAATTTCACCAGCCCAAATTTGTTTTATTACCTTATTCAATAAACGACAAACGGGGGGGACGATTTAATGAGCTTCTGCCCTTTGGGTTAGCAATGGTGTGATAATTTTCCCACCGACAAAGTTTGGCTACCTGCCGCAGCATAAAATTTTTTCGTCGACATAGCCATATAATTTTTTTTTTTCCATTTTATTATTCAAAGTCCAGTTGTGCGTTCCTATGGATTGTGTACAAACAACAGGACAATTTGAGTCGATTTAAAAAATTTCTGTATCGAAAATTCCGAATAGTGCGACTCACACTTTTTCAGTCGACAAAACTAAACAAACGAATTTTCGACAAGAGTTTCTTGTCACGATGCAAAATAGCGGTATTATCTGGCTGTGCCCAAATGTCGACAGATCAGCTGGATTTTTTTAAATTACCCTAAAGCTCTACGGAATTTCATTCATGGGCAGGTCAGAAAACTTTTGCGTGGAGAATAATATTGCGCCTGCTCTCTGCGGTGGGGGGGCTGCCAATCGATTTATTTTTATGTTTGTCGATGTAAACGGAACTTTTGTAACATATTGTACACATGGGCACTTTTCACCGCCCCCTTCTATACCCACGCCATCTGCTCGTACATTTTATTACTTACTTTTCTCTTTTTTTTTTTTTTTTTTTTGATGGACACCTGCAAAGTGCAACAATTTCTGCACACCTTTTCGATTTCTATACGTTTACTATCTTCTTCTTCAGGCGCTTTCATCATTTTCATTTTGTCGCTATGGTAACACACTAGAAAAAAAAACTACGTCGACATGTGTGACCTTTGGAGTGAATTTATCGCTGTTTTCCCCAAAGATAGGCTTTCGCTGGACATGAGCTTTTTCCGCCTACGATTTATGCCCGAGTTTAGTAAACAGTTTTTTTTTTCCTGTTTTGTTTTGTTTTTTGCTCGCCTCATCTCTGCAATTGGGGAAATTCGCTCTGTAGCTGCGGTGCATGGGCGGATGCTGCCCTAAAAATTTATTTTTTATTTTTTTTTTTTGTATTTTTTTAATATTTTATTGATTGAGTAAAATTGTTAGGCTGTACGTGGGCACCGAGTGGTATGATTCATTTTGAATTTTTTTTACAGTAATTTGCGTTTGGTAAAATTTTGTTTGGAACTGTATTGCTCATGCCGAGTCTTAGAGAAAATTAAATAACAACAAGAAAACCATTTGCTGCACCTTTTTGTTTTTTTCCACGAATGAAACAACACGCGCAACGAAAAAAAAAACTACCCCTCAGCACCTGTACCTGGTGTCGTGCGTACCTGTACCTGTTGTCGTCCCCTAACAACAGGTACACACCCCACAAAGGCACGAGAGATTAACAGAAAACCTTTTGGTACCTTTTTTTTGTACCGTTTTTATTTTTGTACTCTCCGGATTTATTTTCACCGAATTTTCTAAATTTCTGTACGCTTTTTTTCGCCCTTTGTTCTAAAATGGGAAAAGGGGGGGGGGGATATGTGCGTGTTACCTGCACCGGTAGGCGCTAAGGTGACAAATTGCGAATTCCCTTTAGACTAGGTGGTCTCACTCGGTGGCTACAGTTAGGATAGGACAGAGGAGATGTTTGGCTCTTTTGAGAAATGATCACCAACAAGTTGAAATTTGTTTGTCAGAGGTGAGAGCACACAGCACACAGGTGTTCGCTGCCAGTTGATGTGGTTTAAGCTTTCCTGCTCTTTAAGGGTTGTAGCTTTTCCAGGATATCGTATGACGGGTAGATGGCTGTGTGGGTGGGTGGGTTCCACATATTTTGCTTGTGAAAAAAAGCTCCTCGAAAATGATAATCGGGAGGCTGTGTGTTTATTTTTGGAGCATCACCAGGCAGGCATCCTAAAATTTTCTGAGAAGGATTGGAGGAGCTTTTGAATACTTGCAGCTCTCCAGGCAATACACCGTTACAGTCCTCTTGTTGGATGGTATTTGGTACTTGTCCTCTTCCAACCCGAAATCCGGAAAGGAAAATAAAGAGGGAAGAAAGCATCACAAACAAGGCTCGAAATCATTTGTCCTACAAGTGCCAACAGTCAGTCCAGGAGATCGACGAAATTAATCAAGGAGCTTCCGCGCTCGTTTAAGGTGTTCCTTGTTGCTGCAGGCCATCGTCCCAAATATATAAAAAATACACCTGCTCGATATTTCCTTATTATTTCTTATTTTTGTTTTCTGAACCGTAAAATCGACAATGTCTTAATTCGCCTCGCGGATGGAAAAGTCGGTGCTTCGCGCCCACCCTGAATGTTGTGAAAAAAATAAATTCCACTGCAAATTTCCCGGGCTGGAACTGGAAGGTTGCTAAACAAAAAATAGTGGTGAAATATTTTTCGGGTTGCGGATCTTTACGTGACTGTAAAAAGTTTTTTTTTAAAAATTGTTTGCATAAAATCATCCACCGAAAAGTTTTATTGCTCGAAAAATTGTCGACATTGTCACCCCCACCACAAGAAAAGTGTTTCGACTTGATGCAAATTAAAAAGTGAACTAAAAAATATTTTCCCCTCGATATACATAAATCAAAAAAAAATGTTAAAGCACGCAGTGAGAACATCGCGTAGACGCCATCATTCGCAGGGCTCTGAAAATTCTATCGATGAATTAATTGAGAAAGATACCGAAAAAGATAGGTCCCCATTGGCCCCAATATCACCAGCATCGATAGTGTCAGCATCGAATACATTTTCTGGATGTTTTGGTGGCAACAAGTGGTCATCGGTTATCCTATTAGGTGGTAAACAAAATCATACCGATGCGACCGATGTGTCGACACCTGGGGGTACATCGATATCATCCCAATCATCGACAGTTTCTGTAACAAGTCCCACTTGCATTGCGTCGACAACAATTAAATTGAAACAGACATTTCGATTGCCTCGACGTCGACCATCGACATCGGCAATAACTGGATCGAGTGGGAATAACAATAGTGGGGAGGTGATGAGACGATGGAACTCATTCCATTCGACACGTGGTGAATGCCATCCAAATCGATTTCGACGTAATCGTAAATCGACATCGCCAAATCTTGATACAGGCAAATTGAATAAACTCTCCGATGTTGGGGGGAACACGTGTCGACATTTTAGTCACCCATCTGTTGTTACGTGCGTTTATTCCGGAAAAGGATGGACATCTAGCGATGGCCCTGGGCACAGTAGCCCCACAGCACAAAATTGGTAAGAATGTCGAGTGTCGACACAGCAAACATTTCGTTCTCACAAACAAAACCTACCCGAACTTTTTACTTCTTTTTGGAGAAAATCGGACACTTGGTGCTCGTGTGCTGTAGAATGTTTGCAGCCAAAATAAATCCTGTATTTTATTATTTAATAAATTTTTGTGAAATTATTTTGAGTTTGTTTCCTTGCGACCATAAGGTCCAAATGTCTTCTGTAACGGTCGACATTTTCAACAGTCGAAATGGCACCTTTGCGGGCAATATCCCCTTGCAGAGCAATTTCGCTTTTTGAATTTTGTGTGTATATTTATGAATAACGCAATCCAGAATATTATATGTTCCCGGTTTGTCCTAGCTGTGTGATTTCTGCAAAGATAAAAATGTTTTGCAGACTTGATAGCCTTTGCAGCAAATTTTTTCTAACTATTTTTCTCGTACGTAGAGAACGTAGGGAATATTTGCTTAGATAGAGTGTACTGTCTGTTATTGGTGGAAAATTGAGTACGTGATAGTCTTGCAGACATATTGACCTTTGCAGAAAAAATTGTTTATTATTATTTTTATCTCTTTCTTCACAACCCCCTTGACACGGGTATCAAATGAAAGGGCTTGGCGAGTAGAATGCAATGGCGTCACTCTAAACTAAATATGGCGGACGCCCCAAGATAGCGAATAGCTTTTACATAATAAACAGTTTTGCAGCGTTTGCAGCGAAGTCATTGTTTTAGTTTCTTTTCTTTTTTTTTGAATTTACGACTCGTTTAAGGCGCTCTAGTCACAAATTCGCTCCTCTGGAGGGGGGAGACAAATTCTATGAATTTAATAAAAAATTTAGAGATGTAACTTCTTTTTTTTTTTCGACTACTTTCACTCATAACGTATGAAATTTTTCACTTTCTTTGCAGCTTTGGTCGGAGGAATGGAGGAAGTGTTAGGCGACCGAACGAATGCTTCGTTCTCGAGACATCTGAGATGATAGTGGTGAGTGCGACGGTTTCTTTTATTTTTAACATTTCAATTGGACTGGACATGTTGCTCGTATAAATGCATCGGCGAAAAATTTCACGTAGAGGCGTAATGATGCGATCTACGCGGAAGGCGGAAAAACCAAAAGCGATAAAACGCAAAACGGTCGAACAGATTAATTTTTCCCCGGAGAAATGTGTGCATGTAGTGTTTTCTTTTTTTTTTGGTAATTTTAATTTACCTATTGTTTGTGTACCGCGAAAGAGATTTTCTCATTTTTGAGATGTTCGGCCGCAGCAGCCGAGGGGCCAGCAATCCGTGAAAGACTTTCTTTCACTTGATCGAAAGCATGAACACATCGCGATTTCTCGCTTTTACTTCTGTTCTCATAACGCATCCGATTTTCTTTTTTTTTCTTTTTTTTTGTACTCGTTTTGCTCTTTAAAAAATGCCTCCATTCGGTGAAGTATGTTTTTTTTCAAATATTTTATGTCTAGGTCGCTAAAAAGTGCGATAATCCCCCGCCATGGACTGAAGCTTTCCCAGAGCAACGAGGATAAAAAAAAATACATCCGACCAGCTTGCCCGAAAGAGCAACCTCCCGCCGAATCGCGGCCTTTTTTTTCAGCGCATGCGACGGCACGGCCGATGCGCGCGCTTTGAGTCATATCGGCTCAATTTTCTGGTGACACACATTCTGTCCAGCCATTTAATGCGACTCCACTTCCAACTGGGAGATAAGTTTTTTTTCCTCTAGAGGCTTTTTTCCCGTTTATTTTTTTTTTTTTTTGTTTGCATCTTGAGAACAAATGGGCACCCCCCACACTGCCCGGCCCACACATGTGTTCTTCCCAAAGGCGAAGAGTCTTAAGAAATTACAAGCCGATCGGCTTTCAAAAGTTCAAGGCTTTGACCATTTCGAGACTTCGACGGACGGGCAGTAATTTTTTTTTCATTTGCCCGTAGAACAGACCGATAAGAAAATTGGGGCATATTGTAAATGATTGCTCTCTTTTCTCTTTCCCACAGTTCCGGACGATGGATAGTATTTTTCCTCAGACCCTCAACGTAAAGTGTCTTAAGATTCTCGCCCTAAATCATCCCACCCTTTTTTAAATATTTTTAAAAATATTTTCTTCTTCATAAGAATAAGTTGTGCGGTAAGTGCAAAAAAAAAAAAAAGTGCGCCACAATTTACCTGGCCGATTTTGTTCTCATTTTGATGCTTTGAAAGCTCTCCCCCGGGAACTACTTTTAATTTGTAATTAACAAAACAAAAAGTTGTAAATCCGAAAATTGGGCATGCGAGTTTGACTGTATTTTGAGGGGAGCACTATTTCTTGGTGCTCCCTCGGGACCTGCCCGGAATTGTTATCTTGTTCCAAACCGAATGGTGTCGTGAGCTGTTTGGCACCGTATTTTGGATATAACGGCTTTTTTTTTTGAGGGGCTGCCCGAATGATATTAGGGGGAAAATTAGCAAATTACGGTATTATTTTTTTGTCTTGCAGATTGACTACCCAGAAGTATCGCAGTCATCGAATTTGATAAATCCCCTGCACTATCACATCCCGCCGTCGGGGACATCACAAGGAAATTCGCCAGGTAGTGGGGGGACGTGCAATTCAAATCAGTCTGGACTAGTGCCAGTTGTTACAGCCCATAGTTGCAATAGCAGTAGTACCGCATCATCGACGTCACTAGCGATTGCCGCATCAACAAATAATAAAATAACATCTTCCTCGTCGTCATCGTCGTCGACAACAACAACACCGACCAATGCTACCTACCTGGCATATCCCGGTGGGAATAGCACGTCATATTACTATCAGCACAGAAACAGCACACCGGCCGTTGGAAGTTCTGGACAAATTTTAAATTATCGCGGCTCACCAGCTGGGGGTGGTAGTTGCCTGGCAACTGCAGGGGTCCTAGCCATGGAGACCCACCACTTAAGGCATAATACAGGGGTGAGTTTGGTTTTTAAAAATTTAAAATTGGTTTGAGGGTTGGGAAGGTGGGTGCGGCGGTTGTGAAGGGGGTTGGGGATGAACTGAAAAATTTGTTTCTCTTTTTAACCGTGCACTGAATGGGGCGTTTTCAACAAAATTTTTACAGTTCCCTGGGAACCGACCAGAATTGTACCAAAAGTGCAACAGAGGCTCTCATTCCAGCGACACTAGCTCCGCGTACAGTGGGAGTGACACAATGACCTCCGTGCACAGCTCATCGTTGGATGCTGATGAGGTGGACCTCAGCGGTCTGGTCGAGTCGGTGGTTGACTCGGATGAGGAAGACCTTGCGGAAAGCATGGATGTGAGTGCCTCACCATTTTTTTTTTTTTTTAATTTTTATATTTTTTTTTTGTTCAGAGTTTAAATGTTCGGGACGCAGTCCGGGAGTGCCTGGAGAAGGATCCATCTGAGAGGACAGAAGATGATATTGAGACCCTGTTGGATTTCACGCAAACCCTAAAGGCTTTCACGAACATGACCCTATCGGTGCGACGGGCACTATGCTCGGTTATGGTTTTTGCGGTGGTAGAAAAAGCCGGCACAATGGTAATGAACGATGGGGAGGAGCTCGATTCGTGGAGTGTCCTTATAAATGGACATGTCGAGATTGAGCACAATAACGGTGAAAAGGAGGAGCTCCAGGTTGGGGATAGTTTTGGGATTTTGCCAACAATGGATAAACTATACCATCGCGGGGTAATGCGAACAAAGAGCGACGATTGCCAATTTTTGTGCATTACCCAAACGGACTACTACCGGATCCAGCATCAGGGTGAGGAGAACACAAAACGACATGAGGAGGACGGACGATTGGTAATGGTGACAGAGCTACGGCACACGGGTACCGATACGGGTACGACGATACGGCGGGGTCATGTTGTGATACGGGGCACATCACAGCGTCTAATGCTGCAGCTAATCGAGGAGAACTCAATGACCGATCCGACATATGTTGAGGATTTTCTCCTCACCCACCGGACGTTCATCGATAATCCGAAAGAGGTCGCTAAGCAGCTCCTGCAGTGGTTCGAAAACGGTGACACATCCCCACTGCAGACGACGGCAACACCGTCTGAGGTCCGGGACAGGGTCACACGGGTGATCCTCCTTTGGGTGAACAATCATTTCACCGACTTTGAGACAGACACCGAAATGATGGAATTCCTCGAGACGTTCGAGGGTAATCTCGAAAAGAAAAATATGCTCGGCCAGCTGCGTCTGCTGCACATTGCGTGCGCCGCAAAGGCCCGAACGAGAAATGTTACATTGGCGCGATCGTCTCGCGATGAAGATCTCCACTTCACCATAATTGGGGGCTACGAGCGGGGCGGGTATGGCATCTTTATTTCGAAAGTCGACAAAAAGACAAAGCCCGAGGACGTAGGCTTGAAGCGAGGCGATCAAATATTGGAAGTAAACGGACAAAGTTTCGAGCATGTGACGATCACCCGCGCAATGGAAATTCTGATGGGATCCACCCACCTGAGCATCACGGTGAAAAGTAATTTGCTCACATTTAAGGAGATGCTCCAATCACCGGACAATAATTCCCCCCGTCCGCGACCAAATCGCCGCAGACTGTGCGCTAATGATATTGCCAAATTACAAGCGACATCGGTGACTGATCACCGGGCAACGGCACGTCTGTCGACTGTTGAATTTCTTACCCAAGATCAGCTCGATTGCTGTCACCCACCATTTAAGGATCTCACCGGTTCCGGTACATTCGGATCGGGTAGGAAGGATCACTCGTCGTCGAACAACTCATCGTCATCCTCATCATCACACAAAGGCGGTTTCATGACCCTTGGACCAAAACGGCGCATCCAGAAGGCGCTCATCAAAATGAACCTGTTACCAAAGAATTCGGCTGTCGACTGCAACGACGATGACCAGTCGTCATCGTCGGGGATCAATCCGGCAGCCAGCACCCATCCTGCGACATCGAGTGCAACAGTAGGCTTAGGATCGACTGGTAGTTGTACAAATAGTAGCTTAATTAACAATAATAACGTAAGCAGTAATAATAACAATAACAACACCCTGAGCACCGCCACGACGCCGCAGCAGCCGAGCCAATTGTATCACTCCCACAGCAATCCCGATCTGACGACGGTGTTCTACGAGGACTCGCGCACCGACTATCCAGAGCACGTGCTCAAGGTGTACAAGTCGGATCAGACATGCAAGTACTTGCTGATCAACAAGGAGACAACCGCCCACGAGGTGGTGATGCTCGCTCTACAGGAGTTCGGGATCCATGAGACCAGCTCTAATTTCTCCCTATGCGAGGTGTCCGTCGGGGACGGGGGCATGATCAAACAGAGGCGGCTACCGGAACAGCTACAAAATTTGGCCGAACGTATCGGATTGTGCTCCCGGTACTATTTGAAAACAAACGGAATCACCGAAACTCTGGTACCTGACGATTTAGCGCCGGAATTGGTGCGCGAATCGACCGTACACTTCCTGCAGCTGAACGCCAATGAGGTTGCCATTCAGTTGACCTTCCAGGATTTCGCCATCTTTCGGCAAATCGAAAGCACTGAATACGTTGACGATCTGTTTGAACTTAAATCGAAGTATGGCATTCCGATGCTGCGGCAATTTGCCGAACTTGTCAACCGTGAGATGTTCTGGGTGGTGACGGAGGTGTGCAGCGAACACAACATGGTGCGACGAATGAAGATCGTCAAGCAGTTCATAAAAATTGCAAGTAAGCGCCCGTCATCGAACTAGTAAATTATTTTTTGTCTGATCGTATCCTTTCCCCCCACTCTTTTTTACAGGACATTGCAAGGAGTGCCGTAATTTTAATTCCATGTTTGCAATTGTGTCGGGCCTTGGACATGCGGCTGTCTCACGACTGCGACAAACATGGGAGAAGCTCCCGACAAAGTACCAAAAACTTTTCGCTGATCTGCAAGACTTGATGGATCCATCGAGGAATATGTCAAAGTACAGGCAGCTGGTCCAGGCAGAACTACTTGCCCAGCATCCGATCATACCATTCTATCCAGTTGTGAAGAAGGATTTAACCTTTATCCACTTGGGCAATGATACACGCGTCGAGAGCCTTATCAATTTTGAGAAGCTCCGAATGATCGCGAAGGAGGTCCGAACCCTAACGCACATGTGCAGTTCAACATACGATCTTCTCACGATGCTCGAATTTAAGGGGCAACCGCCAAGTTCGGCGATGGTGGCCCTAAATCAAATGTCCGTATCGACAGGATCGTACAGTCTGCACGGCCAGGCGACCGTTAAAAGGCGAAAGAAGTCAACGGCCGCACCAAATCCAAAGAAAATGTTCGAGGAGGCGCAAATGGTGCGAAGGGTCAAGGCGTATTTGAACAATATGAAAGTAAGGTTTCCAACACCAATTTGGAGGTATGCAATTAATTAAAAAAAAAAACATTTTGTCTCCTACCCAAGCAGGTTATCACGGACGAAGATGCACTACACACCCTGTCCCTCGAGTGTGAACCAAGTGGTTCTGGCGGCAGCAGCGGCGGGGGTGGTGGTGGGGGCAGTGGAAGTGGTTCAGCACCCAGTTCGGTTACAATACGAAAGCGTAACCCCTCACCGACGCTCTCGACCACCAGCAGCACTAGTTCGACGAGTGAGGGGAAGAAGGGGGGTATTGCCGGTCCAAAATTTGGAACCGCCTCACCACAGGCGGTAAAAAAAATTTTATCCCTAGCTGAACAGACAAAGACTAGGCCACATCAGTCCAGGCATGCTGGGATCCCTTTGCCTCTTGTCGGACACCCCCATAGCTTGCATCATCCCCTCCACTCGTCAATAAGCCCCTCACCATCTCCTGGCGCACATCGAAGAATGGGCTCTAGCAGCAGTGGAGGTAGTTTTTTTTTAATTTTTGCTCAAAAAAATTTTTTTATTTTAATGCAATTGTTACTGCAGGATCGGGAAGGGCGGTACATGAACGATCGCACTCAGACACCCCGACACCTCTTCCCTCCGTTGACCTGTCCGTTGAGAGCAGTAGCGTTACATCGCTTAGTAATTTGCCACTAAGAAAAACAATCACTTCAGGTAAGTGGGACATGCTCCCTGTCACGATTTTTACTTCTTCTTCTTTTTCTTTTGTTTTTTATTTATTTACACTTTTCGTTTTGTATTCGAATACTCATCCCGTTCTTAATTGCGACTAAAATACATACGTTTGAGGAGTAACTCATTTCTACTCACCTCCTTCATCCAGTTTTGATGTATTTTGTCAACAAAAAAAAAAAAAAAAATTGTTTTTTCCCTGAAAATTATAATCGTGAAATTTAACCGATTTGTAAAAATTTTAAAATTTTTTTTTCACACTCAAAAAAAATAAAAAAGTTCACTTTAATACCGGAGACAGACGGGGGCAGCTCAAATTACGAAGGCAAACGAAGTTTTGACGTCACAAACAGCAAAAAGCTACTCGATCAATTAAAATGTAGATTCCGCAGGATAGGGAAAGGTCTGGAGGTATATGTGGATAATGCGCAGAAAATTGTGTTGGCATGCTGTATATTGCACATTTTCCACCTCCAGAAATTAAACGTCTTGAAATTTAAATTTAACAGATTGTCAGTTGTCACATTGACAATTCTGACAGCTGAAAATATTGGAAATTCCCATTCCCTCTCGCTCATTTTGCCGCAAACGAAATTGCCGAGTGAGACTACCAGGTGCAACCGTTTGTCCTGTCTTTTGAGCCAAACCATTCCATCGAGGCATTTTTTTGACTTCTTCGAAACTTGCAAAGTGGTGCTCAGTCCCACTGATGCGAAAAGGTGATAATCAGACGGTGCCAGATCTTGAGAGTAAGTCAGGTGCGATAATACGTCCCGTCCCATCTAAGCGTCCATTTCAATGCGTCTTTCATCAGTTTTGCTGTGTGTGACCGTGCATTGTCATGCAACAAAATCACTTTAGTCTTTGCGCCCATTCTCGACGTTTTTTGATCTTTCCAATTGCTCGTAAGCAGTTTTTGAGTTTGGGCGCAGCAAACGATAACTTTCAACGGCCTTTTTTGTTTTGATGAAATAAGAAAAGCAATCCATGCCGCAAATGTTTTTTTTTGGAACGAAAATCGACATATTCACATTATGTCGCTATTATTCATGCGGAAGCTTAATAACAGTAGAATAAAATGACATTTATGTCAAATGATTTCAAACCTTACCTACGGCTAGCGACATCTGTTAGAAAAACCGGTGAGCACTTTCCGGTACACCTGGTGTATGCACTTATGCGTCGGTATATATTAAGTTTTGAGGGCAAAGCATGTTTTGAGATGCCTGTCTGTCTCCGGTATAAATTTTGAGTTGATCGTATTTTCGGACAACCGTTGCAAGACTCTTAAAATTCATGTTTTTAAAATGAACCGCAGAAAATGGCAAACATTTAAAATTTTTACAAATTAGAAAACAACGTAGAAAGCACGATATTCTCATGTATCCCTTCTCTATGTGTTCTTATGTTTGTTGCACGAATATAACAAGAAGCGAATAAAACATTTTGGTGATTCTCCCCTCCCTTGCATTAAAATTAATAGACAAGAAAAAAAAAAAAAACAAATTAAATTTTGCTTGTTTTTTTGCTCAAATAATTTTCCGACACTTTTTGACTAATTCCCAACTCACTCCCCTTTTTTGCATTTAAATCTGTTTTTTACTATTTTTGTGTTTTTTTTTTATTGAAAGAAATTTTCTTTAGATATTTTTGTTTGACAAAAAAAAAAAAAATTAAAAAAAAAAAGAAAATAAGAAAAAAAAACAAAATAGTCACATTAGTGAAAAATCTGTTTGAATAAAAGCGACACAATAAAAAATCACAGGGTCGGTTACATCAAGCGATAGTGGACATGGTTCATGTGTGCAAGCAGATACACATTCAAATTGTTCTGAAGGTAGTAGTAGTGGTCTTTATCACGTAGCATCATCCATTGTTCATAATTCCCCCTCACCAACATTGCAACAAAGGCGACATTCAGCCATTCACGGTAAGAGATGATTTTTTTTGTTCGTTTTTTTTTTCGTTTATCTCTATTTCATAATTTTTAATTGTTTAAACTTAATTTTATTTTATAAGCTAATTTTTCGTTTCGATTTCCTTTTTAACTTCAATTGTGATCAACATGCGGGACATATGCGATTTTTTGTTTTTATTATGTTGTCGTGCATGGGGACGGTTCGCTAAATGAAAATCAAAATTAGAAATCATATTAAGAAAATTAAATGTAACAATGTACAACTTTCAGTCAAGTGTATAAAATCGGCTGGCGTAATATCAAATCATGAGAATCTGAACGAAAGTTCGGTGACGTCAATCAACGCCTAAAAATTAACAGCCACCGAAAAGGGCCCTAATTTTTGGAATTATTTCCAGGGTACAAAAGACATATAAGCCAGAAGAACTTTTATACAGGAATTAGTGAGAATCATTCCCTGCAGGATAATATCGATGATTTTCTAATTATAAATATTTTTACGTGGCTGTTATTCCCCTCACCAACCTTTGGCTCATGTTAGGCACGTTTGGCCCATCTTTAGGCACATTTACTGTCCGGCTTTAATCGTATTTTAAAACGAGGGACAACTCGCATGTTGATCGCAGCAGTATTTCAAAAAAAAAAAAAAAAAAAAATTATAAAACGAATTTTTTGAAAATATTCTATTTTTTTCTTGTGTTTCCTTCCATTTAACTGTTTACGGCCATCTATCTATTCCTGCTCTACACTCTGATCACATATTTCCTCGGTGACACAATATAAAAAAATAAAAAAAATACACCAACAAATGATGACCTCTGCTGAATTGTTTTGTAAATATGAAAACAAAAAAAAAAAAACAAAAAAAAACCAAAACGGCCAATAGGATCGGGAATATACATGTGTTCAGCCTCGCCATCATTTTCTACATCATCGGCACCAACAAGCACCCCCCCACCGCTACCTCCACACTATCCATTGCATCCACCTCTAGACGAGCAACAACAACAACAACAGCAGCAACACCATCAGCAACAACAACCTCCGCCACTTCCACCGCCTTTGAACAGTAGTAGCATTCCAGGGACGGGTCTTATGCCACAGAATCCCCTATTAATCGGCTCTGTTAGTCCCCTAGGATGTATAAATTTGGGTATTGGGGGTGGTGGTTCATCAAGTGTTAATTCAGGTCAAATAATTAATTGTAACACAATTGGTGGAGGTAATGGTGACTGTAGTGGAGGCAGCAGTGGCGGTGGTGTTATTAATCATATGCCAGCTGGATCAGCCCAAATTCAGCGATCGGCACTACCTTATCAGCATATTCAGCAAGCAATTGGTATGCAAACACCGCCACCGCCACCGCATCCAGCCAGCAGCGCCTACACACAGCAACAACAACAACAGCAACAACAACAGCAACATAATCAGCCACCACCTGTACAATATCACAACACACGAAATGCTGGTAGGTTTAAAAAAAAAAATAAACTAAAATCAAAAAAAAAAAATAATGCTATTAAATAAAACGTTGGAAAACGCTTGGAAAAAAAATGAAATAAAAAATTTAAAAAAAAAAATACAAGCAAACCACCGAAAAGGTAAATTTGGACTCCAGCAGTTCACAACTGTATGCCCCAACAATGTGGTACAATTTATTTATTTTTTTTTATATTTTAAATGTCGTGTGCTGCCTCTCTTTTGTACATAACACTTTCTCTTTTTTGGGCACACCATCTCCCCGCCCCCCCACCTTTTGCATGGCCATAAAGTCGTAGCTATTAACGCGATAGAAATAGGCGTATATTTTGATCAAAAAAAAAAAAACTAATTAAATTGAATTTATTTGTTAACGATTTTTTTTTTTGTTTTCTTCTAATTTCCCGTATATTCAGGACATGGCTTAATGCCCCCTCCTCCACCTAAAGGGCCAAGACATCCACCAGCTTACAGCGTTGCCGCTCAAATGGCACGCCTTCATAGGTTGGGACGTGCCCATAGTCACGAAGGGGTCACATCTTCGGCGTCTGGTGGGTACTATCACCCCGAGCCAGGAGAGGAAGACGGTAAGTGGGCTAAATATAGTTTATATAAATTTTTCCCCAATATGAACAATTTTGCCAGTGCTAGTAGAACTAGTAGAAATTTGGCTTGAATTGAATTGCGTCTTGCTTAGCAAACGGTAGCGCATATCAAAATCACACTAATCACAAATTTTCTCTTTTTCCATATTTCCATAAATCACAAGATGACGAGGATGCCCAAGTTTCGGCTGTTTAATTGCAACTGTGCTTTCGGTGCGATAATAATTTTGAGATTTCCGTTAATCCACTATAAGACAATTTCTCCTTAAAAACAAAAAAAAATAATTAATTTCTTTTATAAGAGAGGAAAAAGGACAAAAATGAGGAAAAGTGAA